>CM074734.1:159480789-160117296 GCA_037367245.1 Phrynocephalus guinanensis
GGCTCAAGGGTAACTAAGACCTAGGAAATACACTCAGGCCCCACAGGCTCTTCTTGACGGTCCCTGCTGTTGAATTTGTTGCTTAGAAACCCCACCAGGTTTTTCTTCTAAAACTGTTCTGCTTATATAGGGGCCTTGTGGCGCAGTGGCTAAATGCCTGTACAGCAGGTAAAACTGTGCTCACCACCTGAGGTTCAATCCCCAGGTACTGGCCAAGGTTGACTCAGCCTTCCATCCTTCGAGGTTGGTAAAATGAGTACCCAGCTTGCTGGGAGGGGGCAATGGGTAGCCTGCATTACTGTAAATTAAAAGTGTAAACCGCCCAAAGACTACTTGAAGTGGTATGGGGCGGTATATATAGAACTTCTTCTACGTATTTCTTGTGGCCAAACAATCCATTATTGATAATAACCTCAGAGCTGGAATCATGTATTTCAGACACAGAAATCAGACTTGACCACATAGCTGTGCTGAGCTCCTGGAGACATCTATCTATCTATCTAATCTATCTATCTATCTATCTATCTATCTATCTATCTATCTATCTATCTATCTATCTATCTATCTATCTATCTATCTATTTTTAAGCAGTCACTTTGCCAGCCCAGGTGGGTGAGGCAAGAACAGCAGTTTTGATGACCACTTTTCAAGAGTGTCAAATCACCTTCTAAGATGATTTTCTGTAATGTATTGTTCGGCCAAGAGCCTCGTTCTACATTAAGGAAAGACAGGGAACACAAAGCTCTTCAGTTATTTCCAGCTGGTCCTCCTTCCCTTCTATCTTTTAAGACCAGCAGCAGGGTAGGGCCAGATTTGCCTCCTGCGTACGTTCTCAGGTGTGTAAGGGAAGGATTTTGAGAGAGACATAAGTGGTAACTACAAAAGGTGCAACATCCTTTGCTGGGTTTCAAAGGAGACTGCCCCACCCCAGGCGTGTGGGAGGGAAAGGTCTGCAGTCCCTGTGTGGAAGAAGCCTCAATTTCAGGGAAAGTTGCAGAATCCATTGCTTCTATTCGGTTCTTTGTGAAGGGGCCTAATATGTGGGCCAAGTCACTCTTGCTGGCCTTTTGTTCATCCTCATGTGCAACATGCTCCTTGTTAAACGCCAATGCTCCTGCCCAGGACTATTTCACAGCAGGAACTTTTTTGGGGCTTTAAATAATTAATAAATAAATAAATAAATAAATAAATATATAGACCACGCTCAGCGGGAGTAGTTTTTCCGCAGGCTGTGCCACACCCACCCCTCACAAAGCCTCTCATCCTGATTCTTCAGGAGAGGGGATTCGGGTCACCCAGGTTAAGTTTGGACTGCAAACTCCATCAGGCTCTACCCAGCAGAGCCCAAATGTGGGGCATCATCAGTAGTTGGCAGTAGAACAGCACTAAAAGGCGGATAGGTTTCACTGTCCGTTTTCTGTGCTGGATAATCAGCTCCTCACTCATCAGGCCTTGGAAGTGTGGTTGTGGGTGGTGGGTGGTTTTTTCCTTGAGGATCCCACCCTAAAAAAGTAGGCTGTAGAGCTCAGGGTGCAGATAGAGTCGATGAGTGCTCTCATCGGTCTTCTTCCCTCTTTTGTTCCCTGTTTGACTCCGGAGTCAGTGCAGCAAGCCGCTCCAGAAATGGAGGAAGCAGGAGCTAGTGAGCTTAAGGACCGAAGCCTTCACCACAGCCATCCGAATCTCTGACCGCAGCAGCTTCCGATGCCACCGAGAGGGTCATGTCCTCCTACAATGAGGTCTGGATGGGGCTCAGGCCAGTTTCCACCAGCTTGGGGCCCCTCCAAGGGTGTTGGGAGCACAGCTTCTCAACGGATGAGGACAGGAGGCATAGCCCAGACAATACCTAGTGACAGTGAGGGCAAACTTTTCGGCACTCCCCTCCAGATGTTTTTTGGACGCACAACTCCCAAAATTCCAAGCATAGATTGGCACTGACATAAGGACTGTGTGAGTTGCGGTCCTAAACATCATGGAGTGCCAAAGGTCAACCACCTCCGACCTAGGTGCTTAGCAGAAGTGAATTGAATCTGGAGCCAAATGCTGTATGTAAATGTGTGCCTCTCATTCGACAAGGAAGAGAACAAAAGCCTCCCATCTTATGTTTCTCCCCCTTAGATGACAATTTTGAGGAGAGCGTGAACCAGATCCAGCCCTGTTTGCTGATGGTTCATTGTCATCCTGTGATCCAGCATATTCTGGCATCTCTTCGCAATAACTTAAGTGTCTGTCTTCTTTTCCAACACCCCACACATTGGATCTTTGACCTAGTGATCTTTGGCTACAAATCTATGAAGCAGATATCGATCTTTAACAGCCTAAAACACTGTGAAGCAAAAACCACATCCAATGCTGCCGATGTCTCCACTCTCACATACTGGGCAGTAAGTGCCATTAAACTGAGCAGAACTTGCTTCAGAATAGAAGACAGGCACGAGAGGTCTCTCTCAATGAAGAAATCTCCCTTCCTTCTTGTGCCTATCAGCTGCAGCTTCTGCCACTGCTTGTCTTAAACTCCAAAGCGGCTTCGTTCTTTCCTCAAAGACTTCTGGGAATTGGCCATTTCACAACTGAACAGTCCTAGTTAGCGGTTCCAAGCTGATACCATAACAGTGGGCAGTTCCTAAATTTCTCCAACTGAGAGGAGCTTCACTGAAGCAGCCTAAAAAGCACCATATTTTCCCCTGTCTATAAAGACCTCCCCCATGAATAAGGCCTTCCCCCTCACTTTTTTCAACCCAAAATTACAGCTTAGCCATTTCACAACTGAACAGTCCTAATTAACGATTCCAAGCTGATCCATAACAGTGCAGTTCCTAAATTCTTTCTCAGAGGACTGAGAGGAGTTTCACTGAAACAGGCTGAAAAGCACCATATTTTCCCCATCTGTAAGACTTCCCCATGTATAAACAACCCCCCCTCACACATTTTTCAACCCAAAATTACAGCTTAGCCAACTGCACAGCTCTCTCCTTCAACTTACTTCCCATGGCATTGTTGGTTTTACAAATCCTCGATTTTTTTAGTCTAACAATTTTTAAACAAAAATATAGGTCCTAGTACATGGAAAGCCAGTAACCCTTTATACCTGTTTTAGAAATCTCCATGACCTGAAAGCATTCTCCAAAATGAGGCCGCTTCATATCCCCACCTTATGAAATAGAGCGTGGCTGCCATGGGTCGAACCGTGAGACCCAAGCCAGCAATCCCCACCCACTCCACCCCCCGCCCCACAGTTGGTAGGAACTACAATTCCTCTCCAGCCAACGCAATACTGGTGCATGCCTGTCAAGTTTTGGATTCGAAAATAAGGGAACTTTTTGGAGAGAGGGATAATGTGTGAAAAGAATCCAATACATGTGACGGGTCTTTTCCTGCACAAGAGAACTCTACCTTGTGGGGGGGGAGTAACTCATGTTCTGGTTCTGGGTCTTGCCGCGTCGAAGGCTGTACATCCATTGGATTGTGGCCATGCCTGAGTTCTTCTGCAGATACCTTGATAAAAAAAAACCCTGTATGGTTTCCATGACATGTCACTTGTCAGGTCAATGTCAGAAGCGTTGGCCCTTAAGATGTACCCCAAACCACTGCAAGAATTCTGGCAGTAATTCTCGGTACCGGGGACGTGGATGTCATGAGCGAGCACACAGTACACAGAATACCACTTCTTCCTGGGGCAGAAGCCTAGATGTGTCAAGAATCTGAGTTTCATTTCTAGTAGAGACGCAAAGCAAGTGGTCTCCTTATATACCGCCCCTATACCTACTCACAGTAGTCTCTGAACGGTTTACCAGTTTATTTTTATTTATAGTATGCAGGCTATCACATAAGCCCTCTAGGGGAACCCTGCCCCCAGCAAGTAATAATTAAACAAACAACCATAAAATAGAACTATCTATAGTCAATTTCAGGTACCTTATTAAACAAAGTAAGATTTTACCATGAAAATAAATTAAAGCCAAACCCAACCTGCATAGAAACAAGAGGCGGAGAAAAGGTTTTTTCAGGCGTTAGAACCTGATAAACATTAAGGTTTTCCAGGAAAGCCAGCTAACCCCCAAGGGCCAAGTTTTTAATTTCCCTTTTGAAGATTTGTATGTGTGGTCGTGGTGGTGGGGGGGGAATCAAGCATATATCTGAAGGCAATTTTATTCCATAGATGAGGGGTAACTACCAAGGAAAAAGAAAAAAGGAAAAGGAAAAGGGGAAAAAAAAAGGGAGAAACCAATCTAACTAATTATATATTGCCCCATAGCACTTAAAAGCACTCTCTGGACAGTTTCACAGTTGATTAGCTAGGCTACATAACGCAAGATGCTTCAATTTTTTTTTCCTTCTGTGGTAGGTGACTGAATTGGCCGGATACACTGCTCGAGTAAATGAGATGTTCCAAGTGTTTGAAGATGTAAAATCCAGCAACTTCCGTCGTCCCCGGAGAGCTTGAGGAAAAGCAAGCTCGTACCGGGACGGTGATGCGCCATGGCATGCGTGTAGAAGGGCCGCTCCAAATACGAGGTGAGGCTCTCTCCACCTTCAACGTTGTCTCTGGCTGATGTGGCCTCTGGCTGCTGCTTGGAAACTGCTGGACGTGTCCTGCTAGAACGAGAGGGTACTTGTACCATCATTGGTTAGTTTAAAAATAGTGGCCCTAGCAAGACTCAGACTAAATGGGGTGTTCTCTTGCCCACTTCCTGGGACTTCCGTATCCATTAAACTCGGTGGGACTTTCATCTCAGTAAGCATGCGCCGGGTCTGGCCGTAGAAAATTAGAGGCCCACATCCAGGGACCTTTTAACCCAGAATAGGCTACTTGTGACCCTGTGAATGTCATTGGACTCCATAGTTCCCATCCACCATAGATCTCACTGTAGATCATGGTGAGGGATGCTGGGAGCTACAGTCCAAAAAACATCTGGAGGACCATCAGTTGCCCACTCCTGGGTTGAAGGGTCGAATCTTCTCAAGCTGTCCTCATTTGTCTAGCCTTTGGCGGGTTCCCTTTGACCGATCAACCCGATCGGAAGCTCCCCTGGATGTCCACTATACAACTAAGACTTCCTTCTCAGTGAAGTGATCTACCTTGGTTTGGGTTGTACCCTCTTTAGCATGCAGATGAAGGCTTCCAGATGATGACTCAATACTAAGAGAAACAAGCAAACAAGCAAAATCTCTGTGCTTAGAGAACGGGCATCTCTTCTGTTTAGCTGCTTTTCCCCCTTTTGGGGGAAAGAGTAAAAAAGGATTTTGATCTGAGTGCTTAATTTTGGTCTACTCTTTTTGAGTACTTAAAAAACCCCCACAATAATTGAAAATGGTAAAAAGAGAAAAAAGCATGTCAGAAAATAAGATTAACCAGAACATCTCTTATGGTGTTTGGTTTTCTGCGTAGACCACTAGGCATCCGTGCCAAAACACTGAGACACCTGTTTCACCCATTCCTTAGGCCTATTTGACTTTGCATATATCTTTTCTAAACCTTCCTATGCTGTGCCATGTAGTTATCCTTAAGGGCAAGCATGTCTGTAGCAGAATACGCAACACCATTTATTTGTACAGTGGAACTCCCATATTCAGGGGAAATGGGTTCCACCATCTACTGTGTATACCAGAAATCACAGATATGTGAACCCTATATATGGTGGTAGGACAAAGGTCACAAGGGGGCACCCTGTACGTTCTCTATAGGGCTTTGGTAAACTATGGGAAAGTGCAATCAGGTCTATCGGTGCCGTGGACACAGTATTGTGTGTTGTAGCCATAATAAATTTAACAGTTGGTGCCATTAGTTTGCCCCTGTGAACGGTGGGTAAAATAAAATCCAAGAAGAATCCCAAACCACTTTTGATGATTTGCTGATGTTGTTTGGGTATCAGACCCTCTTTCAGACAGAATCTGCTTTGCTGTGATCTCTGTGCTTTGCCCATCTCACTGCACTGATGACCACCGGAAGAACGAGTGTTCCAGTTAGCTACTCACCTCTTTCAGTCTCTTGATTTTTGCTGTTCTGTGTTTGTTCTTGTTCCGTTTTCCAATGTTGTGTCTCTCCTCTCTCTCTCTCTCTCTCTCTCTCTCTCTCTCTCTCTCTCTCTTTCTCTCTCTCTCTCTGGCTGCTCTTTGGCTTCTTCAGCTCCCACCCACCCACCCACCCAATCAACCTCCCTCTCCTTCCGTTCTCTCCCTCTCATTCTACGTCCTTCTGCACCACCACCACCACCACCTGTTCAAACAGGACAGTTCTTGTGCTCCTTGCTCCCTGTTGGCAGTTGTTTCACCTGGCTTCTCGGGTTCACAGCTTTAAGCTAAAGACTGTGCCTCTAATTTAGTTTGGTGTGTGTTGGTGTGGATTGGATTTATAGTCTCACCTTCCAACCCAAAGTTTTAAAAAAGCTCCGATGAGGGGCTTAAAACTAACCAAGAGTTTCCTAGGGTTCAACAAGACTAGGTCTGTTTGTCATTGGTCCATGTTATTAAAGGAAGTGTGCTGGAAAGCACCTCCACTCAGATTGAGGTGACACGTGCCTTCTCCACTCCACCCGTTGCCAGCACTCCTTGGCAGGCACGTTGGAGATTTAGCCTTTCTACGTATGTAATAACATCTGCTACATCTTGTCATAGTAGACCTTGCTAGCTGTGTGTTAGACACAGTTCAGACATCATGCCAAATGACATTTAAGCTTCTCTAAAACCTCAGAGAGCTGATGTGAAGCTTGAGGAGTGCTGCCTCTTTGTGTGTGTGTGTGTGTGTGTGTGTGTGTGTGTGTTTTGTTTTTCCTTTCGCAAGAACTGGAGCACTGGCTTTCATTGTGGATTTGATGCCCAGTCTCTTCTACCCCTCATTTCACTCCCACGCCCGCCCCTTCTTGCTTACAGGACACGTTGTTGACGTGGATAATGGGATTATCTGTGAAAACATCCCCATCATCACTCCCACAGGAGATGTCGTCGTCGGCAGCCTCAATATCCGTGTAAGTAGTCGAAAAACAGAGGCCACGCCCGTTTGGGGCAAGCGGTGCTCTGTCCTCCTGTGTGTTGGCTAGAAAGGGTGGCGGGGAACCACCCTCTTTTTCACCAGCAGAGAAGGAAGCGCCCGAGAGCAGGAAGCCTTCAGAACTGACATAAGAGACCATTCTTCCCTTGACTTAGGTGCTAACCATTAAGGAGTTGCAAATACAACGTGAGGGCAAAGAAGGAAGAAGGAAACAAAACCAGAAACAAGTAGTTTCCACTTATTCTTAATCAGGCTTCTTTTCCAATGGCTGCTCTGATTGCCACCAGCCAGGAAATAAGTTAAATTGCAGTGGATAGGGATTAAGGGGTCTTTGACAAGTTTAGCAGCTTTCTACTGGACAGAGTGATTTTTTAGGACTCGGGGCGGGGGGGGGCTGGGTTCAAACCTCCACTTGGCCACAGAAATTCACCTGGGGATTTGTGGAAGTGATTTTAAAAACAACAACATGGTTTTAATCTCTTACATACCTTGAAAGCCCTATTAGGGTAGCTATAGGTCAGGCCTGCCCAACAGGTAGACCGCGGGCTACTGGTAGCCCGTGAAGGGTTCAAAAGTAGCCTGCCAGCCATCAATAAAAAAGTGAGGGGATACGTTTTCCACCCCTCCTTCCCCCATCCCAAGGATCACTACTGCCCCAGCAAAGTTCTGGGTCTGCCAGCCCACTGTCTCAGCCGAGCGGAGCAGCTCAATGGCCATGGTACATTGAAATCTGTTCCCTCCAGAACAGATTAATTGCTTTTCAATGCATTCCTATGGGAAACTGCTGCTCTACTTACAAAAGTTATTACTTATGAGCATGTGCTCAGAATGGATAAAATACATAAGTAGAGGTTTTAGTGTAGTAGCCCTCAGGCACTTTGGGCCGGAAAAAGTAGACCTTGGCCTGTTCAAAGTTGAACAGCCCTGCTATAGGTCAATTCTGGCTTCATGGGAGGTAAACTCTCTTTCTCTCTCTCTCTCTCTCTCTCTCACACACACACAGAGAGAGCAAACATTTAAGTTATCCTGAAAGTGAAATGTTCAGGGTTTCACATGGCCTAGTAGTCCTGCCTCTGACCTGCAAGCAGGGTGCTGTAGCTTCCAACCTGTGTGTGTGTGAAGGGGAGTTGTGCAGGGGGACAGTCAACAAAGACAGCTCTCTGAAGGGAACCATGGCGTGAAGCGTCCGTCCCCTTTGCAAGGGTCAGATGAGGGGGGTCAGTGCTCTGCCAGAGGACACATGCAAGGCAGAAGCCCACCAGAGACCGTAACTCTTCGAGGCTTCTGTTCGAAGCAGAGCAGCAAAACCAGGCCTCGTTTCCTTTCCCCCTCTTTTTCCAGTCAGTTGTAATTTCTGCTGCTAACGGGTCGGCGTTCCGCCCTGCTTCTGCCTTGCACGTGTCCTCTGGCAGAGCACTGACCCCCCCCCCCCAAAAAAAAAAACGGCTTCTGGAGCCGAGTCTGTTTCACCACCACCCACCAGCACCACATTTGTGTAGACTGAGAGAAAGGGAGAGAGGCCTGCAGAATATCATGTGGGGACCTGTAAGCGTTTTGTAAGGCTGAGAGTCAGTGGGCCAAGAGACATGTAGCAGCCGGGCATTGTGGGGGTGGGGAGGGTTTGGGATGGTGTGAAGCGTCCGTCCCCTTTTGCAAGGTCAGATGAGGGGGCGGAGGTGCTGCGTGGCAGGACGTGGATTGGGCACAGGAGCAAAGGCCTTGACGGCTGCTTTCTGAGTATTATCTCTTGGCAGAAACGGGTTGGAACACAGGATAGGGCGAGAGATAGTGAGCTGCCATGGTTCAGAGGTCACTGTTGCTGCCCCATGGCGAGGTCATGGAGACAGGTTCCCTTCAGATCTTCTCGGGCATTAATTATTAGAGTTCCTAGAAAGGGAAGGCATGAATTCCCAGGCGAGGAGGAGCCAGGAGCCAATCAGTCCTTCTTTATGCCTCTCTCTCTCTCTGCTGCCCCCTTGCAGGTGGACGAGGGAATGCACCTGTTTGATCACAGGCCCCAACGGCTGCGGGAAGAGCTCCCTCTTCCGGATCCTAGGGGGTCTCTGGCCGACCTACGAAGGTGTCCTATACAAGCCACCGCCCCACCGTATGTTCTACATTCCACAGAGGTACAAGCCAGCCTTTGCAGGGTTATGAAGGCAGGAATGGGAGACCTCGGCAGCAACAAGAGACCAGTCGCATAGCGGCCTTTGACGCAAATGTCAAATTCCAGGAGGGATGGAGGAGGATGTTATTTTTGTTGGTGTAATAAATGGATTTCCCAGCTGTTTTAAGGCCATTGAAAGCAGGGATTATGGGGCATTTTGGCAGGGATGTTTAAAAAATGTACCTTGTCTCCTTGCCCATCCTAAATTATTATTTTTTAAGTAATGAAGAATATGGTTTCAGAGAGAGTAGCCGTGTTATTCCTTTCAAGAATTGCAGGCAAAAATTAAAGAAAAACAAAAGAAAAGAAAAGACACAAAACATGTGGCACCTTAAAGACTAACTTTCATATTTTCATGTCCACGAAACATTACATTAAAATATGAAAGTTAGTCTTTAAGGAAAAATATGGTGAAAACAATAACACAATGATATTTTTTTCTGGACTCTGTGAACAACCAACACAGTGAATGACTTTTTAAAAGATTCTTAAAACAACAACATCTCAGGCTGTTCCTGCCTCCTGTTCCAAATGTGTGAGGAGTCTTTTAAAATCAGTCATGCTGTCGAAACCCAGATGCTTGTGTGAGGTTGCTACCCAGATGTTAATCATTTTGATCTTTGGAGTAAAGAATGTGATGGAGCTGTGTGCCATCTTGGGATAGTCCAAACTGGTAGCTGTGCTCATTGATTTTGTTTTAAATGTCTTTTTTTAACCCCGGCTTTCTCCTCAAAAATGACCCAAGGCGACTTACATAACGAAAAGACAATGATTAAAGCTAAATACAGTAAGCATACAAATACTAAAAGGGGCCCAAGCAAAAGCACATTCAAAGCATTAAGGCACAACCATCAATTTAAAGCCCCACTCAGCTGGCCAATCATTAAGGCATATTAGTATTTTGTTGTTAGTCTTTGCTGGCAAAGAGGCTGGCTTGTGGGTGCATCCTTCTTTGGTCTCCAGCGCCACCCTCTCCACTTGTCATACAAAGATCACAACACCGGCTCACTGGAAAGGGCTGCTGAAAGCCTGACTGAGACATGGTGGCAGAAATCTTGTTGCACAGTTATGCCAATGGTGTAATTTGTGGAAGCAAATTGCAATGAGTTCACAAATCTCTAGCTGCCCTACAGGATTTCAGAGAGTATGTGGTGGTCGGGGTGGGGTGGAGGTGGGGGAAGCTTTGGGTCTTTTCAAACTTCTTGCCAGTGCAAGCAATGCCATCGCCGATCTGCTTGGTGTTTCTGCGTAGGCCGTACATGTCGGTGGGCACCCTGCGGGACCAGGTGATCTACCCAGACACGGCAGAGGACATGGCACGGAAAGGGCAGACGGATGCTGACCTGGAGCGCATACTGGGCATCGTCAACCTCAACTACATTGTGCAGCGTGAGGGGGGTAAGTACCACCAGATGTAGTGGGCCGTGTGTGGGTTGAGACAGGAAGAAGGAAACACTCTTGAACCTGTGGGGCACAGGGAGGTAGAAAAATATTTACCTATTTACAGTGGCACCTTGTCTAAAGGAATTAATTCGTTCCAAATGAAATTATGTTAAGCAAATTTTCCTTTATACAAATTCCCCATAAGAATGCATTGACAACAGAGTGATCCCATTTTGATGTTGTACAGATTTGCCCCATATAGGCGATTACGTTAAGCAGATTTCCCCGATCTCTGGAATTTTTTAATGTTGTACAGATTTTATATTATACAAACCGTTTGTTACATAAGGGTCCACTGTATTTTGTTTACATCATTTTTTAGCCGCCCCACTACCAAATGCACTCTGAGCGGCATACAACAATATATTAAAATTATAAAACAACATAGTTATGAAAACCACTACCCCCCCAAAAATGGACCAATCAATATACAATAATAAAATCCTGCTGCTCACGAGCCCATCTAAAAAGGACGCTAATTAAAGTGTTGGCTGAACCAGAAGGTCATTTGATCCTGTGACTCCTCTCAAATGATACATGAAGCAGGAAGTGAATGGGCAAGCAAGGGCCTTGGAGGGGTTGGAGACCTCAGCCACAGACGGTGCGGCCATGGCGAATCTCTCTTCTTCTTGTTCTTTTTCTTCTCATTTGTGGGTGGAGCCAGGCTGGGAAGCCGTCAGTGACTGGAAGGACGTTCTCTCAGGTGGCGAAAAGCAACGAATGGGGATGGCCCGGATGTTCTACCACAGGTTGGTGTCTGGAAATGCCATCCAGTGGCCGATGGTTCCCTTTCTTTCCCTTCTTGTTCTTCCTCCTCGCAGCTGAATCACAGATTTCCCTGCGGGCAGGCAGGGTCTTCCTGAAATTGTCAGGAACACTGCATCTCTTTCCTACCAGCCAAAAAGAAGAAGAACTTAAGCTAGGCCCAGAAGTAAGCCTGAGGGGCTTATCAGGGCCACCAGAAAGGATGTGGGCAGGCAGCCCTCAGCATCACAGCTAAAAAGTAGAAGAGAAATAGACCGAGTGAGACATAGGGAAGAATAGGAAGTGGGGCCACACAGCAGCGACAGGAGGTGGTATGGTCTGGGTGATCTACCCAGACATGGCATTGAGAGTTGGCAGGACAGTCTCTGACCAGCCTCTAATTTGGACTCCTAACTTTATCTTTCTAGGCCCAAATATGCTCTGCTGGATGAATGCACCAGTGCTGTCAGTATTGATGTGGAGGGCAAGATCTTCCAAGCAGCAAAGGATGCTGGGATAGCATTGCTGTCCATCACTCATCGACCTTCACTATGGTACGTCTTGTCCTGCCCCTGCATACTTTGGATGGGAATATTTTGCTTCTTTTTAACCCTTTTCTCTGTAGGAATTTGTGGCAATCATGTTAGAGCACAGCAGGTTTGGGAAGTGAGCGCTGGTCTACGGATCAGGAGCAATGTCTCCGCAGACAGTTTATGGAAAGGCAAAAGGAGCAGGTTTGTGCCAAGATAACAAAAAGAGATAAATCTGGATGAACTGGGTTAAAAAAAGGCAAGGGAATGGCAGATGATCCTGGACCCCCTACAGCTGGCTTCCACGTATATAACATGGCAAGTAGGGAGGTCCCTCTGTGGCCAGCCCTCCCCTGCATAAAAAGAGGAGAGCCAAGGCCAGACTGGCAAAGAGAGAAGTGACAGGAGGAAAAAGCCACGCAAGGGCAATGCCCTAAAAGTGGCCACTTATGAAAAATGAAGAGAGGCCACAATGCACAATCACATCTGTCTCTGTTGGTGTTCATCCCTCGCCCAGCTCATTAAAATTCAATTGTGCTCTATGTTATGATAATACCTTCCTGGTCATACACTCCCTGGACTGTCTCTAAGATCTTCCTCTTGTGGACAGCTCCACAGCAATGTGGCTTGTTGGGAACAGTCGGCTACCCCAGAAACTTTCTTAGTCTACATTTTTTATTTTTATTATTATTTTGCTCTGACTTGATATCTCCTTGTGGGATCAGGCCCACCCACCCACCCCACTTGCTCACACTGAGAGGCGCTGACTCTGCCACTAAGAAGGTTTCCAGGGGATTAGAGGAAGGAATGGCTAGTATTAGAGAGGGACGTGCATGTATTTTGTTTGTTTACCTATCTATTTATCTGTCAGGTGTACTTCTGGATTTTGAGTCACGGCAACTGGACTTCTTTTCTTGAAACTGACGAAGCAGCTTGGATGAGTAGCGAAATGTTTCAGTCTCTCAAGAAAAGTCCAATTGCCTTGACTCAACTTCCAGATAAACTCACCTGGATGACTGAGAATCTTCACAGACATATCGGGTGTACAGTACTTATATTCCTGTTCTCTACCGATCTTGAACTCCTGGAAGCATACATATAGTCCTGTGAAGTAGGACAGGCTGAGAGAGTGAGAGAGCAAAGTGCCTAACCCACGGTTTCCCCGTGAGTTTTGTGGCTGAATGGGGACTGGACCTGTCTCTCCTTTCAAACACTCCAACCATTGCAGCACACTGCCTCTGTGCTGGAATGGCCCTCGTTATTAGCTCTTTCAGGGCTCTCATTATAATATGCCAGAGAACCCCTCCATGCCCCAGATCCACTGCTTTCCTCCAGTAACTCTAACCTAACCCCTACCCTGGATAGAGATGTTCTTGTCTGATTTGGGAAACTAAGGAACCTGAGCCTTTTTTGGTCCTTAAGAAGGAAAAGATCCTGCCTGAAACCCCCGGATACCCCAGTGCTGCCAGCCAGGGCTGGCACTACAAAGCTAGATGGAACAACGGGTTGAGACAACTTGAAGCAGCTTCTTGTGTTCCTAACCCTCCCCTCCCTCACATTTACCTCAGCCATAAGATCATCCCCTTTCGTACTACCAGCAAGGTGGCTGCCATTTTTAAGGCACCCTAGCTGCAGCTCCCTTCCCCAGGTCGCCTGCCAAGGTTGGAGAGTGGCTGTCATTTGCCTCAGTGACCAGCAGAGGCCGCTGTAGACTGCCTCTCCCTGGCTTGCTTCCCCTTTGGCTGGGGCAGATAGAGCTGAGGAATTTTTCCTTGGGGCGCTCCTTCCAAAGGGATTCCCTGTCTCCAAGGCATCCCAAAGACATCCTTCAATAAGCCATGTGTTGTGTGACAGGATAGGATGCACCTGCTGGACCCTTCCTTCCTCCTGTGCCCGTTCTGACAGGGATGGGAGGCCGGCTCTGTTTTGAATCCAGCAACCCTTGGGCCTGCTGCCCGCTGTCCTCCAGACTCTCCGCAGGCTTCCTCTTCTCCGGCTATCTCTCTCCCGGTTTCCACCAGCCCCTCTCTCGTCCCGAGCAGGCAGTCACGTCCCCAACAGGAAGCGGCATGGGCGGGGGAGGGCACCGTGGCATCATCCCCAGAGACTGAGGGCCGCTTTGTCCCTGACGCCCCCAGAAACGACTCAGTGGAAAACTCCCCTCCCCGGGGAGAGACAGGGATGCCAAACCCACCCACCCACACAAAGGGCCGCCGGGCAGAACAAAAGGAATAAGGTGGCCGCTGCTGCCGAGCGGAGGTGGGGGTGGAGAAGGCGAGACTGGGACAGAAAAGCAGTTGCCAAAGGCCAGGAGTGAAGCGCAGCCAGAACAGAAGATCAGGGGACTTCCCTCCTTCCCTCTCTCAATCCGCCCACCCTGATTCCCCGCTGCCATTTTTCTTTCCAGGAAGTACCACACCCATCTCCTCCAGTTTGACGGGGAAGGAGGTTGGCGTTTTGAAAAATTGGACCCAGCGGCCCGCATGTCCCTGCGGGAGGAGAAGCAGCGCCTGGAGCAGCAGCTGGCCGGCGTCCCCGAAATGCAACACCGCCTCAGCGAACTCTGTCAAATCCTGGGCGAAGACACGGCCTCCGAGGCAGTGGGACAGGTCTGAGGGCGAGGTGCCCTGAAGCACCCTCTTCCCTTTACTCATCCAGGAGCTCTACGCGGGGCTCCTGGCTGCTGCCATGCTCGCATCTCAGAGCTGCAACGGAGGGCCAGTGATCCTCCCAGCTAATGAAGGAGTTGCCCTCTATTTTGTCCCTGCCTGGGGGGGGGGGGGCAACTGATTGTGGCACCCATTTCCAGTGCACTTTAGTAGTCTCCTCTCACATATACTTGCCTCGCAGTAGGTCTGGAAGGAGGGAAGGGGTCACTCCATACTGCCAAGTGTTTTGAAGTCTGCCCGTCCATGTCAGAGATTACCTCCCAAACACAGAGTGCCTGAATACCCCAAAATTGTCACTCCAAAACTCCTCACTGGTGTGAACTGTATTGTCCACCCCTGCGTCCCCCACTGCCAGTCTCTATTGCCCTCTGGTTTTTGCTGATATAGTGGGGTGAGCCACCTCAGAGGCTTTGGCTGCTCCACTCGCCTCCTCTCTTCACAAAACCAGCTGCACAAATATTTTATATGAACCCAAGCCGTGAATGTAGCTCTGGTGACTCCCCCCCCCCCTTCCTCACCTCCTTTTCTCGGCGGCTGAGTTGCTCCACTTGTTTGGGCCGCGCGATGCCTGAAACCATTATTCCCCAAGGGGAAAATGTGAGGAAAATGTGTCTCCTTGGGCAGGAGAGGTGGAGCCTTGGGTGAAATGATAATGGGAGGAAGAGAGAGGTGGAGAAATCCAGGTGGCTGTTGTGGGCCAGTCGATTTCAGCTGTGTTTTGTAAAAATGTTGGTGTCCCTCAGAAGCTGATGGAAAGAATTCCTCAGTGAGAAGGAGGAGGAGGGAAAACCAACTGGCTGTGGGAGAGCCTGTCTCCATTGATCAGCCATCCCCTAGATCTACTGCACTTTGGAGCCCCTCATTTTTGGTGTTTTATGCGGGCATCATAATTCAGATCTTCTAGGACCCTGTGCAAACAGAGAGGGTGTACTTGGGTGAAGGCCAGACATCTTAGCCCAGCGCAGGGATCCCATAACTGACCCCTTCAGCTTCCACAGCCTGTGTGCTCAGATACTCTGAGGTAGGAAGTTCAGAAAACTACCACGCTAGGCAAACTAGGACACCCTTGAAGAGCAAAAATGTTATTTGAAGGCTGAAGGCCTTCTGGAGGACTTCTAATACACAGTCTTCACAGGTGAGATGGATGGAAAGGCACCTTAAGATTGAGGAGCTTGCTTCCTCAAGGAAGTCAGCATTTCTTGCCAAAGCCATGAGATTGACATGGTGGCAAAAAAAAGGATTGCCCTCAGGAGACTGCAGTGGGAAGGCCTGTGGGTTGTTTTTTTTTTAATACTTTCATTTGGAAGGGGTGATGTCAGCACAACCCACTTTCAAGGCCTGTTTTGCCTTGAAATAGAAGGAAGATGGGTTATTTCAGTCCCCTGCAGAAAGCCAGTTATAGCAACGCATTTTTCTGTCCAAAGGAAGGGCACCCAGTTCTGGAAATGAGGTTGGCTCAGCTTCACAGCTTGCCGTCCTGGAAGAGGAAGCCCCAAACCTGGCTCTCTGTTAGGCTCTGGGTCTCTTCACCTGTTGCCATCGTCATTGGGAAAGAACCATGTAGGGAAAGGATGGGCCCTGCTGCCCTTTGTAATAAGACAGAGGGTGGTTCCACTGGACAGCTTCTGCAGAGGCTTCTTTTTAAGACATGTGTATGTCATCTGAGCTCAGTGGAAAGTGGCTGCTGCCTGAAGACTCCCTGCCCCTTGTGCTTTCCTCCTTGAAGTAACAAGCTGGCAAGCTCCTCAAAATGTGTGCTCGCCTGCGCTTCAAATCCGGAGCAGGCAGCTTTTGTGGTGGAGCTCGGGATCTGACCCCCGCCCTGCCCCAGGCTTTGCCTCAGACTATTTTCCTTCCTCTCCTTCCCACTGTTGCTCCTCCTGCTGCCTCTGAACACCCGTCGTTCTGGTGCCAGCCCTCTTTTTTATGAGTAGGAGAAGCAGGAGCAAGCCAACCGCTGTCCAGTTTCTCTTCTCTAGGGAAACACCCAGTAGTCCCTCAAATCACAATGCTTTGACAATCCAGCAGGAGTAGCCACAGCCTCAGAGGCCACTGAGCGGGTGCCTGCTTTGCCGTCTGATTTGTGGACATCTAACATAGCAGCACCAGAGAACTCAGAGGGCCACTCCTTAGCCACAGCTGTCGGTATGTGTTCAGCTCGATGCAGTAGTTTCCAGACTTAAGCCTACAGATCTGTGGTTCTCAACCTGAGGGTCCCCAGATGTTCCTGGACTGCAACTCCCAGAAATCCTGGCCAGCTCAGCTAGTGTTGAAGACTCCTGGTAGTTGCAGTCCAGGAACATCTGGGGACCCTCAGGTTGAGAACCACTGCTCCAGATGCTTACTCAAAGGCTTCAGTTCCCAGAAATCCAGAGACTGGCTGTGTCAGCAAGGGCTTCTGGGTGTTGCAGGCCAAGAACATCTGAGGTCCTGTGTGTGGGAACCTCATGCTTATGAAGCCATGATCTAACCTCTTCCTGCCCCCACAAATAGCTGGTTCCTTGGCACTTTTCTACAAATGTGCCATCTTTTCCCCTTCAGGTTGCCCCATCCCTGCCTCAGAAAAAGTCACAGCCGCCAAATTGCATGTTCCTTCTGGAGGACTGCAGCTGTTCCCAAAGGAAATCAGATGCACACTGAATGTATATCATAGCTTTGTGGCCTATTCCTGGCGTGCTGTTGAAAGTTTTTTTTGTTAGCCAAGGAGTCATTCAATTGTCCAGTTTTGAAGAAGACCAAATCCTAAACACAGTGGGCTGTTGGCACACTTTAGGGCCCTGCTTGGAAGCCACCAGCCGTGTGAGCTAAGCCAGAGCGGCCAACTCTAGCCGAAATCTCCATGACTTGACTCTTGTGAATGGTTCACATTGCTGTTTTGTTTTGTTTTTTGGTAGCAAATCTGTCCGAGCAAATCTGCCACTTCCCTCTGCTTGTCCATCAACTCTTAACATCTTTCTCTGTTGCTTGAGGTGACTGTTGTGCCGCATACATTTGATGATCCTGTGTTTATCTGCACACACACAAACACACATGAACATAGGCAGTGCCATAAGGAGGAAAACACCAGCCTGAACTGGTTACCCTCTAGTCCGTACACTTGTGGTTTTGCTTTGTCAGTAAACAATCAGTGGCCATTTCTAGAAACATAGGAGCCACATGTCCATCCAGTTGTGGTTTGTTGGTGGAGTCATTTGCAGTCCCACTTTCTACACTTTGCTCCAGCATCCATGAGTGCCACATGTGGATTAGATGCCAAAGAATGAGGTGCTGATACTCCAATTAGATAGAAGCGACTTGTTTCAGATTGTAAGGAAATTTCAAGATTTTAAACACTGTTCCTCTAAAGTTTTTTTTTAAGCCAGGGGAAGGACTTTCATGAAGTTTAAATAGGTGGAACATTGTACAGTAGAAAGCAATTTGAGCAAAAGCTTTTCTTCCCTGATGTGCTAGTTTTTTTCTCGCAGGGAGCTTGCGTATATGTGACATATATTCAAAAACGTACCTCCCTCTCTCCAATTTGAAGTACATTCAAACTACATTCACATTCAGGTGCATGGACAAGGCCCCATTAAGGTTAGCTACTGAAGCCAAACAAATTGAATCAAGCAACTTATGGGGAGGTTCAAACCTACACCATTGTTCTGTTGGAATAAAATCTTGGTGTCGCCATTCCCTAAACGTTCTGATATTTTCTCTACATACATGTGAGCAGAGAGGGTTTTTGCAATAAGTTCAAGGTGTGGATGAAGAGGTTTGGTTCCCCCTAACCCTCCACACACACACACACACACACACACACACACACACACACACACACACACACACACACACACACACACACTTTATTGTATAAATTGCTAATTTATTTAATTGCAGTGTGTCTGTATCTGTCTGAGCATTCTATAACATATATTTTTTAAAATACTGTACATTGTTGAATGTGTTTGAGCCATCTTTTCAGCCTGATGTCCACTGTGTGCCCTTCTCTGGGCTAAAAAACAAACACCCAACAAGCAAATAGTGCAATGTTATTGAATTATGGACAGGGGCAGGAGAGAGAGAGAGGAAGGAAGGAAGAAAAGCCAAAGAGTATGGCAGGGGGAGGCAGGGCGTTTGTCAAACTGGAGAGACTCACATTGGAAGGAGGCACTTCCCAAAAAGCCACCTTGGATGTCAGAATGTGACCAACTATGCAACAAAGATGTTCTTTCTCTGTTGTTTTGTACTTGCAGAACTGCCACCCTCGCCACCCCGTCTCCTTTCCTCACAGTGCCTTTGACGCTGGCGAAAGCCGCGTATATTCGGAGGATAATAATAAAATATTCTAGATCACAAAGACCTGTTTGTCTGACTCTGAATTCAGGGCTCGGTATGTAGCTGCTGCCCAATCACAACCCCAGGGAACAGTCGGAAATGGGGGAAAGAGTTTTCGTTCGCTGCAGATGGGCCTTATAGTGAGATCAATCAGATCTTAAAGGGTGAAAGATAGAAGCAGGCCAGTCTCAAGATAATAGAGTAGAAACACACACACCCCTGTCTCTGGGAGCAGTATCTGCTGACTGACTTATCTGCTGGCTGAAAACACTCAAAAAAACCCAGAAATACCTATTTATATTTCGTATAGGTATTTCCAGGTGTATTTACTAAAATGCATTACTATAATGCAATGTATAGCATTAGATATGTCCCTGGTTTTCAGCATGGGGGGGGGGAGATGTCTTAAAACTGAGCGCCTGAAGTTTACTCACGCATCCACACACAGCTTCCAGCCTCCATCAGTTTCCTTGTCTCTCCTACCTAGGCTGTTCCAGTTGTTTTGGCCTACCGCCTCTATCAGCCCCTATTAGCATGGGCAGTGTGAAAGATGTTGGGAATCCTATGTCAAAAGAGAGGGAAGGAAGCAACCTGAAGAAGGCGACAGGGGCTGTATTATGTGATCCACGCAGCCATGTTGGATGATAACCCCTTTCCCCAGTTTCCAGAAGGGGCATCAGGTGAGGTGGGGTGGGGTGTTTGAACAGTTCAGTGGGCCCCTTTCCACATTTCTTGGAGGAAAGCTTAGGATAGTTTCTTGGCCTTTTCCCACAGAGGGCCATCTCGGAGACTGGCAGCAATTAACTCGATCAACACCTTCAGGAACTGGGAAGGCTCACAAGAGTCCCCTGGATGTGTGAGCCTACGGGGAGACTACAGCTTCATGGACCATCAAACCCGGTGCAGAGGATGATGCCTCATCTAAACGACAGAAGCCCTTCAACAAGGCCCTATTGTATTTGCAGGAAGAGGGATGGGAAGGAAGGAGGATGGGGAATGCAAGTCCTGACTCGGGGACCTAGATCATTTTGGAGGGAAATGGCGGCTCTTCATAGTCCTGCCAGAAATTTATTTAATAAGAACATGATGGAGGAGCCTAAGGAGATAGGAGGAGAAGGGACTTAGTGTGGTATAGCGGATAGAGTGCACAGACTCAGGAGATCAGAGCTGGAATTTCGACCCATTCATGGAAACCCAGTCGTTTGTGGGGTTGGAACTCATAAAAACCAGGCCCTGAATGTCTTGCTAAAGCCTTATTTGGGTCACCATGGCTGCAACTACATGCCTGAAAGAAACTGGGGAGGCGGGGATGTGATTATTATTTTTTGCCTTACATGACCTATGCCCCCCACACACAGAGACACACCCCTTCTCTTTAAATGGGGCCCAATGCCCCCGCTTTTAAAGTGCCATAGGGCTTCCCCTGTGGTCAAACAAGGCTTCTGTAGTGGGCAGATGAACAGAAGCAGCTGCTGAGGCGTATCTTCAACCACCAGGGAGGCCCAGCTTCTCCTGCCACAGCCAACACAATCCTCAACAACCGCTGCCACCACAGAGCCACATGAGACACCTTAAAACAGTGTGTGCGTTTCAAGCAGTTTTGCTCCGATTGACAGATAACTCGCAGTAAAAAGCTTACCATAGGCTCACTGGAAATGTGTTGTTCGTTGCTTCTAAAACTTGGTTCAGACTTGACAGAACACGGTCACAACTCAAGACAGATGAGAAATCGGTATAATATCATTTTAAAATCTGAGGAAAACAAAATGTTCTTGTTCCCTTGGCTACACCCAATATTTGCCCCACCTAGGGTAAATCAATTGAAATCAGTAAGGTTTTCTGATGACTAAAAGGTCCTCTTAATTTTATTTGGTCTGTTCTCTTTGAAAGCAGCACTGGATTCAGTCGGTTGTTTAAATAATCTCTACTGATTTGTGTCTTGTTTTAATAGCCTTCGATTCTTTTTAAAATGTATCTTAAATTAGTTCAATAAATTACATCAAATTAAACAAACACCCAAGGGCTTCTCAGCCTCTCCCAGCACTTTTTACATTTCATTACTGGCAGACAGAAGCAGGTTTATGTCTTGACAATCCAGTTTTGAAATATAGCTGGCTTGTTTATTTTATTTTATTTTAAACAGTACATGCTTTTTATTTCTTTAGCATAATTTGAAAAATTCAAGGAAGAGATGATGAGATTGCAACTCTAAACTTGCTTGTCAAAGAGTAAGCCCATTAAACATATAGAAATTACGTCTGAGTTGCCATGCATAAAACTCAGGCCCAGCCCAAGACATTTTGCCGCTTGAGACAGAGCAGCAAATGTCACTCCTCCCACTACGTCATGGCAGACATTGTCTAAGTCAGGGGTCCTCAAAGTTTTCAAACAGGGGGCCAGTCCACCACGCCCCAGGCACCACTGGGGGGTGGACCACAGTGGGTGGGGGGAGCGGGGGACCTTGATGTAGCCCTCCCACTCTGAATGCCCCGCCAGCATGCTGATCATCTGGGCGGTAGTTGCGGGGAGTGGGAGAAGCGACATAGCCCACTGCCTTGAACTGCCTCGGCAACAGAAGCAGCTGCGGAGGCTGGCTTGCTCGCAAAGCAGGGGTAGGTGGGGAGGTTGCAATTGGTCCTGGGGGCCGGATTCAGGGCCTTGGGGGGCCGCATCTGGCCCCGGGGCCTTAGGTTGAGGACCCCTGGTCTAAGTCAACTGAATTATATAAAAAATCCCACAATCATTTCTTTTCATCTGCATCACAGTTTAATTAAGTGATACTGAAATTGCAACCTTATACAGTAAATGCTTGTCAAAGAATAAGCCCCATCAAACATGAATTATTTCCTGCTTTTAAAAATTGTCCAAAGTCTGATCTGAGATGCCTTCCACACCCAGGTCAGCCCTGTTAGAAAGGTATTACATATATCCCTAAGATTCCAGACACTGAGAGGACTCTCCTCCTGATTTAACCTGGGTTTAGTGCAAGGCAGTGAGTTGGATAACTGAGTGAGCCGGGTGTTGGGCTGCTGAACCAAGAGATGGTAAGTAGTTTACCAGACAATGGCAAACTACTTCTGAGTACTCTAGATCCAGAAAATCCTTGTGGCGCAGTAGTTAAATGCCTGTACTGCAGCTAAACTGTGCTCACCACCTGGGGTTCAATCCCAGGTAGCCAGCTCATGGTTGACTCAGCCTTCCATCCTTCCGAGGTCGGTAAAATGAGTACCCAGCTCACACTGGGGATGCAGTGTGTAGCCTGCATACTGTAATTAAACTGTACACCGCCCAGACACTGCTTGAAGTGTTATGGGATGGTATATAAGCATAACACTTTGCTTTGCTTTGACCATTTGACTAAAACTTTTGGTTTATGCACATACATAAAATCTAGCCATGCTGGTACTCATGGCTCCATACTTCTGGAGTAGAACTACCAAGTCTGACTGATTGTTGATTGCCCTGTAATTAGTTTTACTTGGTTCTGTATTTTGCAACAAATGATGACATAGAACTGGAAATACAAAACCAATTCTTTAAGAATGCTGATTTTTTCAGTTCCCTTTTCCCATGGCAGCTACTTAATGTAAATTGGAGCAAGTAAGAGACTCATTACTCTTTACTGCCTAAAGCAAGTATTAATAATAAAAAAACCTTATAGAACCAGTTGTTGGATGAACACATACAATGGTATAGTAATCTGGTATTTCAGTAATTACAGATTGACATTTATATGAGTTTTTGTTCAATTATTTCATTTTTTGAAAAAATCATCTGTTTCTTAATTTAATGTGTAATATGTTCAGGAGCCAGTGGGATGTGATAGGCATAAGATCAGACCATAAGTAATCAGAAGTACTTACTTTCTGCTGTCACGTCATTTCCTAAATATGGCAACCCTTACTTTTAATAGGGTGTTTAGGTAAAATTTTCAAGGACTAGCTGACCATGGCCACCCACAGTGAGTATCCATGGTCCAACCCATGTCTCCTTAGTCCTAGTCTAATACTCTGTCCAGTAAACCTCACTGGCTTTCTAAACTCAGGAGATCTCAGGCCAAATCCCTGTTCAGCCATGGAAGTTCACTTGATCTGGTCCTGTACCTTCTCTTTATTACCTGAGTGGGACTTGAATCCATGTCTCTCTACCCCAGTTCTCAGTGTTCAAAGATGGCCCTGAGTATCTGGTGGAGCGTATCTCCCTCAGGTCAGCGGTTGCAGATCTGCTGAGCACCTTTTTATTTTCTTTATATCTACATTTTGTTCTTGTTGGTAATTCTTGGTTGTTGTTGTTGTTCCCTTTGGCAAGCAGGCGATATATAAATTTTTAAATAAATAAATAAATAAATAAATAAAGGTTAGAAGGTAATTTCAATCCCATTTCTGGTACGTCTCTAACCTCATCTAGGAAAGCCATTGTTATTTGCTCTGTCCTAGCACTGCGACATCAATCTGCTTATTTATAGACAACAAATTAGCATATATTGGATTGTCTATAAACCAGCTAATCTATAACCTAGTTAAACCAAAGTACTCCAAGCTGTTTTGTAACACAGAGTTCCAGCTTAAATGGCTTGGGAATCTCGGCTATAGTCGAATTTAAAAAGTAAAATTCGGGACCTATGTACAGTGTATATAGTTCAATCAGGAATTAGTGATGGTGGTGGTGGGGAGTTGTTTAAGATTGTGGCCTTAAAGTTGACACAATGTATAAAAATTAGAAAAATGTGACACACACACACACACGGATATAGTCTCTCTCTCTCTCTCTCTCTCTCTCTCTCTCTCTCTCTCTCTCTCTCTCTCTCTCTCTCTCTCTCTCTCTCTCTCTCTCTCTTACACACACACATCACACACACACACACGAGTTCTCATAAAATTAGCTTCAATTCCATGCATAACAGAACTAACAAACTTGAGGTTCAATGACAAACATTTGTTTCTCTCAAGACAAAAAGGAAACTGGCTAGAAACTCTGCAAGCCCATCTCACTCAGAGACCACGGCAGACCTGGTTGGACAGATCTATGCAGCTGTACTTGGAAACCAGGGAAAACCTGCCAGTTAAGTAACCTTGTTTATTTGTTTTGTTTTTCTTCTGGGAAATTATAATACAGTACATGACTTTTAATTGAAGACAGGCATAGTGCTGTTTCCCATACCAAAAGTGTTCCTTCATCTCAGGATGAAGGGCAAAGCAAGCTTGTGCTGTGATAGGGTACGGTTCTCTATGGCCTCATGTGCTAAGATGAGCCCCTGGGAATCAGCTGATATACCCTTTTTTAGTCTATAAGACACCATGAGGTATAAGACGACCCCCCACTTTTCCAACCCAAAATCACAGCTTTGCAACCGCACAGTTTTCTCCTCAGCGTACCTCCATGTATAAGACAACCCTCATTTTTTTAGTGTGACAATTTTAGGCAGATATATAGCCTTATACACGGGAAAATGCTGTATTTCTCTGCCTTGGCTCAAACTCAGGCTACCAGTAGGGCCATGCTAGTGGTAGAAGCAATCTGGTGTCACTGAGAGGGAGGGAGGGAGGGGGTGATTTGACAAGGATGGTCACAACTCTTGTTGTACCTGTGTATCATATACCACGGCTAGCTTCTGCTTCATCTAGTTCTCCTGCCTTGGCCCTCCCTTACTCAACAGGTAGATTATTACGGTACTTGGGGTGTTTTCTAGACTAAAGCTTGATTTCAAACTCAAACCAAATTGAACTGACAAAACTGAAGAGGAACTGTAAATTACATGAGGGAGCCCAGGCTTGCATCAGCAATATCAGGTGCCTTTTATTTCCTGAAGGAAGGACATGATTTATGTACTTGTCTCAGGCTGAAGGAACAGTAAAATGCTCATACGTTTACTGTTGATGTTTTTATTAATTTTAAGGGCAGGGCACTTTTTTCTTCAGGCTGTGGTAGTGTGTGGTTTCCCCTCCTCTTGCAAAGCACACTCCCCCTTCCCCCCGGTGTCTGTTGACTGGTTTGATGCCAAGCCTGGGGTTAAGGAAAACATGCACTCCAGATATTATTGGACTACAACTCCCATCAGCCCTGACCAATAAAATCAGTGGAGGCTGAGTTTAGCCCCACCTGTACATCATGAGGATAATGGATTCCCATCCTTGTTTTAAAATTTCTGGCTTGATAGTCATACTAAAAACATATTTCCAGGCATTTTGGCCAAAACAGTCCATCAAACGGAACAACGGAGAGGACATTTCTCGCAAGGGAAGTTACCTTATTGTCTTTTCCAGCTTGCACCACTGTCAAGCTTTCTGAGACACAGTGCCTTGGGCAAATACTGTACTGTACCACTTCTCTTCAGCATTATGATGTTGACCTAATCACCATGCAGGGTGGCTCTATCCTGGTTGTGTAAGGAGCTGCTTGTGAACCAAGCCTATTCAGCTGGTTGTTCCTGATGAGACCTGCTTTTCTTCCTTTCCCATGTTAGTCCAATTGTGTTTATGTAGGCAAATTTAGCTCAGATTTTCAAGCAAACAGCCACTATTTTTCTTTCAGGGACACATAGGCTACCTGTTGTGGGGTGGGGTTTTTTTTTTGTAAGCTTTTAGTATTGTACAGTTTTATCTCCTTTTAATATTATCTTTGTTTAATTATTTTAAAATATTGTAACAATTTATTGTTTGTAGCTTTTATTGCTCATTTTCAACTACTGTACTATAAGATGCCTTGGATTGTTTTTAGGAGAAAGGTGGCATATAAATACAGTGGACCCTTGTATAACAAACAGCTTGTATAACATAAAATTTGTACAACATAAACAATTCTGGAGATAGGGGAAATTTGCTTAACATAATTGCCTATGGGGAGAATCCGTACAACATAAAATGGGATCACTCCCTTTTCAATGTATTCCTATGGGAATTTGTATAAAGGAAAATTTGCTTAACATAATTTCATTTGGAACGAATTAATTCCTTTATACAAGGTACCACTGTAAATAAATGAGATCAAGGAGACTAATTTGTATATTTAGTTGTATTCACTTTTTTGGCTAAAAGTCACTATTATGAGAAGATTTAAAGTGCAAATTGGAGAAGTGTTCAAATTCCCTTTACTTCAAATTTCCTTCCTCCTTCTAGTGATTAAATACATTATTTTACATTTAAAAAATATCGTTAAGCAATGGAGGCTCCGAGAAGGTTGCGGTATTCCCTCAGATCACAGCAAAATGGCTAACCTTGACCTCTAGAAGAAGCAAGTAGACTTTCTCAAATTTCCCCTCATTTTTTTAATTAAAAAAATCAAGGTGAAATGCTTGGGGCTCTGTGGAGACGAGGATGGTACGAGGATGCAGCAGACAGGAGTGGCATCTACACCGAAGAGGGAGAGCTGGGATGAATGGAGGGAAAAGCAAAAGAGAAGGGAAGACGAAAGAAACAGGCATTTAAGGGAGGAGCAGGAAAGAGAAAGTGCTCAAAAGAGACGCTTCACATTGGTGGAGCAGAAAAGGCAGGAAAGAAGGACCCAGTGGTGACAGAGGTGAAGTTTGGGGATATAAAAAGGCGAGCACACATTCTACCCCCAGGTTGGGACTGGGTGTGGATGCAGGACCCAGGTACTTTAAAATGAGAAAAGATGATGATGCCACATGCTGAGGCAGAAAATTACCAACGACGCGTGCACAAGGTTGGGTGTTCGTCCTGGGGAGAGAGAGGTGAGAGAATATCGGAAGAAGCTGAAAGAGATTTGTAATGCCATTGCTCTTGACAAGTGGGTCACCCGAAAGTGGGGGAAGAGAGGAGAACCAAAAAATAGTCCCTCAGAAGGGGTTCTGTTCTCTTTAAACAGCAGAGTCCCAGAGAAGACGGTCACAGAGAATATGGGACCCAACCTCAATGGAGGAAGGGGTGAAGTATCTGGAACAAACTGGGGAACTGACCCCTGCGAAGGGGTCTGGTGGGGAGGAAACCTCTCTGGACTCGAGGAAGGTTTGAACTCCTGGATGTTTACCCCGGTGCATGAATTTGTCTAGCTTCCTTTTTCCTTTTTGTGTGTGTGTGTGTGGGGGGGGGGGGGTTAAAGATTCTTTTTTGATATTTCACTTCTGAAAAGTCAAAATAAAAAACAATTAAACACGGACACAGTTTTCTGAGAGAAATGAATGTTTTGTTGCGTGACAGTCGTTACTACACGGTGTCTTGTCTCAAAACGGAAAGCGGGAACAAAGGGTGACAAGGGCGCAGTGGTTAAAGTACTGCAGGTAAAACTGTGTTCATGACCTGGGTTCAATCCCAGGTAGCAGGCTAAAGGTTCACTCAGCCTTCCATCCTTCCAAGGTCGGTAAAATGAGTACCCAGCTTGCGGGGGGGGGGGCAATGTGTAGCCTGCACACTGTAATTAAAAATTGTAAACCTCCCAGAGACTACTTGTAGTGGTATGGGCCGTTATATAAGCAGAACACTTTTTCCCACAGCACCAGGTACAGTTTTGTCGCGCTTAGCACCCGTTCCGGGGGCATGGTCGAGACAAATTTCAGTAGTTGTGTGACGGACGTGAAGTAACATTTTTTTGTACCGCTCCTAAGCGCAACACTAACAGAGACAAAACGGATGTGAAGTAACTGCCAAAGAGCATTGTGACATGAATCAATACAATAATACCGTACCCCAGCACAGCTCTCAGAATATATGGGCAATGTAGTTGCATTGAAAGTCTAGGAAACCTGATAAGCTCCTCTGTTTGTCCTATTTCCCATGCAAAGGCATGCCTCTTCTTCAGCATGAGCTGACTTGATATAAAGTAGTTTAGGGCAGGGATGTACCAAGTGCAGCCCATTTCCCGTTTCCCTATTTCTTCAACCGTAAGCACTTCTCCCCAAGGCCTCTCCTCACTGAATATTCCTCCCTGCATC
Organism: Phrynocephalus guinanensis; assembly: GCA_037367245.1. Classification (NCBI taxonomy): domain Eukaryota; kingdom Metazoa; phylum Chordata; class Lepidosauria; order Squamata; family Agamidae; genus Phrynocephalus; species Phrynocephalus guinanensis. The sequence goes on from CM074734.1 coordinate 159,508,532, forward strand.
TTCTACCACTTGTGGAAGACTCACCAGCTGGAGAAAAGCTGATCTCAATATGGGAAGTAGAAGATGAAAACATGACGTAAGCAGACTCATAGCCGAAGAAAATTAGGCACAGCCGTGATTACAATTTTGTTTGGCTCTGATAAGCATCTAGAAATGCTTCCATGCACTTTCTTATTTCCTAAACCATCATTGTAATTATTAACTTGCACACAGAGACCATAACTCTAACTCTAAACCTAACCTTAATCCTAAATCTGTTGATTTTCTACTTTGGACTAAGTTGCTGAATTCCTTATTCTCTTTCTTTTGAGAGATAAGGAAGTTTATAACAGTTCTCATAAATAATTCAGTGTGAATATGCTGAGTTCATGTAGCAGAGAATGGCCTAGATAGGGGAAATGTATACAAATACGTTTCAGATAAGTTCATTACAGTCATATTATTATTATTTCTATCCCGCTCATCTGGCCAAACAGCCACTCTGGGCTGTAAACAACAGCAAACAACATAACAATACAATACCTGGAATAAAAATAAAACACATACAGTACATAATATCCACATGAAATCACAATTAAATTAAATCAAATTAACAATTAGAAACATATTAATGAATGTAATTTTGTGACAAAAATATTGGACAGCATTAGACCATATACAGTAACTATTACAATGAAAAATAAAAATGGCTTATACATTAAACCAATAAAGAGAGAGAAAGGCATAGGGTAACTAGTAGAGATGGGCACGAAACAGAAAAATGGCGTTTCGGTTTTTCGTTTGTCGTTGAGAGGTCTGTTTCGGTTCATTTCCGTTTGTCGTGAAATTTTTGAAAAATTTTGTTACCGTTTTTTGTTTTTTCGTTTGTCATTTCTACCCGCTTTTTGCGCGATTTTTAAAGCATTTCCGTACGCAGGCATCCCCCAACGCCCCAGACCAGAGGGAAAACACTAAAAAAAATGGATGCTGGCAGAGACACAGTATAGACTAGGTATGCAGGGAGGCTGCAAAGGCAGCGGCGGGCGTTGCCCAGGGTGCAAGGCAGCCGCAGAGTGACTGCACTGTGGGGTAAGGGAGGGTACTCACCGAGAGGTATGCAGCACGCACGCACACAGGGAGACAGCAGGACTGAAGCTAGAGGCGCAGCAGAGACAGCAATCCCACCCTAACTCCCACCAGAGACTGCAAGGAGGACGGGGGCTGCCAGAGCTTTTTATGCCCTCTGTGGCTGCCAGACCTGCCCGCCCAGTCTGCAACCTGGGCATGCTATTGGTTGAACATGATCCCATCACATGGCTTGCCTCCATTTTGTGGCTGGTGGCAACATCCATTTTAAAGGGAAAAGATTAATACATTGCGATGGGAGAAGACTAAAACAAACGTTTTAAGGACCCCAAACCCCCTGGTAGGTTATCAGACAATATAAATAATTATCACTGCATTTTTATGGATGTCCAGGGCGTTTTTTAACATTTAATACAGCTCATTTCATTGTGCGTCGCCATTAAAGGAAACGAAACGTAATGACCACAATTTTCATGGTTCTGTTCATTTTGTTTCATTTTCATCACAATTTTCGTTTGTCATTTCGTTGCGTAACGGAAACAACAAACGGTAACGGAAACGAAAAAATGTTCATTCCATGCCCATCTCTAGTAACTAGGTGTCTGGAAATAGTTTCACTTGAAGCAAAACAAGTTGAGGAGCTGTGTAGCCATCACAAAATACAAATACAAAAGTGGAACAGGTGATACCTTTAGGCTACTATAAAAATAACAAAAAATTGCTAATATTTCGGGGGCAAAACCTTCTTTCTCAGAGCAGAACCAATACGTAATAACATGGCAAAAGATAGTTTTGCCAGGAGTTATTTCTTAGATGTAGAGTCCATAGCAAGATGGAAAAAAAGCCAGGCAGCTTACTTGAGGCACAGAGCTTGGATGTTCTTAGGCTGCATCCCAATTGAAGGGAGGGAGGTGTTTTAATTGTCCCAGTTCTTCCAAAGACATGTCACAGCTTCCTACACACATTCACACCTCTCCTCAATGTGACTTGTCAAGGCCAAAAGCCCCTGATTTGTTTTGTTATTTTTATAGTAGCCTAAAGGTATCACCTGTTCCACTTTTGTATTTGTATTTTGTGATGGGTTTTGCTTCAGTTGGAAATATTGAGATACCAGGAATGAGCCGCCCCCAGTATGTACCAAGAAGAGGCAAATGGACCTTCAGCAAGACTGCAACACTGGGTAATCTCTTTGCTTTTACTTGATCCAATTGGCTACATTCAGTGGACTTTTCCAAATTTTATCCCAATCCTCAAATGAAATGCATGGGCCTTCTGCACCAACCCCCCTCCCTGGTCGCTGACAAATCAGGATCTTTTGGCCTCCACAAGTCACATTGAGGAGAGGTGTGAATGTGTGTACGTGAGAGCCATGACATGTCTTTGGAAGGACTGGGACAATTAAAACACCTCCCTCCCTTCAGTTGGGAGGCAGCCTAAGAACATCTAAGCTCCGTGCCTCAAGTAAACTGCCTGGCTTTTCCCCCCCATCTTGCCATGGACTCTACATCTAAGAAATAACTCCTGGCAAATCCATATTTTGCCATGTTATTACCTATTGGTACTGCTCTGAGGAAGAGGGTTTTGCCCACAAAATATTAGCAATGTTTTGTTATTTTTATAGTAGCCTAAAGGTATTACCTGTTCTTCTTTTGGAAATAGTTTCACTCTCCTGCAAGTTGCTACTAAAAAGAACTTTTCAACCTGTGTTGCAGTGTGAGTATAGTGGTACTATACTTACGAGTTTAATACATTCCGATCCGATTGCATGCTCATAAGTCGAACAACTCGTAAGTAGAGCAGCCGTATCTAAAAATAGATAAATAAATTGAAAAAAATAAAAAATGTAAGTAAAGCAGACCAAATCTAAAATGTGTAAGGCAGCAGTTAAAATGCCAACGGTTTTGCACTCTTATGTCAAATTGCTCGTAGGTAGAGCCGCTCGTAAGTAGAGGTACCACTGTATTCTTGTCGGATAAGCAATGCCAGACTAACATCTGGGTGAGAACTCTTAGGCTTGTTTCTGCCCAAGCATTAAGATATGTTTGAAGGGAATACCTATGGACCTAATTTTATATTACATTTAGAGATAGCCACTGGCTATGGTGAGGGTCAGTTAGCATAATATACACATAGCTGAGATGTCTGCTGAAAAGTGTAATCTCAACCAGTATTTTAAGTCTGAATCCACTAATTGTTTTCCAGTCAGCCAATGCCTACTTCTAGACAGAGGGTTGTGTAGACTGCCGAGTTGGGGTCACCTAGGATATGGCACAAAAAAGTATCTTGTACTGTATAGTATTTTCTCAGCTTCAAAATGATATGTGCTAATCCAGACAGGGATGCCTGTGAGGGTTCGCTTGTTTAGTACCTTGGTTCTGAGAGGAAATAATGATTGTCCAGTCCAGTTGCTTGATTTTCTAATAACCAAGTTTCTTTCTTCCGCACAACCGGTGCTATAATTTCTCTGCGCGTACTTAATTAAAAAGGTTCTTCAAACATAAATGGGTTTTTAACAGAACTGTCAAACATTTTGGGTGGCAAATTCTCCTCAGGTGAGCTTATTGTGGGTGGTAAGACCCCCTCCCGTGACAGGGACTTCCACAGAAAGGGTGTTGCACCCACTGCGCCACTGGGTTCTCGCTCACTGGCGGCCTCCACCTCTCCCGCATTCACTCGGTATTCCCTGGCCATCGTACAGGTCTAACTTCTACCGACCAGGTTAATGGTTCCAGGTACCGCGACTCATCCTTCTCTCTCCCTCCACCTCTCGCCTCAGTCTGGGTACCAATGTCCCTCAGCAACGGTTTTTTGACTGCCTTCAACTGCCCCTCGTCTCGCGCGCACCCCTCCCCCTCATCTCCGCTGTCACTCACCCCAAATGCCTCCTCTAATACCCCTCCTTCTTTTCTACCCCCCTCGCCCAATGCTTCATTCTTGCATTCTTTCATTCTTGCTATCTTTTCATTATCCTTCTCTTTCTCTTTAAGATATGCTCCTTCAGATGGCACACCTCTGGCTTCATCTGCCTTCTCCTGGTCCTTCTCACAATGCCATATAGAAGTTGAGCCCCTGTTTTTGCTTTAAAAATGCTTAAAGCTGAGGGGACATGTCACCCACCAATTCTATTAAAAAACTAAGCTACTGCTAGCATACTACACAATGCCAGTTAAGAGCATATTTACAGTTGGAAGCCGACTCATATTATACTTAACATTTTCCCCAATACTTGAACTCTTTTTAAAAATATTTTATTTTACAGGTCAAGGATAACTAAAGGGTGTGGGCAATGAGTTAGGGCTGCTATAGGTAAAAGGGGGAAGCATTGCGTGGTGAGTTACATCATTTCCATTTTTTAATACTAACAGTTATAAATCTAATCTACTATTGGAGCAGCATTAATTGCAGGCTTCTTTTACATAATAAAGCTGCCTAGATGCCTGAGCACATCCAATCTTGCCAGATCTCGGAAGCTAAGCAGGGTCGGCCTAGCTAGTACTTGGATGGGAGACCACCAGGGTATACCAGGTGCTGTAGGTGCCTGGAGTAGGAACTGGCAAGCCACTCCAGTATTCCTGCCAAGAAAACTCCATGGTCATGGGGTCAGGTAGAGTCGGCCATGACTGTACAACACAACAACAATTTACATAATAATTGTAGAGTGGTCTCCAGCATTTAATATCAGTTTAATACTTGAACTCTTTGACCTGTTCCAGGGTGTTACCCTGTATGGTCCAGCAGCAGCTTTTCCAAATGTCAGAGAATGCCAGAAACGTTGATTTGGGGGAAGAGATGGACAGAAAGCTGTTATCACAGTAGGCTGGAAAGGGTGCCAGGAACCTCTTCAGGCCCAACTGAGTTAAAGATAGGACTAAGATGTCATCTGCGTATAGTAATAATGGGATTTGCCGAGGCCAGGTTTTGGGAGATGGGTCTGAACATGCTTCTGGGTAATCACCCAGATCATTTATAAACAGATTAAATACATAAGGGACCAAAATACAGCTTCCCTGTTGCTCATAATGACATCCGACATGTCACCTACAAAACCATAACAGACCTGGCAGCTGGTGTGAAGATTAATAAGAAACAACACTCTCCTGTCTATTGAAGTCCTGGGTAAGGTATACAAGCCATTGAGCTTGAACTATTTCCAGCTATTTTCATTATGTATTAACAGACCCTCAGCAGACTCCCTCTCATTGGTTGGAACAGAGGGGCTCCATTCATTTTTGATAGACGAAGGAGACAGAGGGGGCAATGCCTAATTAATTTCAGGTTTTTTTTTGGACACCAATTAAGTTCCTCTTTCAGTTTTCATACACACCAGCTGATGACAGAAGCTTTATGAGGAACTGAGGTTTTTACAATAAAATGCTGACCAGAACCTTGGGAGAGGGCGTACAGTAAGCTACATTTTTATCTTTATTTTTCCAGTTTTCTATGGATGCTGCATTGTCTCTTGGGTGCTGGAGAGAGTCAGTTGGCCAATAGAGTGTCCCGAGTGGTTTATATCTGTATTAGGGACTCTGTGGCAGAAATCTGGTTGCTTAGCATGATAAGTTGCACAAGAGTTGGATCACTGAATCAGCAGGAGTCTGGCAAGTCACCTGCTGTGTAAGTTCCCATGATTCAAATGGCTTACAGATTCCAATCCCCACTGATTCCATGGGCCGACTTGAGTGCAAGTTATTGTGCTAAGCCACAGGATTTCACCCAGTGTCTTCTTAAAACCCTTTATTCTTGTTATTTGCCTCCAAGTCCACACTGCTTCCAATTTACTGGAACTTGATCATCTCTTGACTTCTAAAAGTTCCTATCCTAACAGTCATACTCAAGTTTTGAAAACTCTAGGCTGTGGGTTTCTTAACTGATTTCTTTTAAAAAACTCAGGTCCTAGAAGATTGTAACTTATACAGTAACATGGAAATGCCATGGGGGCCAACTGAAGTGTTGATAAATACATCCTCTCCCAGTGGTGCTACTTATAGGATATTTGGAATGGTTGCCAGAAGCTTTCAGAACTATCAAAACAAGATCCCGTCATAGATCTCCTGCATCACATGTGGTGCTGCCAGCAATCTTCATGGTAGAAAAAGGGGGAGGTACCAAAACATGCCTAATTATAGCTGAGTTTAATGTTCCACAAAAATTATGGGCCAGTTTCATTTTGACTAGCATGTGAGTTCAAACAGCAGGTACAGTAAAGACTTACTGCAGTGGATTTTTAAGTTATTTTTCAGTTCCTTTTTTATTTACAAAAACTGATGATGCTTTTAGTTCTTCAGAAGAGGGGAGTCTGGCTGTCTCGGCGTCTTATGAACAAACTTGCATCACCATAAGCATTTCATTAAATCTTGTGGTTAGGACTGACCACGTCATGCTCTGCTCAATAATTAAAAGAGAATATTGAAAAGCTAAAAACAGTAAGTATACAATTATTTTAAAAGAATCTGGCAAGCACCACACTAAAATGGCAAACAAAATCAACACCAAAACCACATTCAAAGCAATAAGATGAAGTACTCCATTTAAAAACCCCTCTCAGATACCCAATATCAAAAAGAAAACCTGTGGTGTTTTTTTAAATTAATAGCTAATTGTGTTAAATACATCAATAATCATTTGAAATGAATCACTGAGGCGAAGCCCATCTTTTCATTTTGAATAAAATGAATCATTCCATTGCGTATGCTTCATGACTAGCAGGAGACGTAGCCAACTGAAAGGCAGGTTGCTTGAGGTGATATTAGGTGATATAAAAGTTATCTCTGGGTTTAGTGCCTAATCTTTGTTGATGGACCACCGGCAAGTAACTTGATATTGAGGTCATCATGCATATGTCTCCACTCGCTCTGAATGTAACATAATCAACTAGAAAACCAAGTGGTGTACATATCTTCCCCCTCCTCATGCATTTGCAACCACTCCTATGTGGGTGTCATTACTGAAATAAGCAAAGAGGGAATGCAGTACTAAGGAGGTAGAAAGTTGAATGAGAACCAGAGACACCATGAGCTGAATTCGTATTTGTAGTGGTAACAACAATTTCATAAATCATTAAACCAATTCAGTATCAGAGAAGAGGTGGATTTCTCTGTAGCAAACAGAAGAGGAAGCCAGAATATGGAGTGCTTTGAGAAAATGTCCAAGTTTCTTAAGAAAATGAAATTTCGAGCAATGCAAATATGGGCCTTTTTACACGACCCCTAAAATCCGCTGGTCCCTTAAATTCGGACCAGAGATCTTGAGGGTTTGTCGCTCTCCCTGCGTTCCCACCCCCTCCGCACTTCCTTGTTCTGTCTGCGTGAGGGGAGGGAGAAAAAAAGGGAGGGAAAAAAGGGAGTGCCGGTGGAAGTTGCTCCGACCCCCCGTCACTTCCTGGTTCCTCTTAAAGGGGCGGGAGGCAAAAAAATCAACAACAAAAAGAAGCAAGGAGAGCCCGGCACTCTCCGCATCAACAGGTACTTGAAAGGTGCACTGGGTCGCGCTTAGGTGGGCGAGGTCGCACTTAATTTTCTGTTAGCTCCGGAGCTGGTGGGGAAACATTTTTAAGCTCCGGAGCTGGGAGCCATTTGCAGTGGAGCTTAGGGGTCGTGTATAAACGCCCTATGGGTAGTTAAAGGTGCAATCAATCAAAAAGGCATTTGTCCCGCTCTTTGGTCTGTTGTGGGGAATGACTGGCTCACTCCTTTTTTTCCTGAGGAGCAGACATCATTGTGGAAGTGAATTAGTCCACCCCAGAGAATTGCTACTCGCACTTTTCTGGGTCCCTGTCCTGGGCTACAACTTCTTTTTTAATGTGGATAGGATTGCTCCTTTTGGTTCCTTTCCAGTTTGTATGATTGCTGGGATTGAACCAAAGCGAGCTTTTTGCTTTAATTTTCCTGCTGGTATCAATACTCCCATCACTAGGGGATTAAATTAACTGTTTAAGAATACAGAGAAAGAGGGAAGTTAAATCCTTCCTCTGCACCACTATGAGAGGGAAGAAACAAGACAATTTTAAAAACATAATTAGAGCAGTGCTGATGTGCTGCATCACTTAAAGAATGTTTTTAAAATGCAAAATCTTCCTAGAAGTGGGAGAAGACAGGAGGCTGCAACAATGGAGTTTTTTCTCTCTCTCCTCCTCCTCATCTTCCTTCTTAATGGAACCAGACTAAATAGCTTGTTTGAGGTGTGCGTCCCATTTGGCTATAAGGATTGTACCCTATTCAGCCAGATTTGGCTACTCCCTTAAGCGTAGTGTAGACAAGCTCTAATTTTTTAAATTACAATGTCCCCATTCAGTGCTGGAAATTACAGATGACTGACTCCAACCTTTGCATGTGCTAGTGGAGAAAGGTAAGCATAAATCAAGAACAAGAACGGTTGGACACTGTGTGACCAAAAAAAAAAAAAAAAGCAATTTAATTATGAAATAGAACATTGGGAAATAGCTTACACTACCATATGGTAATAAGCTCTTATTATTCCTACACAGTCATTTTCAGGCTTAACATGAGGAACAACAAAAATAAAATATGGAAATAAGTGCATGATATTTTAAGAGACAGCATATATACACACACAGATACATAAATACGCTGAGAGGGAGAGAAAAAGAGACTTGACAAATTGTAAGGCAAACAAGTTAGTCGCAATGCATGTTCTGCTTCTGCTCATTAGGTTTTCTCCTCAGGATACCCATACTTTGTACTCGGACCACCCAGAAGGTTAACGGAGGCCTAGGACAGAAGTCATGTGAGGAGACCTGCTGTTGTTGTGGAACTTTATTGAGCAAGGGGCCTTTAGTCAGCAATGCAGTAGGTCCAGGGCAGAGGGCAACCGTAGCAGACCTTGGGAAAGCTCCTTTCTTGGTCAACAACGAACACACACACGGCCAACAAGGCCACTCTTCTCCAAAAGGGGGGACTTGTCCCACATCTGCAAATAAGGTAGGCAGAGAGTCCCTTGCTTCTCTAGGATATACTCTCTGTGAACCAAAGGCAGAACAACCCAAAACATGGGCTGCTGGGTCATTTGCGGATAAACAGGATGGGACAAACTACAATATAAAGAAGAAGGATAACCTAGAGGAGGGTGAAGAAGCACCGGGAAAACTAGTCTTTGCAAAGAAAGATCAAACAGATGTAGTCATCAGTAAGGAAGAAGATAGGAAAGAGATAGACAAGACAGAGATAGACACAAATAAGAAGGGGGAAAAGAGTCTGCTGGATAAGAAGTTCAGAGACAGTTATTTAGCCATTATAACAGAAGTGAAGTTGTGGGAGGATATTAAAATGGGATTAATTGACATCTGTCATAATCTGAAGAATACTGGGGTGCAGACTGAGGAAGAGATAAAAGAAATCAAGGAATTCAAATATTTAAGAATACAAGTGGGAAGGAGTGAAGGTGGAGATAAGACTGTGAGTACACAGACAGATGATAAAAATAGAACAAAGCAAATTGGGATCCAGGTACAATTAGAACACAGGAAGATATGTAGGTCGATGGCCATTCAAACAGAAGGAATAGATAGGAGGCTTATATGCAAAGAGCTAGGAACTCAGACGGGAGGTCGCGAGGAAGGAGGGACCGGTAAGGGAGGGGGGAAGGAGCTTGCACAAGGAGAGGGGACGGTTAAGAAGAGAGGGATCGTTAAAAAAGGAGGTGGTCAGACGGATGGAAACGGAGGAGGAGAGAAGGAGACAGAGACATATGCTCCCAGTCCGAAGGGACTAATCGGAATCGATATCCAGGAAAATTATCCTCATTTGGGAATTCAAGGTGGGAAGCGAGATCCTAATCCCCCAGGATGGATACCGGGATGGGGATGGGAGCATCCCCTCAGAGCTCCGCCTCTTACCCCAAAGAGCCAAGGTGGTGGGATAACGAAGAGATTTTGAATAGTCAAGGGGAGAGAACTAAAAATCCTTTTATGTTGAGTAGCAGAAGTTCTGATTCAGAATTGTTTCCAAGTTCTAATGTCCCCGTGTTGACCCCTCATGTTATGAGTAACAAAAAAAAAGAAATGAAGAAACAAACAAGTGACTTGTTAAATAAAGATTTAATGTTGGATTTTTTCATACCAAATGACTCTCTTCCTTGTGTTGCGCCAGAACAACTGTTAGAATTTACCGAACCCTCACACTCTCCTATTTGCTTTTCCTCGGGGGCAGTGGCTCCCAACCTTGGGTCACCCAGGTGTTCTTGGACTGCAGTTCCCTGAAGCCTTCCCCACCAGAGGGGGAAGCAGTCCAAGGACATCTGGGTGATCCAAGGCTGGGAACTGCTGCTCCAGGGCGGCCCTACTCCAGTTAGCAGACGGATCTGCAGAATTCTTGAAGCTCCTCTAATGCCAAGGATTACTGAGGCAGTGCAAGTGGTACACCCTCCCCCTTCAACGCCCACACTTCTCCAGGTCGTAGGATTTGTGTCCAATTGCAAGGCAAATTATTTCAGAGCGGAAGGTTGAAAATCTCTCAAAAACCTCCACACCTTTGGTTGTCAAGCAATCCAGACACCTATAAGCATCTATTTGCAATATTTTCATCAGGGTACAAATCTTCCAGCTGAGGCCAGGCATTTGTCGGCTGAATCCTGCTTTTCAGACCACTTCTTATCTGTTTTATTTTATTTTAAAAATCTTTACCCCACCCTTCTCCTTGAAAAGGATGCAAAGCGGTTTATATTGAAATGCGATATTTAAGTTGAGAACAAAAGATATAACAAAGGTGAACATCATTAAAAGACAATATTTAATGCTAAAAACAATGAGGCACCTTATATCATTAAAAGGCAATATTAAAGCAAAGAACAAGACGCATATACAGTGCATATTTTTAAACACCACCCTGATAAATGGGAAAAATGGAAAACACAAATACATTAGTTAGTACTAAAAATCCAGTCAAATCTGTAATCCATAACAATCCATCACAAGAAAGAGAGAAATCACATAACAGCAGCAAGTTACTGAGGGAAAGCTTGGCTGAAGAGAAAGGTATTTTTTTTGCTTGCAGGAGAGCAATGATGGGCCCAGCCTGGCTTCCTGTGGGAGGGAGTTCCACTAGGACAGTGATGACAAACCTTCAGCACTCCAGATGTTTCGGACCACAACTCCCACAGTCCTTTGTCATTGGCAATCTAGGATCAGAATTCTGGGAGTTGCGGTCCAAAATTATCTTTAGTGCCAAAGATTTGCCACCACTGGTCTAGAAGCACAGCGACAGCGAAAGACCATCAGACACTCCCTCTCCTGGTGGACCTTAACACCCGATCAGGCTCGTAATGGGAGAAAGGGTCCCAGCAGTCTTTTTGAAGCCACTTATCGGGTCAGGAGTAAAACTATCAGAGAACTGGGACTGCTCCAGTTAAAAACCGAGTTTAACTTCCTAGAATGCGCGCCATACAAATTCTCAACGAACAGGTGGCGGCCCTAATTCTTTGGTTTACGCATGGCAGAGCAGAGAGGCACCTCTACGCGAGCACTCGTTCTTTCTTTTCCTGCTTGAGCCTAATCTGGTTTGATGATTCCATTTCTGGAAGAAGAAGAAGAAGAAGAAGAAGAAGAAGAAGAAGAAGAAGAAGAAGAAGAAGAAGAAGAAGAAGAAAAAACCCCAGAAAGCCAGGAGTTTCGGGTGGGTGGGGAAAACAAGAGATCGCGCGGGTCAGGTTTAGCTCGCTTCGGGCAGCAGGGGGCGCTTTGGGCCCTCTAGCGCCGAGGAGCCTTCGGGGGTTTGGGAAGGGGCGGGTTGGCTTGGCTTGGAATTGCCTGCGAGCCACGCACGGGAAAAGCGAAGGGAGACACTCCGGAGAGTTGGCAGCGGTGCATTGTGGGGGAGTGGGCCGCGGTTTACAATCGGTGCCGCTTGCCCGGGAGTGGCTGGTGGGCTGAGCGGAGCAGCGGTCGGCCGAAGTTCTCCTTAACTTGGCTCCCCAGGTAAAGCGCATCAGCGGTGCAAGAGGGGCCCGTGTGGAGGGCGGTGGGCTTTCGAGTCCGATTATTATTATTTGTGTGTGCGGGGGGCGGTAGAGAAGTCAGACCGCATCTCCCCGCCCGCCTCCAGTTCCGATCTCTTTCTGACACCCTTATTTCTCTCCCCCACCCCTTTCCTTCCCATCGCTTTTGGTGCCCTGTGGCCAACCCCCTCCCCCCCTGTTGCTCTTTTCCCAGTAAAAAACAGACTGTGCTGGCGCTTCTCCTGTCCCTGCCCACGATCCCGCCATGGACACGCTCCTTCTCCTCCTTGCCTTTTTAGCAATTCCCCTTATTATTTTGCAAAAGGTAGAGGTGCTTTCGGTCTTCTAACACGCTCCGCACCCAATTCCTTGTTTTCTTGGCTGCTTCTCTGTATCTCTCTCTCTCTCTCTCTCTTCTCTCTTGGGTCATTCCGACGCTCCACACGCCTTCCCCACCACCACCACCCCCGCTTCAGCTTCTGTCACTGCGTCTGTCCGCCCGCCCACCTCTCCCCCTTCTATTCCTTCACGGGGGGGGTTCCCCTTTTTTGATTCCTCCGACGATCACCAGGATCTGCTCAAAAATCTCCCCACTTCCTTTGTGCTCTACTTCTTTATTGTTGTTATTTTACGAAATAGGAAACGCATGCCTTGGAAAGGGAGCCGGCTGCTGCTGCTGCTTCTGAACTAGTATATGTGGGGAAAGTGAAAGCGGAGTGAGATGGAGGTTCAAAGAAGAGGGAATTGGGGCGTGTGTGTGTGTGTGGGAGGGGTGGAAGCAGAGAAGGGGGGGTATTTTAGCTGCCTCTAGGTTCTGCCTTCACCTTCCCACCAAAAGGATCCCCTTTCACCCAGAGTGGGATGCTTTTGTTCTGTGGGTCTGCCATTGTTGATGTGGATTGCCTGGAAGCTTATCCAAGCCAGTCCTGGGAAACAGGTGCAGAGGCAGGGTGTGGACTTCCAGACTGTTGTGATTACACTTTTGGAAGTAGTAGGGAGTGAGTCTCCGGCATGTCTGGTCAAGCCTTTGTTGGGCAGAACAAGGAGGGCCGACCTGAGAACCCAGTTCCAGGTTGTGTCCGACCAGGGACTCAATTTGTGGGGTTGCTGATCTCCTGCCCTAGAATGAGATTTGGCTGACCTTCTGGAGGAAAGAAACCCTTAAAGCTGTTTGGGGCAGGCAGGTGGGGAGATTCTCAGCTTGCTTCTGTTGACACCATAGCCTGCCCTATCTAGTAACTTCAGAGAAGTGACTCTGGGTGCCAGTGTGAATTTGAGGAAGGGCCTCTCCTTGAATGCTGACATCCTGTACTGAGGTTAGTTGGGCTTCCCTCTTACACAGAAGGTGGGGGCATGTCTGATTCATTGGTAGAAAGGTCTCTGCCCCCCCGGGCTTACCCATATTTTCCCATATACAGTGGTACCCCCGACTTAAGAACAGGTCCACTTAAGAGCAATTCGACTTAAGAGCAGAAAACTGTTGGCATTTTAACTGCCGCCTTACAAATTTAAGATATGGTCTGCTCGACTTACTTTTTTTCCATTTTTTTCATTTTTTAACTTATTTTTCAAAATTTTAGATAAGTACCCCGACTTAAGAGTAGTTTGATTTAAGAGCATGCATTCGAAATGGATTAAATTCGTAAGTCAAGGCACCACTGTATAAGATGCCCTCATGTATAAGCTACAACCCCACTTTTCCAACCCATAATTACAGTTTCGCAACCACACGGTTCTTTCCTTGTTGTTTTACTTCTGTGTATAAGACAATCCTCAGTTTTTAGTCTCACAATTTTTGCGGGAAAATATAGTCTTATACATGGAAAAATACTGTGATTTGCCAATACGTAGTGTTCTAATGGCTCCTGGCAATGCAAGGGGTTCAGACTTGATGCCAAAAAGAGAGGAAAGGGAGACAGAGGTGTCCCCGAGAAAGTGCAGCGTGCATTTCCCTTACCATTGCAGAGCTGCAGAGAAGCAGGAAGGATTGGTGTTTCCAGGGGTGTTTAACTTCCACCATCAATTTCAAAGAAATTCAAGTGAATCACAGAGTAAATACTGCTACTTTTTTTTTAAAGGGTGGTAGATTGATTCAACTTTCCTCTTGAAAGTTCTAGGTATGAATGATGCAGGAGACAGGTTCCTTGACAACACCTTGCTGAGAGCTGTTTGTGTGAATGGGGTGGGAATGGGTCTAGTGCTCTGTCTGAAGTAAGGCAAAGAGGGCTGTAGCTCTGTTATAGGGTGTGTGTGTTTTTCAAGCAAAAGGGATCCACTTTCTGTCCCCTGTTTGGAACCACCGAGAGCTGTTGTTATGCAGTGGATATAGTGGAGCCAGGGCTTGTGAGGTAGAGGACGTTGTTAACAGGAATCCCAACATCACCTGCCACCCTTTCTAACTAACTTCCATGTTCCCTCTCTAAGCTTACCAGCAATGGACATGTAACTTGGAACGGGGTTCTCCTTGCTGCTCTAAAATGAAATGCCTGGAAAACCTTGAGCTAGTGTTTTTGAATATGGACTTGTCTCGTTAGAGATACAGTTCAGCACAATGACCTGTGGCAGCTATGAGAACTCCAACGGTGTGAGTGCTTGTACTACACAGTTTACTGAGGGTCTCCAACCTGACAGCCTGCAGATGTACAGTACAGTATTGGACTACTACAGTGCCTACCATCTCTACCACAGCAGTGATATTAGCTTGGAGTTGTGGTGAAATGTATTTGTAATGTACTGGATTGAGGAAAGATGGTGTTGAGTCTGTTGCTCACACTGTAGACAATACTAATTTTGTAGTGTGGACGGCTCCCTATATTTCTAGCCTGATAATAGGAAGGGCAGGTGTTGACTCCACTTTTTATTAAGCAGGCTGCTTCATAAAATCTCCTAATGGAATTAGTAAAAAAAATGAAGTTAATTTTTTTGGATGATTCCTTCATTCTAGATGAAATGTGATGTAAGTGTTGTCTACAACTTAATATTCCAGCAGCAATGGCATCAGTCTGTGTCAGAACCTGGATGCTGTTCTTTTTATTTTTATTATTTAAAAAAAAACCCACATTTATTAGTTTAGTCTAATAAATTATGCGGACATGTTCTGGCACTCTACAGACTTTTATCAACCAATCAGAAGTGAAATATAAACAAATGGTATGGAAGAAGGAAGGAGAAAGAGTAGGGTGTGAGCCAGGGTGGAGAAATTACCACACCCACCCACCGTTTGTTGTGTTCCTGAAGTCACTGTGCTCATAAATCTCCTCATGCAGATTTTCCCAGTCCTTTCAGTGTACAGTGGACCCTCGTATAACACACGGTTTGTATAACATAAAATCTGTACAACATAAAAAATTCCAGAGATGGAGGAAACTTGTTAAGCAGGTTTCCTCCATCTCCGGAATTTTTTATGTTGTACAGATTTTATGTTATACAAACCGTGTGTTATACGAGGGTTATGGGTTGTGTGTTAGACTCTATGGGGCGAATCTGTGCTACATAAAAATGGTTGTGATTAGGGATTAGTGTACTCAGTTTTGAATGCATTCCTATGGGAAATTTGTATAAAGGAAAATTTGCTTAACATAATTTCATTTGGAATGAATTAATTCCTTTATACAAGGTACCACTGTACTTTTCTCTCAAGTCACCCCTCGCACATCTTCTGTGATCTGAAGGGAATCCACCCAAATGGAGGTGTTTAACCTAGAGATTATTTTACAGTGCTTGAGGGGTGCCAAAGCTACAAAGCTGTTGGGTGGATGATTGTCTCAGACAACATTTGGGGAGACTCTCTTATTCACTACAGTTCACAGCATCCTCCAGCCAACAGAGTCACTGGCTGTGCTGGGTGAAAGGAAGAGTTACTTCAAGAACCAGAAGAGTCGAGTTGTTGGATTAGTGAGGGAGAAGGGGACTCCCAGGCACTTGAATGCAGTGCTTGTTGCGACATTGTGTGCGTAGGTGTTGCAAGAATATGAGAGGCCTTGAAGGGCAAGCTGCCTTGGGGAAGTGTGGCAGGGGGGGAGCCGGGAGCCGGTCCTCTCACCCCCTAATCTTGCTGCTGTTGACTCTGGGACAAAAACCAACAGGCCTGGCCCTGGCCAGACACACAGCTATTAGCTGACAGTGGGTGTATTAGCTGACAGTGGGTGTTTGCAGGTCGCTTCTTCAGGACAGAGCAGTGTTTGTGCTGGGGAGGGAGAGACAGGACGGACGGAGAGAGAGGGGTGTCCCGCAGAGAGGGGGGGTGTCCCGCAGAGAGAAAGAGGGGGGGTGTCCCACAGTCACCTCCAACCATGTGGATAAGGAGCAAAGAGGAATAGGTTGCTGGAGGGAGGAGGAAGAGACACGGATTTGCCACGAACCCTCTCCGCATCACATGCTTCTAATCCCATGGCGGTGTTGTTCTCTTCTGCCCCTCCTCCCTTCAAACAGCGTAGGGGGGGGATTAGCGCCTGTCTCCCCTTAATGGGACTGTTTGCCATAGACGAGCAAATAGTGCTTAATGTCTGCCTGGATTATATAACAAACACAGTGATTATATCTCTGTCTCCCTTTACTTCTATACAGTGTGGTGTTTTGGAGTGTGAGGGCATTACCCAAGATTAGGATGGTGTGTGTGGGGGGGGTCATGCCTGTGATCCCGAGAGAGACCCCTGGTTTGTGGTCTCTCCACATTCCTCTCTGTCACATCCACATCCACCCACCACCACCACCCCAACATACACACGCATACATCTTTTCCCTTGCATGCATCCTTGCTGCATAGACACTTTTGGTGCTTAGTTCTGTAGGGACCAGTCCTGGTGGTTCCCAGCGCCACTTTGCTGCTGCTTTGGCGGCAGCGGCTGCTGTGCATGGAGAATTACAAGCAGCCGCCCACGCTTTTTACTCTTCTGGGCACATGCAAGGCTGGGTTGGGCTCCTCAGTGTGTGTCGGCCGCAGCCCAGGAGAGAAACCTGTTGGAAAGGCAGCGACATCAGGCAGGCACCTCGCAGGCAAAGCCAGAACTGGCTTCCCCACTGAAACAGGTGCCCACGCACAGAGCGTCCAAGGTTGCTGTAAACAAAGACTCGTGGATCGAGAAGGCGCTGGTGGCGCTCCGTAGAGGGTTGTTAGGTCGTTGTTTGTCGATGAGGGTTTTCATGCTTCTGTGCTGCTAGAATAGAACCAAAACACATAGGCATGCTGTGGCTTCTGTGTAGGGATAGGCATCGCCGGTATTTGTCGGGCAGCACCAGCGGAAGATCGGCTGTGCATCTGAAGCATATGGAGTTAGGGGAGCGGGCATTTCATGGCAAGGTACCAGCCACCCCTGTTGGCTGTGCTCCCTCCACGTCTCCCCCACATTTTCTCCAATGTCATTTCCCCCCTTCACGCTCTGACTTGCTGTGACACTCTCTTTCAGTCCCCGATGCGCTTTTCTATCCCAGAAGTTGTTGGCCTGGGAGGCTCTAAAAAACCCTTTGATTTCATCCTGCACCCCCTGGTCGTCTGCCTCCCTGCCTCCCCCACAATCTGCTACCACCCCTTGCTATGTGTACCTCCACAACGGGGGCGGAGGGGGGGAGAGATGCTAGGTTAACCCACATAGAAACATTTCTTCTTGGACTTGCTTTGGTACTTGTGGGGTTAAGCCTGCTAGGGGCCAGCATCTCTCATTCTCCTCTGGACTCTTATCAGAGGTGGCTCTGTCCCTGCCCTTCCATCCAGAGGCAGACAAAAGGGGCATTGAGCAGCCCCTAGACTGGCAGAGCCCTCCCCATGCCTGCTTCCCACTGTGGGGGTGGCTGCGCTGGGTGCCGGCCAAAGAACCACAGCTTCTTGCTGACCCTGACACCTTCTCAGTCTCTGCCTCTTTCCCCAGAGGGAGGCCCCAATAGAGTCCAGGCTCCAGCAGGGGGTACTGAGGGGAGTGGTGGAGGAACTAGACAGGGGGACAGGGCGTGATGTTGCCTTGTTCCCAACATTGCTGGGCAGGGAAGAAACAAGGTGGGGCCTAAAAGAGCAGGCCTCAGATTCCTGTGGAGACCAATATGCCGAAACACCTCCCATCCTTCTCGCGGAAACTTTGGAAGAAGGCACTGTGCTGATATGTGTGTGGAGGAAATATATAAAATATGCCTCTCATTGGCCTTGGGTGCCGTTGACCATGGTGTCCTCCTGGGGAGGCTGTCCGAGTTGGGGGTCAGGGCCTCCACTGGTGGTATAGGTCTGATCCTTCTTGGAGGACTGTTCCCAGAGAGTACCACTGGGTGAGACAACTTCCACCCTTTGGACCCTCAATTGTCAGGTTGGTCAGGGGTCCATCATCTCACCCACGCTCATTAACATCTATATGAGACTGCTGGGCGAGGTAATCAAAGGATGTGGAGCTGCGTGCCATCAGTACGCTGATGACACCCACCTCCACATCTCTTTCCCCCCATCTGCGGTGGGTGCTCTTCTGTCCCTAGAGAGCTGCTTGGATGTTATACTGGATTGGATGAGAGCTAATAGGCTGAGGTTGAACCCAAACAAGATGGACGTCCTCCAGGTGGGGGCTGTTTGTGTCTGCAGGTTGGGAAGCTCCCTCTCTTTTGGGGGTGGGGTTGACTCTCCCCACTAAGGATGAATGAGGTACACACACCTTGGGCGTCTTCAACTACCCAGAGCTCACCTTGGAATCCCAGGTGATGTCAGTGGTCTGTTCTGAGCATTTTATGTACTGGTAATCTTGAAATTAGACTACTGCAGTGCTTTCTACGTGGGGCTGCCCTTGAGGCTAATTCGGAAGTTGCAGCTAGTACAGAATACAGTGGCCAAATTGCTAACCGAAGTGAGATGCTTTCAGCACATCAACTCCCACTCTGGCTGTTCAGCACCAGCTACCAATTCAGTTCTGCTTTTGACCTCAAGGTTGTAATTGTCACATAGGGCCTTTTTACACAACCCCTAAACTCCGCTGCAAATGGCTCCCAGCTCCGGAGCTTAAAATTGTTTACCCACCAGCTCCGGAGTTTACTGAAAATTAAGTGCGACCATGCCCACCTAAGCGGGTCCCAGTGCATTTCTCTTGTACCTGCTCTCCAAGGGTGAAAAATCTTGATGCGGATGTGCCGGGCTCTCCTCGCTTCTTTTTGTTGTTGTTTTTTGCCTCCCGCCCCTTTAAGAGAAGGAACCAGGAAGTGACGGGGCTCCCGGCAGCTTCCACCGGCACCGGGAGGTAAGCCTTTATTCTTTTGTCCTTTTTTTTTCTCCCTCCCCTCACGCAGTCAGCAGCCAGGAAGTGTGGAGGGGTGGGGATGTACGAAGAGCGACAAACCCCTAATATCTCTGGTCCAAATTTAAGTGACCAGCGGATCTTAGGGGTCGTGTAAAAGTGCCCACAGAAAGCCCTAAACGGTTTAGGACCTCAATATTTGGCAGAACTGCTTCTCCCACAAATAACTGCCCATGTTATTCATTCTTCTCAGGGCAGGTGTGATTCTTATTGTTTGTATTATTATATGTGTGTGATTGTTTTTACACTGTTCATTTGTTTTGATGATATTATTTACTCAGGTTTTAAACTGCCCAGAGTAGCTAAATAAATAAATAAATAATAGCTAAATAAATAAATAGCTAAATAAATAAATAAATAAATAAATAAATTTTGAACAAGCAGGATTTAAGTTTAGTTCTCAGACCTTCTGCTGCTTCGCCCACCATAATTGTGCATCCACTCCCTTACAAGGGACATCCCACCTCTCACTACTAAGGTTAAAAGTCCTAGATTCTGCTGCCTGCTAGAGCTAGCAAAGAAGGATCGATGGGGCTTTAATGGATTTGCTGGTGTGCTGTGATTATGGGTACCATATGGTATATTGTGTATGTGGTGTGGTAGGGGAGGGGTTTTTGATATAATAATTGCTGAGAAAGAGAGAGATACGCAGAGAGAGAGAGAGAGAGAGAGGGAGGGAGGATCCTGGGATTGAGGTTGGAAGAGGGTGCCAGGAGCCAAGGAAGGATTAGCGAGATCTGTGCTGGCCAGCATTGAGTCAGGATGGGGCATGGGTAGGATGAAGCATTCTTGGCAGCAGGGTGTCTGTTGGACAAAGATCTAATCGGTGGGACCCAGTTCACTGGAAAAGTGCTGTGCCAGCAGCAAAAGCTTTGAAAACTTGCTGTTCTGGACTGGGATACAAATCTCAGAACCCCTCGACCAGCGTGGTGAGGTTCCAAAACCCCCCGCAAGTTTTCCATTCTCTGGACAGCTTGGTCAAAAAAAGATTCGAAGCTAACCTGCCATCACGTCTAATGCTGTGCAAGTTTCTCCACCTCTATATTAGTAGATAGGGACTTTCCGTACATCACCTCGAACCGTGTAACATCTTGCTGCAACCAGGAGGGCTTTTTCATCCAGCATGAAGGCCAAGAAGGTGTCGAAAGTCAAAATCTAAATTTGGAAACGGATTTGTAAATCAGCTGCGTTTACATCTTGCCTTATTGATGCCTTTCTGAAAATGCTTTGGGTCACTGCTGACCTGATCTGTGATTCTCCCCCCCCCCGCCCACTCGGCCTTCCGGCTCCACCTCAAAACCCAAACATAAAATTAATAGGTCTCATTAGATCCCAGCAAACCAGGCATGGCGATGCCCACATCTGTATCTCTTCCATCCCCAGTTAATCACTGCCAACGTCATGTGCCGTCAAGACAATTTTGACTTTTAGCAAACCTTTTAAGGGTTTTCCAGGTAGACAATCCTCAGAAGTGGTTTTTCATTCCCTTCTGCCACAATAGGCTTTCAGGTTTCAGGTTTATATTTTTCTTCTTTATGTTTGCTTGTCGTTCTTCACTTTAATGTTCCCTTTTTAATGATGATAAGATGCCTCTTCGCCCTCTTTGTCCTTGGCTTTTTGAATATTGTCTTCCATGTTTCTTGGCAACTGTTGCATACTCATTGTCTTGGACTCGGTATGTTGTCCTTTAATGTTGTAAGCTGGCTTGGGTCCTTTCCAAGGAGAAAGGCAGGTAAAAAATATTTAAAATAAATAAATAAATAAATAAATAAATAAATAAATAAATAAATAAATAAATAAATAATTCTGGAGTGTGCAGTTTGCCCAAAGCCACACAGGCTGGCTCTTTTCCCAAGAGGGTACAGTGACGAAGAACCAAACTCCAAACCTTTGGTGCGGCAGCCAGATACCTAAACCATTTAGCGATCCAGCCACCTAATTAATCAGTAACTGTATGCAGACAAATTACAAGGGATTCCTCTGTTCTCCACCCAAGGCGAGACACAAGTCTTGACCTGTCTGTTTTCTCCCCACCCACCCACCCCTCTTGCTGCTTCCACCTCTGTCCCCTACTCATCCGATCAGCTGATACCCTGGCCTGTTGTAAGAGTTGCCTTCTTTACTCCAGCAGTGCTGTCCATTTGGCACCCACTGCCTCCCCTTCCCTTCCCCTCCGTTCCCTTTTCTTTTTCCTCTGGGGTGCTGGGGTCATGTGTCTAAAATGCTGTGAGAGCTCTATTGCTGCAGGATAAATGGGTCCCTTGAGCCCCGTGTGGCTCCGTGTGATGGCACAGCCGAGATGGAAACAGTGGGGGCTTTGATGGTGGGGGGAGAACTTATCACAGCGGCCATTGATGCAGCCTTGGATCGCCATCTAACACCCCCCCGCCCCCTCCATGTCAACTCACACGCTATCTTATCGCCTCCTTCCACCCATAGGGATGTCCGTGGAGTCCGACTGCTACGGCGGTGGCTGCCTGATGCGACCATGTGGGAGCTGAAATGCCACCAGCGCAACCATCCGGTAAGCACCCCCCCCTAAAGGTCCGGAGGTGAAATATGCCCCGGGGCAAAATGGGATGTAATAAGGGAGACAGCTAAGCATGCTTGATCTCTTGGCCTTTCTCGGTGTAGGTGACCTGTCCCAAGACCTGGGGCAGTGTTGGCGAAGCTATGGCACGGGTGCCAAAGGTGGCACTTGGAGCCCTTTCTGTGGGCACCCGGTATCGCCCCTTCACAGCCACCTATATTCAGGTTAAATTGCTGTATTGGCACTTTGCAAAAAAAAGTGGGTTTTGAATTACAGTTTGGGCACTCAGTCTCTAAAAGGTTTGCCATCACTGACCTGGGGTGCCATCAGCCTTTGGCATGTATTAGAGGCTGGCAGGTATTGGTAGAGGATGCAGTTGTTGGATATGCTTTTCTCACATCTTGTGGTCAAAGTGGGTCATCTTGCAGCCAACATCCATTTTTGTGGCTAACTGTTTCTAGCTTCCACCCCGAGACGCTATGCCGGCACCTAGACTTCAGGTTCAACTTGGAGAGCCCACCGGCCTTGCTTTTCGTAACGCCTTTTCCTGCCAAAGAGATTGGTGGGTTTTGAAAGCTTGTGCTTTCAGGGTACATTGAGCCTAGCCTTGACAGATTATTACACTGTTAAGGAGGTTGACGTCTCGTGGCTTCAAGTCTTCCCTTTGGATTGGAAAACAAACCACCCTCGCTTGCTTTCGTTGCTGTACCAAGAAGGTCCTCTTTTGAAACGAGGAGCCAACTTTCCTGGATTTATTTATTTATTGGTTTTTTTTTCTGGAAGTCAGAGGAGGTTGCCTTTTGTTTCCTTCTTTCAGCCCCACCCTGTGGCATTGTCTGTGCCTATGCCTCTCTCCCCTCGCCTAGGGATTTGTGTTTGTGGGCGTGCATACATGTGCACGCACATCCTTCTGTGTGTATCTGGTGGGGTGTGTTGCTGTACCGCGGTCTCTCCTTCCAGCTGTTGCCAGAAGGGATAGAACGGGAGGGAGGGAGGGACAGAGAGAGAGAGAGAGAGAGAGAGAGAAAATGCTGGTGGTATCAAGAGAGAGAATGTATGTGAAATGGTGGGAAAGAGACAGAAGGTTTTATTTCTCTCCAGGATGTGGCACGTCTGGGGTTCTCTTCCCTCCCTCTCGTCTCCTCTAGCAGGCAGATGGTTCCATTTGCTGGGAGGTGGGTAGTGATGTGGTCTGTATCAAAGGCTGAGTTGGGAATTCCACTGTTACAGAGGGGTGGGGGTGGGGAAATAGACACCTCCACATCTGTCTGAGCAGAGATGGGCTGGGAGTGCCAGGAAAGGGAGGGGGGAGGAGGAGGAGGAGGAGAAGGTTTACCTTCCCTCCTAAGCGCCCTCTTCCTGTTGGCCTCTCCCTGTCTGGGTGGAGGTGAAGACAGACCAAGCCTTGAAGGATTGCTCGCTCTTTGCTGGAAGTGTTCTCTTTGCACCTTGATCCTCATCTGAGAAGGGCCAGTGTGCAAGTGACCTCACAAGGTTCAAAATTTTTCGCCCCAAGAGGCTTTTATTCATGCAATCGTTACATTTTCATCCTGCCTTTGTACTAAAAAGACCGTGCTCAAAGTGCCTAACCAGCACCCTTTTTCAGTGGCTCCCCTAATTCCTACCTTAAGGTAGTAAACCAATGGAATTGGAGGGGACTTCTCTGTTTTACTTCTGTTGATGGATTCCTTCTTTGCTTTTTTCTCTTCCTCCTCCCTCCCCCCCCACCAGTAGTAATGTGAGAGAGACTGCAGTGGTCACACCCCCTGTACTCCTGGCTGCTTCTTAGAGATCTCAAGGTTTTCTCTAGCCGCCGGCTTTGCAGGCCTCTTGAAATTTTAGAAAAGTTATGAGTTTGTGTGCATGTACGCGCAAAGCCAACGAGTGGGCCGTGCGTGAAACTGAAACCATCTCTGTGACATTCATGGTCCCCATTATCCCCCCCCCCGCCACTCTCTCTCCTCTTTTGTGTCTAGTGTCTGAGCAGTGACCTCGCCAGCCAGCCGAGGTGGGTGGGGGGAATTAATTCCAGTGGGACGCAGCTTAATCGGCCTTCTCTGGACAGCTAAATCCCAGTCAGTATCGGAAAAGCAGGAAGGTTGGGGGTGGGAGATAGAGAGCTCATGTCCAAGGTGAAAGCTGCTTGAGAGAAAGCCTCCCCTCCCTCCACTTCCTCTCCAGGGTCATTCTGTCATCTGTCTTCCATCACCTCAATGGGGCCAGTTTTGTAGACCAGGTTGTATCAAAGCAACTTGCTTCCCATGATGCCCCGACAGGCAGGAGAAGCCAAGTCAAAAAGGTTAGGATCTGAATATTGTGTACGTGTTAATAAAGGCATGGATCCACCCGTGGATGGGGATGGTAGCATTAGGGCTCTGCTTCAGGCATGAATATGTCTTTTTGGAATCACTGATGGAAGATCGTGGGCCGAGGCTGAGGGGAGATGCTGAGGCTGATTGTGGAAAGTGGTGGGAAGAGTCTTGCCTAGCATTGGTTAATTAGTGTGTGTGTGTGTGGGGTCAAGGAGTGGGATTTTTGAGGATTGGCTATTGAAGGCAAGAGCAGAGGGGCCGGTGGCCTGGAAGGTGAAAGAAGGCTAGCGGGACTCTGGGGTTCTGACCCTTAAGAGCGCCACAGAGGATGCTTTGCCCTGGGGAGCGTGTGGCTGTCCAGATGTTCTTGGATTGCAACTCACATCATCCTTGAGGACTAGCTATGCTGACTAGGGCTGTGTTGTAAAACAAGGTTGCACTTCTCTTGCTTCTGACACATCTAGACTTTTTGCTCTGGGGTTCCGCATGCATATTCATTGATAGCAATCAGGATCCCATCTGCAAGCGAAAGCATAGGGCTGGCCGAGGGGAAAGAAACTGTCCTTTGTCTTCTTGAAATGTCATCAATTTGGCAGAATGCCCCTTATTTTGTCCACATGATGGTCTAGCTCTGTTGGTCTTAGGGAAGGGCGAGGAAGGGACGGAGGCTTGTCCAGACTCCTTGTGGAACATGATCATTTCCTGGCATTGAAAGCCAGATGCAGGACATGGATCAGCCTCTTCTCTTGGAATGTGGCATGGCCTCCTTCTGAGGTGGAGGGGAGTCAGGCTCCGGTACAGATGCTACTACCGTGGGGAATAGGACCCTAATATGTCTGTTGTATGTCTAGCATCATGATCTCCTGATCTTAGTCATTTGATGTGCAAAAACTACTTGTTTATTTTTTGTTCAATCAATCAATCAATCAATCAATCAATTTGATACCATCCAGTTTAGTAGAGAATTACTACTCCGGGCAGTGAACAAAAAAGAACATAAAAATCAATCAATCAATCAATCAATCAATCAATCAATCAATCAATCAATCAATCAAGACAACGACATAGCTTTAATGACACATAAAAGCCAAAGGAAAACAACTTGTGGCAACAATCCAATGTGGGTCCATAATTATCCCCTTAGCGGAAGAATATTTCTGAAGGCCTCTCTGTAAAGGTCTGCCTTAGCCATTCCTGAGAAGTATCCACAATAAAATAGTTAAAGGAGTCCTGTCAGCATAACATATCAGTTCAAAAAATAGTTTCCTATTGTGTCTCTGCCAAGTTCACCAGAATGCAGTGATTTGGCGGGGCAGGCGGGTGGGCAGGCAGAGTGAGAGTCTTCCCTGGGTGCAATACTTCTAGGGCAGTGATGGCGAACCTTTTAGAGATCGAGTGCCCAAACTGTGATTCAGAACCCACTAATTTTTTGCAAAGTGCCAATACAACAATTTAACCTGAATGCAGGTGGCTGTGAAGGGGCGATATCGGGTGCCTACAGAAATGGCTCTGAGTGCCACCTTTGGCACCTGTGCCATAGGTTCGCTAACATTGTTTCATGGGCTGTGCTCTGCCCTCTCTTCCACCCATCCCGGGTAGTAACAGATGCCTCCTGGGCACATCCCAGATGCCCGCCTACCTTCTCCCCTTCTCTTCCTCACTGGCTCAACCATGACTCAGGGGATCATTGCCAAGGGGTGCCACCTGGGGAGCCTGCAGGGGCAGGAGAGGCCCAGGGCCCTTGGTCTGGAGCCTGCTGAGAGCTCTGCCCGCCCCAGGAGTGGTTCTGCAACAGTGAGGAACAACTGATCTGTGTCAGTGCCTAGGTCAGGGCAGGTGCCAGGGCCACCAAGTGCACCTGTTGACCCAGGAAGTGGCTGACCGGTGGGTGAGACAAGGTCCTGGACGTGCGCCATGGTGGAAGAGGGGGCTGGCCTGGCTTGCAGGAGGTGGGGGCAAACCTCTTTTGAGACGCTTTTCTACAGCGCTCCCTCAAGCTGGCCAGGACTCTGATGCTAGAAGAGGGGCTCCCCAGGCCAGCCACAGGGCCAGCTTACCTGTCCCTCCTGTTCCGTCATCAGGGCCCTGCCTTGGCAAGGCAGAGAAGCCCAGCCCATTTCTTATATGTTGGGGCATGAATTTGCTGCTGCTTTTCTCTTCTGCCTCTCACTGCTTGCACTGCCCTTCATCTACCTGCCTCCAACGCAAGAGGCTGGTCATGTGTTAAAGGGCACAATGCTTGCCTCCCCCCCCCCCCCCACTGGCAACTCACTCTATAGCACTGCCTGAATGGGATCATTTTGCCCCCATAAAAGGCTGAGGAAAATACAGAACTGCAGCAGAGTTCACCGTCCTTCTGGGAGGCTGAGTGTTGTGTGTTTGTAGTGTAAATTACAGACTGGGGCCTGGCAGAACATGCATTAGCATTTACACATTTTAGAAACGGTGTGAAAGCAAAATGTTTCCATGAATATGAGTTACTATTGTGCACTTTAAAATGTGGCGCGCTTCTGGGAATCTAGCATTAGTTGAACTCCCATCCAGGCGACTGTCACGTGGAGGGCCTGGGTGTCCCACCTCCTGCATTATCACTCAACACTTCTTCAGCTGGAAGAAAGAAAGCCTCAGACTGAGTGGCCATGATTCTACAGTACTTCCAGATAGCCCCACCTGGATGACTGAGAATCTTCACAGACATATCTAGCTCCAGTGTTATTTTGAAGAAGTTGCCTCATTGGCAGTTATTGGGAAGTTGAGTCATGGCCACTGGACTTCTTTTCTTGTAAGGTTGAAACATTTCACTGCTCATCCAAGAGGCTTCTGAATTTTGTTATTTTCATTCCATGGTGAAAGAGGAAGGAAGAACTAGAGTCAGCAGTACTTTGGTCTGTCATTATGTATTCAAAAGGAATTTGTACATTTAGTGTAAGCAAAAATCAACTAACAGATCATCTGTTTTAAGGATATTTAGAGTAGTCTTGGAGGTAATACATCATGTACAAGGCTGGAGAACTGGGGCTCTTCAAATGTATCTGGTCTACAACTCCCCATCAGCCCTTGCCAGCTGGGGGGGGGAGGAATGAGGGGTGATGGGGGTTGTAGTCCAGAAACATTTGAGAGATGCAGATTGATCCATCCCCGAAGTAGTGGCTGAAATGTGGTCTGCTTGTATAACTGAATTTGGGATGTAGACCACCTGGACTGCTGGTGAAGAACAGCAAGGGAAAGTGAGCATCATTTGAACCCTCACTTCCATCTCAAGGGTGGGAAGAGTTACTTTCGTTAGACTACAGCTCCAAGTATCCCACAGTCTGCATGACCTGTGTCCACGTGGACCGTGGGATTCTCAGAGCCGTGATGCAGAAAAGTCACTTGTCTTTTTATCTTTGCCCAGTCCCCACTAGAAACCAGAGGTTGTGTGCCTCCTGAGATCTGCCATCCTATTGCTGAAGAGTTTAGGACTAAGTGCCAGTCATGTCTTCTCTTTTCCTTCTTTTGTCCAGGATTGGGCCATGTTCCTAGGGGGCCTGCTGCTCTGCTTGTTCGTCACTTTGACTCCCCTCCTGCCGTCGTACTCAGCTGCACGGTCCCCCTCCTACCCATCCTTCTCCGTCCCCAACTCGACCTTCAATCATTTGGCCCAAGCTCAGAGCACAGGGACGCTGTATGTAGGTGCCGTGAACGCCTTGTACCAACTGAGCTCCGAGCTGAGGTTGGTGAGGAAAACACGGACAGGGCCAGCCCAGGACAGTCCCGAGTGCCTGCCTTTCCGCGACGTCCGGGAGTGCCCCCAGGCCCAGCTCACCGACAACTCAAACAAGCTGCTGCTACCCAACGAGCAGGCCGGGGAAATGGTGGTGTGCGGGCAGCTCTTCCAGGGAGTGTGCGAGAAGCGATCCCTCGCGGACATCAACAAAGTGCTCTACCGCCCCGAGGACCCTGGTGACAACCAGTTTGTGGCGGCCAACGAGCCCCGGGTGTCGACCGTGGGGCTGGTGGGTCGGCACGGCGACCGTGACTTGCTTTTTGTGGGCCGTGGGCTGACCGCCAAGCTCTCGGGAGGGATCCCCCCTTTCACCATCCGGCAGCTGGAAGGACCTCAGGCCTTCTCCAATGAGGGGATGGGCAAGCTGGTCTTCTCAGACTACAACAATAGCTACGTCGGCGCCTTTGCCTCCGACAGCTACGTCTACTTCCTGTTCACCCGTCGCGGAGCCAAAGCCCAAATGGAATATCGGGCCTACCTCTCGCGGAGCTGCATGGAGGACACCAACCTCTACTCCTACGTCGAGCTCCCTCTGGAGTGCAGAGACGCCCGTGGGACGGTTTACAACCTGGCTCAAGCGATGCACCTGGCGTCCGGTTTTGGTGGGAAAGGGAAGACGCTCTTTGTCGTCTTAGCTGCCGGGCAGGGCTCCACGGCGTCCCCGACGGCACGGACGGCGCTGTGTTCCTACAACTTAACGGAGGTGAACGCGGCCCTGGAGCGGACGCGGCAGCTGTGTTACACCTCGGCTGGCATAGGCGAGACAAGGGAAGAGGAGGCCGTCATTGAGTATGGCGTGAACTCCCGCTGCAACTCGCTGCCCAAGGTGAGGGAAAGAGGACGAGGGAGGGGCAGCCTTAGCGTTGACCGACTCCCTCTCCCTTGCCAGCAGTTGCATCCCAGCCATCTTGTTTTTCATTTTATTCGTCTTCCAGGAGTCCCCAGAGGTTTACCCTTGTGGGGATGAACACACCCCTAGTCCCATTGCTAGCCGGAAGCCAGTGGTGGCTGAGGCACGTCTGACTACGGTGCCCAGATTGACTGCAGTGGCAGCCATAGAAGAAGCAGGTCATACCATTGCCTTCTTGGGAGATGCTGTCGGGCAACTCCATAAGGTAAGAGACGAGGGGGGGTTGTGGAAGTGGCAGTCTTGCCTGTATGCTGGATCCCAGGTGTTGCCAATGCAGAGCTCTCCGACTATGGCGAACTATAAATCCTAAAAACCAACACTGCAGCTGTCCAGGCTGATGGTAGTTGTAGTTTAACATATCTAAAGGACTCCAGATTGGAGAAGACTGTTGTATCCTTTTCTTTCCCCTCCCCATGATTCAGCTTGGTTTCCAATGCAGCCATAGGCCTATGTGTGCATATTAAAAATAGGTATTGGTTCTGTGTTCCATCTAAATTTTAAGTCGCATCTCATTTTCTGCATGAGTGTGTTTCATGGGTTCGTGGGTAATCCACCTGAAGGATGCCTGGAGTGACTGTTGTTTCTGAAGGATGCTTATGTGAGTCGGTCTTCTTTAAGCCAAATTACACAATGCATGTGGCCTTGTAGAATCAAATTCTGACAACCTATTTTCTTTTCTCCCTCTTGGAGAAGGCAGTTTAAGAAAAGTGTCACTTGAAATAGAGAAGCACAACCAGAGGGAGCAGGTTGAGCTTAGTCTTAGTCTTAAAGGAAAATAAAGAGTAGAGACAGGTGCTGTTGTTTGGTTACATCTGTTCGCCTGTAACATGTCGCTAGGCCTCAGTGTTATGCCAATAACTTTTGCTTTGATTGCCTGCAAGGGGAGTCGTTTTGGTCTCCCATGAGCGACCCAAGCATGGCCGAAGGTGAGAGACTGTGGGAGGTGCAGTCCAAAACATCTAAAGGGCGAAAGGTTCTTTGTCTCAGGTAGAGGGGATGAAACGTTTGCCGCAGCAGGAGTTGCATGTCACACATTTGTCTGGTGATGTTTCGGATGGAGATGTTCTGAATAGAACGAACAGGTTCTGGGCTCCTGTTCCTTTCGAATCTAAACTACAGTGGACCCTTGTATAACAAACAGCTTGTATAACATAAAATTTGTACAACATAAAAATTCCGGAGATAGGGGAAATTTGCTTAACAGAATCGCCTATGGGGAAAATCCATACAACATAAAAATGGGATCACTCCATTTTCAATGCATTCCTATGGGAATTTGTATAAAGGAAAATTTGCTTAACATAATTTCATTTGGAACAAATTAATTCCTTTATTCAAGGTACCACTGTATTCTAGATTGGAAAACACCCTACCAGAATTCACATCAGTGAAAATTAAGCACCAAGTGTGTCTCCGGCAGAGAGGGCCAAACTTGTTTGTGGGAAGGGGTTTGAGTCTTGGGTTGTTGCTGTTGTTGCTGTTGTTGCTGTTGTTGCTGTTGTTGCTGTTGTTGTTGTTGTTTTGCTTCGGCCGTTGCTATTGTTCCTTGTTTGCTTTGTTTAAACTGCATATCTCAGGCAGTTTAAAATAGCAAGCTTCCTACACACTGTGCTAGCACTTACTTGCACACAGGCAGCCCCTCCCTCTCATCCAGGTCATGCCTCACATCTGTCATAATGATCCCATTAGCACTGCCACTGCCCGTGCAAGAAAGGAACTGTAGATTTGTTTCCCTTTAGATGACAGTGATAGCAATTGCACTTGTGCCCTTTGGTGAAAGAAAAACTCCCTGTAGAGGATTATTATTATTTTTTAAAGAAGAAGAATATAATGAGCAATCTCTTTAGACATGTTTTTCATAGGCCATAGAAACCCGACAGGAATTTTGATCTCCTCAGAGAAGGAAAGTAAAGGGAAATCCTTCTGTACCATCAAATATAGACTAGCCCTTCTTTGTTCTCGCAGAACTATTTCCGATACCCAGCATTGAATCAGAAGGGTTGAGTGTGGAGAATCTGCAGTTCTGCCCGATTCTGCCAATAGTTTCCCTCTAGGGTGGTCCAGTGATTAAATTATATTTTGTTGATTGGCGTGCCCTTGGAGTGGATTTGCTGATCTAATCCGTCAAAGAATTCCATGCCACCTAAAAATCTCAGTATAAAATGCCTGTTTGCAAGTAACGAAGGAAGCGTGTGAGAAAATATCAAAACTTGGCAAACAAAAGCTGTCCGTTGTTATTTGGAGGGGGGCAAGCACAATGGATATTTAAACCTCTGGAATTAGTGTAGTCTGAAGACACACGTGCCTTTTCTTTCTCGCACTAGATCCAATGTAGTATTAAAAGGTGTGTGTGTGTGTGTGTGTGTGTGTGTGTGTGTGTGTGTGTGTGTGTGTGTGTGTGTGTGTGTGTGTGTGTGCACGCTATTTGTTCTCAATGCTCCTGTTTGTAAAAAAAAATTGGACTTGCTCTTTTTGAAAGAATCCATCCTGTCCTATTCAGAGCAGCCATGCACCTTTCTAGTGTTATTTCTACTTGGTACGATTCAGCACAGCCCTGATTAGCTCATTGAGCAGCCTATATGGGCAATAGGTTCACAACCAAATAGAATTGTGGGTGGCATTATATCAAAGGTGACAACCCAGTGACATAATAGGTAGATGGTGCATTAAAAAAGAGGATGGGGAAGCCCTCTTCTACAGTATTTTCATCTTTTCTCTCCCTCCCTCCCTCTCTCCTCTGTCTCTGTCCCTCCCTCTGCCTCTCCATCTCTCTCCTTTTATATATGCATATAAATATGTATGTACAGTATATGCCTATATACTTGTTCATATATATACAAGTAATACCTCGGATAACGAAGGCCCCTGATAACGAATTTTTCGGATAACAAATCGCAATTTCCAGGTATAGGGCTACCTCGGATAACAAATTTTCCCTATGGGTTGCCTCGAATAATGAATTGCAATTTCTAGGTATAAGGTCTGCCTCGGATAACAAATTTTCTGTATGGGCTGCCTCGGATAACGAATTTTCCCTATGGGCTGCCTTGGATAACGGATTTCCAGCATGTATCGGTAAAAAAGAGTTATCCCAGGCTGCATCACATCTGTACCTTTAAAGTGCACTTTATAAAGAGTTTTGAGCAAAAAAAAAACACAGGTGTCTGTGTCATTTTCCTAGGCTCTGGAACAGATTAATTGGTTTCCCATTCATTCCTATGGGAAACTGTGTTTCGGATAACGATTTTCTTTCGAATAACTAATTGCCTCGTTATCCGAGGTACCACTGTATAGGAAAGCCACTGCAGCCCTCTGAGTAAGGCTATGGGAAAAAGCATTTCCCCAGCTGTCACCTCAACCTTTTCTCCTCGCGCAAGTCCTGCTACCATGAGCTTGCCCCACCCCCATTTCCTCCTTACTCAGGAGTAAACCAGCAACACTAAGGCTTGGGTGGACCCTTATCGTAGTAGAAGAAAATCTCCAGTGTGAATGGAAAGATCGCTCCAGTGAGAGATAAAACAGAAGCTTTTTTAAAAAATTGATTTTATTATTTTTATATGTTCTTTTTTTCCAGGTTATTTTTAATTTTATTAAATTTATACAAATTACAAAAAAGACAAACATCAACAAAAGTGCACCCCTTCACCAACAGGATCACTCTTCTTATTTACAATCATTATCCTGTCCTCCAGAACAAAATCGATTGTTGCGCGGAAGCCTTACCCTTATCTCGAAAACAGAAGCTTTTTAAAGGGCAAACCAGAAGACTCCAAATTCTCCTTTCTGGATAGGCTCTTAGTTGTACCTTCTAGCCAAAGCATCCCTGTCTTTCCTGTCTGCTTCTTCATTCTCTGTCTCTTCAAACTCCCTGCAAAGCAGTGCTAGCACTGACGAAACCAGGTGGTAACACGTAGCCAGCTTGCCTAACCTGATGTCTCCCAGACTTCAAATCCCCTCTTGCTGAACTATAGGAACACCTCTGGAAAGTGCTAGGTTTGTGGTACATAGGTTTGGGCAGGCAGGTGGGGGAAGGAATGTTGTGTAAGTTCTATAACTCTGTTTCTTATCTGGGAAGCTCTGTCGGCTTGGCTTTCCTAATGGATTGGAATTTCTTTGCAGCCTCTGCCTTGAGCTGTAGGTTATTCAAGCTTTATGGTTAATCCCACTCACATAGCTTGATAGGTTAACATGTGTCTTCTGCAGGTCCCTCTTGCTCTACTTAAATGCAGTAGGCCTCAGAATCCAAGATACAGTGGACTCTTGTATAACAAAATTCCAGAGATAGGGGAAAAACATAAAAAAATCCGGAGATAGGGGAAATTTGCTTAACAGAATTGTCTATGGGGCAAATCCATACAACATAAAAATGTCGCGATTAGAGGTTACTGTTTTCAATGCATTCCTATGGGAAATTTGTATAAAGGAAAATTTGCTTAACATAATTTCATTTGGAACGAATTAATTCCTTTATACAAGTTACCACTATACAGTGTTACCTTGTATTAAAGAATTAATTCGTTCCAAATGAAATTATGTTAAGCAAATTTTCCTTTATACAAATTTCTCATAGAAATACATTGAAAACAGAGTACAGTAATCCCCAATCGCGACCATTTTATGTTGTGTGGATTTACCCCATAGGCAATTCTGTTAAGCAAACTTCCCTTATCTCCGGAATTTTTTGATGTTGCACAGATTTTATGTTATACAAACTGTTTGTTATAAGAGGGTCCACTGTACTTAGGCTGCTATCTCACCTAGGGAAGATCGGGATCTTCTGAAGGTCCGGCTTTTCCTCTTCCTCCCGTCATGTGACTGAAGATGTGGGATGGCAGTTCCCACATCCAAGGATTAAAAAAAGGGGCTAGCTTAGCAGCGCTGGGGGGGTGAATAAAAAGAAAAAAATAGTGCCAGACCAGCCTGAGGACCAGCTGACTGGCACTAGGGGTGGGGTGGGGAGTCAAAAGAAAACAACAACAACAGCGCAGACTGGCCCAAGGAACAACTGGTGGGCGCTAGGAGAAAAAAGAAAAGAATAAGAAAACCGGATCATCTACGCGGCCCGATGACGTCTGCCTCTTTAAAAGATAGATTTTTTAAGTGAGTTCCCACATCCAAGGATTAAAAAAAGGGGCTAGCTTAGCAGCGCTGGGGGGGGTGAATAAAAAGAAAAAAACAGTGCCAGACCAGCCTGAGGACCAGCTGACTGGCACTAGGGGTGAGGGGGAAGTCAAAAGAAAACCACAACAACAGCGCAGACTGGCCCAAGGAACAACTGGTGGGCACTAGGAGAAAAAAGAAAAGAATAAGAAAACCGGATCATCTATGCGGCCCGATGACGTCTGCCTCTTTAAAGGATAGATTTTTTTAAGTGAGGTAAAAAATTCCCTACCTCTCCGGTAGGTCTTGGAAACCTCATTTAAGGGGGCGTTACCGGGTTTTCTGCTGTAGTGTTTTCTAGAAGGAGGAACGTCATTTCAAGATACTCTATGTGTTAAACATAGCCCCTGAAGAAGGCTTCCTAAGCTGAAACGCATTGGGCTCTTGTTACAATAAAGCAGGGGTGGCGAACACGAGGCTCTCGAGCGCATGCGGCTCCCGGCCAAAATGAATGCGGCTCTTTGCCTCTTATCATTATTTTGTATACTGTGGCTCTTTGCCAAGTTTGGATTTTGTTATGCTGCTTCTGAGGAGGGACCTCTGAGGAGAGATCTCCGAGCGCGTAGTCCCGCCCCCAGGCTGCGTCATCACGTCTCCCATCCCCCGGAAACAACTGCACGGGCCAGAGAGCGGGGGGACCCGTGTGTCACATGTTGTGTCACATCTTGCCGTTAGTTCTTAGTGTGGAGGACGCAGCACACCCTCACCATCACTGCAGGATTTTTACCCTCACTCAAAATGGCAAAATGCAAAGCTAAACGAAAATATGAAGATGAACACAGGACATTTTTGGAAGAATGGGAAGATGCTTTCTTCTTTATTGAACGGAATGGGAAAGCGCTGTGTTTAATATGCAATACTATGATATCACATTTCAAGGCTTCAAATCTTCAGCGTCATTTTAGAACTCTCCATGATAATATTGACAAGGAATTACCCAAAGGTACTGAACTACGCAAGCAAAAATTGAGCACCTTGAAAAGCCAGGTAAAAAGACAGTCTCAAATGTTTCAGCAATTAACCAAGCATGGAGAAACTGTGACCCTTGCATCCTATAAAGTGGCGTGGAACATTGCCCGTGCTAAAAAACCATACAATGAGGGGGAGTTTCTAAAACAGTGTTTTGTGGATGTAATTGAAATCTTGGCTCCAGACAATAAAAAACTCAAAGATTCCATCAATGATCTCCAGCTGTCACGGCACACAGTTGAAACCAGAATAGCAGACATAAATAATGTGATTGAGTCAGATCTACATGCAGACTTGAACGCATGTGCTTATTTTAGTGTTGCATTAGACGAGTCATGCGACATACAAGACAAGCCACAGTTGGCAATATTTGCGCGAATGGTTTCTGAGGACTGCGTGATTAAAGAAGAGCTTCTCGACATTGTCGCATTAAAAGACAGAACTCGCGGTACTGACATAAAAGAGGCAATGACTGCCGTTTTTAAAAAAGCGAATATGTCTTTTGAAAAACTCACCGCAATAGTCACAGATGGAGCACCGTCGATGATTGGCTCAGTAAATGGACTTGTGGGTCTTTGTAAAGTTGATGACGCCTTTCCTGAATTTTGGAACTTCCACTGCATCATCCATCGTGAGCAACTTGTGTCCAAAACACTGAATTTAGACCACGTTATGAAGCCTGTGATGGAGATTGTGAACTACATCCGTACACACGCCCTTAATCACCGGCAATTCAAGAACCTCATTGCAGAACTTGACGCAGACTTGCCCAGTGACCTGCCACTGCACAGCGCAGTGAGATGGCTCTCAAGAGGCAAAGTAGTTTCGTGCTTTTTTGAGCTTTTGGAAACAGTAAAATTGTTTATGGCAGAGAAGAACAAAACGTATCCTCTGCTTTCAGACCCTGAGTGGCTTATGGATTTGGCATTTTTAGTGGACATGCTTTCACACTTGGATAAACTAAACGTGGACCTGCAGGGGAAATTAAAAACTCTTCCTGAGCTGACACAAAGTGTATTCTCCTTTGTAAACAAGTTGAAGCTTTTTAAAGCACACATTCAAAACAGCAATCTATCCCATTTTCCTTCTTTGCGCAGCACCCTGCAGAAGACCGGTGTTAAAACAGATATAGCTGGATAAGTGAAACAACTTACACAAATGCAAGAGAAGTTTACTTTCCGGTTTGAGGACTTTGACCAAAAAAGACCACAGATCACTTTTCTCATCGACCCGTTTAATGTTGACACCGATTACCTGAAAACCCCACTTGTTACTGATGAGGCAGCGAGTGAACTAGAATTAGAAATGATTGAGCTACGCGAGGATGATAGACTGAAATCTCTTTTGAAGGAAGGCCATGTTACGTTTTGGAGAGCCGTGCCAACTGAAAAATACCCGTGTGTAAAAAGAGCTGCTCTCAAGCTGCTGTCTATGTTCTCGTCAACATACGTCTGTGAGAAGCTGTTTTCTACTTTGAAACACGTGAAATCAAAGCACCGGTCCATTCTGACTGACACTCATGTAAAGGAACTGCTCCGAATGGCTACAACTGAATACAAACCTGATTTGCAGAAGATTACTGGAAAAAAAAGATGCCAGAAATCCCAGTGAGATTATCATCCCATCACTCCAACAAGGTAACAAAAAACACCTGACTGAGCATGTTATATTATGTGTTTAATATATTATTGTTAAAATTATATGCTTTTGTGTGAGTGTTTGTCTGTTTTGGCAGGTCACTGCGTGGTGTGGCTCTCTGACTCTCACAGTTTAAAATTTTTGCTCTTTTTGTCGAACTTGTTCGCCACCCCTGCAATAAAGGATCTTTTTGCTCAGCATCCTGAGACTTTGTCTGTTTTGACTCGTGGTTCCTTAGGATGCTCCAGTTCTTTTGGCTCCTTGCATACAAACTAGCATTTTGTATGGGAAAAAGAATCACAAGTATGGTTACTTACCTTTACCATCTTCTGTAGTTATAGTCAGAAAGAAAAAGGGGGAAATGAAGTCTCCAGTATGCAGGAGACCCTGTATGCTTGCTGTTTGGAGGATGGGCAGAGGAAGAAGAAAGGAAGCTATCAACAAACAGTGGAAGTAAAACTAAAACTAAAATCCCTCATAAAACAAAATCCCAGGAAGAGCAGGTAGAGCCTTTCTTCAGATGTCAGGAGAGGGAAGAGCAATTTACCAATCAAGTTAGTGGCAAAGGACAATCAAAATAGGTCATCAACACCCCTCCAACTGATACCCAGTATTAGTGCATTCAAGACTGCTGTTATTCCAGCAGTTCTTCAATTAAATGAAGCAGCATTGACAATATATAGGACAGTGTAGTGTTCGGTGTGTGCTATAGCTGTAGAAATTAGCATACAACTGAACGGGTGCCATCTGATGAAACCTGTAGAGCTAGCCTGGAACTCCACAGGATTCCTAGAAGTCTGCCCATAGTGCTTAAGTGCCCACCCATCCTTCCTGTGGAAAAGAAAATGTCAACATTGACAGAGTGGCGCTGTCCCTGGCAACTTGTCATGATGCACATTTATTGCCTCAGATACCAGTTGCATTTCCCTTCCAAATGTCAATAGCAAGAAACCATGAGTGAGAGGGCGCCGTTGTACTCCTACCCCTACTTGTAGGCTTCTCACGGGCATCTGGTTGGCCCTGTGTGAGTGAAAGCCTAGGTTAAATAAGCCTTTAGCCTAATTCCACACAGCTGTCTTGCGCTCAAAGCTAGGAGACTAGAGTTAGCCATGGAGGGCTCTTGTCTTCTGAGGCTGCCCCCTGCCATTTTGCAGTGTGTTAACCCAGGATGGCAGATCCGGAAAGGTCTGTTGCTGGATGATGTGCGACAGATCAGCAAGGATTCCCTGCTGTTGTTGAATACGTGCAGCCTAATCTATACCAATTGAGAGGGAGAAAGCTTCAAGTAACTAGGGCTGGAGGTTTGTGCTAGCAGGATTGTGAACTTCATCTGGGTGTTCAAATTCCCGAGCACAGCCTCTCTTAATTCATAATACCAGGCTTCTCTTGGCAGAGCTTCTTTCACTGGGTTCTTTTTGATGGATTTTAGGGATATAATGGAGAACAAAGCAGAAAAGCACAAGCGGATCTTCGAAGCTGATCTTCATTTTAATCACCAGCAGAAGGATCTTCCTTACAGGGTAGATTTGATTTAAATCCCTTTTCAATAAGCATTTAATTTTTTTAAAAAAAATCCGATTTAAATTTTAAAAATCTGATTTAAAGAAGTTCATTAAAAATTTAATTGGGATTTTATTTTTTAAATAAAATATATGCTTACTTTACTGATTATTGATTTAAGACACAATTTAAATTGATTGAAATGCTCCCTTACTACTCCCAAGGATTCTGGATTGAAGAGGCATGGGGTTCAGGCACTGGATGGCTTGTGATGAGGGGTGGGGTGGGGGAGTGAGGCCCTCACCCAGTCCTATTCCATGAACCACCCATGTCTGCACCCATTTCTATTCTTTCATCCCCTTGGCCGCATCTGGGGAGCTGTAAACCAGAGAGTGAGCCCTCTCATCCCACAAAGTAAGCCACCTGCCTCAAGCACTAGAGAACCAGGAGGAGCTTTATACAGTGGTAAAAGCAAAAAGCAAAGTGTTCTGCTTATATACCGCCCCATACCACTACAAGTAGTCTCTGGGCGGTTTACAATTTTAATTACAGTGTGCAGGCTACACATTGCCCCCCCCAGCCAGCTGGGTACTCATTTTACTGACCTCGGAAGGATGGAAGGCTGAGTGAACCTTGAGCCCGCTACCAGGGATTGAACCCAGGTCGTGAGCACAGTTTTACCTGCAGTACAGGCATTTGTATAAAGCAACTAATTCATTCCAATTGAAATTTTATTAAGCAAATTTTCCTTTGTACAAATTTCCCATAGGAATGCATTGAAAATGGAGTAATCCCTAATCCCGACCATTTTTACGTTATATGGATTAGCCTCATAGGCGATTCTCTTAAGCAAATTTCCCCTATCTCTGGGATTTTTTATGTTGTACATATTTTATGTTATACAAACCATTTGTTATACGAAGTTACATACATTGTTCTGTCTTCCCTGTAAACCCCCCCCCCCATGGAGTCCTGAGCCAGAGGGGTCTACTCACTGCTTGGCTCTGAGGAATGTCGGTTCATCTTCCAGGACAGGGCCTGACCTGTTGCCGGGTCCTTCAGAGAGACAGGCATTTTGGGGCCTGGCCAGTTTCCCTGTGGGAAAGCAATGCTGGCCGCTTGGTACAGCTGGCACGGCTCTCTCCATAGAGCCCTCCTGCCCTGCCGTCTTATTCTAAGGCCACACAATGAATGGGTGGCTGCACTTGTTTTCTCCTGCCTCAGCAGTCTGCCACTGGCTTGTTTTTACACCCGTGCCCTCATTCCCAGATGGCGGAGGTCTAGCCACCTGCACAATTCTCTCTATTGTTGGGGGTTTCCAGAAATGTGAGGAGGCACACGCGTGTGCCCCGTGCCTGGGGGGGGAGGGTTACTCAGAGGGCTAGCAGGCACCCTTCTCATAATGCTTCCCACTCCCTTCCCCCCCCCCCCCCCTTTCTTTCTGTCACAGTCTATTCTCTGGGGCACATCTTCCCACACACTGCCCCCACCACCGCCAGTGTTGCTTCTTGTTCTGGGTAAACTGTGTTTCATTCTGATCTGATTACTTCGGGATCAAAGGCCTCTGCTTTTTGGAAGAGAGGCCAACTCTCCCTCTCTTTTCCACTCCCAAGACCGTTTGCATAAAAGCACCAGCTCCATTCAAATACCCAGTGGTTGCTGGCTTCTTTTCTTGTTTCCCTCTTTCAAGTCAAATTCCTGAAGGATCTGACCCTTTGATCTTCTTAGTAATTCTTCTGCCCTTCATTTCCCATTTCAGTGCTCCTGTTTTTCTTCTTGATCTTCTGCATTTTACTTTCAAAACACTTCTCCTTGCCTTTGTTGCTATTTCTGTCTGGATATTTTCTTAACTGCCTTAAACGTACCTGTCTAAAACTAATTAGGCTACTCTGTAGATTTCTCTCCCTCCTTACTCTGCGTGATATGCCTCTTTC
Source organism: Phrynocephalus guinanensis (assembly GCA_037367245.1). NCBI lineage: Eukaryota > Metazoa > Chordata > Lepidosauria > Squamata > Agamidae > Phrynocephalus > Phrynocephalus guinanensis. Next base: position 159,548,522 of record CM074734.1, read on the forward strand.
TCTTCTGGCGTCCATTTTATTATTATTTTTCCTGCCTTCTTCCTTTGTTAAATCACTGCAAAGACTCAAGACTCTCCCTACTCCATCAATAGTGTGACATAAAAGAGGTCATCCCAGGGGGTGATAGAAAGTAGCTTTGGAACACTGGATCAAATGTCCTCCTCTTTCCCCAAAGAGACATCTTAGAGCAGAGTAAAATCTATGTCAGCTGCTCTTTGGATTATAATTACACTTAATTTATTTCGCCTTGCTTCATATTTTCCTAATAAGGCTTCCTCTCGCAGTCACTGTCCCCAGCCGTTTTTGGATTGCTCTGACAGCCGAACTAGACTCACATTTGTCCCACTGTTTGTGCTGGTTAATTTCAGTGGGGTTATTTCCACCCCCCTTGTTTACACAATGTCATCTTAATTGCAAGTAGACCTGGTCTTTTTCTAAGAATTCAGTAGGACCCCGATATCTGCTGGGGATTGGTTCCAGGCCTTCCCGTGGATAATGAAACCGTGGATAAGAGAGAACGCCCGCCCACCCACTTCCAAACTGCTGTTTCCTGGCAGTAGCTTGCTTTATGACTGCTGTTTTGAGATAGTAGCTTGCTTTGTGACTGCTGTTTGTGACAGTAGCTTGCTTTACAGATGCTATTTGTGACAATAACTTGCTTTACGGCTGCTGTTTGTGACAATAGCTTGCTTTGTGGCTGCTGAATTATTTAATTTAAACCATGGATAACTGAATCAGTGGATAATGAATCAGTGGATATGGGGGGTCCTACTGTACTGTCTTTGGTGCATTTGGTTTTGCTGGGATTTCTGCTTGCTTTGTTTTGTCTCACTTTCTAGCTTGTGTGAAGGGCTGTAGCCACCCTTTGGGGCAGTGATGGGGTGTGTCCTGATCACAATGAGGATGATGGCTTAAGTAGGCCAGGGTGTGAGGATAGTTCAGCATTATTTCCTTCAGACCCTTAGGGTCAACACTGCTTTAAAAATATTATGCTTTAATTTTTTTAAAATTCCTAGTTTAGTGCTTGGTCTCAACTAGTAGGAAGATCAAAAAATAATCCAGGAAAATGGGACTGCTTGGATGCAGGGCAAGTTTTCTATTGTGGAGAAATTCAACCAATCGCACACTTATATGTATGCAATTTATGCCCCATCATGTGTACACAAAAAGGTCTACCAGAATAGTGAAGCTTCGGCACTCCAGATGTTTTGGACCACAACTCCCAGAGTTCCTAGCCTAGATTGCCAGTGACAAAGGACCGTGGGAGTTCTGGTCCAAAATATCTGGAGTGCCAAAGGTTTGCCACCACTGGTCTAGCAAATGACCAAGATGGCACTATTGAAGTAGCCCACTATTGACCATGAATTATCCAATTATCTTAACATCTTAATTTGTTTTTAATTTTAACTATACTGCACTTCATTGTTGTTGTTGTTGTTCAGTCGTGTCCTACTCTTCATGACCCCATGGACCAGAACACGCCAGGCCCTTCTGTCTTCCACTGCCTCCCAGAGTTTGATCAAATCCATGTTGGTTGCATTGATGACACTGTCCAACCATCTAATTCTCTGCCATCCCCTTTTCCTTTTGCCTTCAATCTTTCCCAACATCAGGGATGTTTCCAAGGACTCCTCTCTCCTCATGAGGTGGGCAAAGATCTTCTTGCAGTCCAGGGGACTCTCAAGAGTCTCCTCCAGAACCACAGTTCAAAAGCATCAATTCTGCGGTGATCAGCCTTCTTTATAGTCCAGTTCTCACTTCCATACATCACTACTGGAAAAACCATAGCTTTGACTATCCTGACCTTAGTTGGCAAAGTGATGTCTCTGCTCTTTAAGATGCTGCCTAGGTGAGTCATCACTTTCATCTTAAGAAGGCGTCTTTTAATTTCACCATCTGCAGTGATCAAGGAGCCCAAGAAAATAAACTCTGTCATTGCCTCCTTTTCTTCCCCTTCTAATTTGCCAGGAGGTGATGGGACCAGTGGCCATGGTCTTAGTTTTTTTGATGCTGAGTTTCAGCCCATTTTTTCACTCTCCTCTTTCACTCTCATTAAGAGGTTCTTTAATTTCTCCTAACTTTCTGCTATCAGAATAGTATCATCTGCCTATCTGACGTTGTTGATAGTTCTTCCTGCAATCTTAATTCCGTTTTGCGATTTATCCAGTCCTGCCTTTTGCATGATGTACTCTGCATATAAGTTAAAAAGGCAAGGTGACAGTATAGAGCCTTGTCGGACTCCTTTCCCAATTTTAAAACAGTCAGTTGTTTCATATCCAGTTCTGACTGTTGCTGCTTGTCCCACATATAGATTTCTTAGGAGACAGATAAGGTGGTCAGGCACTCCCATTTTTTTTAAGAACTTGCGATAGTTTGTTGTGGTTCACACAGTCAAAGGCTTTGGCATAGTCATTGAAGCAGAAGCAGAAGTAGATGTTTTTCTGGAACTCTCTAGTTTTCTCCATAATCTAGCACATGTTGGCAATTTGATCTCTAGTTCCTCTGCCCCTTCGAAATCCAGCTTGCACTTCTGGGAGTTCTCTGTCCACATACTGCTGAAGCCTGCCTTGTAGAATTTTGAGCATAACCTTGCTAGTGTGTGAAATGAGTGCAATTGTACAATAGTTGGAGCATTCTTTGGCGTTGCCCTTCTTTGGGATTGGAATGTAGACTGATCTTTTCCAGTCCTCTCTCCACTGTTGAGTTTTCCAAATTTGCTGGCATATTGTGTGTATATCACCTTTACAGCATCCTCTTTTAAGATTTTAAATAGTTCAACTGGAATGCCATCACCTCCACTGGTCTTGTTGTTTGCAATGATTTCTAAGGCCCACTCGACTTCACTTTCCAGAATGTCTAGCTCGAGGTCAGCAGCTACACTATCTTGGTTATCAGGGACATCCAGATCTTTCCGATATAAGTCCTTTGTGTATCCTTGCCATCTCTTCTTGATCTCTTCTGCTTCTGTTAGGTCCCTACCATTTTTGTCCTTTATCATATCCATCTTTGCACGAAATTCCCCTTTAATATCTCCCATTTTCTTGAATAGATCTCATTTCTTCCCCTTTTCTATTGTTTCCCTCTATTTCTTTGCACTGTTCGTTCAAGAAGGCCATCCTGTCTCTCCTTGCTATTCTTTGGAAGTCTGCATTCAATTTGCTGTATCATTCCCTTTCTCCATAATTTTAAACTGTGCTACATTCTGATGTGAATAAAGAAAGTGCTAGATCAGAATAATTAAGTCTGTGTAATTCATAACTGGCCAGGTTTTGTCCATTCATTGTTATGTCCCTTTGTAAATGGAGCAAAAACAAGGGAGTGAAAAAGGCAGCAGGATATTATGTACTGGGCAGGGGAATAAATGTGTCTATTTTGACCCTCTGCTGTGTGAACACTTGCAGTACATCTTCCAGGTTAATCAGACATTCCTGAGCAACCAATAACAGCAATTTTGCCTGGTACAAAATGTCAGGGAGAAATGCACATCAGCCTGGGATTATCTCCCATCTTGTCATCCTCTGATTTGCAGGGGATTTGGTCCCCCTTTTTAATGGCAAGACACATGATCCTGAGCCTTATCTCAACCTTGAGCTGGGAGAGAGGAGGACCAGGATTGCTGTACTGTGCTTCCCATTCAGAAAACGTATTACTGTACACTTTCAAAATTATATTTCCCTTCCACTCTTTGTCTGACAAGCTCATGATGACAGAATCTTCTCCTTGGTCAAGCATTCAGAAATTACATTTTAAAAGGAACTCATTTGTTACATCTGGGTGCGCAGGTCACCAGTATCGGTACAATTTTCCCTGTCTCACAAGTACAGTAGTAATTCATTATTCCTCCTTTTCCTATTTTATCTTTAACCCAACAATCTTGTGAGGGAAGTTACACTGAACTATGTAGTGCCTGCCTCAAGGGTATCCAGTGGTCCTCATAGCTAAGAGAGGAGAATTAGGAAGTAAGCCTTTCCAACACTCTTTTAACCAATACATGCCATACTACACAACACAGCATCATTTCAGAAAGATCCTCAACTCTTATCACAGAGGAAAGCTGGATTTTGTTGTGGTTGCCTCATTCTCTCGTTATCTCTCAAAGTGCCACCAAACAGTAGGGAAGACGATTTCTGTCTGTCCAGAAGATGGGGGGGGGGGGATTTATGCTTTTAAAGTTTGCTATCACCCAACCGCCTACCCAAAAAGCCTTATCATTGTGGTTTTGTTCTCTTTCCTGGCTTGATGGCCAGATGTGTTACCCTCTTTCTCATGTTGTCAGATCTGTTGTTCTCCAATCTTCCCCCCACAACATCTTGTTTTGCTCATGTTCTTCTTTTATCTTCCTCTCACTGTTTCAGCCTCTGAAGTTTCTTTAAGCCCCTCTTCCTGTTTTTTTCCCATTTTGCCCAGCAGATCTCAGTTCTTTTTTTCTCTTTTCTCTTAGATGTTTTTCTGTTTTCCCTCTTGCTGTCCCCCCCCACCTCACCTGCCACCTGCTTTGCAAGTTCTGAAGAAGCGTCTAGAAATCTGACTCTTTTGTTTAGCCATCAATATCCAACCTCTACCTCACCTCCTTGGTGTTCCTTTGGTGTCCTTTCCACTTTCCTTGTAGCTTCACCTTGGAGAACTTTTGTTTTTAAAATACTGCAATAAAACACAAGTGCTGAGTTTGTTTTGAAGTGAATCACTCTACTCAGCCTGGTGGCATAATGTTTTTATTATTGTTTTAATTATTTGTTGATACTTTATGTTTTAACTGTTTTAATTCTTTTGATTTTAAGCTGCCCAGAGACCTTTGGGTAGTGTGCAGTATATAAGTTGTAAAAATAAATAATAAATAAATAAAATAGTAGCCTTGAAGATTGGTATTTAAGAAATGACCTCCTGGCTAAGGGATGCACATAGTCTTTATATAAAAGACTATAAGCCATAATCATCAGTATTTTTCAGGTAGCTAAGCTGTTTTTTCTTGGTGGCCCAGCCTAGAGTATATATCTCTGAAGTATCCGTAGCAATACCTATATTAAGGGCGGGAAATATGTGCCCCTTTAGATCTGGTTCATGTCCCTTGAGTTCCAGCCAGCATAGTCAATGTGAAGCATGATGGGAATTTTGATTCAACAATACATGAAGAAGACACACTCATTCACCTTGTATGACTGAATATGGAGTTGAACCTGAGCTGTAGCGGATGCTTTAGCATTTTCTTCAACCGTATGTGTTCACCATAATTGTTGACAGGAATGTTGGCAAATCTTCCAGACCAAGTCCAAGTCTTTGGGCCGAAGTCAGAATTTCATGCACATTTCCACATTTCATGCAAATGAATCCCATTTTTGTTAAGCAATGGTTACTACTTAAGTGTGCTTAGAATTGCATCCTTAACAAAACAGTTCTTTCTATAATGGGTTTTATACAGTGAGTTCACTATAACTTACTTCCAAGTGAGTATGTATGTACCCAGTGTGGTGTACTCAGGAGATACACTAAGTTGAGTCATGGCTACTGGACTTCTTTTTTGAGAGATAGAAACGTTTCGCTGTTCATCCAAACAGCTTCATCGGTCTGGATGAACAGCGAAACGTTTCTATCTCTCAAAAAAGAAGTCCAGTAGCCATGACTCAACTCCCAGTTAAACGAACCTGGATGACTGAGAATCTTCACAGAAGAGATACACTAAGCAGCTTCAAATCCCTGCTTACCTGTGGAAACTTACTGAGGGTGGAACTGATAAAACAATAACAAAATGCTCTGGTGACCCTTTTCAGGGGTTTTCAGGTAGAAAGTACTCAGATATTGTATACCATTTTCTTCTTCTGGAGGCATCCTGGGGTGGTGCAGGTTGCTCAAGTCCTCACAGGCTGGCTCATTTGCAGTGCACGTTCCAGTAGGATGCTCCTTCGCCATACATAACACACAAATATCTACTGTATAGGATTGCATCCAAAGTGAGTTATCTATGAGGCGACACTCTTGTTTCTGTGGAGTGATTGCTTATCTAGCCATCTTATTTGTTTTAGAGGGGTTTGGGCTGCTTTTTTTTTTTAGGACAAAGCCTTCTCAGGATATAATATATAAGACTGAGTGGCTTATATGATAAAGAGGGTTCTAAATATGGTATCAAATACAAAGAATAGCAACAACATTCCAAAAGTCAGCACCACATAGATATTAATTTAAAGCTTACAAGAGCAATTTACAACTAAGAATTTACAACAACTAGGAGCAGGCAAGCTGTCTCCTTTCAGATGTTGTTGTACTGTAACACACACCCTCCGTGGTAAGGAAAGCTAGGTGTAACACACTGACAACATTTCAGGGGCCTCACTTTGCTTATCCCTGAACTTGGTTCTAGGTTGTTTTCCCTCTCCTTTTTTCTAAAAAGTTTAAAAATATTGTAGGCAGAAGCTGAAACTGTCTGAAAGGAAGATACTTCTGAGGTCTTCTCTCCTGACCTGAATTTGTGTTGTTTTTCCCACACTACCAGAAGGGCTGGGCCTATCATTAAGTTGGGGTGAGGCATCTTCCTCAGGCATCGGGTGTTGGGGTGTCATTAAAAGGCAGCATGTGGTACGTTATTAGCTTATATTTTTATCACAATGAGGTAAGAATGGGATGCACAACTGTTCATTTTTATCTAAATGACCTTAATATCTCTGATCCTCTTTGATTACTTCCTGCTGTTCAACACCCTGCCACAAAACATTGAAATAATGCACTGACATGCCAATTCACATACTCTATTTTCATAAAAGCAAGCAAGTGCTGGCTGCAGAACACGCCTGGAAAGTAAATCTGTTTTCTGTGAAAATAAAACACCTGTGTGTAAACAGATTTACATAATTAACGCTGAGGGCAGCCTCTTGAATGGCTTTGTCGCAAGGTTGCCAGTTTTTGAAAACTTGTTTTCTGCATCCCCATGAAACATCATAGGTGTTTCTTTGATCTGTCCTTAACCTCTGAAGAGCTGAAGTATACCTACACTACACAGTTATAGGAGTTCTGTATCCCTTTAATTGCTATTTTAATTGCTGTCTTTTGGAATCTTGGGACCTTGCTTCAGCGCCACTCCTATGGAGATCTAGGATACTTCCCAGTAAATAATTCAGAGTAATTTTTCTAAAACCCCACAAGTCTATATGTCTCACAAAACAGAGCATGACTGTTAAAGAGGCACTGAACAATTGTGTTGTGTAGATATACTTTTGGTCTACCTTATCTTCCATTTCATTGGGACAGGAACCATCAGAAGAGGAACACACCAGCCCATATCTAAAGGCCAAATGCAATATGCAACATGTCTGCCTCTGAAAATAGTTCACTTTAAGAGCTTGTAAGCACAAGGGCTTAACAGAACAGGGATTGGGAACTTGGACTTTCTGGATGTTGCGGAACTAAAATTCCAAACATTCTTTATAATGAACCAGACTGTCTACAGTGGGAGGGAATTAGAACCCAACAATATCTGAAAGGGCTCAAATGCCCCACAGTCCTCTAACAGAGAATAACATTGACTACCTCTATAGTTAGGTGTAGAGACATGGATGGAAGTGTAGGTGCTAATATTAACTGTGTGGCTTGTAATAGTCATAAGGCTTTCTAGGCTTATGATATTCAGAAGTGGTTTACTCATCCATCCTTCTGGTGTGCAACTTGCCCAAGGCCTCAAAAGTAGCAGAACATGCAATCCCATCAGCCAAACATGCTCTGGGTGATCTCATTCTCTGCCCCAGTAGGTCCCTCTGCTCCCTGGCTTCACAGCTAGGATCTCCAACATAGTGAGCTATACCGTGTGTGTGTGTGTGTGTGTGTGTGTGTGTGTGTGTGTGTGTGTGTGTGTGAGAGAGAGAGAGAGAGAGAGAGAGAGAGAGAGAGAGAGTGAGTGAGTTGTGACTAGAGATGGGCACGACTAGGGAAAATGACGTTTTCGAGTTGTCGTGTGTCGGAGGCAGTCCGTTTCGGCTCGTTTCCGTTTTTCGCGAAACTTTGCAAAAATTAGTCGGTTCGTTTTTTCGTTTTTTCGTTGTCGTTAGTACTGGTTTGGGGGGGGGGGTAGCAGGCTCCTGGAGGGAGCTGCAGGAGTCAGCCAGAGCCACAAGTGACGGACTGGCAGACTCTTTGCACCCGCTGTGTCTCACGTACTTGCATGTAGTGCAATGCAAGTAGATCTGGCTTAGGGTTAAGATGGGTTAGCGCAAGGGCTAGGGTTAGGCTAGTTACGGGTGAGGTTAGGTGAGGTTAGGGTGCCTCTGAGTATTTAGGCTGCACCTCTGGGTGGGCTACTCTGGTGGACCCACTTAGAAGGACAGTGTACTGGCGTATAGATTAGGCTTAGGCTTAGGGTTCGGGTTTGGGCTACGATTAGTGGTGGGCTGTTTATGCCCGATTGGCACATCCCAGAAGTCTCTGTGGTCAACCTGGCCAAGTGGCCATGCGATTGGTGGAAAATTTGCATGGTCCACTCCCATGGGCGAGCCCATCATTGCGAATGTGCAGGTGTAAAAATATAAAATAAAATAAAATAAAATAAAATAAAATCAACGGAAACTTTTTTTTTGCAAGAAAAACCCACTGCTGCTACTGTAAAAATTCAAGCATTTAAAATAGCTAATTTTCGCATGTTTCTGTGGTGCTTTGGTGGGGTTTTGGGCAACGATTTCAAAAAAAATATTGCGGTCGCCATTTTGGATCCCCCGCACTGCATGGCAAATGGATGCGCCCTCCCAGCCTGGTACCAGCAGCGCAGCAGTAGCAATAGCCAAGGAGAGGGGGGCGGGGAACCCCCCCCCCAAATAAAACACCCTTCTGGCCTGGTAGGTGCCCTCAGACAGTTTTCGCCTACTTTTAGGGCTGGGAATCGTTTTTTTTTAAACTTTTAAAAACTTTTTTCTGTGCCGCTTGGCATTGCGCGATCGCCACGATGCAAGTAACGAGCATGACAAATCAGACCAAATTGTTCGTTCGTCGGTTCGAGCTCGAATTCTGGCGGAGTAATTCCCGTTACCGTTTCCGTAGAGTAACGGATACGAGTAACGGAAACGGAAACGGGAATACCGCTAAGTCGTGCCCATCTCTAGTTGTGACTGACTCTTTGTGACTCCATGCCCATGGAGTTTTCTTGGCAGGAATACTGGAGTGGTTTGCCAGTTCCTACTCCAGTGAGATTGTAGTAAATGGGTTATAACAAGCAATGGTGCTTCTGTTTATTTAGGTGTATTTGAACGGCTCTATGGCACAGGTCTATAGCACAGTCCCCACTGGCCAGCGATCTCCAGTCAACCCGGACCTCCTGCTAGATGTTAGTGGGGCGCACTTGTATGTGATGACATCATCGCAGGTGAGTCACCATGGGTCTTAATGTCCCCCTTCTCCTTACTACCTGGGAAACCGCAGTTAGTTTTTTGCTGTTTTTTGCTGTGGTATTACTTGTGGTGTAGAAAGTGTACCAAGTGGCTGTGACTGGTCACTTGCCTTACTATGGATTTTCGCAGCAACTGGGATGGTGTGGTGCTCCAGAAGTCGGAACTGCAGTTGTCTTCAGTTCTAGCCAGTATTGCCGGTGCTGAGCGATGATGAGTACTGCAGTCCAGCAATATATTGTTGAAATGATCATTTGGTTGAAATGAGCATTCGATATCCCTGCTTTACAGAGTGTAGATCTATTATTTTCAGTATATAATGCAGCATTTCTTTTACTTTGAAGACAAATGGAACTAGGAGCCAATTATTGACTGTCTTTCCAACCTAGGTCTCCAAGATTCCTGTTTCAGAATGTTCTCATTCCCTGGACTGTGCCTCGTGCTTACATATCCGAGACCCTTTTTGTGGGTGGTGTGTCCTGCAGAGCAGGTACGTGCAGTCATGTACTTGTAAATTTGGAAGCCTACGTTGCCATTATGACAATCTCCATAGCTGATCCCTTTAAAGAGATATAGTGGTAGCTCAACTTACAAATTTAATCTGTTCTGAATGGATGCTCTTAAGTCGAACTACTCTTAAGTCGGGGTACCTATCTAAAAAATTGAAAAAAATAAGTTAAAAAATTGAAAAAAAATTGTAAGTCGAGCAGACCATATCAAAAAATTTTTAAGGCTGCAGTTAAAGCGCCAACAGTTTTCCGCTCTTAAGTTGAATTGCTCTTAAATCAAGCTGCTCTTAAGTCGGCGTACCACTGTATAACCATACTGTTTGTAGCAGAGTCCAAAAACGCTGCCGGATAGATCGAGCTGTCTGGATAAATGGAGGAGAAGCAAGGCTTTTGTAAATGGCTTAGTGTTGTCTATTCAAGATGAAAGCAGTACTGATTGCTTGCATGACAACAAGATTGCCATGTAACAGTGTGCAAGTTCTTGGAAAATACATTGCTCTCCCACCTGCTATGAGGATGCCAGCTAAGCTGAGAGGGAAAGGGAAAACCTGAGAGGAGCAGCTGATTAGAACTGCTGGATAGCTCAGCTGCATAGATACCGGGCTGCAGAGCCAGTGGTTGGGAGTTCAGTCCCCTTGACAGAGGCTGCATTTGATGATCCATAAGGTCTCTTCCAGCTCGACAGTTCTAAGGTGATGATATCATAGCCCCAGGTAGCCAGAAGGTCTGGTGGTTTTGACCCTACGGGCTCTGGCTCTACTGCACCACTGGGTTCATGCCTCTTGAAGGAACAGCATGGCTGTGAAGAAAGGGTCGGTTGTCTTTTTCTCCATCTCTAACACGATTGGCTGATTGGCAGATGCACCCGCAAGTTGGAATGCGAGCGCCAGGAGATGTCCAATCACTGGTTGTGGAGCTATGGAAATGAGAGCCAGTGTCTGAGAGTGGAGCAGATGTTGCCAGCCAATCAGAGTCGGGAAGAACAGACAGAGGTGAATAAGGATGGAAGGATGACATTTGGATTGTTTGTGACTTAAGGGAGGGAGGGAGCACGAACTACCTGCTTGCAAGCTAGCCTTAGCCCACCTGGGCCCAAATCCAGCTGCAAGCTATTTCTGCTACAAAAGTGGGAAACAGGAGGTCTTCCAGAAGTGGCACCTCCAGTGGTGCATGGCAGTGGGAGTTACAGGCCAACACCATCTGGGAAACTACACATTTACCATCCTTGTTAAGCTGTTTACAGCCTAGGAAGGTGACTTTTGAATACGTTTCTCTATGCTTGGTGGACAGTTATGGAGAGCCACCTTGGGTCCATTCAAAAGGAGGCGCGTGGCCTAGAAATGAAACAAACAAAAGTCATCACTGACTCCTTGGAATCAATTCATGTAGGCTGTATAACCTGCTTTTCCATCCACATGGATAAATCTAAACTACCGAGATGTCAGACCACGTAAAAAAGAGTCACCAGGAATGTTTGTCTCCTGCCCTGACCAGGTCTCGATGCTGGTCCCTCGTCTCCCTGAGCTAGCTGAAGGCGAGGAATACCATTGTGCCTTTGGAACCCAAGACAGCCCAGCCCAGCTGGAAAACTCCTGGGTTCGATGCCTCTCCCCTGCTCCCCAGCAGGTACCACCCACCCAAAAGGACAAAGGTGAGCATGAAAATTATATATTTGGCATTAGGCTTAGAGTTGCCAGTTGCCTAGAGCTTGACAGAATTTGAAAATGGAATTTGTTGTTGTTCAGTCATTCAGTCGTGTCCGACTCTTCGTGACCCCATAGACCAGAGCTCGCCAGGCCTTCCTATCTTCCACTGCCTCCCGGAGTTTGATCAAAGTGTTCTGCTTATATACCGCCCCATACCACTACAAGTTGTCTCTGGGCGGTTTACAATTTTAATTACAGTGTGCAGGCTACACATTGCCCCCCCAGCAAGCTGGGTACTCATTTTACCGACCTTGGAAGGATGGAAGGCTGAGTGAACCTTGAGCCTGCTACCAGGGATTGAACCCAGGTCGTGAGCACAGTTTTACCTGCAGTACAGGCGTTTAACCACTGCGCCACGAGGCATGTTGGTTGCATCGATGACACCATCCAACCATCTCATTCTCTGTCATCCTCTTTTCCTTTTGCCTTCAATCTTTCCCAACATCAGCGACTTTTCCAAGGAGTCCTCTCTCCTCCTGAGGTGGCCAAAATACTGGAGCCTCAGCTTCAAAATCTGTCCTTCCAGTGAACATTCAGGGGTGATTTCTTTCAGGATGGAGAGGTTTGATCTCCTTGCAGTCCAGGGGACTCTCAAGACTCTCCTCCAGCACCACAGCTCAAAAGCATCGATTCTGCGGCGATCAGCCTTCTTGATAGTCCAGCTCTCACTTCCATACTTCACTACTGGAAAAACCATAGCTTTGACTATCCTGACCTTAGTTGGCAAACTGATGTCTCTGCTCTTTAGGATGCTACCTAGGTTTGCCATTGCTTTCCTCCCAAGAAGCAGGCGTCTTTTAATTTCATTGCTGCAGTCGCCATCTGCAGTGATCAAGGAGCCCAAGAAAATAAACTCTGTCATTGCCTCCATTTCTTACCCTTCTATTTGCCAGGAGGTGATGGGACCAGTGGCCATGATCTTAGTTTTTTTTTATGTTGAGCCTCAGCCCATTTTTTCCACTCTCCTCTTTCACCCTCATTAAGAGGTTCTTTAATTCCTCCTCACTTTCTGCTATCAGAGTAGTATCATCTGCGTATCTGAGGTTGTTGATATTTCTTCCGGCAATCTTAATTCTGGCTTGTGATTCATCCAGATGTGCCTTTTGCATGATGTACTCTGTATATAAGTTAAATAGGCAAGGTGACAGTATACAGCCTTGTCGTACTGCTTTCCCAATTTTAAACCAGTCAGTTGTTCCATATCCAGTTCTGACGGTTGCTGCTTGTCCCACATATAGATTTCTTAGGAGACAGATAAGGTGGTCAGGCAAACTACAAACGGAATAGTGTAGTTCAAAAAAAAAAGAGGCTCTTTAGGCTGGAGGATTCTGCATGTTGTGAAACGAAACAAAAACAGCAGTGAATTGTTCGAAGCTCTGTACTTGCTGCCAAAAGGGATTTATTTATGGTGGGAAATGTATTCAGTGGCTGATGTCATTTAGAAGCATGATCCAGATCAGCCCCCCCCACCCCCACCCCTGGACTCCTGACACTAAAAGACTGCTTCTGATAAAGTGGGAAAGCCTAGTCCCTTTGGACAAAAATGGCCACCTTGATCTCCAGATGTGTTATTCTCTCCAGATGTGTTAATTCAGAATCTCTGGGTTTTTAGAAGCTTTGGCTTCTGTGCAGGTGAAGTACATTCCACGCTTTTAGGTACACGATTGGCACTGGCCCTCTTGAGTGAATGGGCTGGGGCCCTGCAGACCAGAAGGTCCCCAAGTAGTACCACAGAGGTGCAGCGGTGAAAGACTCTGTTGCCGACAAAATGTTCAAATTACAACAAATGTTGCATTTAGTGTACTGGTGGCTTCCAGGGAAACACCTTGCCTAGAACACACACACAGAGCCCTTTGGCATGTCATTGGTGTTGTTTGAAGAGGAGCAGTGGTTGAAATCTAGGAGTAGGCCGCAACGAGAGCAGACCCATTGGATCCTTGGGGTTGTAGTGTATCAACTCCACTGTACGTTGCATTGATTCTGTGGGTCCATTCTATTTGTGACTTGCTACTAGATTTCATCCTTATTTTATGCTGAAGCTGTGCAGCTCAGGCTGCTGTTTGAAGCAGTCTGTTAACCGCCCTTTGAAGCATTGGCAAGGAAGCCCTTATCCCTTACTTACTGGGTTTAATTCTGCACTCCGGATCAGCCCTAAGAGATTAGAATTGCCCAATTGTTTGTGTTGTTCTGCTTGTACACCGCCCAGAGTTCCCTATGGGAAAATCGGTGCGGTGTATAAACTTAAAAATAAATAAATAAATATTAATTGCTGAGGGGTGCAAAAAGTGGTAAGGGGACCATCTTGAGTACCCTCGCAGGCCAAAGTGGATGTATCTGGGCTGGTGTCTGTTTTTATGGAATCACAGCCTGAATGGCTCAGTTTCATCCGTGGTTTCTCTTTTTCCCTCTGCTTGCGCAAGAGGAGCCTAGAATACCCTTGTGCAATCAGGAATTTCTGTTGCCTTTGATGGGGCAATCTCTGGCTTGTGTAACTGAAAGATGGGGAGCACCAGGAAACATGTGGAGCTTCGTCCTTGGGGAGCTCTTACGCTCTGTGTTTGCCACCTGGATTCTGCCCTTTATTCTTGTCATAAAGCTCTTAGTAGGCTGGCATGTCTAGGGTCAAGAGTTTGAATTTCTACTGTGTCCCTGGGCCTTTGCTTCTTTGTCTGGAGAACTGGTGGTGACACTCACTCCACAGTTGCCTCAGCTGAAACCATAAAACACTCCTTCCCAATTTAACATCTGAAAGAGGCTGGCCTGGCAAAATCCATCTTGCCATGAACTTTTGGACTTGTAAGCTGGTCCGAAGCTGATGAAGTGAATTTTTTTTCCGTGATCTATAAAGGCGTTGTCCATTTTTGCATTTATGCACTTCTGGGTAATTAGACCTAAAAATCCTTGCCACAGGATGTGGTGATGGCATCTGGCCTGGATGCCTTCAAAAGGGGATTGGACAGATTCCTGGAGGTGAAGTCCATCACAGGTAACAAGCCATGATGGGGATGTGTCATCTCCAGTCTTAAAACTGGAGTACTTCAAGGGCCAGATGCAGGGGAGTGGTATCAGGAGACAGAGATCTAGTCTTGTGCGCTCCCTGAGGCATCTGGTGGGGCCACTGTGAGATACAGGAAGCTGGAGTAGATGGGCCATTGGCCTGATCCAGCATGGCTCTTCTTATGCTCTTATATCCTAAATCAGAGCCTTATAGAAAGTTGTTGTTGTTGTTGTTGTTGTTGTTGTTGTTGTTGTTGTTGTTGTTGTTGTTGTTGTTGTAACCACCTTTCTCTAGATTTGGTTGGGCAGTGTGTAGCTCACTCCAATTTCTGATGCACTGAAACACTTCTCAGCCCTTACTAGTAGCATAACCAGAGGTGATAAATGTTGGCCCAGCAACATCTGGAAAGCCCCACATTCCACACACCTGCATTTAGTTACTTAAAATATACGAAACAAGGAATCTGTGTGAAGTGACCTCGAGCATGGGCTGTGGGATTTAGAGATTACGGTGGGGGATTTACTCCCCGAGGTATTCTTTTTCTTATCAGACACTGGGGGAGTTGTGTTTTTACAGAGTACTGTAAATTAGTGCTAAATTCTCAGCGAGGTGACATTTATAACACATTTTTTCACGATGATGAGAGCTGGATGAAGTACAATCCCAGTTGAATGTTTTTATTTTATTTTATTTTATTTTATTTTACTTTAGGCCTCTGAGAGCCTGGACAGCTTTTGTCCATAGTTCAGATTCCAAGCGGGGCAGCCTTTGCGGGTTTGGTGGGAGAAAGTGCTTCCCTGTTGCTTAGCACCTGTGAAAATGCTTCTGGTTTGCACCACCAGACAGATAGATTTAGTGGTATGCAGAGCACAGGGGCCTTAAACAGTGGGAGAGGTAAAGAGGCCATTGGTTTGTGCATGAGGTTGGTGTCCGGAAGGAACAGGTCCAGTGTATCCACCCACCTTGCTAAATGGTTAGGTGAGGGGAAACGTTTTTTTTTCTGGTTCCCAGGTATGTGTCATTGCTCTCTCTCTCTCTCCTTTTCCTTCCCCAGATCATGTGACCGTGGCATTAGCACTGATGTTCCGGGATGTGGTGGTGACCTCCGTGGGGTTTTCCTTCTATGACTGTAATGCCGTGAGCCAACTAGCTGATACCACCCCGTGAGCAAAATGTTGAGTGGGGATGGAGGCAGGGGGAGGTGTCAGCGGTGGCTTTAGATCGGGGAGATTGAGAGGTATTTGCAAAAGAGTTGTCAGCTAGCAACTGAGCAGAGAACAACTTGGCCTTGGAAGAAGTGCTACGTGGAAGACAAGATTATTTTAGCACCCAAAGTTTGAAATTTTACAATAAGAAAAACCAAACTCTAGAACTTCTCTTTAAAATTTTCAACTAAAGATGGGAACGAACTGATTTGCCCCAGTTTGTATAGGCAGCAGCATAGGTTCTGCTGCTCCCAACCCCTGCCTCCTTCAGCCACTCACTGGGCCCAGCTTGCTTGCTTTCTCCATCTCCTTGGCTAATCTCCCAGTCACAAGCAAGAGCACAGAGTTCTCTCTACCGACCTTTTTGTCTGAGCAGGAGATCAGCCAAGAGGGCGGGGCAGAGAAGCCTGAACTGTTGCTGGGACCGGAAGATCAGTTGAAGAGGTATCATGTTGGGCCTGGTGAGTGGCTGATTGAGCCAAAGGAGGCAAGGAAGTGGAGTGGCAGTACCTCTTCTGTCACCTTCACAAACTGGAACGAACTGAGATGAGCCGATTCGTGCTCATCTCTCTCTATAACTTATTTTGCTTGCTTTGTATAATTTATCTTCGCTACTCATGAACAAGAGAGAAGAACTGGTTGGAGCCCTAGCCTATGAACACTGAAAATCTTATTGCCCTTCCTCGCATTGTGGGTGCTCTCATTTTTTCTCTTACACCTGCACACACACGCAGACACACATTTGGGGCTGTCAGAATAGCCACGTGGTCACTTTCGGGCCATGCATTGCCCACCCTTGCTTGAAGGACAAACTTTCTTGTATTAAAAGCAATGCAGCAAAGTTGCAGTTTTTATTTATTTATTCATTCATTCATTCATTCATTCATTCATTCATTCATTCATTCATTCATTCAACTTATATGCTGTCCACTACCCAAAGGTCTCTGGGCGGCTTACAATCCAATGAATTAAAACAGTTAAAAATAGTTAAAAATAGAATATCCATAAATAATCAAAGCAATAATAAAAACCTTACACTAAAAACATTACACTAAAATTGTCATCAGAGGACCCCCAGTCTACATTGTATTAATTAAAAAAACTTCTGGAAACAGGAAGGTTTTTACCTGGCGCCGAACTGTCATCAATGTTGGCGCCAGGCGGATCTCAATCGGGAGGGCATTCCATAGCTTGGGGGCAGCTGCCGAGAAGGCCCTATGTCTGCAAGCCATCCCTCTCACCTCCTTGAGGGATGGCTCTTTCAAGAGGGCCCCCTGGCTCAATCTTAATTGCCAAGTAGGTTCGTATGGAAGGATACTGAATGTTAGAAAGAAGTCCTTTTCAGGGCTCGGTGGTCACATGTACTCCTCTTAAGGTCCCTTTGTTTGGCCACCTCCTTGCCCAGGTGTGGTACCTGTGTGGACAGCCCTTGGATGTGCCATTGGTGCCCTTCCAGTCACCGTTGTGTTCCTAGAGGACCCTGTCCGGATGGAGAGGGATTTGTTTACAATCAAAAGGTGAGCCATTTCAACTCTTCTTTGTCTGAGGGAAGGGTGGGAAGCATAATTTCACCATGTTGCATTGCGTTGTGTCGTATTTTGTTTTGTGTTCTCTTTTGATCAAGGGACATGGGAACTAATAGCTGCTTCTGGTATATGTTTTTTTAAAACCAAGCCACACACTAAAAGCTGCGCTGTGGGCAATAGCATGAGCCCACCACGTGCAAGAGTGAACATGACAAAGCTGTTGCCTAACTCCCTCTCAAGAGGGCAAGAGATAAAAAATTTAAGTTAAAAATGAAAACAAAAATAATGGGGGGAACAGTGGGATCAGTAGGGGAGGGAACCATTAGAGATGAAAAATTTCCAAAAACTTTGAAGCCATGGGGGGAAAAATGTTTTTTTGTTGAAAAAGATAAAAATTAGTTTTTTCTTCCAAAGATTCCAGAATTTTTAGATCTCTAGGGCCCACCTGTGGCCTGTAGGGCACACTTTTGCCCATCATCCCCATCCTGTGTTTTATAGAGCAGTGGTCCAGAACTGAAGGAAGTAGAGAAAGATAAATGCAACTGCCTTTAACAAGTCCTGTTTTCCTAGGTCCCCACTGAGGAGCCTCGAGGTTCAGCTGCATGCCCCAGTGTGGGGTACACCGGAGAGGATTACCTGCTTCCTGTTGGAGTTGAAATGCCACTGAACTTGGTCGCTTGGAACCTGCACTTGTTGGTGGTAAGCAAGTAGGTTTAAAAGGCTCAGTCGGGATGAAGGTAGGAGGGAAAAGTCAGCTTGAGAAGACAAGCCATCTGCTCTCGGGACATCAGCTGTGCTGCCCACTACTAATTGAATATGGGCGCTTTTACACGACCCCCAAAATCCGAGGCAAAAGGCTCCCAGATGCGGAGCTTAAAATTGTTTTCCCACCAGCTCCAGACTTTAAAAAAAAAAATTAATTACGACCACGACCACCTAAGCGAGTCCCAGCGCATTTTCCAAGTACCTGGTCTCTGAAGGTGAAAAAATTCTGATTCGGATTGCAAAGCAGTGAGTGCCGGGCTCTCCTCCCTTCTGTTTGTTTGTTTTTTGCCCCCTGCCCCTTTAAGAGACTGGAATGCTTCCGGGGCAGCTCCCAAGGGCAGAGCGGAGGTGAGCCTGCATTCTTTTATCCCTTTTTTTATCCCTCCCCTCTTGCAGACAGGAGCAAGGGAGTGCAGAGGGGTGGGAACGCAGCAAGAGGAGCAAACCCCCAAGATCTCTGGTCTGAATTTAAGTTGCCAGCGGATCTTAGGGGTCATGTAAAAGCGCCCTATGTTTACATCTGTGATGTCTTCCCCTACAGAATCCTGGCAATTGTAATTATCATCCTAGTACAGTGATAGCAGATTTTTTAGAGACCGAGTGCCCAAACTGCCATTCAAAACCCACTATTTTTTTCAAAAAGTGCCAATACAGCAATTTACCCTGAAAACAGGTGGCGGTGAAGGGGTGATGTCGGGTGCCCACAGAAAGGGCTGAGTGCCACCTTTGGCACCCGTGCCATAGGTTCGCCAGCACTGTCCTAGTACATGTAATTCTCAGCTTAGGTGAATTCTATGTTCCACAGCTCAGAATGGTTCCATTTGGGATCACCTCCTTACCTTCAGTTACCTCCTTACCTTCAGGCAGCGCATGCAGGAATTACCAATCTTTGCTGACATAAAGGAGTTTAAACTAGCTGAAAACCAAAAGCCAGTTTGGCATTAAATAGGCTAGACCAGTTCAGATCAGCTGTGTACATACATCATAGAGACAGTAAAAGGGGGACATTTTGAATTCACCCATTTTATAAGTGGAGTAAATCTCATGGCATTTGACCCATGTATTCACCATTTGAGACTCCTGATACTTTTTGGAGGGAGGAACTGGGAAACTGAAGCAGATGTCCATCTGGTCTGAATATGCTTTTTAACAGAGCTGCGGTGTGGAATAATGCACTTGAGCTTGAGGAGTATTTCCCGTTACTCCCCGAGGTCACCCCGATAACGTTCATTGGGAACCTCCAGGTGTTTCGAACACTTCCGAGCCTCGTGGCGCAGTGGTTAAATGCCTGTACTGCAGGTAAAACTGTGCTCACGACCTGGGTTCAATCCCCGGTAGCAGGCTCAAGGTTCACTCAGCCTTCCATCCTTCCGAGGTCGGTAAAATGAGTACCCAGCTTGCTGGGGGGGGGCAATGTGTAGCCTGCACACTGTAATCAAAATTGTAAACCGCCCAGAGACTACTTGTAGTGGTATGGGGCGGTATATAAGCAGAACACTTTCCTGAAAAACCCATTCACCAGGGCTCCCATTGGGAAACGACTATGGAATTGGTAGTCCAAAACATCTGGAGAACAGAAGGGGGAAAAGGACTTTTTAGGCTACATTTCCCAGGACCTCCCAGCCAGCATGGTCGCTGCCCCCTTGTTGACTTGGGGATTCTGGGAGCTTTTAACCTTCCTAATTCGCGCTGGAGAATGAAAACGTATCCAACCGCTGCTTAACAACTGGGTGATCTCTTTAAAGAGCATGTGAGCGACAACGCCTCCGTCCAAGGGTCTTCAGAGTGTTTGGGGAAGGGGACCGCAAGGAAAACAATTGGGTGGTGGTCAGGGTTTCAGCTGATTGGACTCAGCGGCAGGGCTGAGGGTGGAAGGATAGATCGACCGAGCTCTGTGTTCTCCTGGCCTCTTCCTCCCTAGGGCCCAGTGACGCTCTCCTGTGTCCTGGAGGTGGAGGGGATCCTAGTCCCGGTCCTTGCGTCCCTGGAGGAAGGAGAGAGAGGGATCTCTCATCGCGTGCAGTGTCTGCCCCATGCCTATCGCTACACGCAAGCAGTCCCCGAGCTGCGTGTGCCTCTCTACGTCACACTAGGAGGTGATCAACGCCTGGACAGCCGGGGAGACCTGCACGGTAAGGGAGATTAGATTTTTGCATTTCTGAGCTGGCCTGTGTTGGAGCAGCAGTTCTACAGCCATGCTGAACGGGTTGGTATTGGAAACATCTTTCAGTTTCATGAGCATTTTAGCCTTTACTGGATTGGAGTTTATTATTTTATATGCCCTATTGTGGAAGTTGTGTGTTTTTTGTATTGTTTTATATTGTTCACCGCCCTGAGTTCCCATTGGGAAAATTGGGTGGTATATAAATACATAGATAGATAGATAGATAGATAGATAGATAGATAGATAGATAGATAGATAGATAGATAGATAGATAGATACATACATACATACATACATACATACATACATACATACATATTTAATTTGAAGATAAACACGTGCTTTCAGCCCAAATGGCTGTAAAGATACAAGTTGAAGGAAGATGTAGGCCAGTGATGGCAAGCGCCCAAACTGCGATTCAAAACCCACTAATTTTTCGCAAAGTGCCAATACAGCAATTTGACCTGAATACAGGTGGCTGTGAAGGGACGATGTCTGGTGCCCACAGAAAGGGCTCCGAGAGCCACCATTGGCACCCATGCCATAGGTTCACCTACACTGATGTAGGCAGTTCCGGAGGGTATTTTTAAAAGCTGGATAGGAGGGAGATTTCCAGGGTTTGGGAATAGGGTGCTCTGTGTTCCTTTGCTCAGTCTACTGGTGTGCCTGTTCCCATGTTATTGAAGCCAGATGAACTCCAGAGAAGCAAACATTGCACACTGAACCATCTGGGATTGTCGCTTTTAAAATGTCCAGAGTTTATGGAGGAGTACATACGAACCACAACATATTGGACTGTATACACTTCCCAGCACGGTTCTGCCCTCAAAACTGTTGGAGCATCGCTCCGTTTCAGCATTGCTGCCTCCTCACCTGCATTTTCCTTTAAAAACACACAGTATGTGGAAAATGTGTGCCCGACATGAAACAATTGTCCTTGATTTGTCTCTGGTGTGCAGCTTTGCTTTCAAACTGGATTTGTGCTTCCTGTTTTAAAGCAACATGTAACATTTTGCCATCACTCTTCCCAAATTTAGTAGCACCATAGAAAGTGTGATGGGGCAGCAGCAGAAGGCGTCCCTTTCTCCCAGTGGTGGATTTGATAAGAGGCCCTGTGCTCCCTGAAGGATCACCCTCCCGTTCAAGGATCTGTAGAATTTTGGGGGTGTGAAAGTGTTAAGTTACGTAACAGAAAGGTACACTGAACTTTTAGTCTGCCTCCTGGCTGCTGCGACCCCAGCATCGTTACCCATTACAATAAAAAAGGGGGGGAATGGCTGTCTCGCACCTCCCTGCTTTCCGTGAATAATGGGGATGAGTTTATGTCTGGGGCAGAAACGGCAGTCTCACCGCAGCCTGGCTTGAACGGAGCCTTCCCTTTGTCTGATCCCTTTTGCCTTTCGTCCCTTAGTGACTTTGTACAATTGCTCTGCCGGCCGCTCCGACTGCAGCCGCTGCAAGGCCGCCCCCCAGCATTTCCGCTGCATCTGGTGCCAGCAAGGAGAGGCGCCCGGCTGCATCCACGAGGAACTGTGCCTGTCGGAAAGTAGCGTGGCCGCTTGCCCGTCGCCAGTCATTCACTCGGTGAGAAGCCATACGGTTGTTGGCCCCACTGGGCTCGTTGCCTCCCCATCCAGTGGGGTTGGAGGGAGGGGTCTTTCCCCCTTTCCAGAGTTTGTGTAAAGAGCACAGGCCAGGAAGCAGGCACAGACCTCGCTGCATAAGCTTGGAGACCAGAGCCTAAATAGATTAACTTCAGGTCTCAGGCAGTTTATATGATCGGTCCCCCATACAAAGATATTTCCCTTACTATAGGAAAACAGACAAGGCACGGTCACCCTGGCTTCTAGCGTTTTGTATTAAAGGTTTGGGGCTTGCTTATACAAAGGGTGTGTTCATGTAACTTGAGCTTCTCCTGTGTGTGTGTGTGTGTGTGTGTGTGTGTGTGTGTGTGCGCGCGCGCGCGCGCGCGCGTGTGCCAGTGCCAGTGCCAGTGCCAGTGCCAGTGCCTACTCCTTACCCATTCCTTCAAGTGTCTGGTGCATTGGTTCTCAACCTGTGGGTCCCTAGATGTTCCTGGACTGCAATTCCCAGAAATCCTGGCCAGCTCAGCTAGTGATGAAGACTTCTAGGAGTTGCAGTCCAGCAGCATCTCTGAGGACCCACAGGTTGAGAACCACTGGGTGCAATAGGTTGCTGTCTGCACAAGTGTTCTCACAGTAAGCTCGTCGTCGTTCAGTCGTTCAGTCGTGACTGACTCTTCGTGACCCCATGGACCAGAGCTCGCCAGGCCTTCCTGTCTTCCACTGCCTCCCGGAGTTTGGTCAAATCCATATTGGTTGCATTGATGACACCGTCCAACAATCTCATTCTCTGCCGTCCTCTTTTCCTTTTGCCTTCAATCTTTCCCAACATCAGGGACTTTTCCAAGGAGTCCTCTCTCCTCATGAGGTGGCCAAAGTACTAGAGCCTCAGCTTCGAAATCTGTCCTTCCAGTGTCTGTAAAGATTCTCAGTCATCCAGGTGAGTTTATCTGGAAGTTGAGTCATGGCTACTGGACTTCTTTTTTGAGAGATATCTCTCAAAAAAGAAGTCCAGTAGCCATGACTCAACTTCCAGATGTCCTTCCAGTGAACATTCGGGGTTGATTTCTTTCAGGACGGATAGGTTTGATCTCCTTGCAGTCCAGGGGACTCTCAAGAGTCTCCTCCAGCACCACAGCTCAAAAGCATCGATTCTGCGGCGATCAGCCTTCTTGATAGTCCTGCTCTCACTTCCATACTTCACTACTGGAAAAACCATAGCTTTGACTATCCTGACCTTAGTTGGCAGAGTGATGTCTCTGCTCTTTAGGATGCTACCTAGGTTTGCCATTGCTTTCCTCCCAAGAAGCAGCCATCTTTTTATTTCCTTGCTGCAGTCGCCATCTGCAGTGATCAAGGAGCCCAAGAAAATAAACTCTGTCATTGCCTCCATTTCTTCCCCTTCTGTTTGCCAGGAGGTGATGGGACCAGTGGCCATGATCTTAGTTTTTTTGATGTTGAGCTTCAGCCCATTTTTTTCACTCTCCTCTTTCACCCTCATTAAGAGGTTCTTTAATTCCTCCTCACTTTCTGCTATCAGAGTAGTATCATCTGCGTATCTGAGGTTGTTGATATTTCTTCCGGCAATCTTAATTCCGGCTTGTGATTCATCCAGACCTGCCTTTCGCAATAAGCTAGTGACTCCATAATGCAAGGAAAATAAATCGGGATCAACGTCCTCGTCTCCTGAAGATAGGGAAAGATTTTTTTCTGACTCCTGGTTGTCTGCAATTTCAGAGAATGTCCGGGAGAGATTTTCTTGGGACAGGATTTGTGACCTGGACTGATTACAAATGCTTCACCAGACAATATGGTCAGACGCAGCCTTGTTCCTTAACTCTTTGCGCACATCTGCCTGCTTACCTCACTCTTTTGCATTTTGGCTTTGGTTATTTGCATTTTAAAAGCTGTAGGCCCCACAGGTCTTGACATTAACTCAGCCTTTTCTAACGTCCCATTTGTATTTGTATTTTATTTTATTAAAAGGTGGGAAGAAGAGCCTGTTTAAAACCCTAATGCTGTTATTCTTTACTAGATCTATCCCCTCAGTGGACTCTTAGAGGGAGGTGTCCCTCTGACCGTAATAGGATCCAACCTGGGCCATCGGTTTGAGGATGTTGCCCAAACCGTGAAGGTCGCTGGACTACCCTGTGTTCCTGATCCAGCCCTCTACCTAGTGTCTACTCGGTAAGGGGATGTGGGGAGCACTAAGAAATGAGTTGGCTTATTTTTGTTTATTTATTTGTGAGGGATTACAAGCTTCAGCATCCTCTAGCCATGAAGCGATGCTTGGTGCATCTTGGTGCTGCTTCAGAGGTTGAACAACAGCAACAAAAACTTATTTAACTGCAAAATGTGTGTGCAGATTTAAAATAATAATAATAATAAATTGAGTTATGAGGGCACCCACATTTTCAAAATACAGTGGACCCTCCTATAACAAACAGTTTGTATAACATAAATTCTGTACAACATAAAAAATTCCGGAGATAGGGGAAATTTGCTTAACAGAATTGTCTATGGGGCAAATCCATACAACATAAAAATGGTTGCGATTAGGGATTACTCTGTTTTCAATGCATTCCTATGGGAAATTTGTATAAAGGAAAATTTGCTTAACATAATTTCATTTGGAACGAATGAATTCCTTTATACAAGGTACCACCGTATGGCAAAAGTGCCTCATGCCTACAGAGGGCACTAAATGTTTTTTTTTAAAAAATAAAGTTTTATCTGGGGGGGGGAATGTCAAGGTAATTCTGATAAAAGCTGACAGGTTCCCATATTGTGCCTTGCTGCCATTCCTAAATTAAAATATATATATTCCTGGTGCAGTTCTTACAAGCTCTCCAATAATGCATCCTGTCTGCCTTTCCTTTTCAGGATTGTGTGTGATGTCTCCCCCGGAAGGCAAGGATTATCTGGCCCTGTTGAGATCACTGTAGGAGACCGTCCACCGGGAGTTTCTGTGAGCCACTTCACCTACCAGGTCAGCGTCTGACAGAGGACCACATGAGCGTAAGGCTGTCCACAGGTGGATTCTAGAGAAAGCCTCGGCTTTGGAAGCAAGGAGTGGGAGAGCCAGGAGCTGGGTTGTTGGCATCCATGGGTTCCCTGATATGGGCTTTCCTCCATGTCGCTGTCAGGACCTACAGCAGGCATGTCCAAACTTCAGCCCTCCAGATGTTTCGGACCACAGTTCCCACAGTTCTTTGTCATTGGCAGTCTAAGCTTAGAATTCCGGGAGCTGTGGTCCAAAACATCTGGAGGGCCGAAGTTTGGGCATGCCTGACCTACAGGGAATGAGGGGGGGGGGCTTAGAGGGATGCAAGCTCAGATGCCGAGGGCAGGGCTGGCTCTACCATTAGGCAGAATGAGGCCGATGTAGATTTTGAGTCTCAGGACAGGGCAGCGTATTGATATTTATTTAATGGACAGCAGTGGCCATTTTTTCACTGCCAGGGATGGTGGAGGCGGAGAGCCGTTTGTAAGATGTTGTGCCTCAGGTGCCAAAATAACATGGCGGGCTTGGGGTGCTTTGGGCTTGGGTGGAAAATGTGCCCTCCCATCTCGGTGGCGAAATGTCTTGGGTCGCCCTTCGGAACTGCTTGCCGCCCTAACAAGTGGTTCTCCCCTCAGGACCCCACTCTTCTGGACCTGCACCCTAAGCTTGGCCCCATGGTTGGAGGAACCCGCATTACCATCATGGGGGAGGAGCTTCTGACAGGCACTGAAATTGCTGCCTTTGTGGGAGAACTGCCTTGCATCCTGTGAGTAGGATGGCGCTCCTATCTTTGTGTGTGTGTGTGTGTGTGTGTGTGTGTGTGTGTGTGTAAGTACCCCCCCTCTCTCACACACACACAGCCAAAATAGACCTTCTTTACTCTGTAGTTTCCTTATCTCAAGCCCTCATTCAGTCTTTTTTGCTGCCTCTCTCCCCAACAGCGAGGAGCCTGTGACACCAGGTGCCATCGTGTGCCGCACCAGCGCCAGCTCCAAACCGCAGGAAGCATCGGTCTGGGTCCAGTATGGTGGGGTTCGGCGCCAACTCCAGGGGAAGCCCTTCCTTTATACACCCAACCCCCAGCTCAAGGGAGCCTTCCCTTTGACCAGCTTTCATGGGTAAAAGGCTACCGGGGGGGTGATGATGGAGATTGCCCAGTTGAACATTTGTTTGTTTGTTTGTATTTGGATTTATATACCGCCAAGCTTAATTTGGAGAACAACTCCAGGGGATCTGTTTAGAACCTGTCTTGCTTCGAACAATAACTCTGCCCGGGGGGGGATGTCATACATGCTTGTGTCGTAGCCGACTCTGTGTTTAAAATATATATTCTATCCTGGGTGGGTGAGAGGGAAAACGCAACTGTCCTATTTAGGATGGTCCTTGCTCTTTTCAGCTTTTATAAACATAGTAATTAAAAATACTTCTCAAATCTGTGGTCTGGTAGTTGGGGCCTTCTTTTTATACCGTAGACAGAAATCCAATGCCAGACCCAGAGATTGCTTAACGATGTCTCCCATGATGATCCCTTTACCATTCCCCAGATTTGTAGGGGCTGATGGGAAATGTAATTCAACCTCGTCTGGAGGGACACAGCTCCCTGTTTTATAGCCAAGCAGCATATTTTCAGTTGTTCTGCTTGTTTAATGAACCAAACATTGCATTAGTAATTACAAATATTCATGTACTGTGCATGGAAAGACTGACAGGTTCTGACCCTCCTCCGTCCTCACTTCCCAGGAGTTTACAGTCTGGCGTGCCAAATGTGGCATGATTTTACTGGTCTCTTATGGTTATTTACATATAAAGAAAGTGCTTCTAGAGCAGGCATGTCCAAACTTCAGCCCTCCTGATGTTTTGGACCACAACTCCCAGAATGCTAAGCTTACATTGCCAATGGCAAAGGACTGTGGGAGTTGCGGTCCAAAACATCTGGAGGGCCGAAGCTTGGACATGCCTGTTCTAGAAGGAAAGAGTCTGATCAGAACCATGGCATGGAGGCAGAGAAGCTCTTTCACTCTTTCTCCCTCTGCCATTCTAACCTCCCACTCTGATGGTTCCACAGGTTCAAGCGGCTTCTGATTTACCTTGCAAAACTTCTTTGGGTTGGTGTATGTGTGGTGCTCAAGGACTACTTTAGCATTGCCCACCCTCCACTCAGTTTCCATGGCCAAGTGCAATCTGGAGCCCTGGTCACCTGAGTCCTTTTCCGCCACCCTATTAAACCACTAGGTCTGGGATGCTCTTTCCTTTTTCTTCATTACAGTGCCCAGAATTCGCCGGGAGTTGCCCCAGCCCAACTTCTGGTACCTGTAATGAGAAAATCTCCAAAAGCCTCACACCTTCTATATCACTCAACTCCCTCCCCTCAAAATGACTTCAGCTATTAGTTAGAACAAAACAAGCAGTCAAAGGTCTTGGGGGGAGGGGGGATTTTTTCCATGCAAAAAGGGTCAGCAGTGGAAGGCCAGAGAAGCGTAGAAGACATTTGGAGGGCTGAGACTGAGAGGCAAGGGAAGAATTAGCAGGGAAGCAACACCACTAAGAAGGTTGGAGGAGGGGAGGGGAAAGTAAAGCCTGGAGGGCTCTACGGGGAACGGAGTGCCGCTGTCCCCAGCCTGGCATCCTGCAGATGTATCGGATTGTGATTCCCGGGATTCCGAAGCCAGCAATCATGCTGCGTAACTGGCTGTAAGAACTTGGAAACTGGCAGTCCCGTACGTCTGGAAATCACGCGGCCCGTTAGGCCTGGCCACATGCCTGCGGCAGAGGGATGGGTGACCTAAGGGGGGAAGCTGCGGGTGTGTCCCGGCGTCCCGTGTCCAATGCTCACCTTTTGGGATGCCCGGATTCCCTAGGGGCGGCCGGATCATCCACGTGGAGGGGACCCATTTGGATGTGGTGCAGCGGCCGCTCGTCAAAGCGATTCTGGAGCCGGAGAAGGCGGCGGAGGTGGTCGGTAAAGGCAGCCGGAAAAGAAGAGCTTGTGACTCCCGTCTGGGCCCACACACCCCACTGACCTCGGCTCCCTCCCAGCCCTGTACCAAGATGGGGGACTTGCTAGAGGTGAGTGTGGGCAGTGGGGTAGAACCATAAGAACATAAGAAGAGCCATGCTGGATCAGGCCAAAGACCCATCTAGTCCAGCTTCCTGTATCTCACAGCAGCCCCACCAGATGCATTTGGGAGCGCATGAGACTAGATATCTGTCTCCTGATACCACTCCCCTGCATCTGGCCCTTGAAGTACCCTGGTTTTAAGCCTGGAGATTACACATCTCCATCATGGTTTGTAACCTGTGACGGACTTCTCCTCCAAGAATCTGTCCAATCCCCTTTTGAAGGCATCCAGGCCAGATGCCATCACCACATCCTGTGGCAGGGAGTTCCATAGACTAACAACGCGTTGGGTGAAAAAATATTTTCTTTTGCCAATTTGAGCAGTGGAGAGGGTTGCTGCCCGGGAGCCTTCCTCGCCAGTTGCTGCCACTCCCTGGCCAAGCCTTGCCTTCTCTCCTCTTTACAGTGCTGGGAACAATGCTGCATCAATTCATCCACTCTCCTCCTCTGCCCGTCGCCGGCCGTGCCGCCCGTCGCCCGCTTCCGCCAGCTTCTGTTTGAGCTGGACGGGCTCCGTGTCCCTTTCAGCAACGTCAGCGGGGGCCAGGAGTTCTCCTACAACCCTAATCCCCGCCTCCGCTTGCCAGGTCGGGAGTCCGTGGGGCGCCCTTTCAGTCTCAAACCCGGCAACATCTTGGATATAGAGGTGAGTCGAGGAGAGGCCGAAACTGGGCCACACAAAATAATATTCAGACCGTTGATACTTCGTGGGAATGCTGGCACCCGGAAAGGGGGAGGTGGCGGCAAAACATTATAGCACTTCCATGGATCCAAAGCTTTCATGGATCAAAATCCCTTTCTTCAGACAAAGCGGAAGTGAATTTTGATGCGCAAAACATCAAAATGAAATAAGGCTGATGCACTATTTTTGTGCAAGTTAATGGAACCAGTCTCATTGCCATCCACCCCGATACCAACTCAGCTATATACGTCTTCCTATACTTGCACCAAAGCTAACAAAGCTTCTCTGAAATTCCCCCTTGAATTTATTGAAAGTGCAGTAGAGCTAACAGATCCTCTCTGAAGTGCATTGATAACTCCCATACCTGGGGAAAGCTGGCTTGTACATAAGAACATAAGAGCCATGCTGGATCAGGCCGAGGACCCATCTAGTCCAGCTTCCTGTATCTCACAGTGGCCCCACCAAATGGGTCTCGGAATGCACGAGACTAGATATCTGTCTCCTTATACCACACGCCTGCATCTGGCCCTTGACTTACCCTGATTTTAAGCCTGGAGATTACACATCTCCATCATGCTTTGTATCCTGTGATGGACTTTTCCTCCAGGAATCTGTCCAATCCCCTTTTGAAGGCATCCAGGCCAGATGCCTTCACCACATCCTGCAGCAGGGATTTCCACAGACTAACAACATGTTGGGTAAAGAAGTATTTACAAGGTAGAAGTAGAAGCTAACGGGATATAAGTTAATGTTAGCATGGTGTTGCTTGGGCTATGTGCATGCAAGAAATTATACCACTGACTTGTTGTCCCTTCTGTCACCTTACAGGGGGAAGGCTTGAACCTTGGCATCAGCAAGAATGAGGTTAGGGTTATCATCGGCAACAGCATCTGTACCGTCAAGACCCTCACCCGCACCAATCTGTACTGTGAACCCCCACTGAAGCCCCCGCAGCCACTGAACGCTTCTTCTGTGCTCCCAGAATTCATTGTGAGTTCAAGAAAGAAGTTCAAGAACAGAAAATATATAGTGGATGATGATGATGATGATGATGATGATAGGGCACTGTCAAGGCAGTTTTGACTTATGGGGATCCTTTTAAAGGTTTTCTAGATAGAGAAGACACAGACATATTTCTTCTGGGGACATCCTAGGTCTGTGCAGGTTGCCCAAGGCTACATAGGCTGGGTCTTCACCCCAGAAGGCACAGTGGGGAACTGAACTCCCAATTTCTGGCCCCAAAGCCAGATACCAAATTTCACTGAGCTGTCCAGCCTCACCAAGCTATCCAGTGTCTCTATGGAAATTGCATGCCATCCCACTCAGCCACTCGTCCCTGTTTCGACTTTGTAGGAGAGGTTTTTCCCTGAACAAGTTTGGAAAATTACTTTAATGTAGTCATCGGTGTTGTGTGGGTGAAACTCGCTTTTTGTAGGCACACCACTTTCTTCAAACGTACCATCAAGATCACACCCTTGTGGTTTGCATAATGTCAAGCGCTTCTGTCATCACAGTTGCCGCTGCAGGTTAGGTTTCCCACTCCACCCTTGAAGCAGGCTCAACATTTGGAGCTCTGCACAATACAAATGGCCGTGGACTTACGTTTTGTCTTCATGCTCTTTTATGTTTGGTTTTATTGTTTGGTGGCAGTGCTGTAATCCACTTTGGGGATTTGTGTCCTGAGAGTCCTTCCTAAAATGTTTGTCAGCAGTTGTTATTCTGGGGGTGGTGCAGGGAGTCCTGACCTCATTGCCTCTGCTATGCATAGAAAACTATAGTTCCCTTGGGAGAGAACTGTTAACTAGATCTCTGTGTGTTCTGACAATATATCCTTAGAAATGCAGGTTTGTTTTAAAACCCTTTCTGTAAATACAAAGGGAATAAGGAACTGAGCTGTGTGAACCTGTGTTCCCCTGATCCATGCCAAATTATCTGATTATATATGGCTTGTAAACCCCGCCCATCAAGCAGTCATAGAATACCCAGAGCAATCTTAAAATTCACTTAGGGCCTTTTCACACGACCCCTAAAATCCGCTGGCCACTTAAATTCGGACCAGAGATCTTAGGGGTTTGTCGCTGTTCCTGCGTTCCCACCCCCTCCGCACTCCTGGCTGCTGGCTGTGTGAGGGGAGGGAGAAAAAAAGGAAGAAAAGAATGCCGCTCACCTCCGTTCTGCTGGTCTCGCTCTGTTCCCGGCACAGCATTCAGATCTCTTAAAGGGGCGGGGGGCAAAAAAAGAACAAACAGAAGCAAGGAGAGCCGGGCAGTCACTACGTTATATCCGCATCAGGAATTTTCACCTCCAGAGAGCAGGTACCTGAAAAGTGCACTGGGACGCGCTTAGGTGGGCGTGGTCGCACTTAATTATCTGTAAACTCCGGAGCTGGTGGGGAAACAATTTTAAGCTCCGGAGCTGGGAGCCATTTGCGGCAGAGTTTAGGGGTCGTGTACAAAGGGCCTTAGAGGGTGACTACATGGGCATTTAGCCTGCTGTGTGATCATCTGTAAGAATGGGCAGGTGGGCAGGCGGCTCCTAAAAACAGCAATCAGGTGACATCTTTGCTGGAGTAAACCAGCCTGCCCCTAGAGTGTTTCTGCTCGCACCTTTTTGACTCAAATTGGAGGCCTCTCCTTTTTGTATGTAGATAGGATTGCTCTGTTTTGGTTCATTTCCAACACATGTGATCTCTGGGATCAAACCAAAATTAGTTTCGTCCTCACACCTTTCTGATTCCTGTTGGAGGCCTCTTCCTTTTTCTTATACTGTAGATAGGATTGCCTTGTTTTGGTTCATTTCCAACACATGTGATTTCTGGGATCAAACCAAAGTCAGCTTCCTGCTTTCATTTGCTGGTTGGTTTCAGTGTCCACATATAATTAGTGGTAGCCCAATTGGATTTTTAATTGAACAGCAACCAAAAGCCCTCATTGCTTTATCTTGTCTCTTCTTACTGCTGGGAGTTTTCCATTCATCTTATTTATTTTTAAGTCATGCTGTGTATAGGCTCTGCCCCTGAATCCTTTTTAAAAAGGTTTTTTAAAAACTTCCTCAGTCCATGCACAGAGCTGAGGGAATGTTTACTCTGCAAATATCCTGAAGCAGGCCTTTTCCTAAACCACATCAGAACATTGGCAAATTGACAGCGGGCTGGTGCTTGAGTTCTGTATGCCATTTGGATGTGAGGATCACACCAGATGGCATACCGGAGCTCCTAGTGCCTCTGTTTAGCCTGCATCAGGCGAATGTGGCCAAGCTGTGTAGCCAAGCCATTATCAATGGCAAAAGGAACTTCATCCCGGAATCCTAAATTCCACCCCCCACAACACACACGCCCGTGTCCCCTGTAACCCATTTTAAAAACAGCCACTGTATTTGCATTCGTGCACATGCAACTCTAGTTATTTTGGGACATGAAGTGTTTTAGGGTCATTGGAGAGGAAGAACCAGCATTCCAGGTGGTACAGCTAAGACCTTGTATTAGCATCCTTGTCTTGGACCTGCCCAAACCCATGTCCAGCGCTTGTGATGCATTCTTCTTACATGCTAATTAAAAGCAAAGCAAAGTGTTCTGCTTATATACCGCCCCATACCACTTCAAGTAATGTCTGGGCGGCTTACAGTTTTTAATTACAGTGCATAGGCTATGCATTGCCCCCCCCCCCCCCCCAGCAAGCAGGGTACTCATTTTACCGACCTCGGAAGGATGGAAGGCTGAGTCAACCATGAGCCTGCTACCTGGGATTGAACCCCAGCTCGTGAGCACAGTTTTACCAGCAGTACAGGCATTTAACCACTGCGCCACGGGGCTCATTAAAAGCAAGCCGACAAATACACAGAAACATGCCTCCGATACCTTGGGGAAGAACGGGAAACTGGGTGGTTGATTTGGACTTGCAAACAGAGCTCTTCCTCCCATTTCTGCTATCTTTTAATAGTGCTTGGTAAAATGAAATCTAAACTATGCCTGTGTGCCATACAGATATGTACTATTCAGGTTAATTGGGCAAAAGTTGTGAGTAGCACATGGATTGCCAGGCTGCTGCAAAAACAAACGGGAATGAAACCACTATGCAGACTCTGGTGGAGGCAGGTGTTTCTTTTACAGTGGAAGGATTGTGTGTCTGAAGCTGTTGCCCTAGCCTAGGCAGTAAGGCTTACAATCCTGACTTGAGGCTTACAGTCCTGACTTGGCTCCTTTTGCGGCCACTTTTTGCCATATTGAAAACTGGGATGCAGGGGCTGCTTACTACTGAGTCTTCTCCTGTTATCCCTTTCCAACTATGGTTGGGTCTTGGCCAAAGTCGGTATTGTGGAACACACACTAGACCGGCCTTTCCAGATATGGTGGGCAGCCTGCCTTGAGGGGGCAGATGTTGTCCACCAACCGATCTGGAGGGCATCCGACTGAGAAGGCTGGCTTGCTCACAACCTGTGGTTCAATCCCAGGTAGCAAGGTTCACTCAGCCTTCCATCCTTCCGAGGTTGGTAAAATGAGTACCCAGCTTTCTGGGAGGGTTGTGTGTGCAATGTGTAGCCTTCATACCGTAATTAAAAACTGTAAACCGCCCAGAGACGACTTGAAGTGGTATAGGGCGATATATAAGCAGAACACTTTGCTTTTGCTTTGAAGGATGAACTTGAGGGAGCAAGTAGCATGTCTCCAGCCCTGTGTAGCCACGGGAACACAGGGACATAAGAAGCTTCCACCATACAGCCAGCCAAAGCCTTGGTCTAGATCAGGGGTCCTCAAAGTTTTCAAGCAGCGGGCCGGTCCACCACACCCCAGACACCACTGGGGGCCGGACCACAGTCCCCCCCCCAAAAAAATGGCCGACATGGAAAAAAGGGGAGAGGGAGGGGCAAGTGGGCTCCACTAGCCCCACTAGCCAGCATGCTGATCATCTGGGCATTAGTTGGAGGGAGTGGGAGAAGCGACATAGCCCATGCTTTGAACTGCCTCAGCAATAGAAGCAGCTGCGGAAGCTGGTTTGCTTGCAAAGCAGGGGGTAGGTGGGGGGGTTGCAATTGGTTCCGGGGGCTGGATTCAGGACCTTGGTGGGCCATATCTGGCCCCGGGGCCTTAGGTTGAGGACCCCTGGTCTAGATTAACCCAGGATTGGCAGCTCTGACTAGCAGTGGTCGCCATTCAGGGTTTCAGGCGGGAGGAGTCTTTCCCAGGCCAAACTTGGAAGTCTCGGACGGCCTACCATCCAAATACTCACCTGCCTACCTGAACTGAACTTCCACAATCAGGCTGAATTCGGGATGTTGAAGCCGATACGTCATTTGGTGTGACAGTCCTCCTCTGGGGCCCACTTAGTTAGGCCTCTCCAATGCAGACTTTCGTGTATGGTTTGGAGAAGAGATTGGCTTCCAGAGGCTTACGCGCCTCGAGATTTATTTATCCTGTCATCTTGGCCTACGTCTTCATTGTTGTTTTGGGCGTTGCCTCTTTCCTTAGCTTTTTCCCCTCTTTGTCCCACGACAGGTACAGATGGGAAACTTGCGCCTGGACCTGGGCCGTGTTCGCTACGACACAGAGCCGCCATCCCGTTTCCCCCCAGAGGCCCAAATTGGGTTAGGAGTAGGGGCGGCGGTGTTGGCCTTTGTGGTCGTGCTCCTCATCCTGATGTATAGGTAAACACCTCTATGGCCATGGTTCCAGGGGAGGAGATGCTTGGATATAAGCAACACTCTTGCTTTGTTTTTCTTTTCCCTCCATTTATGCTGCTACCAAAAAAAAACCCTCAGTGGTATCTGCTTCTCCTCCCTTTCCTGCCAGGCGGAAGAGCAAGCAAGCCTTGAGGGACTACAAAAAAGTGCTGGTGCAGCTGGAGAACATGGAAATCAGCGTGGGGGACCAGTGCCGCAAGGAATTCACTGGTAGGAAATGGGAATGGGGTGAACCAAGCCTTACCCCACCTGAGGTTAAGCTCCAGATGTATTAGAATACAGTCATACCTTGGTTTGCGAGCATAATCCGTTCGGGAAACATGCTTGTAAACCAAAACACTCTTATATCAAAGCAAATTTCCCCATAAGAAATAATGGAAACTCAGATGACTCGTTCTGGGGTCCCATAGACCACATATTGTACACACAAAATGCCAAAACTCACAGAAGAAGTTGGCTAAAAGTCCACGTCCACACTGTGGTTTATGTACCTGGCTGAGGAATCTGCTATGCTGGGACTAACAACTGGATTTTACTTTGCATTTTTAATGTGACAATAGTAAAATGCAATTTGTAGTCCTATTCACATTTGACTAGCTGCCCCATGAGTAGAAAGTGTTTGAAAAAATAAGAAAGGATGTTGGAAATTAGTTATATAAAACTATAAACATAAAGACAAATAAAACCTAACCTGCACATTCCTGGCTGGTGCAAAGGAGACCTCCATTTTTCTGTGCTTTGGAGGCTGCCTGAGATGGAACGTTCCAGACAGTCACCCACAATGCAGCAGAGGGAGGAAGGGAAAGAGAAGCACAACTGGCTCACTTGTGATCATGTGATCTGCTCCAGTGCTTATATATCAAGACCTTGCTTGTTGATCAAGGCAAAATTTAGAAGCAATGTTTGCTTGTCTTGCAAAACACTCTCAAACTAAGTTACTCTTAGACCAAGGTATTGCTGTACCACTGTCCCCCTGTTAAGTGGCATTGGAAGTTGTATACTCCAAGCTATTTGAAGGGCAACATGTTGAGGAAGAGAGAATTAAGGCACATAGAGGGAAGGCGTGTGGACACATCTAAGGAAAACCAGCGATGGGAAGAATTAGGGCACATAGAGGGAAGGCATTTGGGCGCGTCTAAGGGAAATCAGTGATGTGGAACATGGCATGCCTGCCACTATCCAGTCATAAATAACTGTGAGAGCAGTGTCCAGCCCCTGGAGAGCACTGGGCAAAGGAAGGACAAGTCTCAAGGTGGGCCTGAGTGCAGTTGGCCAGTTCCTGTCTTCCCCCACAGCACTAGTTTGAAAGTCCTGTGGTTTGGAACAAGTGCTTTAGGAACCCATAGAGAACCGAAGGGACATGTTAAAAGAGTTCTCAGAGAGCTTGTGAGGGGAAATTCAGTGACCCATGGCTGGTGAATAACTGCTGTCTTTATTCTAAAATACAGTACTTATAAACCTTTCCTCTGGCCTGGTCTAGCTAAATGGACAAAATAGAAGCCCTAAAAATACGAACATCTGTGCGGGAATAGATTTTTCTCGGGAGCATCAATTGCCTCTCACATTAGATTTCCCTCTGCATCAAGATGTACAGGATTGCACTGTGGCTGTCATAAGATTTGAGGGCTGGGGCAGAAGAACTAGACAGAGGAGCAGCTGTGGGAATTGAAAACAAAACTCTTTCTATATGTCAGAGTGGAAGTAAGGTTTTAAACTCTGTTTGTACACCTTGCACAAACAGCCCGAGACACAGAAATTAAGCTGATGGAACTTGGTTCACCACTGGCTTCCCTGTGGGGAAATATTTCATCTGCTTAGTCTCTGTCTGCCAGATTCAGAAACGTACCCTATAAATAAAACAAGCAAATAAATATTGTTATAGAGGAAGAAGGAAACTTTTAAAAAGAAGGCGGAAGACCTGGGGGATGAGTGGCTCAGAAGGAAGCTTTCTGTAGAAACAAAACACACACACACACACACACACAGAGAGAGAGAGAGAGAGAGAGAGAGAGAGAGAGAGAGAGAGAGCAGCAGCAGCAGCAGCAGCAACATCTGGAGACTGGTGGGTTCCTCAGCTCTGGCACCTGTTTCAGGTGGACTTCAGAAGGATCTTGGTTTATGTAAGAAGCAGCTGTGTTTATGATAAACAACTCTGCTGCGGGGGGCGGGCTATCAGTGTGAATGGTTGGATGTTATTCACTCTCTTTATTCCCCCTCATCTGTCTCCTCCCTTTCACCTTTTCTCCTTCTTCAAACCCAAACCTTCTGCTTGTCGCAGATCTGATGACGGAAATGACGGACCTCAGTGGAGAGCTGGAAGGCTCCGGGATCCCATTCCTGGACTACAACACCTACACCCAGCGTGTCTTCTTCCCGGCTCAGGGGGACGTGCCACTGCGGCGTACGCTGGATCTGCCGGAGAGTCGCCGGGCCACGGTAGAGCAGGGCCTGGGGCAGCTGTCCAATCTGCTGAACAGCAAAGTCTTCCTGCTGACGGTGAGCACTCAGGGGAAGAGGAGAGGGTGGATTCTGGAAAGCAGCCGGGTTGAAGGACCTGTTTCCTTACAGTTGAGGGGGGGGAGCTTGAGGCAAGTTGCTCTCTTAAATGGCCAGACTGAAGCGTGTGATTTGTGTCCATGTGTGTAGGTATGAAGGAGTGCCCAGGTTACTACATAGAAAGCTGTACTCTCACCTTAAACAATTTTTAGATGGAGGGGAAGACAGGTTGCTTGGTTGTAGGGTTGTAGGGCAAATCTACCCCTCATGATGTTATTGGGGTACAGCCCCCACTAGTCCTTACTAGCATAGCCAGTGGTGAAGAATGATGGGACTTGCGGTCAAATAGTTCTTGGCTGAGCCCCATGCTACCCCACCATCTCTGCTGAAATGGATACAGCTTAAGTGGTAGCAGGTGCAAGAAGACAGGCAGAGAACTAGGTTTAAGAGAATCACTTACCAAATTCTTCCTTTCTCTCAAACAGAAAGTACAGGACTAACCTCATCTAGGACAGGGATGGCAAACCTATGGCATGTGCACCAAAGGTGGCTCGCAAAGAGCTTTCACCTGGCACGCGATACAGTCCCTGCCCCCTCCCACTTCCCCCTCCACTGGACCAGCCATGAGGAATTTGCAGAGGGGGAAGTGGGGAGGGGGCAGGGAGCGTATCGCGTGCCAGGCCAACCCTGCCGTCACCATTGCCATCGCCCCTGCCGCCGCCGACCCCATCTCTGCCGTCCCCGCCGCCATCACTGCCACCATCCCTGCCCCTTCCGCCACCGCCGCCGATGACCCTGACCCTGCTGCCCCATCACCCTTGCTGCCCTCACCCTCGCCCCCACCCCTGCCCCCCACTGCCACCGATCCTGACCGCCCCACAGCCGCCGTCCCTATTGCCATCACCCTTGCCACCCCTGCCGCTCCCGCCCCCGCCTCCGCCGCCATCCCTGCCGCCATCCCTGCCCCTCCCACCACCGCTGCCGATTACCCTGACCCCGACGCCCTCATCGCCCTTGCTGCCTTCGCCCCCTGCCCCCCTGCTGCCACCGATCCCGCCCCCCCACCTCCATCCCCATCGCCATCACCCTTGCCGCCGCTGCCGCCGACCCCACCTCCGCCACCATCACCGCCGCCATCCCTGCCCCCCCACCGCCCCCGCCACCCTTGCTGTCTTCGCCCCCCCCCTGCCACCGATCCCGACCCCCCCCCCCCGACGCCGATGCCTCCCCCATCACCTAGTTTGGGCACTTGGTGCCAAAAAGTTTTGCCATCCCTGATCTAGGATATAATTTGGAACTTTCTAGAAGGATGTGATCAGCTTGCTCTTTCCATCCACCCCAACCCTTGTAGCTAATGGGGATGAATGGGTGGGGATTACAACCCAAGACCAGGAATATCCCAACTGCTGTCCTGGATAGATGGATGGGTGGGTGGGTGGATGGATGGATGGATGGGTGGGTGCGTGGGTGGGTGGGTGAGTGGGTGGATGGATGGATGGATGGATGAATGACTTGGTTGACTTGATTTGATCTGTACTCCACCCATCTAGCCTAAGGCCACTCGAGGTGGTTCACAACAGAATAAACAACAAAACAATGTCACAAATATGAAATAAAGCCTTCCGATAAGCAACATTAAAAAACCCGGCAAATAAACCGTTACAAAACTAACAATGCCACAACAAGCATTAGATATTTAAAAGGGTGCAGAGGTGACTCAGTGGCTAAAATCTTCCTTGGGTTTCTCCATTGATGGAAATGCCTGTCCAAGCAACCAGGTGTTTAGAGATTTTTCAAAGGTCCTCAGGAAGGGGGCGAGGTGGATATCTGGAGGTAACTGGTTCTTGAGCCTAGGTGTGAACACTAAGAAGGCCTGACTCCTGGTCTTCTCCCTTTGGGCCTCTCGTGGAGTCAGCGCCCTCAGACAGCCCACCTGGGATAAATGAGTAAGATAGGCAGATTTTGCCGGAAGGAGTTATTCTTGGTACATGTTTAAGTGGGTCTGGCCCTGAAAAGCTTTGAGTGCAGGATTTGGCCTTGGGGTTGGTCAGAGGGTGACTTGCTTTCCCTTTTCCCTCCCAGTTAATCCGAACGCTGGAGGCGCAGCCTACCTTCTCCCAGCGGGATCGATGCCACACTGCCTCACTCCTCTCTTTGGCTCTCCACGGGCGCCTGGAGTACCTGACGGACATCATGCAGACCCTGCTGAGCGACCTCGCGGCCCACTGCGTCTCCCGCAATGCCAAGCTCATGCTGCGCAGGTGAGGCCCCACAGGTTTCAGGGACCAGGGTTGCCCGTGTCAGAGGAAGTGCCACTGAGGGTGTGAAAAAATGTGTGCGATAAACAGTTGGGTGGGGAGGGGCATCTTTGTTCCAAGAGGTCCTCAGCTACTTATGGCCCCCGTGTACAGAGGTGTTCACACTTGGCAAGGGCACCTACGTTGGGGTTGCCAAATAGCCAGAATGCTCGTTTCCTGGTCCCTGTGGCTGGCGGACGGGCAGGAAGATGCCATAACAAAACAGGAGATATTTCTGCTGATACCTAAGCCTCAGTGAAACTTACGGATAGCAGGATAAGCAAACAAAAATCCTAACAGTACAATCATTCCCTCAGACACTGTTTTTTTTATCAAGGTGTCCCTGGCCTCTTTCTTCCTCTTCCAGATGATCTAGGAAGGATTTAATTAGAAGCAGAAACCACTTCCCTGAATTTAGGATTAAACATTTTCCATATGCCCAAAGGCGTTTCCCCCCACTTTAATATCAATTTTGGGAGTGGGGTGGTGGTGATCATCCGTGCTTCTGGAGAACCAATTTGTATAAGATAACCAGGAATCTTGATGTCTGAACCATTCTACTGAAGCAATCCTTAAGCCCCGCATCTGTTTTGTCAAAGAGACTCCCCAGGCGCTGTGGGTAACTCATGTTTTGGCATGCCACGTGATCAAAGGGTGACTGGACCCACCTTATGTTGAAGCTGGAAGGAAGAAACCCATTCTAGGGTTTATGGGAAGGGCAGGATATCACAGAAACAACTGTATTATTTATCTCCATAACAAATTTGCAGGACAGAGACCATAGTGGAGAAACTCCTGACCAACTGGATGTCCATCTGTCTCTACTCTTATCTTAGGGTAAGCTGTGCTGTGTATCTCGGTTGTGCGTGTTGAGCTCCAAGTTAGGTGCGTGCGTTTTGGTAGGTGGGGAGATTGGCAGAGACAACATCTGATGGAATATAAACATTGTGGGGGAAGGAGAACAGGTCTAGCCCTGTCTAGTTGGTACCTTTTTAGACACTTTTGCTACATGGCTGCCAGTGCTCACTCTCTTATTTGCTGTTCTTCTCTATGTCCTGAGGCTTGATGGGGGAAGTCTTGATAAGCCCCGTCTATGCCAGGCAAAGCTATCCTGAGAAATGTGGGTGCTCTGAAAAAGGAAAATCCAAACAGCGCTCAATCCAAGCATCCCTGTTTTTCAGAATAGGGCAAAAATCCCCTATTGTATAAGCGAATCTTCATTCATTCCGCCCTCTCCTTATTGTTCAGAGGAGTATATCTGGTTTTCCTGCTCCCACCCAAGTGGCGTGACTGCAAGCCAAAGCAAAGTGGGCTTTGAATGGTGACAAGTGTTGGTGCTGTGGGGATCTTGGACCACAAGGCTTCATTCTCTGTCTTTTTCTTTTTTTCTTTTCTTTTTTCTGGGTGAAGGAAGTAGCTGGTGAGCCCCTGTACATGCTATTCCGCGCCATCAAGTACCAGGTGAACAAGGGCCCCGTGGATGCGGTGACTGGCAAGGCCAAACGGACACTGAATGATGGGCGGCTGCTGAGAGAAGATGTGGAGTATCGGCCCCTCACCCTGACGGTTCTGGTGCGGGGGGTTGGCCCTGGCGGAGGCTCTGAGACCCAACGCATCCCGGCCCGTGTCCTTGACACAGACACCATCACCCAGGTCAAGGAGAAGATCTTGGATCAGGTCTACAAGGGCGTGCCTTTCTCACAACGCCCTTCCGTGCACACACTCGACTTAGGTAAGGATTTCCCTTTGTCTTCCTCATCTGTGGCGTCCTTGCAGTGGGGTGGGAAGGTTCCACATTTATTGGGGGGGTGGCTTATTTATTTATTTATTTATTTATTTATTTATTTATTTATTTATTTATTTATTTATGTTGAGGCTAAACAATATACAGTAGGACCTCAGTATCCACTGGGGATTGTTTCCAGGCCTTCCCGTGGATAATGAAAACCGTGGATAAGATAAAACACCAAAATCCCCCCCCCCCCCGACCAAAAAAAACCTGCTGTTTTGGGACAGTAGCTTGCTTTACAGCTGCTGAATTGATTATTTACTTTTTCCCCTCTGCCAACAGTGGATAATGGATCAGTGGATATGGGGGTCCTACTGTACATGCAAAACAAAAGTAGAATACATATCTGACCACAAAGCAATAAACATAGGGACCAATAGAGATGTGTTTCCTTCAAACCATATCCCTCCCCCCCCCAAAAAAAACCCAAACCTATTATCTCTTGTCTGGATAATCAGCCTTCCTGTTTGAATAATGAGAAATCCAAAAAGTCTTGCCATATACAGTATCGGAAAAAATATTCCCCTTTAATGATCCCTTTTAAAATCTTAATATCACATGTCAACTGGCCACTAATGGCAATTTGGCAAACCTCATTGTACTATACGCTTAACTGGAACATATATTTGGATTTCCATTTTTTCTCAATCACTAATCTGGCTGCCATTACCATGCTCATAATTAATCCCTACCCCCAATCCCACTGCTAATTCATTTTTTTTGGGGGGGGGACCTTTGTGGTTAAGCTTTGTGTCACATGGCCTTGTTTGGTAGGGTGGTGGAATAGCGATATGTCAAAATCAGCCCCTGGTCAGCCATTCCTTCCTTTTTTCAGAGTGGCGCTCGGGTGTTGCTGGGCACTTGACACTTTCCGATGAGGATCTGACATCTGTCACTCAGAACCAGTGGAAACGGTTCAACACTCTGCAGCATTACAAGGTATGGGATAAAATGGATCAGGGCTGGAATACGGTGTTTTTCCTTGGTCAACAGTTTGCTATGT
This sequence comes from Phrynocephalus guinanensis, assembly GCA_037367245.1. Classification (NCBI taxonomy): domain Eukaryota; kingdom Metazoa; phylum Chordata; class Lepidosauria; order Squamata; family Agamidae; genus Phrynocephalus; species Phrynocephalus guinanensis. The sequence continues at coordinate 159,590,399 of CM074734.1, forward strand.
AAGGGCGTTTATACACGACCCCTAAACTCCGGGGCAAATGGCTCCCAGCTCCGGAGCTTAAAAATGTTTCCCCACCAGCTCTGGAGTTAACAGGAAATTAAGTGCGACCACGCCCACTTTAGCGCGTCCCAGCGCACCTTTCAAGTACCTGCTCTTTGGAGGTGAAAATTATTTGATGCGGTGTAACAATAGTGAGTGCGGGGCTCTCCTTGCTTCTGTTTGTTGTTTTTTGGCTCCCGCCCCTTTAAGAGCTACTTTTACAGAGACGAGAGGCAGAACGGAGGTGAGCGGCATGCTTTTCTTTCTCTTTTTCTCCCTCCCCTCACGCAGCCAGCAGCCAGGAAGTGCGGAGGGGGTGGGAACGCAGGAAGAGCGACAAACTCCTAAGATCAATGGTCCGAATTTAAGTGGCCAGCAGATCTTAGGGGTCGTGTGAAAAGGCCCTAAGAAGCAGCCTCTTTGCTTTTCATCACAAAAGGAGTCATTTTGTTTTCAGTAGCCTTTCCCAAAAGATTTCACCCTGCTTTGGACATGGGTATATATGTTGGCTCATTGCTTGTTCCTTTCCTGTCCTCTTTTTGCCCTCAGGTTCCGGATGGGGCCACTGTGGGTCTCATCCCACGCCTTCACAACGACATCTCCCAAGGTATAGGCCAGAACTTCTTCTCTGGGGAAAGTAAGTCCGTGTCTCTCTTGCCTTCTGTCTCTCCCCCATTTCCTCAGAACCACAGGTGTCTGTCTCTTCCTCCTCTTGTCTTTTTCTCTGCTTTGTGGCCTTGTAACAATGGGGTAGCTATCCTCTGGTAGTTTGGGATTGTGGTTCCCCTCAGCCAGCAGCCAATTGAATTTTGGAAGGTGGTGGGCGTACACTGTTCATTCAAGAGAGTATCAGAGTTGAGGAATACACTGTGTTCCTCATTTCAGATATGTGATGAGGTTTTTAAATTAGCTGTCCTAATGTAATACAGTACCCCCACCCCCTGCCCTTTCGCAGTTCATATACTGCCTTCCTGGTATATCATGGGACCTCAGTATATTTTAAAAGGACCCCTAGGGTAAGCTGGAAAGGCCTGTTTCAGGGCTCCTGTACTTACCCCAGGCCTGGCACTGCCACGAACGGGCCTCTGACGGCCTTCCCAGGCCCATCGGAGGCACCAAAAGTGCTTTCTAGCGATTCGGAGGTCACTTTCGGTTTTCCGGGAAGCAATTTTGGGGCCTCCGACGGGCCTAGGAAGGCCATTGGAGGCTCATTCAGGGTAGCGCCAGGCCTGGGGTAAGTACAAGAGGCCCCAGATAGGCCCCTAGTCCCGACCCGACCCTGCATCTACATATAACGATTCACAGATTTTCAATTATTGCGGGTCGCACCTGGTCCCTAATCCCCAAGATAGGCGCAGGGTTACTGTAATGGGAAATCTCTACAGCAGAAGAATAGATAGTAAAATTATATGCCTTTAAATCCCCAGTTTCCTTAATCCTCCCCCATTAATGATGGTGCTCATTGTTATATTCCTCTAGTGTTGTCTTATTTGCATACATATTGTGGTTGCAGCATTGATTTAGTCCGGCATAAATTGGCCACCATCCCACTGGGTTTGTTAGTAAAGCACGATGGAGTGGCTGCAATGAGTGCAGGAACAGGAATAGAGACTCTGGTGATTGCAGGAAAGCATATAAATTATTTGAGTGGAGAGAGATGGTCCCACTCCATGTTGGGCAGCAGTCCTGTTTTTGTTTTTATTTCCTCTCTGCGTGATCTTAGGTTTTAATTTATTGCTGCGATGGCCTTGTGCTTGTTTGTTTATTTCTATGGAAACAAAAGAAGACTTTGTTTTCTGTGGGGAACAATTGCCATCCCACATTATGCAGTTACAATCTCTGCCTTGTAGGGTAGTTGTTGGTCTGCTATAATCTTCCACCACCACCACCACCCCAAAAAGTTGTCTTCTCTTGAGGCACTGGACTGTGTCCTTCTCTTTTTTTTTCTGGGTAGGTGAGCTTCAGGGCTTTAGTGGCTCCCTCTTTCCCGTAGTTTTCAATGTTTTTCTGATACAGTGGAATCTTGACTTACGTCATTAATCCGTTCCAGTGGTCTAGACTTAAGTCAAACTTGACTGGGATAGGAGATTCCTTCTGGGGATGTAAATGAAATGTCTCTTCAAAGAGAGGAGGAGGCAGTGGAATTATAGTCCACAAATTATACGCCTCCACTTTTTAATGTTCATAGAAACAATGTCTAACATTTAAGTTTTACTGATTTTTAACCTGACGTTCCAAGTTCTGAACAACTCTATGCTTACCATTAGAGTCCTACAATTTTACAGCTCCCCAACTAAAATGCTTCCATGACTTCTGCAGCCAGATTTTTTACAAGACTGAACCGACTGTTTAACCAGCGAGGCCGGCCCCGAGTTCCCGGCCCTTCTTCTCCTCCAGCAGCAGCGGCGGCTTCGGTGAGGCCGAGGACAAGCTCCAGGTGCTCTGAGCTGGCCTCGCCAAAGCCGCCGCTGCCGGAGGAGGGGAAGAAGGTAGGAGCAGTTTGGAGGTGGCAGCCGCGATGCTGGGTTGTGGCTGCCGCCCAATTCCGGTGCCTTGCACCGGGGCTCCGAGATGTAAGTCAAAGCCTGCGACTCAAGTCAAACAGGCCCCTTCTTGCTGCAAGTCAAATATGATGCAAGTCAAGCAGTATGTAAGTCAAGGTTCCATTGTATTTTTCTTCACAGCTAGTGGCAGCCCACATTGGAAAACAGGACGTTATTGTAGGTCTTGGGGTCTCCGTTCCAGATAGCCTGGTAAGGCGTTGGATGGCTCACCTCACATTGTTAACACCCTGTCCTTCACAGATACTCCAATGCTGGAGGATGGTGAGGAGGGAGGAGTGCGCCTCTGGCACCTGGTGAAACCTTCTGAAGAACCTGAGCCCACCAAGCAGCAGCAAGACAGGCGCAGCAGCCTCCGAGAGCGGGCCAAGGCGATCCCAGAGATCTACCTCACCCGCTTGCTTTCCATGAAGGTAAGGCTGGTTTCCCCCCCCACACCCTGTGGGAAAACGTTTAGGAGCTTCAACTTTGGAGGAAGGGTGAGCATGTGGGGAGAAGATGGAGAGGCGCAAGAGTATGCACAGTTTGAAGCATTGTTGTTGTTGTTGTTGTTGTTGTTGTTAATAATAATAATAATAATAATAATAATAATAATAATAATAATAATAATAATAATAATAATAATAATAATAATAATAATAATAGTAGGATTTCTATACCGCGCCATCTGGCAGCACGGCCACTCTGGGTGGTTTACAAAATACATCGAATAGGAAGAACTCTTGCCCGCCGTTAGAAACCTGCGTCATCCACTGCAACCACATACGTGGTGTGAGGTGCAGGACAAGAAAAGAAAGGTGTTTGGGGCTTTTTAATTTTTATTTTTATTTTTATTTTTTGCCTAGTGCAGTGTTGGCAAACTTCTGGCAAAGGTGCCAAAGGTGGCCCTCATAGCCCTTTCTGTTGGCACCCGACATTGCTCCTTCACAGCTGCCTGTATTAATGTTAAATTGCTGTATTGGCACTTTGTGGAAAATTAGTGGCTTTTGAATCGCAGTTTGGGTGCTCGGTCTCTAAAAGGTTCCCCATCACTGGCCTAGTGCACCGAGATACTTTGCAAGTTGCTACCATACGAAGAGTCGGTCACGACTGTAACGACACAACACACACACACACCATACGATGTAATGCCATCCACAGAGAGGTTGGCAAGTGTCCAGGCCCGAGTCAGAAGTCTGTGCTGCCAAGTCCCAAGCCTCGCGTCTGAGTCCCAAATTGTTGATTCCCCCACCCACCCACCCACCCCAAGGCTTGGACTCTGCATACGCTGCCCAGATGCCACCCTCTTCAGAGCCAGCAGCCCTAGCTTCCCTTTCTGGAGTCATCCCTTTCCTCTGTGCATGTGCCAGCCGGCTCTGAAAGGGAAGCCGGGCCTGCTGGTTCAGAAGAGGGCAGCAGCATGGAGGGAAACCCATAGGGCAGTGGTTCCCAACCTGGGGGGTCGGGACCCCTTTGAGTGTCGAACGACCATATCACAGGGGTCGCCATGAGCCAGTGAAGAAAAAGGCACAAACGGCTTGAGTCTGGAGGAGGAGGAGGAGGAGGAGGAGGAGGAAGGGGGGGGGGGAGAGTGAGTTACAGCTTGATAGGTTGGAGGGGATGTCAGTCAATGGCACCGGAGGCTGCGATTGGCTGAGAGTGCCTGTAGAGGGAAGTTCTCTATGGCACCTGCGGCAGTGGGGTTTGTAGCCTTTTCCAAGAAGGGCAAGGGGTCACCACAACATGAGGAACTGTATCAAAGGGTCGCGGCATTAGGAAGGTTGAGAGCCACTGCCATAGGGTCTCACTAATGTGACTCAGATAAATGGGTGTGACTGAAGTTGGACTCAACAGCGACTCGCAAACCATTCCCCCATCCCTGTCCAACCATGAACTTGGGTAACCTTTGCAGGGGATTAGACAATTTCCTGGTGGGTTAGACTGCTTGTAGTTGCTTGTCGTGATGGCTACATCCAGCCTGTAAGATCGCACAGGCCATTGGGATATGGATGGGGAACTGATGTTGTGCTTGCATCCTGCTTGCAGGCTCCCCACAACTTTGTGTTTGGCCAGTGTGAGAACAGACGGCTGGATTATGAGAGTCTTGGGTTTGATGCACTAGGACTGCTCTTAGAACAGAATACTTCCCAGAATCTTCTGCAAATGTTGATCTTAGTACTATTTTAATATAATACTTGTTTGATTCTGTTTTAATATTTGTATATCTCGCTTCTAGCTTTTAAAATATGATTTATTATGTAAGACGTCTTGGGTCCTTCTGGAGAATAAGGCGGGATAGATTGAATATGAATGAATCAAAGAATGAATGAATAAAAGCAAACACACAGGGTTGTTCAGCAAACAGAGGCAGTGATGGCGAACCTATGGCACGGGTGCCAAAGGTGGCACTCGGAGCCCTTTCTGTGGGCACCCAACATCGACCCTTCATAGCCACCTGTATACAGGTTAAATTACTGTGTTGGCACTTTGCAAAAAAATTAGTGGGTTTTGAATTGCAGTTTGAGCACTCGGTCTCTAAAAGGTTCGCCATCACTGCCCTGAGGTATGAAGTTTGAAAGCTGTTACTCCAGATGGATTTAAGATGGCCTGATATATTCTGCAGAAGTGTGACTCTCTCCCAACCTGCAAATGATGCAGCTGAAAAACAAACTCCGTCATACGTCTGCACTATTTGGCAGTTCCTGTGGTTGTCTGCCTTGGAACTAGACTTACCTTAACCCTTGGGCTGGATCAGGGCTTTGTTCTGGTGTAATTTGAGAGGTCTAGATTGAGATGAAACAAAGAGTTACGGCTGGCTGGCTCCCCAACTAAAAAGTAATTGTAGCATTTAGCGAGAATTGTTTGTAGTGTACTTCGATGATGGGGCAAGTTAAAACTTGTTTGGATCGCACGTGTCTCATTTTACGGCAGTTGAAAACAATCTTTCCAGGCCACTAAAATGACAGCTAAGTAATCAGGTAAAATGGCTTCTTTTTTTAAAAAGGTAGACATGCTGGAAAACATTGCAAGTCAAACTTTTGAATTCTGCTTAGTGTTTGGCGTTCAGGACCACCGTATTACACCATGCGGGAACCAATTTTAAAATAAATGTATGTCTGTTCTCCGTTCTTCTGGGGACAGAAATCATATCTATTTTTCTCCAACTATCGATCAGAGGCTCATTTAACTATTATTAGCTTAAAGTTGGATCAAAGAATAAGGGAAAGCCTTCTGATGTCAAGCCTTGGGGAGAAAATTCTAGTCATTGGTGGGGAAAAGATTATTGGGGGTGAGATGGTGAGATGTTGCTAATGGGATCCTGTGGTCAATGGGCATAGACCAGTGGTGGTGAACCTTTGGCACTCCAGATGTTTTGGACCACAACTCCCAGAATTCCAAGCCTGTATTGCCAATGACAAAGGACTGTGGGAGTTGTAGTCCAAAACATCTGGAGTGCCGAAGGTTCGCCCCCACTGGCATAGACCTTGCCACTTCAGCTGGTCTTTCTTTGAGCTCCTGAAGACAACACTGCTGGGCCTCTAATCCTCCTCTCATCCTCCCTTTCACTCTTCCAAGGGGACGCTGCAGAAGTTTGTGGACGACGCCTTCCAGGCTGTGCTGAGTGTCAACCGCCCAGTGCCCATTGCGGTCAAGTACCTGTTCGACTTGCTGGACGAGCTGGCGGCCAGGCACGGGGTCACCGAGCCCGAGACGCTGCACATCTGGAAAACCAACAGGTGGGGGTGATGGGCAAAGCAGCCTCAAAAGAGGAATAGGTGGTGATGGCAGAGGAGCTGAGCTGAGACTTTGGGGGTTGGTGGTTGCGGGGCAAGAATATGGGTTGAATACAAAAAGGCCGCAGCAGCAGCCCATCGCCTGGTTGAAAGTTCTTTTGTCTCCACCCCCAGCCTGCTGCTGCGCTTCTGGGTCAACACGCTCAAGAACCCCCAGTTCATCTTTGACGTGCGTGTCTCCGACAACGTGGACGCCAACCTGAGCGTCATCGCTCAGACTTTCATCGATGCTTGCACAACTGCAGAGCACAAAGTTGGCAGGGTAAGTATCTGTGCGTGCGTGTCGGATACTGGGTGAAGGGCTTGGGTCAGTGGTGGCGAACTTTCGGCACTCCAGATGTTTTGGACCACAACTCCCAGAATTCCGAGCCCAGATTGCCAGAGACAAAGGACTGTGGGAGTTGTAGTCTAAAACATCTGGGGTGGTGAAGGTTCGCCACCACTGGCTTAGGTGGAAGTGTCATTCCCCAAGGCTTCAAGGTCCCATCACTCAGGGTGCTTTCAAAATGAAAGTTACCGGGCTCAGCCCCTATGATCTCCAGGCAGGGCAGGGAGAGACATCTGCCAGAAACCCTTAAGAGCCCTTGCTCGTCATCTGTGAGCAGATAACATTGAACTGGTTGGTGAGCCTGCTCATGACCCATCACCATAAAGCCTTAAGACTGATGGGATATTTCCTGACTCTTAAAACAGGATCTTCTAAGGATTTGGTTTTCCTGTTTATCTCATATTCACCACCAAAGTTTAATCCTACCCTACTTTTATGGGGAACAGCATTGAAGATGGGCAGAATCTCTAAGGCCACAGTCAACTCAGCTCTCTTGTGGTTCTCCTGCTCACTTCAGGACACTTCAGTGTGGATTACGCAGGAACATTTGAATTCATTAGCCAGGCCAGTCTCCTATCTGTTGCATCAAGATGGCTTTGCTTAGTTCATGGTTTCACACCACCCCAGTTTAACAGCTTGCCGTAATAAGCGAAGGACAAGGATTAAACAGAGGTCTCTTACAAAGAGGCTTAAAACAAACTTTTTGCAGAGCACCTTAATAGAACAACTTGGATTGCTTAAGGAACAGAATGGCAAAACCCATTCGACTCTTTTCTGACCAACGTTCTTCCACAAGAGCAAAATGGTTTATCAAAGCCTTCTTTTTATTTTTTGAATGTAATCTGACTATTTTGGGATGTCTGTGAGGAAAAAGCCCAATCACCTCTATGTTTGCTCTAAAAAGTCTCCATTTCCACCACAATCTGAGAATTGTAGGAGCTTCCTTTCTGTACATTGAAAGATAAAAAGAAAGTCTGCACATGCCTAGTGATACTCTTTATACATGCACATTTTTAAGAGTATGTTATAGCTTGAGACATGCCTCAATCTGAGCCCCACTTTGTTGACCCAGCTGCTATTTCCACATCAATTGAACTGCAGTGGAAATATGTGTTCATACAATATGGGACAGTAATTAACCATAAAACAGGCTGACTGAAAGTATACTTGCGAGCTCAGTCTTTGTGTTTGTGAGAAAAACCTTCCACAAGGAATGTTTGTAAGCTGATTTGGGTTCCTTCCATTGGGAAGAAGGCAGATTAGAAATTGAACTGAACAGGTGAATCGAGGGGTCCATAACATTTGTATTTCCTCGAGAAAGGGCACATTGGAACTGCAGCATGTCAGACATTGAGCAGTGGGTGAAATCCTCTCGTGCGTCTCTGCCTGTGGCATAAGTGGTTGGGGAAATCACGTAAGGGCAGAAATGAGGGTCAAGAAGGGCTTTGTTTGGGGTATTAAAAAGCTTCTGTAGCAATGCCATAACTTTTAGGATTTTTACTATCGTGTGGGAAGGGATGCATACTCACAAAAAATAACAAACAGCAATGTGGGCATTATCTAGCCCAGTGGTTCTCAACCTATGGGTCCCTAGATGTTCCTGGACTGCAACTCCCAGAAGCCTTCATCACTAGCTGAGCTGGCCAGGATTTCTGGGAGTTGCAGTCCAGGAACATCAGGGGACCCACAGGCTGAGAACCACTGCTCTAGCCCATCCATGCAAAATTACTATTTGTATCCCACTTTATTTTTAGTATTCCTTTACCGCTGTTCTGAAACTAACCAAGCCAGTTAACAGATAAATTTCCAACAACCAAGTTGATCTGATAGAAGCAAAATAAAAGTAACATAATGAATCACGTTGTAAACTGCCCAGAGCGACCCTTGGTCAGATGGGTGGTATATAAATAAAATAAATAAAATAAATAAATAAATTTGCAGGCATGCAGCACAAGAGTTGTGCAATGCAGACGGATGGGGTGCAAGGCCCTGGACAGTTCCGCAGGGATAGCTTTTATATGTCATACCCACTTCAACAAGATACTGGCCAATGCCCTTCATTCAAACATACGCCAAGCAACTTTTGGGATGTTTGCCTTTCTCTTTCCCTTTTCAAAATTGAAGGCTCCAGGCTTCTTTGTTCAGTCTCCCTCTCCTTAGAGACTACCTGAGTGGAATGCCAATGACTAGGCCACTGGGAGGAAACACAGCTTGCTGGATGCCTTTTGAATAAATTGCTTTTGATTTGCCCAGGGAGCTTAAAAAGCTTTTTAAAATGTGCTAGGGAGACTCCCTGCAAGGTTGAGGGCAAATCAACTCCTTCTCCTCCTCCTCCTCCTCCTCCTGATGCTGATCTTTTCAGTCTTCAACAACAACATGTTGAACTGGGCAGACCAGACCTAGACCTGCTGTTGCCTCCTCTCAGGTCTGGCAATTCTCCCACACTGTTGTGTTCCTGGTCTAGGAGCTCCTCTCATGATGCTATCTCCTCTGGAGATCCAGGCAGGCTTTGTTTTGCTTTTTTTTAATTAGGTGCAGCCTCTTATTAGCAGCCCATTTCCTGCTTCCAGTGTTACGTCTGGAGTGTCTCCCCGAGATACAGTACTGCAATTTGCCTTTTGTCAAGGTGATGACTGCTAAAGATGTTGTCAGCTGCAGGGTTGGGAAGGACAATAAAAAAGTTCCTCATTACATGGGTTTCCTGGAGGAGGAGGAGGAGGAGGAGGAGGCCCTGATGTCAGAAGCAGGTGATCCACACTGTTGGATGAGTGATGCCTTTTTCACCATATAAGCCAACTTTGCAGAGAAAAATACCATATACCGCATTTTTCGCTCTCTAAGATGCACCTCACCATAAGACACACCTAGTTTTTAGAGGAGGAAAGCAAGAAAAAGTGCTTAGCCTAAGGTTTCATGGCGGGGGAATCCTGGTTGCAAAAGGGGAAGGCAGAGGCTCTGTGGAAGAAGCCTCTTTGCAAAGGAGGTGATTTTTGACTGCGGAATCCAGGCTGCAAAAGGGGAGGCTTGCAAACGAGGTGATTTTTTTGACTGGGGAATCTTGGTTGTAGAAGGGGAGGAGTGGGGAGGGGCTCCCTGGAGGAAGCCTCTTTGCAAAAGAGGCTCCATGCAGGTAAATTCTCTCTAAATGACAATCTATGTTTATACAGTATATGTAGTGGGGACTATTGTATTCACTCTTTAAAACGCACAAACATTTCCCCTTACTTTTTTGGGGGGGGTGCATCTTGCAGATTGAAAAATACAGTAGACCATTCTTGATTTTACTGGTGCTTTATGGTTTATTTGTTTAGACATTCCTTTATTGCCTTTTTTATTTCAAAAATCCCAAATTTTCAACATGTTTTATTTTCATTGGTTTGCTGTTCTGTCCACTGGCACCCTGAATGGTGTTGAACATGATTTAAAATGATAGAGCATATAAATACCGTAAACTGTAAAATATTTTATTGTTTCTGACCAAAGGTCGTTGCAATATACAGTATACAATATACAATACATTAAAAAGGAAGAAAGGCTTTTCCAGGTTAAAATAGGTAATTATAATGGCTCAGTAGTATTTGTTTGCTTGTTTTACGTATAGGCTATCTTTCTCCCAATAATGGGACCCAAGGCGACTCACAATATTAAAATAATATACTGTAATTCAAAACATAATAAGACAAACATTAAAAAGCAATTAAAAATGATAATGAAGTAAAATATAATTGAATACTTAAAACCAGGCAAACATTAAAAACTATCTTAACTTTTAAAAGGCATATAGGGACGGACTCAGATATGATTGTTAAAAGCCTGCCTGAAGAGATAGGCCCTCGGGAGGTGGGACAACCTGATCTCCCAAGAGGGAGATTCCGTATATTAAAACATATAATAGATGCAACAATCTTTAAAAATAAGGAAATATATCACCACTAAGTGAAGGAAATCCATTTAAAAGAGAGGAACCAAAATAACTCTGCCTTACATCCTCTCCAGAGTCTTTGCAAAGATGTCATATTCTGCAGGGACTCAGGAAGGATGCTTCAGAGCACAGAGGGGATAACATCAAGGGATGTCTTCCTGCTACATCCAGGTTGGACAGCTTTGATAGTTGGCACCTCCAAAAGGCCTGTACTGGACAACTTTCATGCCCTCAAGTGCTCATACATGGAGAGGCAGTCCAGTAGGCATTTATTGATTGATTTGATTTTTATACTGCAAGCCATCTAGCCCGAGGGCTACTCTGGGTGGTTTGCAATATATGAAAATACATATACTGTACAACAGTTTATATCAGGGGTCCTCAAAGTTTTCAACCAGCGGGCCGGTCCACCACCACCCAGACACCACTGGGGGCCGGATCACAGTCCAAAAGCAGCTGCGGAGGCTGGCTTGCTCACAAAACAGGGGGTAGGTGGGGGGTTGCAGTTGGTCCCAGGGGCCAGATTCAGGACCTTGGGGAGCCACATCCGGCCCCGGGGCCTTAGGTTGAGGATCCCTGGTTTATATAAACAAAAAATAAAGCACAAACAGGTGTGTGGGTCCCAACTGTGTGGGGCTTTAAAGGTAATGCACCTTGAATTGGACTTGAAATACCTCTAGCAGCTAGTGTGGCTGGTGCAGGATATCTCTTGTGTGGTTGTGGCAAGAGACACCCCTTAGTAGCTTAGCCACCATTTGATGTACTGGTTGAATCTTCTAAGTCAGGGCTGTTCAACTTTGAACAGGCCGACGTCTACTTTTTCTGGCCCAAAGTGCTTGAGGGCTACTACACTAATGCCTCTGCTTACGAATTTTATCCATTCCAAGCCCATGCTTGTAAGTAAAAAAATTTGTAAGTAGGGCAGCAGTTTCCCATAGGAATGCATTGAAATCCATTCCGTCTGGAACGGATTGATTGATTTTCAATGCATTCCTATGGGAAGGCTGACCATGCATACACTTCCCTTGCACCCGCTCGATCATCTGGCCAGCAGGGGGAGCAGGGGGCCACGCCATGGGCCTTGAACTGCCCCGCTCGACTGAGACAGTGTGCTGGCAGACCCAGAACTTTGCTGGGGCAGTGGTGGTCCTTTGGATAGGGGAGGGAGGGGTGGATAATTTATCCCCTCACTTTTTTATTGGTGGCCGGTGGGCTACTTTTGAACCCTTCGCGGGCTACCGGGAGCCCGCGGGCTACCTGTTGTGCAGGCCTGCTCTAAGTGATCTTCAAGGATAGTGTCCTACAGAGCAAATTACACCTCGTCTAGGTTACAGCAGCATGAATCAATGTGGTCACATCAGTCCCTTTCCATAGAGGAAGAGATTTCCAGGCTAAGGAGAGCTAATCAAATGCTGACCTGGCCATAGTTGCTACCTCTTTTTTTCCAGGAGGAGGATTGAGTCCAATAAAATACCCAGTGCTCCTTGCCTGGTTCACAAGGGAAATCTCTATCCCATCTAGCATATAAGAAGCAGCAGCTAGATTTGTTGATTGCCATGTGATCAGCACCACTTTTGTCTCGTATTGATTCAACCGCAGTTTGTTGACTACAATCTCCAGACAGAGTCTTAAGGACTGTCACAGTTGTCTCTAGTTGCTTAGTTAATGAATGGTATCGTTGGGTGTCCCCAGAGTATCGATGGCACCCAATTCAAAAAGGGCAGACACTCTCCAACGTGAGTTTCATGTACATGTAATGAAAAGTACAGTATTGGTGTGAAAACCAAACCTGGAACTCGGCAAACCAATTCTGGGGCAGGGGATGATGACGAGCAGTCTTCATCCACCATTGCCTTCTGGATCTTTTTTTGCCGAAGGGATGAAAACCATTGCATAACGGATCTGGCTAAGCTCCAATCTGAAGAGCAAAGCCCACAAAATACAATCAAGTCACCTAATAAAACATTTAATGGAAATCTTTAAATGCACCAGAGGTACCTGGGCAGATTGGTAAACTGGAAAATACTTGGGCAGATAAATTTTTGCAAGCAGAAACATTGTGCAGTGGGAGCCTGCCTGATCTCAGGAGGAAATAATTTCATGGGGTTTTTGATCACAAGGCATGTGTCTGCTCCGTTCTGAATGGATGAGCATAAAATTATTTAAGAGCATAAAAATGGCCTTGCTGGAACAGACTGAGCTCCCTCACTTAACTGCTGTTCCATTTCCAGTGGCCGCCCTGCTTCCAACACCTTTGGAAAGCTTAAAAGCAAAGGGGGTTGATTCTCCGGGTGTGTGCTCAAACGTTCTCATGTTATGCAGACATAAACTGCTCCCATGATTCCGCTTATCACGCAGCTAATAGCCACTGACAAGTTTTAAGTCCACTTAGAAATTGCTTGTAACCATATTAGAGTTCCCTATATGAAAATCGGGCGGTCGATAAGTACAAAAATAAATAATAAATAAATAAATAAATAAGAAGTTTTCTGAAGTGAGGGGTTTATTCTCGTGTTTTGGGCTCTGCATTCTACCATGAAAGTCTTTTCTTGGCTGACAAATGATTCCTGCCCCAGCAAACAATAACCTGCTTCACTTGTTTACACAGCCTGGCTCTTTCAGACGAGCAGGTGTTCTTTTCCCGAAAGGTGTTTTCACAAAGGCATCGAACTAACTCAAGCGCAGAGAGAATTTGCCAGGTTGCACAGCCAGCCTCTTTACCCATCAGGCTAGCTGAGCCTTTTGTTCTGACTGCAGGAAGCGGCCTGGTTTTTGTTTCTGGACCGAATCAGGCAACATGAGGCACAAAACTCCCCGTCCTGTGGAATACTGACAATCCCTTTTCCCCCCTATCACACAGCAAGGGACTAAATCTGTGCCTAGGAGCAGGCTTCAGATTACAGGAAAGAACTTTTGTAACCGAACACTCCCCTGTACAAAACAATCGCAAAATTGCAAAAGCGAGTTGGTACGTCAGTGGAAAAGCTACACTAAAATTCTTCCCCCTCATATAATCTCCTCTGATATACTTTTTTTTCCAAATTAAAAAAGTACAAATTAATACAGACAACAGTTCTGTCCCATGAGCCCCACCTGCAGTTTGAAGTGCCATAGTCTAGATACAAGTCTGTTGCTTCAGTGACAACCATGCCTCCCTTAAGCCTCCTCATGTCTCTTTTTTTATTCTTATTTTGACAAAAAGAGCCACATCAAGAAACAGTTTGCCTTGGATCTTCAAGACAATCCTTTTCCTCATTGTGTTGAATACCTCTGTGCCTATTAAAGAATGTGTTTGCTGGGTAGTCCAGGAGGACATAAAATCTGATGGATATTTAACGGATGAGTCAGTCAAATAATTAACTTTGGGTGTGACCAGACAGGCACTGAGCCCACTCTTTAGTCCACTAAGGGGATGGGTGGATTTCTTCCTTTTGCCAGTGATCACACTACAATCACTGAAGCAAACCAAACTGTCCCCAGAGTACTCCTACCTACACCTTTCAGAGTCCATATCAGGGGCTTCTACGTTTTGATGCATGCTTCATTTTGGTTTGTTTCCACTCTGTGTGATCCCTGGAAATGGACCAAAAACAAGCCTTCTGGCTGCCAAGGCTCCTTTCAGTTGGAATTTTCAAAACTGCCAAGTGATTTAAGTGAGCCTGTTCAGGATATTGACAGATTGAACTCTTCCTCTGCTCCTCCATGGAACGGCAGGGGAAGTGAAATTTATTTTTAGATTGAGCTGCATCACTTACTTTTTTTAAGTATTTGTCTGGTCTGATGGGGAGGTTGAGAAATCCATAGATTCAGCTTTGGTCAGATCCTCAACTGGACCCTCAGAAAAGCTCCGGGGCAGGAGGCAGGGGCAGCGAGAAGTGTGTATGCCTGCTTGGGTGTGTGCCTTATAAGGAACATTGCCAGCCCAAGTTCCTAAGAAGCTGGTCTGCAGCCTGGAGGTTGGGAACCCCTGATATAGGCCAAGAAAAAGAATTTAAATGATGCAGCACATTAGCAATTGTTGACCACATTCTTAAAAAGAAAAATTAACTTCCTCTGCTGCTCTGCTGAGGAGAAGAGGATGTGTTCATTTTGCTGATATTCTGGTTCGCTTCACTTGCACATGGGTTCACTGCACATGGGTTTGTCCCATTTAAAAAAAATCTTGCCACTACCCTACTGAATACCTGAAGGACTGTGTCTCTCCATATGAGCCTTCTCCGCATTTAAGATAGTCAGAGGAAGTCTTCCATTTGGTCCCATTGCCATCAAAGGCTGATGAGGACAGGAGAGAGGTCCTTCTCTGTGGTAGCTTCTGGGTTATGGAAGGCTCTCCCTCAGGAGATCAGGCTGTCTCCCTCCCTTTCATCCTTCCACAAAGAACTGAAGACCCCTCTTTTCAAGCAGGCTCAGCGGGCTAGAATGCTGAAACTGTCAGCTGCACAGTCAGCAGCTCGGCGGTTCGAATCCCAGGTGCCACACAGCGGGGCGAGCTCCCGCTGTTAACCCCAGCTCCTGCCCACCTAGCAGTTTGAAAGCATGTAAATGCAAGTAGATAAATAGGTGCCGCTGTAAAAAGCAGGAAGGTGAAACAATGTTTTGGGTGTAGAAATGCGTTCAGCCATGCCGGCCACATGGCCACGGATTTGCACAACACTGGCTCTTTGAATTAAAAACGGAGATGAGCACCACCCCTGGAGTTGGACATGACTAGCATGCAAGTGCGAGGGGGAATTTTTACCTTTAACAATTATGACTGAGTCCCGAAATGCTTTTTTAAAGTTAAGATAGTTTTAAATGTTTACTTGCTTTTAATTATTTAATTGTACCTTAATTAGAATATAGTTTGTTTTTAAATGTTTAACTTATTATGTTCTATAAAGCAAACAAACACACAAATAAGCAAACAATAGCTTCATTTTTAGCCTTTGGACTTTGAATGCGTGTGCCAAGACGTCCAAGGTAACACACTGGCTTTCTCCACCTGGGGAGCAAATCCAAAGTGGCACCTGCAAACGCCAGGCTTGCAGGCTTGGGGGTGGGGTGGGGGAGCCAAGAGCCATTATACCATACCACATCAGATATATGTCATGTGTGAGAGTTCTGTTTTGTTTCCATGTCTCTGTCTCTTCTGTAAGCATTTTGGATCATTTTTGTCTTTCCACTGATTTGCTTTTTCTCTTTTAGGATTCACCAGTCAACAAACTGCTCTATGCCAGGGAAATCCCACATTACAAACAGATGGTGGAGAAGTAAGTACAGTGGACCCTTGTATAACAAATGGTTTGTATAACATAAAATCTGTACAACATAAAAAATTCCGGAGATAGGGGAAATTTGCTTAACAGAATTGCCTATGGGATGAATCCATACAACATAAAAATGGGATTACTCTTTCAATGCATTCCCATGGGAAATTTGTATAAAGGAAAATTTGCTTAACATAATCTCATTTGGAACGAATTAATTCCTTTATACAAGGTACCACTGTTGAGTCTGCAGCAGGCTATTCCTGCTGTATGCTGCTGGGCCTCAGAATTCCCAATGAAGAGTCCAGCAGGAGAGACATCCAAGGGGGAATACTGGTTTTATTGAGCTCAATAAAAGACAGCATCCCCCCTTGGATGTCTCTCCTGCTGGACTCTTTCATTGGGAATTCTGAGGCCCAGCAGCATACAGCAGGAATAGCCTGCTGCAGACTCAACATTTTTGGCGACCCAGATGGGACGAAGGAAGGGTTAATCTCCCTCAAACTCTCTGTGGGCCACCCCAAAATTTCCTTTTTGGCCCCGTTTTTGGGAGCTGCCCTTCCGAGTAGCTGAGAGGTGAAACTGGGAGCTGTTCAGCCACCCTCTCTTGGCGCCACCAGCCATTTGCTGGAGAGAGGGCAGTTGAACCTCACCTGGCAGACCCTTTTCCAGCTCCGAACGGACGGGTGAGAGACATCCTTTTTGGTTAGGGATTGGAGGAGAGGATCCATCGCAGCATCAGAGAAATTGGAAGTTCGGGCTTGGAGTCTGGACATGAGGCATTGGAATTGGTAAGAGTTGTGCGCTTTGGAAGTGCGGAACACCTCAGCACTGTCCTAGGTGGGGTGTTGGCCTGCTGTCTTTTATTGAGCTCAATAAAACCAGTATTCCCCCTTGGATGTCTCTCCTGCTGGACTCTTCATTGGGAATTCTGAGGCCCAGCAGCATACAGCAGGAATAGCCTGCTGCAGACTCAACACCACTGTATATGTAACAAACCAACCAACCAACTTACATTAAAAACTGTGGGTGTGGGAAAGATCATGTGCTGAAAATAAAGAGGCTGGGTCTCCCTACCATCATCACCCCACGCCCCCCACACACCAGATACCCAACTGGAAATGAGGTTCAACCACCTAATGTGCTCTTAAAGATTTCACTTACCGCCCACAAATGTCGAAGCATGTCTTAACAACCACAAGGTCAAGAAACTAGTGTCCCCCCCCTCTCCCTGAAGATGCTTTCAAAAAGCCAACTTCTGCTTTGTAGATTAAAGTCTTGCAGAACTATTATGATAGACGCAGAACTGCACCTTCTGGACCACATATGTATGCTCTAAAACCATTGGTCTTTGAATACATTTTCAGTAGAGATGGGCACAAAACAGAAAAATAGCACCTCCAATCCTCTCTCTAAATTTGAATAAAAGAGGTTCATAGGTAAAAGAAGCCGGATCTTATCCGTATCCTCTTGATTTCATACGATTTTTGCATGGGATCTTTCCCAATCACCATAAAAGCATCTTCTGCACTGACAGCCCATCTCTTCCCAGATGGATTACTATATATCTTACTGGTACATCATCCATTCCTAGGTCCCACCTCTCTACACACAGATTACATTTTCCATCCTGCTGTCTTAATTCCCTCGGATGGTACTGTTATGTTCTAACAAGGAAAGATGAAACATTTCATTTTTAAAACAGAAAATGAAATTTTGTTTCATTGCTTGACAGAATGCTTGCATGTGTTTCATTTCATTTTGTAACATTTTATAACCATAAAAAGGTGTTGTTGTTGTTGTTGTTGTTGTTGTTGTTGTTGTTGTTGTTGTTTTGCTTTGTTCCCATCTCTGATTTCATCCCACAATACTGGTGGTCATGCATATACATCAAGAGAGTTGAAAGGGTCACTCTTTTGTTACCCTTGATAAATAAGGAAAAGAAACCTAGTGGTCTGCTCTTTGCAATACAGTATTACTAATTTTGAACAAGGATATTACCCATTCTCTCACCACTAGGTAAAGGAAGTATGAAATCGGTGAGCAGTTTTCAGAGGTCTGAGATTGCATGCAATCTTCTCTAGACCTGGAAGAGCAAAATCTCTATACCTTGATTACCTCTGCCATCTCAAAGAATAATCTCTGATTTCACCAAACACCCCCCCCCAATTTTAGGCCATAAAACTTGTCCTCAAAAACAGTGAAATCTAGACACTTCTAGTTTTCTGAAATGGTTCCCACAGGCTTAAAAACTCAGAAGCCTCTAAAACAGTGACACTGATTAAATGTCGGGCTTTCCCCCATCTAAATGGCAGGCTTTTATGATCACAAAAACCTGGGGTGGAGGTCAGGGTGCAAGGGGTCTGTGGAGATCTACACTGTGGAGCTTTCCTATTCAGGGCTGAAGCCCACTAAACCTCCCACAAAGACACATTCCCTCATCTTTGAATGAGTTCCTTTTGTCCTTCCAATCCAGAGAAGATAGGTGGTTTTAGAGAGGGGTCAGAAAAGCCATTCATGTGTTTATTGAAACCCCTTCTCTCAACACAGGTGGGGGACTCAGGCACAATCTGCCAGTTACAGGAACCCCCCGCCTATTGCGGGGGTTAGGGACCTAACCGACCCGCGCTGACTGAAAATCTGTGATACGTGGATGCAGGTTGGGGAGGGCGCCACCACTGCTTCCCCGGGCTGCTGGAAGACTTTCTAAAAAGCCTTCCAGCAGCCCATGCAAGGGTGGTGGATGATCTGATCCACCGCGCTTGCTGCAGGCACCATTCCTCTCTCAGCCAGCGCCAATCAGCTGCTTGGCGCTCGCCAGCGTTCCCCACAATCTCCATTGAAATGCATTGGCTCAATGCCAAACAGCCTCCCACCCCCACAAAAAAACCCCAAAACATGATGGTGGTGGTGGTGGTGGTGGTGGTGGTGGTGGTATGTGTGTGTGTGTGTTCTGGCTTAAGGGAGGTTCCCCCCGCCCCAGAGTTTTGCAAGGTAGAAAAGATTCAGAAGATCCCCTTCTTCTGGGGTTCATCCTGGGACTGTGCAGCTTGCCCAAGGCCATAGGGGCTGGCTATACTTGCAGGAGGCACAGTGGGGAATCAAACTCCCGACCTCTGACTTCACAACCAGATACCTAAGTCGTTGAGTGATCTAGCCAGCTCTTTTGGGTATACTGCGGCCTAAAATGTTGAGCTTGAAAAATGACATATAGATTTTCTGACGAAGGTAAAGAGCAGATTTGGTCTCCACCCAAGTTGGTATCTTCTGGAACAACTGGGCGCTTTACTCCATTCCTTTCCTAGCTCTGTCAACAGAGGATATTTCCTCATTATTGAGTAACTGCTGCCACTCACTCGAGCACAGATTCCCAGGGGGAGACCCTTTAATATCTAGGTACACTTAAGCCCTGGGCTTTCCTTGACTGGGCATTGTCTGAATGGAAGGCATCTGGTGATGGGAATATGCCACAATGAAATGACAACAACAGGCGCCCTCGTCTCAAATCTCCACTTGTCCCCTACAGCTCTTAAGTGTTCTGCTTACCATTGACAAGCATTTTTGCACTTTTGATAATTGGGAAATTTTGCTTATGACAAAGAGAAAGAAGAGAGGGTTTACTTGATAGCTGTTGTGAGTTTTTTGGGCTGTGTGTCTGTGTTCTGGAAGTTTTTCTTCCTGACGTTTCACCCGACTCTCTGGCCGGCATCTTCAGAGAGAAAGGAGCTCAGGGAACTAGGAGTTCTCTCTGTGCTCTGGGTTATAAAGTGAGAGTGAGCTCTATACCCCAGAGCACAGAGAGAACTCCTAGTTCCCTGAACTCCTTGCACTCTGAAGATGCCGGCCACAGAGTCTGGTGAAACATCAGGAAGAAAAACGTCCAGAACACGGCCAAAACAGCCTGAAAAACTCACAACAACTGTCAGATACTGGCCATGAAAGCCTTCGAGAATACAAAGGGTTTGTTTGTTTTTCAAAATAAAGCACACACATACACATTTTACCATGCTCAGAGCACCAAGTCAAATTGCATCTTTAAACAAAACAATTAAAGGTTGCCTCTCAGAGTCCAAAAACACAAAAACACTTCGGGGTATAAAATGAACATGAGTACAATTATGCCCCTCTGTACCCTCTTGTCTGGCCCTTGTTTTTTTATTTTTATTCCTCCACATTACCTATTAACTAATATTTTCTCTCCCTCTTCCCTTTCTTTCTCTTTCCCCACCACCCTCTGCTTTTTATGACAGGTATTATGCCGATATTCGACAAACTGTTCCAGCCAGCTACCAAGAGATGAATTCAGCCCTGACGGAACTCTCTGGGGTAAGGGAGGGCTGCCAAGGTCACTTCAGCCCTGACTTCAAGAGCAGAAAATAGTGTCTGTATGGATATAAAAAAACACTCCCTGACTCTCACTCCACAGGTTTAAAACTATCCAATTGCTGATTTAATATACTAGTTTAAACCAAGGAAAAGCTGCACTTGTTAAATAAGCACCTCTGGTTTCAAGACATTAGGCAACCCCTCCTGTTCCTTCACACACCAACACACTTGTCCAATGAGTTGACCTTTTTGTTGGAATTTCCATACATTCAGCAGTTCCAGTGATGTCTGGGCTATGATGCAATCAGTCCTGGGGGGGGGGGAGTTCAAAACAATGCATTGAACAAGGCCTGCGTTTACAAAGATTTGTACGCCACACACCAGTCCTTGCAGCTTATTCTCCAACCCAACAGCCAGCTGTTAGAAGAGGCCTGGAAATGCCTGTGCATATTGGCGCAAAATTCAACCTTGAATTTATGTCAGTGGCTGAAATATGTTGCAGAGTTATGCTAAGTGATGTAACTTTCAGCTGCAAATTGCCATATATTAAGAAAACTCTGCAGACATTATCTGTTGTCGACTTACTGCACTGGATGCAGTAGATAACCGTGACAGTTTCTTAATTTCAGGCACTTTGTGTCTAAAAGTTGTGCCATTTACCTAACTGCATCACACAGTTTCATCCCGTGCCTATTAAAAGTTGAACCTGGGTATTTCTGTGGAGTGCATGTGTACCATTCATTGCAGACTGAGAGCCAATATAGGGCAGGGTTTTCCTGCAGCCAGCCTCTACCCATGTAAGTATATTAACTTCAGAGTCAACACAGATGCACTTCATCTTGTGTTTTAAAAATGAACACCATCATAGCATTTCTATATTGCTTTTTTGTTTAACATGTTTACAGTTATTTATTTTATTTAAAGACCACTTTTCTGCCAAGGCAGCTTTAAAAAAAAGAAGGTAGAGCAGTGGAAGATTAAAATATAATTAAAAACCAGACAAACATTAAAATTAAATCACATTGAGTTATTAAATACAATTAAGACACTTTGAATTCATTTGATTAGATACACTAATTTGCCTTAACATCGTGAAAGCTAGCATCTTATGTTTGGAAGTTCTTAATTGCTGAAGACCCCCTATTTGTGTCATGCCCCTTATTTTGGCAATCTTACACCAACTCTTAAGCTCCCTCTTTTAGCAGAATAGCCATCATTAGGGGAGGGTGGTGTATTAAATGTAACATATATCCTTGTGCGAATCTCAGCTGTGAGGTCTGGAAATGCAGCAACAGTATGTTCCATTAGCAATGGCACGCTTCTTCAGAAGCAAGGATGGGTATCATTCACTTCTACCGGAAGAATTTTAAGGGTGGCACTCAATAATGCTGTTTACATTGGAAGCTAAACCAGTCACTTTGGCAATTATGAGCTGGTATTGGTGTTGTGTAGAGACTGAAGAATCTCCACACAATTGAAGGTTAATTGAACGTTTAAGGGAGTATTTTATTTTACTAGATAACACAGAAAGTTAAATGCGCACAAGAAAGCATGAAAGGAGAGTTCAAAGAAACAAAAGATGCAGAAGTAGAGAAATTTAAGGAAATGCACAGTGTCATAAAAATTAATTTAAATTGTATTTCTTTGAAAGTGTTTTCCTAACATTCGTTTCACATCAGTTTGTCTTCCTTAGTAATGTTATTACCTTGCAGAAGGTCAGGAAGGAACCTTTTATTGTTTTACGATACCATTTGCTATGGGTTCTTAATCGCTACACTGTCAAACAATAGTCACATCCCATAGTGCTCTGTGAGATACTGTACACTGAGCTTTGTTATACCTAAGAAAATGCACTAAGTATTTATATAATTGCTCAATTATATGGAGCAATTATATAAATATGGTTATATCTCAAAGTTACAAACTGGTATTGATGTAGAGATGTCTCTGCATTGTCCATGAGGATGGTGTGCTTAGACCAGGGGTCCTCAAAGTTTTCAAACAGCGGGCCGGTTCACCATGCCCCAGACACCACTGGGGGCCGGACCACAGTGGGTGGGGGGAGCAAGGGACCTTGCCGTAGCCCTCCCACTTTGAATGCCCCACTAGCCAGCATGCTGATCATCTAGGCAGTAGTTGGGGGGAGTGGGAGAAGTGACATAGCCCACTACTTTGAACTGCCTCAGCAATAGAAGCAGCTGCGGAGGCTGGCTTGCTCGCAAAGTAGGGGGTAGGTGTGGGGGGTTGCAATTGGTCCCGGGGGCCGGATTCAGGACCTTGAGGGGCCGCATCTGGCCCTGGGGCCTTAGGTTGAGGACCCCTGGCTTAGACCCTAAGGAAGTGGATTCTATCCATGAAAGCTTGCTATTTGTTTAGTTTTTTAGTGGTCTCATAAAAGGTGTCGCCTACTCTTGCATTTGTGCAATCTCAGAACAGTGCTTCACTTTCCCTGGGTCTCTCCCACCTCCCACCCCCACCCTCCGTCTGATTGACCCTGAAAAATATTAATCTTCTTCCTGGGTACTTATGAGGGATCAAAGAATCCAAGCCTTCATTTTCACCACAACAAAACTTCATATAGAAATCTAGTCTGACTGAGAGTTAGCTAGGCATGAATGCTACTTTCTGGCTTGGCTCCGTGGTGGTTTCCGATTCGGAGCCAGGAGTAGGTGAGGGTTTGTGCGAATGTGTGTGAAATAGAATATCAAGAGGAAGAAGGAAATATATTGTTTTCTTCTAACCATCAACATACTAAGGTTGCAGCCCCAGGTTTAAGTCACAGTAAACCTGGATACGATTAATCTTCATTAACTGCAGTAATGAAAGAGCACACACCACTACAAGGTTTAAAAAATAAAATTTCCAGCCCATGGGTGAGCAACACTTGTTTTGAGGATCAGCTATAAATTCACAAGATATGCAGACCTTCACATTCTCCTGGTTAAAATATGTTGAAATGCGCTCAAATATTGAAATTGTGCTTTGAGCTAAAAAGGAGCTAGTCCTCAATTCTGCAATTTGTAAAACAGGTACAAATAATCATTTTGTTAAATGATTATGAACATGTGTGAGGAGGACTATAAAGCAATTGGTAAGTTTTATGAGTTTGATATGTGCATAATATGTATAGATGTATAAAATAAGAGGAAAGTTATATTATGATTTTTTAAATGAAATTGATCCCCCCATCACTTTGTTTTGACAGAAATATTCCTCAGATCTCAACTGTCTGGTGGCCCTGCAAGAACTTTATAACTATATTAACAAGTACTATGACCAGGTATGGTGAGAAAGTCCTCAATAATTGTGGGGGGATATAAGACATGGGGGGGCAGAACTAGGGTGGCTGTTATAGGAGAAGATTTCCAGGCATGAGGTCTCTTTACAGTGACTGGGTTAGAACAGGTGACTATCACTTCATCCTTCTCCTGTAAGTTTTTGGAGAAGGTAGCCGTGCTAGTCTGTGCAAAAATCAAAGAAAAATAAAACAAAAGAGAAAAAAAATGTGGCACCTTAAAGACTAACTTTCATATTTTAATGTAATGTTTCGTGGTCACATCCACTTCTTCAGACATATAGCTGCAGAATGAAGTGTGCAATAATATAATATGTAATGGAATATACATTTCATTCCAAATATTCATTGGTATGAAATACAACAGCCAATGAATACTCAGTATGAAACGTATATTCCATTACATATTACAATGCACACCTCATTCTTCTGCTACATGTCTGAAGAAGTGGACGTGACCACGAAACGTTACATTGAAATATGAAAGTTAGTCTTTAAGGTGCCACATGTTTTTTGTCTTTTGTTTTGTTTTGTTTTCTTTGATTTTTGCACAGACTAACACGGCTACCTTCTCCAAAAACTTACAGGAGAAGGATGAAGTGATAGTCACCTGTTCTAACCCAGTCACTGTAAAGAGACCTCATGCAGGGTGTAGGAGGACATGTAGAGGAAGGTGACAAAGATTTCTGCACGAGGCAGGCAGCAGGTGAGTGACATGTCATTTTTGTCTGCCTTTTTACAGATAATCAGTGCCCTAGAAGAGGACCCCCTGGGCCAGAAGATGCAACTAGCGTATCGCCTGCAGCAAATCGCAGCTCTTGTAGAGAACAAAGTGACTGACTTGTGATCTTCCTCGAGTTGCTACCTGCCCAGACCGAACACGATTTAACTGTGCAATCCTAAGCCTGTTTGCTTAGAAGTAAATCCTGCTGAGGTCAATGAGGTTCACTTCCTGGTCAGCGGCCTTATTGCCGCTGTTGCCTCAGGTGCCCGTCTCGATCCATCCTTCAAGTCCCCTACTGTCCGTCTCACTTGTGTGTATGTGTGTGTGTTGGTGCGCACACATCACCACCGCCCCCAGTGCCTTAATTGCATAGATGCTGACGAGCGTTCTCGCACTCTGTGCACACACTCTCCTCTGTCTTTCCATTCCTCCTCCTCCTTCCTGCTTCTCTCTCTCTCTAAGGGCGCTTTTACACGACCCCTAAAATCCGAGGCAAAGGGCTCCCAGATCCGGAGTTTAAAAATGTTTTCCCACCAGCTCCAGACATTTAAAAAAATGAAGTACGACCACGCCCACCTAAGCGCGACCCAGCGCACTTTTCAAGTACCTGGCCTCCAGGAGGTAAAAAATCTTCCGATGCAGATTGTAAAGCTGTGAATGCCAGGCTCCCTCATCATCTGTTTGTGTTTTTGTCCCCGCCGCCCCTTTAAGAGACAGGAATCACTACGGGGCTGCTTCCACTGGCAGATGGAGGTGAGCCTGCATTTTTTTCTCCCTTTTTTTCTCCCTCCCCTCAGGCACACAGGAGCAATGGAGTGCGGAGGGGTGGGAACACAGGAAGAGGGACAAACCCCCACGATCTCTGGTCCGAATTTAAGTTGCCAGCGCATTTTAGAGGTCGTGTAAAAGCACCCTAAATTTAAAAAAAACCTAGCTGCAAAGGGAATCCTCCAGTCTGATACACTGGCTTTGTAAATAAAAAGGTGTATTTATTTCTGCCACTGTGCCAGTTACAACCTCCCACCTGTTGGGGAGGAGAGTAATGGGAGCTCCTTGCTGACCGCTGCATCCTTTGGGATTTGGGGATTTATCTTGTCCACCCCACATATCCTGACCAATAATGCACTAATAATGGGGTGCTCACACCACCTTCCAGATTCTTTGGTACATACGGACTCTTGACTAGTCTCTCTATTAACCCCTCTCCATCTGTTTTCCCCTCCCAATCATGTTTTGTACATATCGGAGCTTTGTGCTCCAGGATTGTATTTATTTTACTGAACTTTTGAAGAATTAAAAAAAACAACCCAGTTTTCAGGGGAGAAAAAAAACATGTTGTCAGATTTACTTCATGAAACTGAAGAGAACGGAGAGGAAGAAGGAAGGGAAGGCTGAACTTCAGCAAGGTGAAACCTGCTTGGTCGTTGATTAAACTTCTAAGAAGTGGCAAGTTGTGAAGACAAGTAAATTAGTGGTCTGAGTGTTAAGGTAGGATGGAACCTTTTTGCTACAGACTACCTTTGGTGGATCTCCTGTTCACATCTCAAGCTGATCAGGAATGTTCCGCACATTGGAACATCAAATCTATGTGTTTCATGGTTCCACACAAACATAGAACATGGTATTAGGCATAGATTCCATAAGTTTCTTTTAAGTGTCCTTATTAAAAAAAAATCTAGCCTTTATGGTTGCAAATGTTGTTGAAAATACTTGGCAAAATAATATAGCACAGGCTGAATAAGGTCTCTGAAGCTTCAAGTAAGCCAAGCTTTATTTTACCCATATCCCTTTGTTCCTCTGTCTACATTCATATCCTGATTCTGCCTTGAACCTGCTATGTAGCTTTAAGATAGTTATCTGCTCCAACTTGAGAATTACAGAATTAGGTACATATCATGGTTAGATTACTTTCCAACTTCAATATATAAGTTAGAGTATATGATTATATAAACACCCAATGTTTTCTAGGGAACATAAGTCACTCTACATGTTCTTGGATCACAGTCTCTGTGATCTCTTACCATGAGCCTATATTGGCCAGAGCTGATGGGAGTTGTGGTATGACAAGATCTGGAGGGTCAAACACACATATCTCAGGTACAAGCCTGTACCTGAGATATGCGTATGATTCCAGATATGTGTGGAATCAGGATTCAGCTGAACCAAAGTGTAGGACTAGGCAGATTCCTGGAGGAAAAGTCAATTACAGGTTATAAACCATGATGGAGATGTGTAATCTCCAGGCTTAAAACCAGGGTACTTCAAGGACCAGATGCAAGGGGGTGGTATCAGAAGACAGATATCTAGTCTTGTGCGCTCCCGGAGACATTTGATGGGGCCCTGTGAGATACAGGAAGCTGGACTAGATGGGCCTTTGGCCTGATCCAGCATGGCTCTTCTTATGTTATTTTCTTGTGCCTATCTCTCTTTGTATAAAGTTTTTTTCCAAGGTTGATGGGGTTGGGCCAAAGCAATATTTATAGGCCGTGTCGTCTCTTACTGAACTCATAAAAGCTAAGAGCTAGCAGTAGCAGTGCTCCAGGTGGGACATTTTTGCTGCCTGAGGCAGAGCAGCCACTAGTACCTCACCTGCTGCTCCTAAACCAAATATGTATATGCACTGCATAAAGTCAGCCACATTATTTTGGCACCTGCAGAAGAAAATCCCCTTGCCACTTTTTCGTCCTTGCTGTCAATAAAAACACAGTCATTACTAATAAATAACAATTTGATACCCTCTTATGACACGCAAAATCGGCTACGTGCAGTGGTTGTTTCACCTCTTGCTAATGATCGGCTGGCCACAATTCCAAGCAGTGTGTCACTGGCACTTCCAGACTAAAGGAAGCCCAAAACAAGATGGCCTCCATGCTTTCTCCTAAGTATTCTGCCTGCCTGGCTACTTACAAGCGGCAAGTCTCCCAACCACCACCAGCAGAACCACTAACACAATTGCTTTCGGAAACCTAAGGTAAACGTAGGGCACTCTACAAAATGAAGCCAGAATCAATCTCAAAATCTGGGTTTCATAGATGTCTTGGGGCTTGGCGGGCCAATGAAGCCTAACCTTCTCTATGGTATTCTTTTTTTTTATGGGAGGGTAAGACTTTCAGGGCCCACTGTAGTTACAAGCCAACTCAAGATTATTTGGTCTCACCGTAGAATATTAACTTAAGGGCATTGGGGAAAATAAAGTGTGTGGTTAAATCCGGCCGCGCAATATTATTTGGTGTGTCGGACCAAGAAAAGGGCAGGAAAGGGAGGCATCAGCAGTTGACCTTGACAGGACCTTGGGGGGGCTGAACAGCCACGGAAGGATGCCAGGAATTGATGTGAGGCCTGATTAGCATAATTTGTAAATACAACAGGTAATAGGCAAACTACCTCATATTTCTTACCTTGTTCCCAGAACAAACCTTGATGCACACAGGCCATGTGAAGTAGGCGGTTCTATTTCGATTTCACAGACTGGGGAGCTGATCCTGAATGAATTGCCAAAATTCATTCAATTGAAATCCAAAATGTGGCACACAGGGGCCCAAACCCTCTAGCTAGGCTTCACAAATGGTATAACTTCTGGAGGCGAATTGCTCCAGGTTAAGAAATCACCACAGACACATCCTGAGGTGCATGCTGAATCATGTAAGTCAGTACAGTAGGACCCCTGTATCCACTGATTCATTATCCACTGATTCAGTTATCCACGGCTGGCAGAGGAAAAAATTAATTCAGCAGCCACAAAGCAAGCTGTAAAGCAAGCTATCGTCACAAATAGCATCTGTAAAAGCAAGCTGCAGTCACAAACAGCAGCCATAAAGCAAGCTACTGTCTCATAACAGCAGTCATAAAGCAAGCTACTGTCAGGAAACAGCAGTTTGGGGGTTAGGAGGCGTTCTCATCCACAGTTTTCATTATCCATGGGAAGGTCTGGAACCAATCCTCAGCGGATACCGGGGTCCTACTGTATGTAGCAGATACACTGGGTACACTTGATTTCTTAATTTGGTAAAATTTGGCTCCCAACATTATATCATTTGTGCTACACCAGTGTAACTAGATAAGAGGATTTGGGCCAGTGAGCCTGGTTCTATCCCTTGTTATTCCTTCTCTCTGGTTCCAAGTATCCTCTGATCACTGCCGCAGCCTTTCCAATGGATAAGGCAAGACTAGAGAGCTTTTTCAGCAGCCTACCAGGTTTTGAAAATACAGTAGTTTCCATTAGAACCATCTTACTAGTTGTCTTTTTAAAAAGCTATTTTAAAAAAGTTAAATTAGTGGTTGCAACGTATGTAATTACTGTAATTAGAAATCATAAGATGTCTTTCCTCTCGACTTTTCCTTGCAAATTGTGCAAATCAACTTACTTAAATGACATCATGTACTATTACAGTATGAGAATTACCAGAGACAGAGAGAGAGAGCTGTGAATGCCATAATTATATCAGCTTCTATGTCAGCTTTCCCCAACTTGATACCCTATGGACATGTTGAAGTATCCTCTGTTTGGAACCCCAAAAATTCCTTCACATGTTCTCCTGTTTGGACCAGAAAATGCTACATCTCAGTGAAACCAAATAAGAACATCCTTTCATAATTTAGGGGAAATGTCCCTCTACCGTTTCTCTGCATCCAATTCTGTATTCCAAAGCAAACCTTGAAATTGCTAGTTGCATGTCTGATATTTGAAAGAAGCCATACAACTTCTTTGTTCCCTGTAACCTAATCCAGTAATTCTTAAGAGGTCAGCCTTCAGATTTTCTCATCATCTGCTGCTGCAGCTGCCACATCCCTTATCTCTACCACTGTTGCTCCTGTCAGTTTTAGTTGGCCTTTCTGACAACTGCTGCTATTATTATTATTATTATTATTATTATTATTATTATTATTATTATTATTATTATTATTATTATTATTATTATTATTATTATTATTTAGACCAGTGGTTCTCAACCTGTGGGTCCCCAGATGTTCCTGGACTGCAACTCCCAGAAACCCCTGCCAGCACAGCGAGTGGTGGAGGCTTCTGGGAGTTGCAGTCCAGGAACATCTGGGGACCCACAGGTTGAGAACCACTGATTTAGACTTTTATCCTGCCCATCTAGCCACTCTGGGTGACTTACAACATAACTAAACAAAAACATATATCAAACAGAGCAAACCTATAATAAACTAAAATAACAAACTCATAATTGCACCATTTCAACACAACAAAGTGCATTATAAAACCAATACTTCAACTGAACTTACATCATACTTGAACTGAACTTACATGTAAGCTGCATAAAAAATCTAAAAAGTAGAAAAAGGAGTTTAAGACAGAGCCACAAATAAGATGGGATACCTTGCTTGGGAAGGCCTGCTAGAAGAGCCAGGTTTTTAAGGCTCTTTTGAATGAGACCAGGGAAGGAGCCAGTCGAATCTTGGGCAGGAGCTCCTTCTACAAGGTGGGGGGCTACCAACGAGAAGGCACGAACAATTGTTTTCTGTTTTTGTGCCTCTCTTGGGGTCGCAGATCTTAATTGCCCCGTCTGAGAAGAACGTGTGTCATGGGCAGAACTTGGTGAACGAAGCCGTTTTATAAGTAATAGTCACCACCTTGAACCTGATGTGGAAACGTACAGGCAGCCAATGTCGCGCGTTCAGAGTGAGGGAGATATGGTCATTAAGTCTCAACCCCGTTAGAAGTCTGGCTGCTGCATTCTGCACCTGCTGAAGTCTCCGCATCAGCTTCAAGGGCAGCCTCACGCAGAGGCCATTACACTAGTCGAGACTACCAGCGCAAGAACCAAAGCGAGGAGGCCTCTGGTGTCCAGGTATGGTGTAAGTAGATCTGCTTTGCTTTAAACAGCTGCAGAAAACATCACAGCATAAAAGCAGTGGGTCAGCCTGTATTAGTTCCTATCAGTCCCTGCCAGAACAGCTTGTGGTGAGATGTTCTGGAATTTGAAAGCCACAGATACGTGCTAATGGCATTTGTTAGAACTAGTTGTTAGTGAAGTTACAGTCCTGTATTTGGTCTGTGCCATCACACACTTGATAGTTGTTTGGCCTAGATGCTGCAGACCTTTCTTACACTCAGTGCCCTCTCACACAATCCCAGACATAATTCATATGAGTCAACTATCCTGCTTATAGACATGACCAATCCACACAGAAGCCTTGCAGAAAGAATTTTAATCCCCATGATGGGGCAGTTTCTGTTAGCCGTTTCAGCCAGGAGCAGACATGTTTACCTTTGGATTCAGCTGTTGAAAAAGGTAATGGTTACCCAAGCACACGTCCTCTTAGGAGAGAAGTCACATCCATACTCCTCAGTCTAGAAAAATATGAAAACTAGCATTTATTAGAAAAAAACCGGAATAAAGTAATAGGAGTCTGAATTTTAGCAAACTAAGGCAGCGTTTTTCAACCACTGTTCCGCGGCACACTAGTGTGCCGTGAGATGTTGCCTGGTGTGCCGTGGGAAAAATTGAAAAATTCTAAAGAAATTCAACCCAGGGCCGGCGGGCGGCCCACAGCTGGGAGGCACTATAAATAGCATCCAAGGGCCAGCTTGGCTCCTCCCCCCGAGGCCCGGAGCGCTGGCATCACTTCCTCCCCGGCCAAACCTGGCCCCGCTCATTCTCTTAGTGTTTGCCCTGTGCCTGCCGCCGCCGCCACGACTCGCTCCCTTCCCTCTCCCCCCCTCCTTTTTTTACCCTGGACCATCACCACCCCTTTCCTGTGAGCTACCAATGGACTGAGCCGCCCGACAGCCCGCCCGCCAACACCAGCTGGCCCAGGAGCTCCAGCCCAGAACAAACCACCAGGTGAGGGGAAGGGGAGGAGGGGCGCCCGGCTGCCCCACGAGCACCGCGGCAGGGCCGCGAGGAGGAGGAGATGGAGGAGGCCTCCGCCGGGCCTGGGCTGAGGAGGCGGGTAGGCGGGGGGGGGGGCTACTGGCACGGCTGGACGGCCGGCCTTTAGGGTCCGGGAGGGGAAGAGCCGTCTCTGAGGGGCCCCGCAATGGGTTCCTTGAAGTCTTGCCCCTTTCTTTCTGTCTTGGGTCGCCCTCTTCTCTCTGTCTTTTCTTTCTTTTTTCCCCCACCTCTCTCTTTCCATTCGTACCCTTTCCCCTCTTCATAGAAACATGCTCATTTCTAGCCTGCATACTGTATGTCTAGCAGCCTGCCTACTGTAATTAAAACTGTAAACCGCCCAGAGACTCCTTGAAGTGGTATGGGGCGATATACAAGCAGAACACTTTCTGCCTTCTTTCCTTCCTGCCTTCCTTCATCCTCCTCCCCTCCTGTCGCTGGACTTGCTGAAGGCATCTGCCTTGGCCACAGTGTGGAGAGCAAGATGGGCTTTTGGGTCTTATTTGTGTTCCTGGAGAGTCAGTGCCCCTTCTCAGGTCTCCACTGGACACAGAAGTCCATGCAGGGCAAAATTTCTTTAAAAAAACAACACAGGTAAGTGGGAACTGGGTGCTAGAGAGCGGGCTGCCTCAATCTGTGGCCCCTCTGTCTTGCGTCTCCCTACACCAGCAATGGCGAACCTTTTAGAGACTGATATAGGCACAGAGTTAAAAAATTTAACATTTTCTAATGGTGGTGTGCCTCGTGATTTTTTTCATGAAACAAGTGTGCCTTTGCCCAAAAAAGGTTGAAAAACACTGAACTAAGGTGTCCCTACCTAAATGGCAGATCTCTAGCGACATTGATCTATGTACTGATTGACTCAAAAACTGATTATTGCAATATACAGTGGTATCTCAGATAATGAATTTAATTTGTTCTCTGAGGCAATTAGTTATCTGAAAAAATTGTTAACTGAAACACAATTTCCCATGGAAATGAATGGGAAATTGATTAATCCGTTCCGGAGATCTGAATAAAAGCAAAAAAGATGTGTGTTTTTTCAGATTTCTTTATAAAGTGCACTTTAAAGGAACGCATTGCTGGAACACACACCCCAGAACACACATCCCTGCAATGCAATGCAAACACAGAAAAATGAAGCCACCAAGCCTAGCCCAGCCTTTTCCCACCCAAAGTGCAAAGGGGGGGAGCCAAAAAGACAAACATAAGCATAAAACCAGAAAACCTAGCCCACTCTTCTCCCCCGCCCCAACAAAGTGCAAAGAAAGGCAGTGCAAAGATTAATAAAAGCTAACTCCCTACCTTTCCAAGTCCAAATCCATCAGCAAAATCCATCAGCAATCCATCCAAAACACCATGAAAAAAACGTTCTAATTCCTCCCTTCCCTCCACAAACAACAGGGACTACAGTGCATCCTGGGCATACTTTTTTGCAAGGCATTTTGAAACATTTGTTATCCGAGGCAGCCCATAGATAACATTCGTTATCCGAGGCATCCCATAGGGAACATTCGTTATCCGAGGCAACCCTATACCCAGAAATTTCCATTCGTTATCCGAAAAATTTGTTATCAGGGGCATTCATTATCCGAGGTATTACTGTACTCTGTGAGGCTGACACAGAAACTCCAGGGGGTTCGGAAGGTGGCAGCCAGACTGGTGCCTGGTGTGAGGAAATTTGACCATATCACCCCAATTCTGGTTTGTGTGCCCTAGTTACTGATCTGCTTCCATGCCAAGCTCAAGGTACTGGTTTTAACATATAAAGCCCGAAACGGTTTGAGATCTTGCTACTTGCCTGAACCTCTTCTGCCAAGTTTCACTATCCATCTGGCCCCGTCCTCACCAACCTCATGCTTGTGGGCATTAATGGCGATTAGAAACTGGGCTTTCTCGCCAGTGGTGCCATCTCTATGGAATGTTCTTCCGCAGGAAATACAAAGGACACTCTCTCTCCACAGGTTCAGGAAGCTCCTAAAACCAGAACTATTCAGCAAAGCCTTTAGGGAGAATCTCCCCAAATAGCTGGGACACTGGAAGAAGAAGGAGAGGGAAAATGTATGATTGTAGCGTGCTCTGGAAATTGTTTCACTGTCTTGTTTTATGTTATGGTTTATTACTGTTCATATTATATGTGTATGTTTAATCTTTTGTAGACCACCCAAAGTCGCAATTAGAGATAGACAGAACGAACGAACGAACGAACGAACGAACGAACGAATGAATGAATATCAGTGTAGTCCAGTGGCTAGCATGTCAGGCTGATTCAGGAGACCTGGGTTCATATCTTATCTCACCCATTAAAGTTTGCTGGTGGAGCAGCAATGGTAAAACCTTTAATATTTCATTTACCTTGAGAATCCTGCTAAGTTTGTCATTAAGTAAGCATCAGCGTGTTGGCATGTAACAAGGTGGAAGTGAAAGAACCACGGCTGTAACTTCACCTCTCAAAAACAAAAGCCAGATGTCTCCTTGTCTTCTCCTAGACAGGGTTGAGAGAAAAATTAAGAGGAACGGACCTCGGTCTAAGTTGAAAGAAGGTGAGCATAAGTCAAAGCAGGTCCAGGACAGTGTAGGACACCCATGGAGGCCTTTTGCTTGTCATCCTTCCCCTTGCAAGAGCCTGCATCGTCAGTGAAAGGGGAGTTGGACCACTTCCTGCCAACAAATTTCTGTGTGCAGGCATTTCTTAGTTTTTTTAATATAGTATTTGCATGGCGAAGCAGTGACCCTTATACCTTCAAGCATGGGCCATCATAGTGAATATTATGCTTGATTTCCATTTTGACATTTTCGAAGGCAAAACTGTTTTCCTGCCAGTTGTTTCGGATGTGTTTTTCCATTTGTTGGGTTGAAGACATGCCAGATAACTGTAGTACCATGGCTGTAGGAAAGGGATGTGGAGAGCCAAGTCTGTCGTCAGTCAGCAGCTTGTTTTTGTGGATGGGTTGGATTCCTTGAAATCTTGAGAATAATACATCTAGATTGGCCATGGCACACAGCAGTCATCGTATGGGCCAACTCTGGCCCTGGTTTCCTTAGCTGATAAATCAGCATCCTAAATTTAAGGTTAGCAAATTGCAGCCCTCCAGATATTGCCAGATAGGGATTCTAAGCAGTTCTAGCCCTCAGCACCAGTGGTAAAGTGAGGGATACTGGGAGCTGCAATCTGACACATCTGAAGTAGTACACATTCCCTCCTTGGCCTTACATCTTGACTCCTTGGTGTAACTCTTCCTGTAGGACTCTTTGGCTGCTTCAGTTTGATCTGTCAGGCTTCTGGAAAGGCATTCTTCTTTGCTTGATTTGCTGAGAAGTCACAGACAGCATGGCATATGTGGTTTCATAATGCAATCTGTCATTAATGATACTAATGGTCATTTGTAATTCATTGCTTTGAGATGCTAGTGTGGGTAGAAAGAACAGTAAGAAATCTAAAAACAACCTTACACACACACACACACACACTCCAATATGGTTTGATACAAAACTGATTCCGTTGTCTTTTTTGACTTCAGTTGAGGCACTTTTGAAGGATAAAATGTGCAGAAACTGCTTATTATAAATGTTTCAGGAGTCAAAGACCCGTAGTTTCGACACAAGAGATTCTGCAAAGAACTCAACAGTTTCGTTGTGCAAATTTATCCAGGCATAAAAGTCTATACAAATGGAAATAATAAATGAATAAATAATAAATATACAATACTCTTGCCCACTTACAGTGATGCTGGGGTGGAGGAGAAGTGACACACAACTTCCACTCATTTCTCACACAGAGAAAATAGTGGTAGTGGATTGGTTCAAGAAAGCAAAGACTAGTTTCATGAAGTGACCCTAGAGGGGAAAATGCCAGCCACTACTGGACTACGGCTCCCATCAGCCTTATGAGGAACAGATAATGGTTTGGAATGATGCAAGCCTCCAGCCTGACCCAACAGTGTGGCCTGTGGGAGCAACACTGGCCTATCCAGTGTTGCGTTTAAAATAAGCTAAAATTACCTTTCAGTCAGGCTAGTCCTGCTGGTTTCCGCTGGACCCCCAGATGCCAATAAAAGTCCAACGAGAGAGAGATCCTGAGGCAAATACTGTATTTATTAGGCCTAATAAAGCAGCAGGCAAACACCAGCCAGAGACAGAGCGAAGGTGTTCAGCCCTGAGCACATGGAAATCCCAAACTTTTATTGATTCTTCCCCCCTCCCATCACAGAACGGCGCCTATTCAGAGATTGGCTGAAGGAAGTTCAAATTGTCCAATTGGGATAGTCCAGGGTTGGCCAGGGACGGCTCTGGGCGGTCCTTGGTAAGCTGGAGTCGGGGTTCATGCAAATGCTGATGAGCCCAGGTGTTCCCTGATTAGGCCATCTTGGAGGACACAATGGGAAGGGGAAACAAGGCTTTGTTTGCTGAGCCTGGTACACTGTAGGGATTAGGAAGTCAATAGGGGGTCGAGGAGCAGAGTCAATATGGAACAGGAAAACCGATAGGATTATTCAAAAGGGGATTTGCCAGTTTCTCATGAGTCCAGAAAAGATGGTAATGGAAGATTCCTCCAGGCGGTGATTCAATCTGTTTAGGTAGTCAGGGGACAATCAACAGGTAGGCAGAGAGGAACAGTCACAATGGAGGTGGCAAAGCTAATCCGGAAGTCATTTGCTGCCAGATGGTGTCTTTAGTTGGATGTAGGAATGAAACAATAGTATGCTTCAGATGGTGATAACATCTTGCATATCTGTTGGGTATACGTGCCTTCCCCGCGTTGGGAAAATGGAGTCTGGATGATCTTTTCCTTCAGCTGAGCTGGCAACCCCTCTTGCTGCCCAAAAGGTGGCTTAGGTCCGGGAAGCAGAGAAATGTCCCAAGTATTTAGTTTTAATGAGATAGGAAAGGCCAAGAAGGAATGAGGCAGAAGGAAAGGAAAAGGGAGAGATTGGCAGGATTGGGGGGGGGGTGTTGGTTCTGTGGGGGTAATGTGGCTGGACCGTTGAACACTTGGATTTGATGGCCGAGAATCATTCCCCTGACTGGTTGGGGTAGGGAGCAAGCAATCTCCCACTTAGAGTTTGCCCAGCCTAAGCCCTGTCTTCTAGCTGCAAGTTTTGGGGTTTGGGAATGAGCAAGGCAATGGAAGGGTTAGATAGTGAGGTGGGACATGGGCAAAGGAGGCAAAAGGGCTAGGTGACAGAATTGGGGTGAGAGAGAGAGAGAGAGAGAGAGAGAGAGAGAGAGGGGGGAAGGGGGGGTTGGAAGGAGAGAGGGGAGAGGGAGGGGGTCTTGGTTCCGTGGGTGCAATGGAGTTGGACCTTTGATACTAAGGAAGGTCCCCAATCCTTGGGAATGAAGGCTGGGAATCATTCCCCCGGCTGGCTTTTAAGGGGGGGGGGTTTAAAGGTTAGTGCTCAATTCAATAAT
This sequence comes from Phrynocephalus guinanensis, assembly GCA_037367245.1. Classification (NCBI taxonomy): domain Eukaryota; kingdom Metazoa; phylum Chordata; class Lepidosauria; order Squamata; family Agamidae; genus Phrynocephalus; species Phrynocephalus guinanensis. Next base: position 159,626,882 of record CM074734.1, read on the forward strand.
TCTATATATTTTTTTATATTTCCATAATGACTCATCACCAGGCTAGTTACCTTTGCTACCTAATGTGGGGGGACAGCACCCAGTGCCCCTTCCACCCAACCAAGACGAAACACCTCATACTCAAACTGACATGCTGCCACGGGCCATCTCCAAAGGAAACAAAATAATCAGCCCCATTGCGCAGTGGTTAAATGCCTGTACTGCAGGTAAAACTGTGCTCACGACCTGGGGTTCAATCGCACGTAGCAGGCTCAAGGTTCACTCAGCCTTCCATCCTTCTGAGGTTGGTAAAATGAGTACCCAGCTTGCTGGGGGGGGAGGGGCAATGCGTAGCCTGCAGTGTAATGAAACTGTAAACTGCCTAGAGACTACTTGAAGTGGCATGGGGCAGTATATAAGCAGAACACTTTGCTTTTTTTGCTTTTTTTGCTTTTATTCCTGACACCTAAAATCGGACACCAATTACAGTACTGTACTGTGCTTCACTTTTCTTTACCATTACCTGACAGAGTGACTGTGAGGTCTTCAAAGTACAACACGCATGAAGGGGTTTGAACCCTATACAAGCAGAGGCAGAAAGCAAAAGTGTGGGGTGTTATATACCATTCCATAGGGCTTAAAACAGCCTGGAGGCATTTTGCAAGGACATTTTACAGGCTAGGCATTGGGCCTTCATCCCCAAGAGTTTTATCAGCCGTGGGAGAATGGAAGGCTAAATGAACCTTCAAACCGGCTATTTGGGATTGAACTCTGGTGGTGCGCTGAGTTTGGTTCAACTGCAGTTGAACCACAGCACCACCAAGCTCCTACACCAGTGATGGCGAACCTTTTTAGCAACCGAGTGCCAAACTGCAATTCAGAACCCACTAATTTTTTGCAAAGTGCCAATACAGCCATTTAACTGAATACAGGTGCCTGTGAAGGGGCGATTTTGGGTGCTCACAGAAAGTGCTCCAAGTGCCACCTTTGGCACCCGTGCCATTGGTTCGCCAACACTGTCCTACACAGTACATAGCAGTCTATGCCAGTCTCCTTTGCAAAAGACAACCAAATACAAAAGTGGAACAGGTGATACCTTTTTAGGCTACTAGAAAATTCACAAAAAACGTTGCTAATATTTCGAGGGTGAACCCCTCTTCCTCAGAGTAGTAATAGATTATAACATGGCAAAAGATGGATGAGCCAGGAGTTATTCCTTAGTTGAGGCTCGGAGCTTGGATGTTCTTAGGCTGCAAAAGAGAGGATCGATCTATATAGTACATTTACTCTGGTTGTGAAGATTCTCAACCACCCCGGTGAGTTTATCTGGAAGTTGAGTCATGGCAACGGGGCTTCTTTTTCTTAAGAGACCGACCATGTTACATCCTCATTTGCAACACGGTCCATCTCTCAAGAGAAGAGGTCCAACTGCCGTGATGACTCAACTTCCAGACTCATCTTGCTTGGTGGTATGGATGAAAGAAGACGACGACCCCAGCTCATCATGGCCCGTGGACATGCTCGGTCATGTGTAAACCCAAACGGCGATCCCCTTATGGGATCCCCTCTCCTCCGGGTCCACTTCGCTTTTCCTGGAGGGCCAGAGAAAAAAGGGGGAGGCCGGGGGGGGGGACACGGAAGGAGCCAGCAGCAAGCAGACAAGCAAGGAGGCGCTCCAGTCTCCTCCCTTTCCAGCCTCTCGGGGTGGAGCAGAATAAGCGCCCGCAGTTGGGAAGGGGCCGGTTTTGCGCAGGCGCAAGCGGCGGCGGCGGTGGAGGCGTGCGTGTATGTGTGTGCGGGGAGGGGGCCGTTCCTGGTGCCTGCATGGAGCTCACAGGGGCTGGGGGGCCCATGAACGGCAAGAAAGGTGAGTGCGCGGGGGCGGGGGGCGGGGCCCACCTGGAAAGTTGTGGAGGGGTGCGTACTTGAAAACTTTTGGGTCTGCGGGGAGGGATGGAGGGGGTGCTGGCAGGTGCAGAGGAAGAGGCGGTGTGTGTGTGTGTGTGGGGGGGTGCGCATTCTTGCAGTCTGCCTGCTGTCCTGGGCGCGCGCGTGCCCACCAGGAAACTTTTGCAGGCAAAGCCTTTGCTTTCTTGGGTGCGCACCCCCCGCCACCCCATCATTAATCCTTCTTCTCCCCCCTTTGCCCCCCCCCCACCTCAAACTTCAGGCCCGGGGAACGGCCGGGGCAAGAAGAAGAAGAAGCACAAGAAGGAGAAAGCGCCGCCCCCTCCGCCTTTGGAGAACGAGACCCCAACGGGGTGAGTGGGGAGCGATCAGGGGTGCTGGGTTGGGGCGGCAGCGGAGAATAGTGAATGGACGGAGTTGTTCCCCCTGGTCTGGCTCGTTGTATTTTTAACCCTGTGCCATGATCGTAGGTAGCCAGCATGGTACGGTTTGGAGGGACTTCTTGGAGGGGGGTGGGGCGAGAGGCAGAGGGAACAGCTGCAAAAGAAGCGCTGGTCCATTTATGGAGCGAGCGATGGTTTCTTCGGGCTGATTCATACACCCGTGTTCTTTGCTGGGTGATCGGGCCTGTGGCAATGGGTCAGCGTCAACATGCAGGGCATCTCCTTATTGCCTGAAGTGTTTTATCATAAGTCTCCCCCACACCATCATGTATTAATTTTTCAGTCTTCAGCAATTGAGAAATCTGGGAGGTTCAAAGCACACGGGAACCCCCTAGTCAGTGTTTTGCAGACAGGAACTAATTCCAGACCCCATTTTACCCATGCATACTTTTTTAATTAAAAGCGGCCTGAGTGGCACTAGTGAAGGGGCCCTCTGGGATACAACACTGAAAACAGAACTTTGGAGTTGCCTGGCATGCAGTTCAGTTAGGTCAGCTCATACACTCAGTGGCGCACAATAGGGCTTTGAGGAAGCTAAGATGGATGTGAATGTGTAGCAGGCCTCATCCTCTTGTGTTTGTGTGTGTGTGTGGGGGGGGGGGGAGAAGTCAGGCTGATCATGCCTCAGCATGACCTTTTGTGTCTACTTTGCTTCAGCGGTGCTCCAGGTGTTGAGGAAAGATGGTATAATCCAGGTGTATGATCATGTAGACTTGCTTAGCAACCACTTTTCTGTCCCCAGCTGATAACAGGCAAGGATGTGAAGGATATAGATGCCTTTCACACCATGGTGACTGGCACAGACTAATGGCCACAGATGATTCAAATTTGGATTTGGCGGGGAATTCTGGCTCACATTCAAACCTTGCCCTCGCCTCTTTCTTTCTATCTGTCTATCTGACTGACTGACTTTTTGTTTGGAGGCCTACTTTTCTCCCCACCCCCACCCCCTATGGATAGCCAAACATCTTTCAAAACCCACTCTCCGTTGCTTACTCTTACATAGGTAGAAAAGAAACTACTAAAATATGTGAGGGGGGTTGCAATGGGGTCATGGTCAAGAAATCTTGTTTGCTGAATCTGCTCATTAGCTTTGAATTGTTACACAGAATAATATGGTAATGGAGCAATTGTACTTGTCCCCTGGAAGGTTATTTAGTTCTAAAAGTGCTGTTAAGCATCTAAAACTTCCAAATGGTGCATATGCTGAAATGATCATGCTGTAGAATTGTTGTGCTTTGCAGTCATGTTCATTTATACAGTAGTCAGAAGGTAAAACCAACTACAGTGGACCCCTTGTACTGTATAACAAATGGTTTGTATAACATAAAATCTGTACAAAGGGGAAATTTGCTTAACAGCAAATTGGCGTACAACATAAAAATGGTCGCAATTAGGGATTACTCTGTTTTCCTATGGGAAATTTGTATAAAGGAAAATTTGCTTAACAGAATTTCATTTGGGATGAATTAATTCCTTTATACAAGGTACCAAAGTAAGTCAATCCCAAGCTCATGGTTGACTCGGCCTTCCATCCTTCTGAGGTTGGTTAATTGAGTACCCAGCTTGCTGGAGAGGGGGCTCAATGTGTAGCCTCCATAATTAAACTGTAAACCGCCCAGAAACTACTTGAAGTGGTATGGGGCAGTATATAAGCAGAACACTTTGCTTTAAGTCCAATAAGAGTTACTCCCATACTAGTACTGTACTGTATCCTGGCCATCAACCAGAGGAATGTGGAGAGTGCTGGTGGTGCTTGTAATACACATTGCTCCTTAGGGCTCGATCTTGTGTGTGGGCCGAAGGCAAAGTCAAGGTCAAATGAAGAAACCAACAGTGTGCAACATGTAGTTTGCTGTACAGTGTTTCTTTGTTGAGAGGAATGCCCTTTAACTGGGACCCTGAGGGAACTAAGGCAGATGGGTGCTACTGAAGCCTCCTTACAAGTATAAAAGCTACCCTTGACTCTGTGAGCTGCAGAAATGGTAGTACTGATTACAGTTTTATCTATTCATTTAATTGTTCATTACAATAATAATACACTGCCCATTTAGTGCCTCAGCCCTCCTCTGGGCGGTTAACTGCATTTAAAAAGCAAACAAAAAGACTTAAATAGTGAAACCCAGAAGAAGATTAAACCCCAAATATCTGAAGTTGGATCTTTCAGGGACTTATTGGGGTAGAGAGGAATGGCCTAAGAAGCTTAGCTGGCAGTCCTGTTCCAGATAGAGGCCAAGCACAAAAATGAAAGCCTGCACCTTATTGATCTGATTGACTTGCATTGGACTGTACCACTTTTAGACTAGGGTTTATACAGTTGGAGGGCATTCCAGGTACCCACCCATCTGACATCCTCCAGGTAGGAAACCAGGATGTAAGAAAGGAACTTAGCTGGATTTCTTCTGCTTGAAAGTTGATGAACATAAGAACATAAGAGGAGCCATGCTGGATCTGGCCAAAGGCCCATCTAATCCAGCTTTCTGTATCTCACAGTGGCCCCACCAAGTGCATCTGGGAGTGCACGAGACTGGATATCTGTTTCCTGATACCACTCCCTTGCATCTGACCCTTGAAGTACCCTGGTTTTAAGCCTGGAGATTACACATCTCCATCATGGTTTGTAACCTGTGATGGACTTCTCCAGGAATCTGTCCAATCTCCTTTTGAAGGCATCCAGGCCAGATGCCATCACCACACCCTGTGGCACGGAGTTCCACAGACCAAAAACACGCTGGGTAAAAAAATATATTATTTTGTCTGTTCTCACTCTCCCAGCCCTCAGTTTGAGTGGATGTCCCCTAGTTCTGGTATTTTGTGAGAGGAAGAAGAGCGTCCCTCTCAGGGCTGTGGAGTCGGTAGATAAATGTTCCGACTCCGACTCCTAAGTTTTTTGTACTTCCGACTCCGACTCCGACTCCCCAACTCCGACTTCTCTGTATTAATATGCAAATCCCATAGTCATGTTTAACATTTAAGCTAACAATAGGAGTTTACAAGTTTTTATAGCCTTAGCTGAATGACAGCAGTTTATCCAATGGTTTATAGCTTCAGTCTTGAACTATTGACCCTCCATTCCCTTCACTTATACAAGTGTCTCTAGTCCTGCAAAAAAACATCCCTTATCAGTGAGAGGCTAGGTTACCCGTGGGTGCTGCGTAACAGCAGAACACAACACTATGGAAAGTATAAGTATTGCCGCTCCTAATTGTGTGTTGCATGCCATGTAGTGAAGCATATGAAAAGCATGCTTCTTCACGGTCACTTAACATGTTCGTTTTGCGGTTACGTGACGCACTGCATGCATTGGTCTTTATTCTTACAGTACAGAAGTCATTAATTATAACTGTTTGTGAATTGGGACATTTAAACTTGCTTTTTTAAAAAAATTCCAATCTAAATTTAGTAGGAGTCGGAGTCGGTGCATTGTTTGCCAACTCCGACTCCGACTCCAGGTACCCAAAAATTCCTCCGACTCCGACTCCTCTACTCCGACTCCGACTCCACAGTCCTGGTCCCTCTATCCACTCTACTCATGCCCTGCATTATTTTGTACGTCTCAATCATATCCTTGCTCTTGACACAGAGGAAGCATCCAGTCGCACGAGCCCACACCTGCACTGGAAAGTACTGTGATCTAGACATAGGATTACCACCTCAGAGAAGCTTGACCAAAACCAGGCAGGGCTTGTTACTTTCTTTCGCCAATCCCATCCCCCCCATCTTGGATTCCATTCCCATCCCGGGCAGCAGCTGCAGGGGGATGTTAGGCTATTTTTAACGCACCCCGTCTGCCCGTCTCTTGTCTCAGTGCACATTTGGGCTTTGATGGGATGGAGGGCTGTGAGCTCAGAAGGTATTAATTCCTCTTTTACTAACAAGGGGAGCATGTGGAACAGATAAGGTGCCCAGGCACCAGTATGAGTCGGCTTGGCATAGAGACTTCAGTCTCCATCCCGATGATCTGCTCCCTCCAGCTTGGCGTTGACACCAGAATCAGCGGCTCAGATCCAGATCTGGGGACATTTGACTTGAGGGATTCTGTCTTCTCCCTGCGAGGGAGGGAGAGAGCGAAAGGACCGTTCCATTCTTTGTGCAAGGGCTCATATTATTTTTTTCTGCCCAATAACTTCCGTTTATAATTGGCCCTTGTGAATCTCTCCCTTGTGTATTGATGAAAATGGGAGAGACGGAAGAGGAGCCATTAGAAGGTAATAGGTATGTACCCAAATATTGCTAAAAGAGGATGGTGGTATTTCCGGATGGATGCTTGTACCATTGATAGACTTTGCAAAGCTGTACACACCAAAAAAAGATAGGTTCCCAACACGCTGATGGCCTGAACTGAATTTCAAGGAGGGTGAGAGAGGTAAAAGTAGTATGAAAGGAATATGAGGAAAGGCAGTTACATGTATTTAAGCTTTAATTTATGGAGCAACTGGGGCTCCTTCTCTCCAGAGATGGCTGTCTATTAGAAGCAGGTAAAAGATGCCTGTAGTTAGAAGTGTTTTCACAGCAGGAAAATGATAAGCGTCAAAGGAAAGAAATAAAAGGATCAGATTCTGAGTAGCTTCTAATTACTTCTCTTTCATCTTTTGCTTCCTGCTTCTCTCTTTCTCCTGGTCTTTCACTTCCAGGCCGCTGAGTCCCTCATGTTCAGATGACACACCACGTACTCCCCCAATACCTCCCCTGCCTCTCCCTGCTGCAATTGGAGGGGGGCTATTGGGGTCCGATGATGAGGAACAAGAGGACCCCCGAGATTACTGCCGAGGTAATTGGGCAATGGAGGCCAGTGGGGTGTGCTGTTCCTCTCCTGGGGTGGGAGAAGGACTCTGTTTAGGATTGCGCAGTCTACACTCTTCTGAGCCATGTGGACTGGGCTGGCACACAGCAGAGGGGGATCTTAGTATTTTTTCCTCCTCCCTACATAAGCTTTGGAGAAGTGTCTTGCTGGCCATTGAGTAAGACAAATGCTAGATCCTTGATCTGGTCCAACAGGGTTCTCTCTTCTGTATCTGAAGCAGGTATGACCTTCCAGATACCGTGTGATGGCAACTCCCATAAGCCACACCCAGCACAGCCAACAGTGAGAGATTATGGGAGCTGCAGTCCAGTTCAAATCTAGAGGGATGCACTTGTTGACCTTTTGCACTGAGTAACAATTGCCCAATGTCTTTTTCAATGATTTGCTCATACATAGCATTGTGTGGATGTGTGGGTACTGCCTCTCCAAATGCCACAACTCAGTTAAACTGATGTCATAAATTAGTTTCTTCTCGTCTCCTTCCAGGTGGGTATTACCCAGTAAAAATTGGGGACCTGTTTAATGGGCGCTACCATGTGGTGCGGAAACTCGGCTGGGGTCACTTTTCTACTGTCTGGCTTTGTTGGGACATTCAGTGAGTATTGGGGGAAGGGAAGAGAAGATAACAAACCTGTTTTTTTCTGACTTCCTGGTGAAAAAAGGAGGGTGGGAAGGAGAGCTAACTTTCCCGAAAAATTAGTGTGTTTCAGAAGGATCAGGATGCACACATGGGAAGTATTGTTTGGTTTTGCAGGGAATGGAAATAGAAATATAGAGAAAGTGACTGACACGCAGCATATAGATCCAGAGGAAGGAGGAGAGTCATGTGCTGGGAGCTTATATGTGGATGAAGGCCTCCCCTCTTGTGTGAACTACACTTGACACAAAAGCCCCTTTGACCCCTTTGAGGCCATTCATTGTTGTGCATTGAGGGCCTTAGTCCAAGAGTGATGAGATTGGAAACCAGAATCCAGAGCCACGTGCGCAGGAAGACTGCAGATATTTGCTCATAATTAGTTATCTCCATACCGTTTCAGACTCATCCTCACAAACAAAGGCTTGCAGTGTTACGATGTTAATCTTCTCTGATGTTAATTTGTAGAGTGGGGGGGAACCCTGGGTTAAGAAAGGAAATGCAGGTTTTCTGACCACTTGCTGATTGTGAATATGGAAAGTTGGTTGTGTACATATGGATACGTAAAGCAAAGCAAAAGCAAAGTGTTCTGCTTATATACCGCCCCATACCACTACAAGTAGTCTCTGGGCGGTTTAAAATTTTTTAATTACTGTGTGCAGGCTACACATTGCCCCCCCCCCAGCAAGCTGGGTACTCATTTTACCGACCTCGGAAGGATGGAAGGCTGAGTGAACCTTGAGCCTGCTACCTGGGATTGAACCCAGGTCGTGAACACAGTTTTACCTGCAGTACAGGCATTTAACCACTGTGCCACGAGGCTCACTCGTAGTCCTGTGTTCACGCATATTGAATTAACCCACAAGAATTCAGAATGCCTTTGAGGATTCATAGATCAAGCACAGAGTAGGCAGCATAGCCAAGTGTCTTATAACAGTGGACCCCTCTCGCTTTTACTGTTTGGGCTACGAAGGAGTCCATTTTCCTTTTTTAAGTTCATTTAATACTTTGGAGGTGGGGAAAATAATCAAGCCAACCCAAACTACTATATTTTATTTTGTTAAGAGCTATCTTGAGAATGTTGTTGGGATTATGAAGTGAAATATAAGTTTTTGGTTTTCAAAAAAATGGTGGGGTGGGGAAGAAAAGCTAGGTAGAACCCAGTCCCTCACTCGTTCCCTTTCCCCAGGCGAAAGCGTTTTGTAGCCCTCAAAGTGGTGAAGAGTGCGGTGCACTACACAGAGACGGCAGTAGACGAGATAAAGCTGCTGAAATGTGTGAGTTTTGTGTCTTTCCACCCTGCTCAAATTCTGGAATGATTGCGGTGCATAGTTTAAAAAAATGGAGGTAATGGGGATTCAGTGGTACCTGTAAACCTTTTTATTGGGAGGAGGGAGTGTGATTCTTTCTGCTCTTCCGTCTTCTCTTTCTCTAACATGTCAGAGCCCTCTGGTAAGGAAAACACAAACTCTGCATGCCTCAGAGGCCTTCTTTCTCATTCAGATAGTCCAGGATTGAGTTTTGTTGCCAAAGACCACTTTCTAGGTGCAAACCAAGATGTGTTTTGTTTGACATTATTCACTGCAGCGGGTTCCAAATCCACGACAGGCTCATTTAATATGAATTCTGGCTACACATCTGTACAACTTCAGATTGCACCCGAAGGACACCCATTGTTCGCATTTAGACAGTTCACTATATAGCAGTGATGGTGAACCTTTTAGAGACCGAGTGCCCAAACTGTGATTCAAAACCCACTAATTTTTTCACAAAGTGCCAATATGGCAATTTAACCCGGATATAGGTGTCTGTGAATGGGTGATGTTGGGTGCACACAGAAACGGCTCCGAGTGCCACCTTTGGCACCTGTGCCAGAGGTTCTCCAACACTGCTATATAGTTCTGGTCTGAGGTTCTAATCTGATTGTCTCCTTGAAGTGCTAGATGTCTTCATGCAGCAAAGTCACCTGCCAGCATGTTCTTTTTGCAACTGGGACACCACTTTTATGCACCTTTCTCATCTCTAGGTTGAGAGCTGGAGTGTGCCAGTTTGAGCCCTCAGGGTTCTAGTAGCTGACCATGGTCTTAGATGCTTCCATTTTGCTGTGCCCTCAGCTTTGTTTCTTACCTTGCGTTCTCCTTTTCACCTTCCCAGGTAAGAGACTCTGATCCCAGTGACCCCAAGCGTGAGAATATTGTCCAGCTGATCGATGACTTCAAGATCTCAGGAATCAATGGTGTCCGTATCCTTCTGCTTATGAAATCATTGCTGTTATTTCCGTTCAGAGAATGTTGGGGTCCACTCTTCTGAGAACATGAGTTCTCAACCTGTCTGTCTTAGATATTAGTGAACTTGTGTAGACAACAAGCCTTACATCTTAAACTGCCGGTGAGATAGTGGATGACTACTTCCTCAGCAAAACAAACAAAACCTAAACCACAAAAAAATTACCAGAAAAACTCTCTCACCATCAGCTAATCCATTTTTTTTTCCTATTGGGGAACATTCAATTCTGCCATCTAGGGCGGTGGTCCCCAACCCCCGGGCCGCGGACCGGTGCCGGTCCGTGGACCGGTCGGCACCGGGCAGGCCGGGGAGGCTCCTCCCCTTTTCCTCCGCCGCCCTCCTCCTCCTCCTCTTCTCTCCCGCGGGTGGCCGGTGGAAGAGGAAGGCTGGAGGAGTGCAGGAGGAGCCGCCGCCACCGCCTTTGTCTTTGCCTCCCTCCTCTGCCTGCCGCCGCCGGCGGCGCATCCTCCTCCTCCTCCGCCCTCCTCCTCGCCCTCCACCACCACCACCAGCAGCAGCAGCAGAACCCCGTTTGGCCCGCTTGCCCCTCCTCGCCTCCTCCCGGCCCCAACCCCCCTGCCCTGGGGGCCGGGCGCGCTGGGGGCCGGCGGGGAGGAGGGCCCCCCCTCGGTCGGAAGAGCAGGTGGGTGCCCCTCCTCCTCCTCCTCCCCCGGGGCGCGCGCCCCCTTTGGCCCCTCCCTGCGGACGCGCTCCAGGGCGGAGCCCCCCCCCCCCGCGGCCGTCGCCGCCGGACTGCACCTGTGTGGGGGGCGGGCGGGGGGGCATTGCGGGCCGACCCGGATGTTTTCCTCGCCCCCCCCCGCAATCGCCCCCACCACCACCGCCGCCGCTGCCATCCCCCCCGCAATCGTCCCCACCCCGCCCCGCCGCCGCCGCGACCCCCCCGTAATCGCCGCCGCCGCAATCCCCCCCAATCGCCCCCGTCCCGGGAGCCGCCGCCGCCGCCGCTTTGCTGCCCCCGCTGGCCTCGGCCCCGTCACCGGCCTCTCGGGGCCGTCCCGGGAGCCGCCGCCGCTGCCTTGCTGCCCCCGCCGGACGCGACCCCCGTCACCGGCCTCTCGGGCCGTCCCGGGAGCCGCCGCCGCCGCCTTGCTGCCCCCGCCGGACGCGACCCCCGTCACCGGCCTCTCGGGGCCGTCCCGGGAGCCGCGCCGCCGCCGCCTTGCTGCCCCCGCCGGACGCGACCCCCGTCACCGGCCTCTCGGGCCGTCCGGGGAGCCGCCGCCGCCGCCTTGCTGCCCCCGCCGGACGCGACCCCCGTCACCGGCCTCTCGCCGCCGCCTTGCTGCCCCCGCCGGATGCGACCCCCGTCACCGGCCTCTCGGGCCGTCCCGGGAGCCGCCGCCGCCGCCTTGCTGCCCCCGCCGGACGCGACCCCCGTCACCGGCCTCTCGGGCCGTCCCGGGAGCCGCCGCTGCCTTGCTGCCCCCACCGGACGCGACCCCCCGTCACCGGCCTCTCGGGCCGTCCCGGGAGCCGCCGCCGCCGCCGCCGCCGCCGCCTGCCCCCCCCGCCGGACGCGACCCCCGCCACCGGCCTCTCGGGCCGTCCCGGGAGCCGCCGCCGCCTTGCTGCCCCCACCGGACGCGACCCCCGTCACCGGCCTCTCGGGCCGTCCCGGGAGCCGCCGCCGCCGCCGCCTTGCTGCCCCCGCCGGACGCGACCCCCCGTCACCGGCCTCTCGGGCCGTCCCGGGAGCCGCCACCGCCGCCTTGCTGACCCCGCCGGACGCGACCCCCGTCACCGGCCTCTCGGGCCGTCCCGGGAGCCGCCGCCGCCGCCTTGCTGCCCCCGCCGGACGCGACCCCCGTCACCGGCCTCTCGGGCCGTCCCGGGAGCCGCCGCCGCCGCCTTGCTGCCCCCGCCGGACGCGACCCCCGTCACCGGCCTCTCGGGCCGTCCCGGGAGCCGCCGCTGCCTTGCTGCCCCCACCGGACGCGACCCCCGTCACCGGCCTCTCGGGCCGTCCCGGGAGCCGCCGCCGCGCCGCCGCCGCCTTGCTGCCCCCGCCGGACGCGACCCCCGTCACCGGCCTCTCGGGCCGTCCCGGGAGCTGCCGCCGCCTTGCTGCCCCCACCGGACGCGACCCCCGTCACCGGCCTCTCGGGCCGTCCCGGGAGCCGCCGCCGCCGCCGCCGCCGCCTTGCTGCCCCCGCCGGACGCGACCCCCGTCACCGGCCTCTCGGGCCGTCCCGGGAGCCGCCACCGCCGCCTTGCTGACCCCGCCGGACGCGACCCCCGTCACCGGCCTCTCGGGCCGTCCCGGGAGCCGCCGCCGCCTTGCTGACCCCGCCGGACGCGGCCCCCGTCACCGGCCTCTCGGGGCCGTCCCGGGAGCCGCCGCGGCCTTGCGGCCCCCACCGGACGCGACCCCCGTCACCGGCCTCTTGGGCCGTCCCGGGAGCCGCCGCTGCCGCCGCCGCCGCCTTGCTGCCCCCGCCGGACGCGACCCCTGTCACCGGCCTCTCGGGGCCGTCCCGGGAGCCGCCGCCGCCTTGCTGCCCCCACCGGACGCGACCCCCGTCACCGGCCTCTCGGGCCATCCCGGGAGCCGCCGCCGCCGCCGCCGCCTTGCTGCCCCCGCCGGACGCGACCCCCGTCACCGGCCTCTCGGGGCCGTCCCGGGAGCCGCCGCCGCCTTGCTGCCCCCGCCGGACGCGACCCCCGTCACCGGCCTCTCGGGCCGTCCCGGGAGCCGCCGCCGCCGCCGCCGCCTTGCTGCCCCCGCCGGAAGCGACTCCCGTCACTGGCCTCGCGGGGCCGTCCAGGGAGCCGCCGCCGCCGCGACCCCCCGTAATCGCCCCCATCCCGCCGCCGCCGCCGCGACCCCTATGGAATCGCCCCACCCCGCAAGAAAGAAAGAAAGAAAGAAGGGAGGGAGGGAGGGAGGGAGGAAGGAGAAAGAAAGAAAGAAGGGAGGGGGGAAAGAAAAGGGAAATAAAGAAAGAAGGGAGTGAGGGAGAAAGAAAGAAAGAAAGAAAGAAAGAAAGAAAGAAAGAAAGAAAGAAAGAAAGAAAGAAAGAAAGAAGGAAGGAGGAAGGGAGGAAGAAAGAAAGGGGGAGAAGGAGGAAGGGAGAGAGAGAGAGAAAGAAAAAGAAAGAAAGAAAGGAAGGAAGAAAGGAAGGAGGGAGGGAGAAAGAAAGAAAAAAAAAAAAAAAAAAGAAAGAGAGAGAGAGAGAAAGAAGGGAGGGAGGGAGGGAGGGAGGAGGAGAAGAAAGAAAGAAGGGAGGGGGGGGGGGGAAAAAAAAAGAAAGAAAGAAAGAAAGAAAGAAAGAAAGAAAGAAAGAAAGAAAGAAAGAAGAAAAGAAAGAAAGAAAGGGGAAGGAGGAAGGGAGGAAGAAAGAAAGAAAGAAAGAAAGAAAGAAAGAAAGGGGGAGAAGGAGGAAGGGAGAGAGAGAGAGAAAGAAAAAGAAAGAAAGGAAGGAAGAAAGGAAGGAGGGAGGGAGAAAGAAAGAAAGAAAAAAAGAAAAGAAAGAGAGAAAGAAGGGAGGGAGGGAGGAGAAAGAAAGAAAGAAGGGAGGGGGGAAAGAAAAGGGAAAGAAAGAAAGAAGGGAGTGAGGGAGGGAGAAAGAAAGAAAGAAAGGGGGAGAAGGAGGAAGGGAGAGAGAGAGAAAAAGAAAGGAAGGAAGGAAGGAAGGAAGGAAGGAAGGAAGGAGGGAGGGAGAAAGAAAGAAAGAAAGAAAGAAAGCCGCCCACCGGGTCCTCGCCGCCGCGGGGCAGCCCCACACGAGGAGGAGGGGGAGGGGCGCGCGGCAGCCCCCCTTGGCCCCCCACCCGCCGCCTACCCCGGGCTCTTCGCCGCCGCCGCCGCTACCCCGCACTTCCCCGGTGTCTCCCCGGCACCCGAAGGCAGCGCCTGCTCCTCCTCCTCCTCCTCCGCGGGAAGGATCCAGCCCCGTCAGTGGCGGCGGTCCCCGAGCAAAGCCGGGCCTCCCCGGAAAGGAAGAGTCCCAACTGTCCGGTTTGCAAAGGTGAGAGGGAGGGGGTGGGGTGGTGCGGTCGTGCATGTGTGCGTCTCTCTCTCTCTCTCTCCCGCCCGACCCCCCATTCGCATTCCTTTATCTCCCCCCCTTCCCCACCCCCACCCCCACCCCCGGGCCATGGAAAAATTATCAAAAATTTACCGGTCCGCGGGGATAAAAAGGTTGGGGAGCACTGATCTAGGGAGTCACTGTTGAGCTTTTCATTTGGGTGGGCCTGTTGCGGATGTGTAGAGAGAGTTACAGCCTTTTCAGGTGATTGACGAAATAATGGCACGGTTGTTTGCAAGCTACAAGGATTTTATACGGTTAGGCACTGGCCGTTAACATGTTCATGGGGTATCTTTTGCTGTGGCTGTGCAACCCCAGAGGGAGGTTTTGGCCAGTAGGCGAGATAAATCTGATGGTAAACCGCACTTTCAATGTAATCAGCCTTTTTGAGAATGTTAAAAAGGGGGGCAGGTGAGTTATGTTCCTCGATTATTTTTTGAACATGGCCTCTTAAAATCAATCGAGTAGGGGCTGTCAGTGGCCCAATGGCCAGACTAGGAAGAGGGAGAGTCAGATTTAAATCCTCACTCAGACATGAAACTTGCAATGGGATCTTGGGGTAGTCATCACCTTTCAGCCTGACCTACCTTACATTATTGCCGTAAGGATAACAAAAGAGGAGAGGAGAGAACTGTATACTGTATACTCTCTTGAGTATCCCGGAGAAAATCCACAGCCACAATGTTCCTGAATTACAATCATTCCATGCCTTCTAATGAAGAGTTCTTTACCCACATTCGAGGTGGTGTATTTCCTCGTTCATTCCCATTGGGTCTGCCTTGTACCATTGTAAAAGGAATGGGCACAACCAGATGATACTTCCCTGCAGCAAATCTTCCCCTGCCAACCCAGCTTATATCTTGCTGCCATTCGATAAAGAGTCCGTCATCCACAGTGACCCGTATTCAACATCCAAGTGCCTCAACGATTTTGTATTCAACGGGCACAACTTTCCCCCTCAAATCTGACCCATTTTAAAAATGACCCATACATACCACAGAGCAAAAGGACTGTAAGCAAGCTTGTGATAACAATTGCTCGCAGTCATTCCAGTTGCCTTTATCTCTCTTTGACTTGGAACCTACCCAGATGTCTGTATGGTCCTGGAAGTTTTGGGGCACCAGCTATTGAAATGGATCATCAAGTCCAACTATCAAGGGCTCCCTATACCTTGTGTCAAGAGCATCCTGCGTCAGGTAAAGATGGGTTCTGTTGTAATGGCTTATTGGGGGAGGAATGGGTACAGCTGGGATTGTTCCTCTGTTCCTTACTAATCACCTTATACCTAAATTATGTTGCACTTCTATCTCTGGATTTCCCCACAGTGGCCCACAGCCATGTTGATCGGTTGCTCCATTTTAATTAGCATTAACATGACAAGTGTTTATAGTGGGCCTACCTGGCTTGGCCATGTCTGCCTGTCAAAGGGCCTGATTCTTCTGCAGTCCTGTTTTTTTCTTCTATAGAGGCCACCGTATGTAAACAAACTCTGAGTGCCCACGTAGGTAAACAAACATGGCAAACTGTATGTAAATCCCACAGAGTCACCCAGTACCACAGTTTCTTGGCATACAAGGTGAGGATCCTTGTATTTGTTTCCCCGTCTTGAGGATGTACCTTCCTTCCCAGGTATTGCAGGGCCTCGACTACCTCCACACAAAGTGCAAAATAATCCACACAGACATCAAACCAGAGAATATCCTTCTGTGTGTCGATGAGAGTTATGTGCGGCGTCTGGCAGCTGAGGCCACTCTGTGGCAACAAACAGGTGGGCCTCCTCCCTCTGGCTCTGCAGGTAAACAGTACCTTCCTACCCGTGCCTTTTAAGCTGTAGAAATATGTGTGGTATCGGAGAGATGAGTCAGTGGCTCGGTTATTCATTCAGTGCCAAATGGACCAGACCAGATTTTGGAAGGGGGAGAAACTAGAGATTGTAGCTTGCGTGCAGCCATTTCCACCAGATAATGAAGGGTTTGGATCTGTGTTTGCTGATCTATGACTAATGGTGAAATTGCCACATTCTCAGGGAGTGCATGAGGAATAGGGAGGCGATGGATGCGTTAGGGCAGTGTTGGTGAACCTATGGCACGGGTGCCAAAAGTGGCACTCGGAGACCTTTCTGTGGGCACACGACATCACCCCTTCACAGCCACCTGTATTCAGGTTAAATGGCTGCATTGGTGCTTTGTGGAAAGTTAGTGGGTTTTTTACCGTAGTTTGGGCACTTGGTCTCTAAAAGGTTCACCATCACTGCGCTAGGATGTCAGTATTGTTTAGAACTCTGTTTACAGGAACATGAATGGAGCTAGGGGGATCGGACTGTGTAGGCACTCAGTGACACCGGGGATCTTAAATTGTCCAGCAAATTCTTGAGAAAGCAAAACACGGGCACAGGCAACATGTCGATTGGCCAACAATGCGAGGCTGAAGATGATCACGTTGTTTGAACAGCAGGATCAGAATATATAAAGTGATGGCTTAGACAGCTTGGTTTTTATCTGAAGGACACTGTAAATACACACACACGGACACACAACACCACCCAAATCGACAGTAAATTCCATTCATCACTTTTTCCATATCCCCTTCTTGCCTCTGGCTCAGCAAATGGATGGCGCAGCTGTGATCTACGCATGACTCGGGTCTGGCCGGAGGAATTCTAGTGACTAGTCAGGAACAGAGAGGGAAAGGGGGTAGGAAAGGGGAAGACCTTGCAAGATAATGTGTTGTGGTCCTCATGGCTGAAGGCAACAAAAAGGGAAGAGAGAAGATGAGTCTTCCTCCCTCCCCTGCCATCCATGTACATGTTCTCCCAAGTGTCCCTGCTTGTTGCATGAGACCTTCTAGGGCTGCTAATCTCTGTAGCCCTCCCTATTGTGAATGGTGGGGAGTGGGAATAAGAGAGAGGCATTTGAAGCGTTTAGGCGGCAAGAAATTAAAAGGAAGGGGATTGCCGGCTGGATAGCTCAGTGGTTTAGGGGTCTGGCTGCAGAGCCAGAGGAAGGGGGTTTGATTCCCCATGAGGCCTCCTATAAGAGCCAGCCTCTGTGGCCTTAGGCAAGCCGTGCAGTCACAGGATGCTCCTAGAACAGGCATGTCCAAACTTCGGCCTTCCTGATGTTTTGGACCACAACTCCCAGAATTCTAAGCTTAGAATGCCAATGAGAAAGGACTGTGGGACTTGTGGTCCAAAACATCGGGAGGGCCAAAAGTTTGGACACGCCTGTCCGAGAAGAAGACCACTTTGGAGTACTGTCTCCTTGGAAAACCCTGAAAAGGGTCGTCGTAAATCAGAATTGAATTGATGGCACATGGGGATGATAGGTGTGTGATGGGAAAGTCGGCATGAGACAGAAATGTGAAACAGAGAAACGAGAGAGGGGCATGAGTTAAAAAATGAATTGCAAATTTTTTTCAGAAATCGCTAATTTGTCAATTTGTTTTCATATGACTCGATACCCGCAACAAATACATGTTGGCATGTTTTAGCAATTTGCCATTTGCTGATTCATTGGACTGTAAAAATGGGCCCCAAGGCACCTAGAGACACTATATTTATAGGGAAGGTTCCCCAGATAGTTTTCTACCATCCTTCCAAGTTTGGGGGAAGATTGAATTTCTGGTTTCTGAACTATGCACCCCCAAAGAGTCTCCCATAGGAAAGTTCCTCCCAGGAAGCTGGACAGCAGACTTGCAGTAAAACTTCCTTTGAATGTTCTGCAATCATTCCAAATTTGGTGAAGGTATGGTTGACTCAAACCTATTGCTGGAGGGCACTTTCCGTGTGTGTGTGTGTGTGTGTGTGTGTGTGTGTGTGTGTGTGTGTGTGTGTGTGTGTGTGTGTGTGTGTGTGTGTGTGTGTGTGTGTGTGTGTGTGTGTGTGTGTGTGTCGGGGCGGTACTTTGTGAGTGTGTAATCCAAAGTCTGAAAACAAATATTCACCCAACTTGGAGGGGTTATAGAGGAGATTTATGGAAGGCTTCCCTGCTAATTTGGTATTTCCAGGTGCCTGGGGTTTTTATAGGGTTTAAAAGTTTTTTTAAAAGGAATTTACAAATTGATTCATCGGGGGGGGGGGGGAATCATAAATTCTTTGTCTTTGTGTGTGTGTGTGTGTGTGTGTGTGTGTGTGTGTGTGTGTGTGTGTGTGTGTGTGTGTGTGCGCGCGCGCGTGTGATTTGTTGACCTTGACAAATCAGGAATCACTTCTATTTCATCCCCATCTCTAGCAGAAACAAAAAACAGAAATGGGCCAAGTGCAGCCCTACCCCAATTTTTTTTTTTAAAAAAAAGGGTTTTGCTCCAAATGTTCCACTATTTTATCTCTCCAGCCCTGACATAAAGGCTGGAAGATAGGGCAGTGACCGAGGGAGGTGTCCATACCTTGAATAGTTTGCGTGACACTTACCTGAATTCTGCCCTTAAGATCTAGAAGCATTCATGAACCCCAGAAGCCTGGTAAAATCCGTGTGTTGTTTGGCATCCCCCAAATTCCCGCAAGATCTCCTTGATTCAGCTGACGTTATGTAAAGAAATGTCACGAGAATAATACCCCACTGCAGACAGTGTCGGGCAGGTTGTGGCTGGACAAAAGAGGTGCCAAGATGGCTTAATAGCTGGAAAAACTGGGCATCCTTGGTTCTCCTCCTCATGGGTTCTGCCTTTTCTTAGTGTTACTGGTTGATGTTTGTTTGCTTTGGACTTCCTGGCTCTTTGATTCTGGGAATCATTTTCTGTCTCTTTCTTTCTCTCCCTGCTCCATCTGTGCCCTTCTTCCCTCAGTCAGCTCTGCACCCCAGGAAAGCCTGGTAAGTCTCCCTTACCCCTGGTGCTTCTCTACCTTCCCAGCCCAGAAGAAGGGGCAGAATGATGTGTTGTATTGCCTGGACGTTGAGAACTTGCTTGCATGGTGAGGCAGGTGTTGGTCAGCGGGCAGCTATCCCCTACAAGAGTCTTGTGTGGACGGCAAGGTCTTCCCTTTATTTTACCATTGAGTCCAAGGCTTGTGGCCCCAACTAATTTTTACCAACAATCAACCTATAAATCCACCCAGGGACAAGTTTTATTTATTTATTTTTACTTTGCTTATTTACCGTATTTTCCCATCTATAAGACCTTCCCATATATTAGACCACCCCACACACACTTTGAGTACCCCACATTAATAAAATCATTAAATCCTTCTTGAGGTCTCCTCCACCACCCACCCACCCCCACTGTTGCCTTTCCTTTCCGCATTCTGAAGACTCGTTGGTCAGTTGTCTCCTTTGCTTTTGCCAGAGGAGGGCAATCAAGCCAGAAAGAAAAGAAAACAGTGTGGGGTGGGGTGAGAAGAACTCAAACTGAGTTTCAGTTTCTCTCTGGCAGAGTGAAAAGGCACTTCTTAAACCTCTAAGCTTTTCCTCCCCACCAGTTCTGGGGGGGAAACAAAGCCCAGAGAGTAAAAACAAAGGTTGCTGGAAAGGAAGGGAAACAGCAAGGTCAGTTTGGGTTCTCTTCCACCCCTCCCCAACCCCTCCGGAAGGGCTTACATGTATACAACCCCTCCTTAATTTTTAGTGTCATGGTTTTAGGGGGGGAAATAGCATCATATATGTGGAAAAATACGGTATACCCCATACAGCGACTGTGGAAAAGACATCTTGCATCTTTGAAAAGGCAACATTAAAGCTAAGAACAATAAGCAAGCAAATGAAAGATGGTGGGAATTGGCAAATTATCTTTAGAGGCATTGTTCGATGCGGAAGCCCATGTTTGCTCAGGAGAGAGCATTCAGAGGCACGTGTGGGTCTTCTCAGGGCAGGTAAGATGGATGGCTATCACAGACCGTTTGGGGTGATCTCTTTGTAACGAGGAAGTGGACGGGCGTATTAATCTTTGTCTCGAACTACCGGTTAAAGGCTTCAACCGGGTGTACTAGGAATTTTCCTATGAAATGTGATTTTTTTCAAATTAATATTATGCCAACTTTGGTTGACATATTTTATGAGTTCAGGCAGCTTTGATGTCCCACCCAGAAATGCCATGAGGAATGCTGTGGATGTATCCTCAGTGGCATTTCTGCGATGCACATCAGAGCTGCTTAAAATAGTAGGGCATTCATCAACCAGTGGAAGCAGTATACAGTGGTAACTCTTAAGACAAATGCCTTGTATGACAAAAAAAAACTTGTAAGAAAAATAATAATCCAGGAATAGGCATGCTTTCCGTGGCAAAAAATTCCCTATGGGATGCTTTGCAAGTCAAAAAAAGGTTCCACATGTATCCAAAAACCACACACCCCAGTTATTTTTGTCTTGATTGTAGCCTCTGGAACGGATTAATTCATTCCCAATGCATTCCTGTGGGAAATTGTGTTTTGTAAGACAAACATTTCATAAAACAATCTATAGCCTCCAGAACAGATTAATCCATGTTCTGTGCATTTCTATGGGAAACTGCGTTTTGTAAGACAAAATTTTCTTAAAACAAATTGACCCGTAGAATGAATTAAATTTGTTTGAAGAGGTACCACTGTATTAAAATGTGTATTTGGGCATCTGGGTACCATAGCAAGTATTTTAGAGGAGAACAGTTCACATTTCACATGGCTTCACCTGTACCCTTGGATCGAGTATCTCTCCAAGCAAGGGTGTGTGCTGACATAGATATTAAAATCCATACATGTTAAAATCCATGCCTGGTTAATAGGAAAGTCATTCCCAGCACATACATACTAAGTAAAAATGAATATAATGAAGATAGGTTAATACACTGGAGTTTATCTTAAACTATATCTCACATTTCAGTGGTGCTCTTATAACAGTGTTGGCAAACCTATGGCACAGGTGCCAAAGGTGGCACATGGAGGCCTTGCTAAGGGCACGTGATATCACCCCCTCACAGCCACGGTACTTCCCCCTCCACTCACAGCACACCACTATGCTTCGTGCAGAGAGCCAGGCGAAGGGGAGGCAGCGGCTTGTGGGCTTCTTCTTAGCCCCAGTTTACTCTCCTGGCATGCCACTCTGGGCATCCTAAAGGCAGCGTGGCTGTAAACTGGGGCTATGAAGGGCCCACAAACCGCTGCCTCCCCTTTGCCCAGCTCTGCATGGAGCTGGTTCAAGACATAGCCCCAGTTTACTCTCCAGCCACATTGCTTTTGGGGTGTCCAGAGTGTTGTGGCTGGAGTGTAAATGGGGGCTGCGAACAAGCCCACAAGCTGCCGCAATTGTGTAGCATCCCATTTGCCTCTCTGCCCAGGGATGAGGTGCTACCCTTCGGGAAAGTGAGGATTAAAGAGCAGGTTTTTGAATTAGAATTTCCCACGGCCACAGCAAGGGTGCTGTGGCCATGGGGAATTCCTGAAGGGTAGCACCCGAAGCCTTTGTAACCCGGGGGTACCAACTGTATTCAGGTTTAATTGCCGTATTGGCACTTTATGAAAAATAAGTGGGTTTTGAATCGCAGTTTGGGCACTCGGTCTCTAAAAAGTTTGTCATCACTGTCTTATAACCACCGCTACCTCTGTGTGGTAGACTCACAGGAAAAGCTGCTGAGGAAAGAAGCATGATATTGAGGAAGGGGTGCCCGAAAAGAGACCTAATTGGTTTTCTCATTTCCCTCATTGTTTGCGACAAGTCCTGTATGCGGATGGGTGGCCGAATTATCCGCAGACAGAAAGTTTCCCAAATTCCATTATGGTTTAGGTCTCTGGCTGCCGACCCAGAGGTTGGAAGTCCAGTTCTCTGCGATGCCTCCTTGACAGGGTGCTGGGGTCAGTGATCTGTAGGTCCTTTCCAGAACTGCACTCCTAAGATGCCTGTGGATCTCTGCTGATGTCCAGAAAGAATAATAAGGCTGTTTTCCTTCCACCCCATGACCAGCCAGCGAGCCAAAGCCTCCTAAATGCAGAGCACGTTGGGGGTTGTAATCTTGCTGCCCCATTGGGCTCCATAGAGGGTGCTTCGTGAAGAATTACAACTCCCAGGATGCACGGCAGCAGGAAGAACCGAGTGAGAGGAAGTTAATTCGGCATCAGATTTCAGTCAGTGTCTCTGTGTGTAAAATCTAGATGTTGGTAGATTTTATGTTTGTGGGGTGCAGCTCTCAAAATTGTGCTTCAGGATTCTTCGAGAATTCAGGGAGTTGCAATCCAGAGCAAGAGAAGAAAACATCCTTAAAGACCAGCATGTCAGAAAGTATATCGATACATTAGAAAAATGTTATATATCGAGGGTGGTTGAGCTAGGGGAGCCCTTTTTCAGGCAGCATATGATTTGTGACACATTGAACCGATGTGTCTCTCCACAGGGAGGGGTATTGTACAATTCTAAAGCACATGCATGCAGACGGTTCTATTTATTGTCCACAGTTTTCAAAGAACAAAGCTGGGGGTGAGGGGAACCCTCCTACCTGATATGCTTCCTGTATATTAGGGTATAGACTTCTGGTCCTCCAGATATTTTTGGATCCCAGCTGCTGTCAGCTCTACCCAGAATGGCCAATGCCAAGGGGTGATGGAATGTAAGTGTGTCTAGCATGAATCCAGAGGGCAACAGGCTCCCTCCCCACCCTCTGCTTCTTTCTGTGCCCCACTGTGCTCATTTGGTTGAATTAAATATCAACAGGATTCAAGTTCAGCTAGTTGAGTCTGGACCCAGCCCAGACATCAAAGGCCACATTTTACACATCCTTGTTTTAGTTTTGTTGAGGCTGGAGATTTTCACGGGCTCTTGGCCTCTTAACTCCTGAGGACAAAGCAGAGGCAAAAACAGAGTGGAGAGGATCTCTGGAAGTTGAGTCATGGCAACTGGACTTCTTTTCTTGAGAAACTGAAATGTTTCACTGCTCATCCAAGCAGCTTCATCAGTCTGAAAAAGGCTAGTTGTGTGAGTCCTCCATTTTATAGCTCACTTTGACCTCTTGTAACCATGGTCTGAAATAGGCTTATAAGATGAACAGTGGCCTGAATAAGCTCATTAGGTAGACAATAGTCTCAATAGGCCATTAGCTGAACAATGGCCTAAGGTGCTGAAACCCATAAAGTATGGGTTGTTAGCTATGGCAGCTAGACTGTGCCTGAGCCCCCCACCTCTGTTGAGAGAGGATTTTTCAATGCTCAGATGAATGTCCTCCCTGACCCCTCTCTCAAACTACCTGTCTTCTTTGTCTAATATGTGTACATCCTCATCTTTGAATGAGTGCCCTTTGTCCTTCAAATGGAGCTACACTGCTGATTCTGATCCTGAGCTGCTGCCCCTCCTATACTGGGCCATCCTTCTGTTTAATGGTTGTTTGGTTTCTCCAATGTAGAGGTCTGCACACTCCTCACTGCACTGGACCGCATATACTATATTGCTCCTTTTGTGTTTTTGGTGTTGGGTCCTTTGGGTGGACGAGTCATGTTTCTTGTATCTTGAGTTGCCATGACCAACTTCCAGATAAACTCACCTGGATGACTGAGAATCTTCACAGACAGAGCGGAGAGGAAAATGAGCACTGCACTCCTTGTTTGGGACAATTCTCGCATTCCTTGGCCTTTGACCATGCTGCGTGGAGCCAAAATCTCTGGAAGCCCAGTGGTTCTCACCATTGGCTAACACATTGTGGCCGCAGTCAAGTAAGCTACTTTGTCTGAAGCCTGTCCAATTCCCTCTGCTCTTGCTGTAACTGAGGGCTGACCCCACACAGGCCAAAGGCCAAGGCTGTCATCCATCCGGTGATCAACAGCAGATCTTCTGTGGTTCTGAGGGCCTTTTTTTTAAACCAAGCCATGGCTGATGACCTTTCTCCCCCTTGTGGGCATCGTAGGCCACACAAGGCCTCTCTACCACTTGCAGCCATTCTCAGTGGGAGGCTATGGGAAACATATGGCCCTCTGGGGGACCCTGGCACATAGGATTGGACCCCCAGATTGGAAACAGTTCTTCACATAAATATTCTTATAAGGTCAATTATGTGACCTTAGACCTTACAATTCTGATTTGGCCTGTAGTTCTTTTTTATTAGATTATGGCTCTGACACACCATAAAAAAGATTGAAAATAGCTAGCTAGCTTGAGTTCTCTGTGCCAGGTTAGAACTATGTTTCCAGAAGGAAGCCAGAATGTGTGAGCAGCCAAACACCGTTAACTGTGTGAAAAGCTGGCTGTATAATTCAGCTAGCTGTAACATCACCAAGGGCAAGTCCCTGGTTATGGAGTAACTGTTTGTATGGACTCTGTTGCAGTAAGTCTGGAGTTGTCTGAAGCATATCAGTCGCCCTTCCTAAAAAACAGTTAACCATAACATTGCTTCCCCCTGCCAACTGCAATTTGGCATTTTGGCGACCATCGTGTTGCTGCTTCATATGTTATACGCTTAGTGCAAAGTTCACCTATTTCAGTGGGGCAGGCTGAAAAGGAAAGACGGCTCTTTTTCTACATCGTGTTGCTATACTGCTGATGCAAAGCAGGAGACAGGAAAAAGTCAGTCTGGTGGGTTGGTGTTGGTACTGTCGACGTTCACCAGCCTGACCTAGGTGCAGAAGGCTGGCTGGGGAGGGCACTTTTAGATACAAGAAACAAAGAGTGCCCCTGAGCACATGCTGAAGCTTGGATCTTTTGTTTTCAGTCTCAGAACTGAGCCGAACCTGACATTCCTTTTCTTGGAGGAGTCTGTTCCTAGCAGGAGGATAAAAATTGATGATTTTAAAAAAAAAACAATTTATTTAAATCACTTTTAAATAATAATAATAATAAAACATCTCTTTTTAAAATTTCAATTGTGATTTAAATCCTATCCATTTGGGTTCCTGTCCCCTCCCCCCAAATTTGGTAGTTGAATTTGGGAGGGCGAGGGTGAAGCATGGTGATGGTGGCTCCAGCATAAACAAGTAGATCCCCATCTATCTTTTGCCCATTACCTACAGCAAGTATGGGAAAGCAAAGGTGGAGTCCGAAGTCCTCTCGCAGGGTTCACTGCCACTCGTAGTGCTGCTATCCGCGTTCTGCCCAGAACACCTGAGAAGGTCAGAGGTTGTGTGATGACTTCTCACTTCTCTCTTCTGCTCCCATTTGCAAGCCCGGTTTTTCCAGCTTTAGAGGGTCCTCGGAAGTTGGTCTTCCCTTTAGCCCAACAAGCGTTTGTGTTGGTGATCATATAATCATGATCCTCACCGCAAAATGTAGACTTTGAAGGGAGGAACCCAATTTTTTCTCAGATAGAAAGCCAGTTTGCTTCTCTAAACCCCATGAAAATCAGGGGCAATTGTAGCAATCCGTTGTTGTTTTTTATTAAAAAAAAAAACACCCACCTAGAATAAATTCCTTTTGTGTGAATGCCACCTAAGACATTGCAAGGACAGATGCTGCTGATACTGCCAGCAGTTTCATTGGAATGCAACATGTCACCCCAAGATGGAGGCCCTTTGGCTCGCGTGGCAGTCTTGGGGCTTATTTCCTCCTGAATCATCTTCTGTATATGGTTGATTTATGGTCCGTTTTTCAAAATGCCCAACCGTTAAAATGCCGGGAGGCGGATATGTAAAAATGAATGGATGCTTGCACACGGTCTAGCTTTGTGGGCTTGCATTTTGACCAAGTATCAAATAAACCTTTATGATTCTTTTAAGGGTCCTCTGTGATCCCATCATTCCTAGCTCAGTTCCCGCTGCTCATGCACCCTCGCGTTCCTTTCTGCTCTTTTGCATTAATGGCAGCAAGCTGGCTGGCCATGGTGTGGCTTACCAGAATCCAGGGGTGTGTGGAGGGTCCTATTTCATAAGCTCACGGTGCAGTTTTTCTTGGTTTGTTTTCTTTTAATCCTCATACCCTTTGGCCTTCACACCTTGATGGCATGTGTAGGTACTCCCAGATATGCCTCACCCTTGTGTCAATCTATGAATCCATGTTTTGCTTGTGCAAGCTTACATGCACCCCTTGCACAACCATCATGGTTTTTTTGTTTTCTCATTCCCAGTTGCACGCTCTTCATGCCTTGTGTGTGTTCTCCGGAGTTCACTCTTCTGCCATCGAGCACACCCTTGTTTCTGTACGTTTCTTCCTTTGCTTCTGTGCCTGTTTTCGCTGACTCACACAGGACTTGAATCAATGAACTGCTTCCTTCTGCCCTCCCAAAGAGTGTTTGAGAAAAGTTCTTTTTCTTTGTACTACAAATTGTAGAATCCCTCAGTGGGGTTGTGCCAGATATAGGCCAAACAAAGTAACTTTTTGGATATTGTGCCTGAAAAGACCTCTTGCTTCTGCCGTTGGGCCGACACTGGTCCCAAGCTTGGTTTACAGCCCTGACTCGTGCATGCCTCACTTCGCCCTCCCTTTCTCCTTTTACCTCTGTCCCCCCTTTTTATTCTTGGCAGGAACCTTGAATGAAGAAGCCGTATAAGATCTAACACTCGGTGAAGGGGCCAAGCTGTGTCCAGGCAGGCTATACCACCTCAGATTTCAAGTGGGGGCTCGTATGACTGAAACGTCCCTCTGTGCCTAAATAAATCTATGCCTGCCTCCCAGGAAGTAGGGGGCTATTCCCTGGCTTCTTTGTTTACTAAGGGAAAGAGGGATTGTAGTCATGTGAGCTCCCACCTGCAATTTGCAGTGGAACATCCCAGGCTCAAGTGGTCCCCTTGATTTAAAACTAGGCCTCAGTTTTCCAGCCATTTATTCACATTGCCTAAAGGATCTGTACATTTACAGCTATGTAGCATGTGTTGCCCTCCGTCGGGATGGGGTTTGGGGCTAGGATTACATTTTCTCTTTGCCCCTCTCATTCCTTTTCACACTTGTCATGCTCTTGCCCGTTGCGTGTTTTGGTATGCATTGCATTTTTGTTTTTGTGAGGCAAGTCTTGCCGTTGGGAGCCCTGCCTGTTTCCAGGTGGTTCCCTTGGTTTGCCCCTTTCCGATTTCCTCTTGTCTGCCCCGGGTATCATGAGCTGGCATGTGGCTCCTTTGCACGCTCTTCCCTTGCCTCCTTCTTCCTCTTCCCCCCGCCCCCTCCTTCTCCCTCCCCCCCAATCCCCCATACCTCAAACCATACCTGGAATGGAGGGCAATTGGGTTGTGACATGGGCCCTCTCTCCTCTCCCAAGAATGGCAAGCTGTCGAAGAACAAGCGGAAGAAGCTGAAGAGGAAGCAGAAAAGACAGAGCCAGCTCCTGGCCGAACGGCTTTGCGACCTTCAACAACTGGAAGACCTGTCGGCCATGCCAGCGGGTGATGCCAGCGAGGCTGCGTTGAGTCCAGGTGAGCTAGGCGGTAGACCTGTCCTTAGTCAAGCGTGCACACAGAGGAGCTCTCAACCCACCCTTCTCCCACCAGCATCCTCCCTTTGTTCACCGGCCTTCTTCACACCCCTTGCTTTCATTGGGTTTGTGTATCTTCCCACATGACTCTGTTCTTGGATGTGTTCCCGTAAACATTGCCCCAGCAGCGGTTGCTGTTGTCAGTTGGGTTCCTGTACTTTGTTCCCATGGTGGCCAGTCGTATACGATGAGACGAAAAGAGGATTTGCTTAGACCTCTTGTTATTTATTTATTTATTTATTTTTACATTTTTACACTGCACCGATTTTTCCACTCTGGGTGGTTTACAAATGAAACAACAAAAAAATTAAAAACCCCACAGGTACAAATAAAATTGAACACAACAAAAGAAAAAAGAGAAGAGTCCGGCAAGAGGCACAAACACTTAACACAAAGGACAACAAATAAGGGGCATAAAACAGACACTGTGTTGTGTGTGTGTGTGTGTTGCGTCGTTACAGTTGTGCCCGACTCTTCGTGACCCCATGTCCATGGAGTTTTCTGGGCAGGAATACTGGAGTGGTTTGCCAGTTCCTCCTCCAGGCGCCTGCAGCACCTGGTATTCCCTGGTGGTCTCCCATCCAGGTACTAACCAGGGCTGACCCTGCTTAGCTTCCGAAAACAGGAGAGATCGGATGTGCTTAGGGCAGGGGTGCCGAAACTTTTTGTAAGGAGGGCCAGATTTGGTGGCTGAGAATGTGTCGGGGGCCGGTTGCTCCCCAACCCTGCCACCCCACTGTAAGCCCCACCCACTGACCCATAAGCCCCACCCACTGACCCCTTGCAACCCCACCCACAGGAAAGAAGGCGGGGACCGAGGGAGGGAGGGAGGACGGTGGAAACCAAGAGAGGAAGGAAGGAAGGTGGGGGCCAAAGGAAGCACAGGGAGCCGTGGCCACAGGGAGCCCCTTGGAAGAGGCGATCTGTGCGACCTTGCACCCCCCCCAAGCTCCCCAGCAGTGGCAACGGCTTGCCCGCCAGCCCACCCCAAAGCTCCTTGGCGGTGGCAGAGGCCCACTGGCCTGCCCTCCCCCACACATACCCCTGTGGTGCCGGTGGCGGCAGACCGCCCGTCCACCCAGCCGTCCAAGCTTCCCAGCGGTGTCAGTGTTGGCGGAAGAATTTTTTTTAAAAAAAAAACATGGGGCAAAGGAGGGGGAGGGAGGGGAGGGCCAGCCCGCCGCGGGCCACTCAGAATGGCCTGACGGGACAGATTTGGCCTCCGGGCCGGACTTTGGGCAAGCTTGGCTTAGGGCATCTAGGCTCTCAAACAGACATTAGCGATCACCATATGCTTCTTTGAACAGCCACGTTTTCAAAAGTTTCTTAAAAGCCATAAGGGAAGGAGCCAGGCGAATCTCGCAGGACTGTTTGTTCCATAAAGTTGGGCCAGCCACTGAGAAGGCCTGATTACGAGTCACAATCTTATGGGCCTCCCTAGGGGTAGCCACCCGAAGCGAGAAAGCCTGTGAGGCTCTGGTGGGTCTGGCCAGTTCTTGTTATATATGTTTGCCTTTGTACATGGCAGGGGCAGACTTGTGTATTTGTTTTGTAGCACACGGGTCTTCTGCAGGGTGGCGGCGGTACCTAACCACAGATGCTCTATGTGCACTTGCTCAAACATTTATGGTGCAAGAATCTACAGTATTTATTTACTAATATTGAAAAATATCTTCCCTTCCCCGCTGTTGTTAGTAACATTTATAAAATGGCAGTCTGTTAGAACTTCTTACAAGAGGTAGGGAAAAGATAACACTCTGAATGGTTTTTATGCGCTTTCATCTCAGACTTCAGCTCTATGTGGCCAAATATTTTCAAAATGAAGCACAAACACTGTGTGTATGTATATCTCATACAAGCAAGAAAATTCGTGGGCTTCCCTGGTGTCATGTAGGTCAAGTTCTCACGTAATTTGTAAACTTATGTCTAAGCGATAGGAAATAAAAGCTTTAGTGAATCAATCGAAAGTCCATTCTAGTCAAGCCTTTTGTTCACTCTACTGTATGTCCTACCAAGATAACCTTGTGGGAAGTCCACAGGTCAGACACGAGCACCCAGACAGCTCTAACTAAAAGATATAACTTCTCTGATTCAGGAGATTATAAAAGAGCCGCTGTGATTACACGCCACGGACAGCCTTAATCTACCATAAATGTGTCTAATTCTGCTTTAACACCACTCATGTTGGCCGGTGTTGGAACGGCCATGATTCATTTAGAAAAAACAAAACAAAACAAAACAGTTTTTAATGTGAATTGGGGTGGATGTGGTTTAAATCCCAATTTAAATTTTAAGAATTGGATTTTTGGGGGTGGGTGGGGGACAACTTCAGTGAAAGAAATCTTTTTTTAAAAAAAAAACTTGCCTCATGATTTAAATTGTGATTTGAATCTGGGTTTTTTTAAAGCATTGCTTTTTATCCAGACTGTTTTGATCTTCTAATGTACCGCTTCAGTGAATGGTATGTGGGAACTCAGGTTGGCAGACAGGGAAGTTTTTGTACACCTGGTTTGTTGCACTCAACATCAACTTGTATTGCCTCAGTTTTACTCGGCAACCACAGCTCCGCTTACTGCTGGGGCATGCCCCTCA
Source organism: Phrynocephalus guinanensis (assembly GCA_037367245.1). NCBI lineage: Eukaryota > Metazoa > Chordata > Lepidosauria > Squamata > Agamidae > Phrynocephalus > Phrynocephalus guinanensis. Next base: position 159,656,858 of record CM074734.1, read on the forward strand.
AGATCCTGTCCAAATTAGAATCCATCCTTTCCAGCTCTACCCCTGGCATCAAAGAACTTTTAACCATGCGAGTCCACCTCAGTTTATGGTGGTAGAACATATGCCAGATACAAGCTAATAGTCTTGGCGAGAGTTAGGGCCATACCAATAAAAGCATGTTGGGTCTTTTGTGTATACTGTTATTTGGGTACATACAGTAAATATATTCTTATTTCTGGATACTTCTCATTCCATGTCTTTTAAGTGGGATGTAGTTGGCATCTCCTGCTCCTTCCTTGGAGTCCTTTACATTAAACCCTTAGGCCTGCACAGATGCTGTTCTGTTCTTGGCTGTTGTTTATTTATTTATTTATTTATTTATTTTGCATTTTCACTCCACACAATTGGAACCTCATGAGAGAAATCCGGGTCTTCTTCTTTCTTCTTCCGTAGAGCTGCGTGGTGGGGCCCCCATCCCACTCTCGAGCGTTGGAGGGGCAGACCCCATGGGGGGCTCTTTAGCTTGCAGTCCCCAAAGCCTGACCTCGTCTTCTGGCTTCTACACACACAACGCCTACGACAGCTGCAACGGACACTCTCCGCCTGGCACTGCCACCCGCCATTTTAGCCCAGGCTCTGCCACCTCCGGCTTCTCAGGGTCCCTCTTCTCCGGCTCAGCTATGTCGGGCGCTTCCAACCAGCGAGAACGCGGAGGGCTTCTCTCCCCCAGCAGTAAGTATTCCAGTCTCTTAAACCTCCCCTCCCCTCACAGAGAGAAGGGCGTTCAAGAACCCTGCAGGACACAACCTGACAGCACAACCCCAACCTTCCATCTTGCCATGGGCAACTACACCCCAAGGCTAAGGCTCCCGTCTGCCCTGAGATTCCTGCCGTTGGGATAGCAGAGGCCACACCTTGTTCCTGAGTTCAAATTAGAAGCATGTATTTTAAAAGTCATTATTGTAGCGTTTTGGCAGAGTAAGACTCATCCACCTGACACGTAAGGGCATTCTTCCGCCTAGGTCATTCTAACTTGGGGTGCAGTTGGAAGACTCTGGGAGCCTGGATGGAACTACCCAATCTTGTCTGAGCAGGATTGGAAGTGAGGGGCTGGCCAAAACAGCCCTGTCATTCAGAGACCCCAGCAGCCTCGTCTGTGTATGAGTGGGAACAACCCTCAGCAGTCTGGTCTCAAACGTTGAGAGGAAATGGCCACCTGTAACTTACCTGGTCTGGAAGTGAGGAACACTCTTTAATTGAATTTCAGAGAGACCCAGGCTGTTTCTGGGAGTCAATGGTGCCTCCAGTAATGCTATGGTGGCTCCCCAACCCAATGATATTTCTCAGAATTTGCTTGCCAGTTCATTTGCTCTTATACAACGCCCCACACTTGATCGTCAGTTACCCTGGTACTGAAAATCCTGGTCCTTTCCATCAGACGGTTGTCTTGTGCCGTCGTGGCAGCCATGTTGAAGAAGGAAATGTAGACATCTTGAATAGGCATGGCATATTATTAGCTACTTCTACTACTTTGAGTGTGGAAGGATTGTGGGAGGACACACAGAGGTCTCTGGTCCTGGCGTTAGTGTGTTTTGGGTGTCTACTAGGCTGTCTAGATTAAGGGAGGGTTGTTTTTCTTTCTTTCTTTCTTGGTCCATGCAATGGATGTTTCTCTGTATGAATGTGTGTATGTGTGTGTATGTATTTTAACCGTTTTCCCAATCTTGGCTGGCTTCAACAGCTTTTGGTACCTCTCAGTTCCTGGTAAACCCTTTGGAACCCCAAAATGCAGACAAGATCCAAGTGAAGATAGCAGATCTGGGGAATGCCTGCTGGGTGGTGAGTAGGCTCTTTCCTATGCCCCATTAAAAGGAACCATCTTGGTAGGGCTACCTGTGTGGAAAAAAGAACTAGCAGTTGTATTGCAGGAGGGTATAGCCATCTGTATTACAATATCAGCTGATGCAGGAAAGAGTTGAGAAGTGAAAAGAAAACTTTTAGAGTGGCCTTTAGGGGTTCAGGAGTGAAGTAGGAAGTCACAGAGAAAAATCACCCTCTTTCTCTTCTACTGCTATATATTTAAAAAAAAGAGAGAGAACAGAAACACTGCAGGAAGGAAAACATATAGCAAATTATTATGTTATTACTCATTAAATCCATTGATACATCACATTTCCTTTAATCAGTGCTGACTGAGTCGACTGGTACAGGGCATGCCACTTGAGTCAAATGAGGTCCTTGTAAGGCTAGGTAAGCTCAACATGAAGAACCTGAGGCAGGATAACCTGCGGCTGATCCTTCTTGGATGAGAGAGAATATTGGATTTCTGGCAAGGACAGCTCATGTTAGACTCATGTTAAAATATCCCTCAAGTATCTCATTTAGCTTGGAAGCCCTATTAGGCAGTAACTTCACATCCGTTTTGTCCCGGTAATTGTTGCGCTTGGGAGTGGTACAAAAAAAAAGTTACTTCACGTCCGTTGCGCAACTACAGAAGATTGTCGCGACCACACCCCTTAAACGGGTGTCTAAGCGCAACAACCTTGTACCTGGTGCTGGGGTGGTGTTTTCCCTTACCACTCTTCAGTCCTGCTCCCTGTTCCGAAACAGGTTACCATGTAGTAACTATTGTCCCACAACAGGACTAGTATTTTGCACAGAAATCATATTTCGTCCTTTTTTAAAAATTATTTTTGACATTTCGGCAGCGATGTTTCGATAAGGAAGCACCTTAGGGTCGCTGTGACTTTTATTGCTGAGGCAAGGGGATGGCATTGGATCGGCTTCTCTGGTTCAGTGGGCGGCCAATTCACACAAGCCTAACTGAGGCCATCCTTATGTGGAGATGCTTATGAGTTACCACACAGAGAAGTTCAAGATTTGGCTTACCTCACTGAATGTCACATCATCTCTCTGAAGGGTGCCGTTTATAAGCCTTGCAGCCAGGGTTACAAACTCAACCTGCTTTTATCCTCTAGGGAGTAATCGTGAAACAAAGCGTTCTCAATGAAAGATGGGTAGGTGAGGGAAAGCATGTGTTCCTCCTCACGAGGGAGCACTGCTTATAAAGCCAAATGCCATATTAAGTGTCTTATCTAGTTTGGCCCGCGGTGGTGATATGAAGGGCTTTACTTGTCAGGGAGTTGCATTATGCGGTGAAGCTTGGACTCCACTGTTTTTGCCAGCCTGTGTTGAGAAGGAGATTGACCTTGTTCTTAATTTTGTTTTTTCAGCATAAACATTTTACTGAGGACATTCAGACTCGCCAATATCGAGCACTGGAGGTCCTCATTGGTGCCGTTTACAGCACTCCGGCAGATATCTGGAGCACTGCCTGCATGGTTTGTTCAAGGAATTTCTTCCTGTCTCCCTATTTTACTGTTGTTGTTTTTTTAATTTCACAACTTGGGGTCAGGCTTTTAACTCAAAACACGTCCACATTGGCACAGAGCAACTGTGTTTTGTCCTGAGAAATGGGTGTGCCCTCACTCGGTTCACTTTTCTATGAATTTTTGCCCTAAACTAGCCTTTGAAATACTGGTTCTCGGGTATAAATAATGAGAAGGCTGCTCTCCAGAGCAAAAAAAAAGTTATTTGGGGGGACTGTGACTTCCAGAATCTACTGGCAAACATGGACACTGGTGTTGTTGTTTGAGGGATTTGGAGATTTATCAGAAGTAACTTTTGTAAAATGTGGGAGAAGGAATTTCATCCATCTTGTGCTGAGCCTTGTGGTGGCTTAGAAACTAACAAGGTGATCTCTGAAGGTTCACCGCAAGGAAGATGAGCCTCAGCCCTCACAGACCGACCATTTTAGGGGCAATGAAAATAGTGCTGTTGGTTTCGGGGTGGGGGCTGGGTTTAGTGTCCAAGTATATGACCAGGTTATTTTGATGCATTTGTTTACAATGAGTTAAGAGACATTTTAAGGTCAGAAGAACCCTCTCAAAAGAAAAGGTTCAGTGTTGTCGGTCCCACATCTTCTGAGAGATTCCTCCCTGAAGCAGACCCCTCAGGACAACCCCATGCTGTCATTGTCAACCAGCCTCACAGAACATGTCACCCCAAGGGTCACACTCTCAGAGCTCTCTGGATGCTTTTGCAAGCCAATTTCGGTGTATTTTGTGGCAGGGGCTGGGCAGCATTTGAGCTGGCCACTGGTGATTTGCCTCTTTGAACCCACCTATAACGGCAATTATTTCAGATCTCAGTTACAGTTTTTCTTTGGCGGGAAAAGGCGGGGTGGCCGAGTAGCAAAAGCTGTTTGCTCTGTGGACTAGTTAAATAAGTCCACTCCGAAAACTTTTACAGAGCTCAACCCACCTGGTCTATGACTTGGACGTCTTTGCTGTCCTTACAGTGGTGAGTGTGCAATTTCTGCCAGAAACTGGTGGTGGAATGGAGGGTAGATTCCCCACCTAATGCGCACACACACACACACACACACACACACACACACACACACACACACACACACACACACACACACACACACACACACACACACACACACACACACACACACACACACACACACACACCGGTTTACTGTTTACTGAGCCACTGAGGACTTCTGTGATTAATACTGGGAGGGTCTGGAAATGGGCCACGAGGAAAGAGAACATCTTTTTCTAAGGCTTCCATAGTACAGTGGTACCTTGTATAAAGGAATTAATTCATTCCAAATGAAATTATGTTAAGTAAATTTTCCTTTATACAAATTCCCCATAGGAATGCATTGAAAATGGAGTAATCCCATTTTTATGTTGTACAGATTTGGCCCATAGGCAATTATGTTAAGCAAATTCCCCTATTTCCAGAATATTTTATGTTGTACAAATTTTATGTTATACAAACTGTTTGTTATGCAAAGGTCCACTGTAACTGGAAACTGCAGCCAGGCAGATTTACCTTAAACCAACTTGATTTTACACACAGTTTAAATGTTTAAAATAAGATTTTTATTTGATTTCTATATATATTAAAAAACAATTGGGGGGATGCATGGGGAGCAAGCCAAATGGCTCTGTCCCCCAACATCTTGCCATCTCTGTGTAATGATTAAGTCAACTCAAGTTCCCTTAACTTATTCCCATGAATCAAGTGACAGCCTCTCTCCTTTCTTTGGCAGGCGTTTGAGCTGGCCACTGGCGATTACCTCTTTGAACCGCACTCCGGCGAGGATTATACCAGGGATGAAGGTAAAGAGCTCTGGCTGATTGAACCAATGAAAGTGGGGGTGGCTATGAAGCCTGGCCAGTGGTCTAGGTGTGCCTTGTTTAAAAAGGCAAAAAAGGGGGCATGGGGGACCTGGTAGAATTGGCAGCGCCTGTTTCCCCGAAGGCCTGCTGGAATATTGGAAGGGGTACAATGGGGAAGGGAGGCAGGGAATCCCATTAGAGAGGGGCCTTTTCCCTTATACCACATTAGACAATAAAAAAGACACAGGGAAGAAAATGGAAGGGGAGTGAGAAATGATACCCGTATAAATTAAAAGTGCCTGATTAGATTTCAAGGAATACTTTATACTAACATGTCTGTGAGGGTTCTCAATCATCTGGGTGAAGTGATCTGGGAGTTGAGTCATGGCAACTGGACTTCTTTTCCTGTGGGATCGAAACGTTTCACTACTCATCCAGGTCGCTTCATCGGACCGAGGAAGCTATTTTGGATGTGAAACCTTTCGACCTCACAAGAAAAGAAGTCCAGTTGCCATGACTCAACATCCTGACTCCCTATCATCTTTTTTTGCAGTCCATTATTGTTTTGATTGTTTTGATTTCTGTCCTGCCCAATAGGGCTTAAAACACTCTTTTGAGTAGTTCACAACACAATTAAGCAAGGGACACTTTGCTTCCCGCCCTCACCCTAGCAAATTGGGTCCTCATTTTACCAGCCTCAGAAGGCTGGATGGCTGAGTCCGCCGTGAGACAACTACTTGAGCCAGCCGGGATAGAATTCAGGTTGTGAGCAGAGGCTCAGCTGCAGCACTACAGTGGAACCAACTCTCATCATTGAAAAGGAAGCCACTGTGCCTTTCTGCTCAGATCCATCTCTTTTCTTCCTCTTCATTTGGTGGCTGTATTTCCAAGATCTGTTGGGAGGCAAAGTGTGGGAAGAGTGCCCAGAGCAGGAGCTGTAAAGCTGAGGTTCTTCGCGTGTTTGTGAGGTGTCATGTGGTGAAAGCTCAGAGCCATGGCTCCTTCTTTTTTTTGTCTCTTTCAGATCATATTGCCCACATTATTGAGTTACTGGGTGATATCCCACCACACTTTGCTCTGTCAGGGCGTTATTCCCGTGAGTACTTCAACCGTCGAGGTAAGTTGGGAAGTGGGAAATTTCTCTATCAGAGGATATGGTTGGAGGGAGACACGGCTTCATGCACAGGGGTTCTGGTGTGTGTCTGGGGGGGGCGGTGTAGACTTGTGGGCATAAAAGATCACGAGATATTCGTGAACATGGTGAGCGATGGAATGAAGCAAAACTTGAAAATGTGGGTGTTTACTAGGGATGGGCACCAAACGAAAAATGAAATGCTATTTCATCATTTTGTTACATAACGAAATGATAGAAGCAGTTTCGTGACGAAATGAAACGCCTAGCCCCAGCGTTTCCTTTTGCTTGCCTGCCTTTCTCCAGGAGACCTGCGTCACATTAAGAACTTGAAGCACTGGGGCCTGTACGACGTCCTGGTGGAGAAATACGAGTGGCCCCTCGAGCAGGCCGCCCAGTTCACGGACTTCCTCTTGCCGATGATGGAGTACCTCCCGGACGAGCGCGCCACAGCCGCCCAGTGTCTGGAGCACCCGTGGCTCGGCTCCTAACAGGTGCCGGACGACATCCACCCCACGGACTGGTTGCCGGAGAAAAGAGGAGAGGAGCTCACGTGGAATTCCCTGGCACGGTTCCTAAGTCCTATTAGTGAGGTGGAGGGGGGGCAGTTTTTGGTTTTCCCCATTTGCCTCCCCCTCACTAGAGGGCTTTCCTGGATGGGAAATTCAGAGGCTGCTCTCTCTCTCTCTCTCTCTCTCTCTCTCTCTCTCTCTCTCTCTCTCTCTCTCTCTCTCTCTCTCTCTCTCTCCGGCTGGTGACACTGGAACATGGCTGGGAATCCTAGTTGCGGCTGCTTCTGAAACACAACCAGAGGATGACCACAACCCCTCACGGCTTGTTCCCCTGCCTCGAGGTTGCCTCCATGGAGTTGTCAGCGGCCACCTTCTTGGCTGCCCTTAGCCAGTGCTGTTTGACTCAATGAAAGTTGTCCTGGGACTCCTTGTAGACCCGCCCAGCCCCGTCCTTGACTTGTAAAACAGAAAGGGAAAGCCCCCCCCCCTCCACACCGTTCCTCACCCCCGGTGGGCAAGAAAGCGAATGAGGGGGAGTTGTTGGGAAAGAAGTATGCTCCGCATGTGTAGTTGAGAACCAGGTGACAATGAAATGTGTGGCGATAAGGTTTCCGTGGCGAAGTGCGAGGCGTGTGTGAATGTGTGAGCAAGATGCTGGAAGGAGCAGTGAAGCCTCTTTTGGGCGCACAGCAATTCCGGAGGCTCCCTGAGTATGTTGTTACCCTTCCTGCTTGTCCCTTGGCCAAACGCCCGTGCCGAGAAAACCTGCCCTTGCTTGAGCCAAGGTTGTGCCGGTGAAAAGGAAACGGGGCCTGATAGTGGGTGCCCGTTCCTTCGCCCTATAGGCCTTTGGGTGTCCTGTTCCTGCTGCCATGTAAATAGATAGGTGATGCTGTCGTTACTTGTATGCCTGCTGACATTAGCTAGGGGCTGAGTTACAAGTAAGCGCTTGCAATTAGGTATTCCGAGAATCTCAGCGGTTCCAAAATTATTTTTCCCTCCACAGCTCTTGTTATTATGAAGAAAACAGTTTTGTACAAGGGTACAGTAAAAGAAGGGGCTTCTTCATCCTTCTCTTGTTTCTAGTTTGGGTTTACTTTTTTTTATAGTGCTGCCTTAGTTTGTTTTGTTGATCCAATTTTTCGGACGGTTGGACAGAGAAATTACAATAATCTACATAGAGATGGGGCTCAGCACTGGGTCTAGACTCTAGGGGCCACTTTTGCCTCTCCCTCAGAATCCACCATATGCTGCACTCCCTACAGAAATGTTTTGTTTTATTTTTACAACCAGAAGCTCATATCCACAAGGGCAGGGCAAACCCCCACCCCACCTGTTGTGTTCTTCTAAGTTGAAATTGCCACGAGGAGCAATAGTTAATTCTCCTTCTGGCCTTCTTCTCCCACAAGTTTTCAGTAGGTCTGGAATCCAGAGCGCTGGACGTTTGCCCACCTCTGTCCTGGGTTTTGGCGTAGTTTAGTCTATACCTTAAGCTGCAGGTGGGGAGGGAATGTAGCATGTGTGTTTGCGTGATCCCCTTCCAGCTTTTTCTCCATCTGGTAAGGTGACGCTTCGGGATGGCTAGAGTTGTAATTGCATCGAATGGCCGCTATACCCACCTCCCCCTTCCCTTTGTGAATTTTCTTTAAGGCGGGGTGGGGTGGGGAAACGGCCTGCCCCAGAAAGCTTGGCTTAGAGGAGTAAACTGTCCAAACGACTTTTGTGCCTTTTAAGGAGTTAATGTACTCCTTTTTGTCATGACCAACTGAAGGCAGCTGAAAATGAGTCCCCTGGGCTGTGAGCCGCGGTTTGGGGTCTGCAGAAGCTGGCTTGCAGTCCCCAGAATCCTTGATCTTCTGCCGTACTGCATGTCCGTCTGGGAGATGAAGCCAAAGAGCAGCCAGGGACCCACGTTTTGACAACCATTGCTTTATGAAGCTGCCACCGCCCCAAATAAAATAAAATCCTACTTTAACAAAGACACAGAAGAGTAAAAAGATGCCTGGGGTCAGGTTTAAAACCAAAGACACCGGGTTGGACTCCTGTTAGAGTAACCTAGCTGAACTTGAGCTGTGTTGCTTTCCATGAGAACTACGCTCGTCCCACTCCAGGAACGTCAGAGCAGCCATCCCAGCTCCCCTGTGTCCACTCTCACTGCCTATGCAGCACAAGGGCATGGGGAGTTTAAGCATCTAGGGCAGTGGTGACGCTCTTTCAGCACACCAGATGATGTTTGGGACCACAAGTCCAAGCCTGTATTGCCCATGACAAGGGACTGTGGGAGTTGTGGCCCAAAACATCTGGAGGGCCGAAGTTTGGACACCACTGATCTAGGGCAGGGCTGTCCAACTCTGAACAGGCCAAGGTCTACTTTTTCCGGCCTAAAGTGCTTGAGGGCTACTACACTAATACCTCTGCTTACGAATGTTATCCATTCCGAGCACATGCTCATGGCCCTTGAAATGCCCGCTCAGCTAAGACAGTGGGCTGACAGACCCAGAACTTTGCTGGGGCAGTAGTGATCCTTAGGATGGGGGAGGGAGGGGTGGAGAACTTATCCCCTCACATTTTTATTGATGCCTGGCAGGCTACTTTTGAACCCTTCACGGGTTACCAGTAGCCCGCGGTCTACCTGTTGGACAGCCCTGATCTAGGGCAGGCATAGAAAACCTCTGAGGGGCAGAATGACCCTGGGGAGTCTCTTTCAACCCAAGTTGTTATCAGGAGGACAACAAGGTGGCAAAGAAGTGAGCTGGGAAGATTTCCTTGCACTGCAGTCTCTTAACAAGAAGCCATGGCCTTGTCTTGGAGTGTGGCCTATGTATGCCAGTGTTGGGGGAGTATGTGTGTGTGTGTGTGTGCGCGCGCGTCTTCTGACCCTTTCCCCCATGCTGCTGCAGGGATTGAATTGAAAACTTTTCATTAAACATTTGCAATAATTCACGCCTCTTCCTTCTCTTTTAGGGCAAAAGGACATTTAAACAAAACAAAACCCTGGGATGCTTTAAGAGAGCTGTGGTGAGCAAAAACAACAAATTGTCCCAGGGTGGTTCTTTTAACTCTTGCCACAAGGGGGCGGGGTTTAGGAGTTTTCTCCTTCCCCTCTGTGAAATGCTTGCACTTCTGGTTTAATTTTCTCCCCAATACATTTGCTATGTTATCGGTCTGCTCACTATATTGAATGTTTGGAACCCAGGAGGCTGACAATCTCTACATCTCATGCCAAAGAAAAGACACGCCCTCTGCTGCTGAACCAGTCACGAAACTTAAAAGCAGCGGTTCCAGGCTGCATTCAAACAAAGAAACCTCATTTGTGCAGTTGTCCTTGGCTGGAATCAAGGTCAAGAGTCTAGGTCTTAATAGCTAGAATGACTAGAGGTAGGCTTTAGCAATCTGCTGCTCCTCGCTGCTACCCAAAGTACAACTAGTAAGATGAAAGAATCTTGGACCAGTCATTAAGTGTAAGGAATATGCATTGCTCTAGAGCAGTGGTTCTCAACCTGTGGGTCCCCAGATGTTCCTGGACTGCAACTCCCAGAAGCCTCCACCACTCGCTGTGCTGGAAGGGGTTTCTGGGAGTTGCAGTCCAGGAATATCTGGGAACCCACAGGTTGAGAACCACAGGTCTAGAGCAACCATTCTCGATGGGGGGTCCTGGTACATTTGACTTTAAACAATTCTTCACATACCACCTTATAAGGTTGGTGATATCACCTATACAATCCTGATTCAGCCTGTATTTCTTTCATATTGTGTTTATGGCCTTGGCCAAAAAAGGGCAAGAATGGCTAGCCTAGAGGGACAGTTTATGCAGTTAGTTGTTCATGTATTGTAGTGTGATCACAGCTAAATGCCAACAGTTTAGCCACCTAAAAATTAATCATATTGTTACAGGAGAACCTCCATATCCACTGGGGTTTGGTTCCAAGCTTTCCCCTGTGGATACTAAAAACTACTGATAATAGTAAACAATAGATATCTCATTATAAAAGGGGAAATTTTTCCACATGCATTACCAGAAATAGTGACTAGAGGGCACTAGAGGCCATGCTGTGTGATCACTAACAAGTATTCTTAACAGTATTCTGGCTCCCCCTAGTGGCTGGTTCTTATAATACATGTGAAAAGAAGGTTTTTTTGGATATTTTTCTTTTTATATTTTTCAGACTGGATAACTGAATCAGTGAATACTCCTAAGCTCATGGATAAGTGGGTCCTACTATAGTTGACAGTATAAACCAAAAGAAAAAAGAAACCCAGGTTTCCTAATCCAAAACCTGCTGTAATAATTCATTCCCCCTCTGTTTTATTCCAGTTGACCTAAAAGCAAAAGAGAAGCCAGAGACCTCATCTCACATATGCCTTTATTTAATCTGGGGAATAACTGCTCACTTGCATGCACTGTACAGAGAAGAGAGAGGCTGTGCTTAGCCAGAGAAGGGAAAGGGCCTCCTGGGTGCCTAGACCCCAGGGCTTCTACATCTCCCAGGAGGGCAGGGGCAGTTATTTCTTTCAGCGGCAGCTGGACTGGGGAATCTGCATGGCATCGCTCCTCATTCTCAGGCGTCCAGATGTCACTGAAAAAGAAGAAGAGCGCTTTTAAAATAATATTTGTGTGCGGCTGGATAGATCACAACTCCAAGTTAATGGAGAACTCGTTTACTCTCATTTGGCTTAATGGAAGCAGAGAAAGAAAAGAGAGAGAAATCATTGAAGACGATGAAGAAAGTAACACGAGTATACCAGAATGGAAGACTGCAGAGGAGCAACTGCACCAACCTCTTTTAAGAGAAGGAATGACCACAGGAAAGGAAGAGGTGGGAGAAATTCTCCTGTATCATGAGACTCCCTGCAATTCTCTGCATAATTCCTAGAGCAGTGGTTCTCAACCAGTGGGCCTCCAGATGCTTCTGGACTGCAATTCCCAGAAGCCTCTATGACTCATGGTGCTGGAAGGGGTTTCTGGGAGTTGCAGTCCACGAACATCTGGGGACCCACAGGTTGAGAACCACTGCCCTAGAGAATTCCCCCTTTTATTAAGGGGAAGCCTATGCTGGCAAATGAAATTCCAAGCTGGTCTTTGCTTCAGCTGTAGTGCTTTGCAAGCTACTCCTTGGTTTCCACACAGAAGGAAGAAAGGAAACACATCTTAACTCCTCCTGTCTGTTACACTTCCTCTCCCATTGTCTGCCTCGCCAAGACTGAAAAGCAGGATAAAGCTGACCTTTTAAACAACATTTCCTGCATGCAAGGGCAGGCTTAAAAAGTTCTATACCTCGGACACACCATTCAGTCCACCTTTCAACATGGTCTTCAAGGAAATGATCAAAACCCTACACAACTTCTGCTGGAAACCCAGTCACCCCTGAAAGCCTCCTTTATTACGATGCCTTTTAAAATAAGATGCTGAATCTCCATGCAAAAGGGGAATGACGGTATGGGGATATACAGAAGAGTTAAAGGCATAATGCGATTTAAAAACAGCAAAAAAATGAGGCAGTCCAAAGCTTATGGACTTCTTGTCCATCTCACCTGGGTCAGGCTAGGGTTGGCTTTCCCAATCTGTTTCAGGATGGACTGAACAGCAGCTGAGGTGGTGCCCTGGCCCCCAATGTCTGGAGTGTGGGTCTGGAAAGAAGAAGAGCTACGTTCCACCAAGCACAACCACAGTCGCCCATCAAAAGAGTTTAACTTCCTTGTTCAAGGAAGGAAGAGCCTCAAGTTTCCTGTATAACCCTGGTCTGCAACTTCCAGCAATTCTAGGCAGAGATAAGGAGACGCTAGAAGCTGAAGTTCAAAATACAGGGACAATCTTTTTTTTTAATTTTTAACAGAACTGGGCTCTACCTTAGGGCCATGCAGACAGTTTAAGGAGCTATTTCTGGGTTTATTTTCCTCATATAGTTGCAAAATGCTTGTTGCAGCCCACTTTAAATCAGACTGTGACCCAGTACAGGGTTCCTACCCGTCAGCTATTGCTCCAAACCGTGCCAGAATGATTGGCTATTTCCCTTGCCCCCAAAAAACCCCACTATCGTGGCAGGGACCAAGCATACTGTTGACTTAAATGACTTAACCATCACACTTCTGCAAAGAAATGCGTAAAACCACCTGAAGTGGCACATTTGTCGGTGGCTGCGTCCATCAGGATTTTTTTTTTTAAAACAAGTCTGTCTTCAAATCATGTCAAACCTACATTACAGTGACAAGCTTTGGAACCCCTCCAGAATGAACTAAGCTCAAGATGCTTGACAGTGGATGGTAAAACCTATGCTCCTTGGGAAAACACTGCAAGGAAGAACACCCAGTGGCTGAAATCCCTTTTATCATACGGTCAAGTTTCTCGATTCTCCATCGGCCCAAGAGGGGGAGGAGGGGGAGGAGGAGAACTTACATCTGGGTCATCCATGGAGGCCAGGACAGCCTTACGAATCACAGAGGCATGGGTGTGCAGTCTGCAATGGATGACAAAGCCACGGGGTGAAACGGCAACCGAAAGCCAGCCCCTGCGCTACCACCACCACAACCACCACCACCACTGCCAATTTTCTGAGTCAAGTGGCATTGGAAGCCAGGGCTTCCTCTACTGCCCTGGCTCTCACTTTTCCAGAATGAGGGTAACTGGGTCTGAGGGAAGGTAGTAATGAGACTGTTGCTTCAGGAATAGGGCAGGGGTTACCGTTAAGGGAAGAGAAGGAGCCCATACTTGAGATGGTCCAGCATCATACAGCTGGCAAGAAGCATGGCTGTGGGGTTGGCAATGTTCTTGCCGGCAATGCTCTTGCCCGTGTTGCGCGTGGCCTGCAAAAAGCCAAAGGCACATTGTCACGATTATATGACCAGAAGGGCAAGGTTTGTTTCCATCCATTGCAAAAATGGAACAGAGAAAAGAGCCCCCCCCCCCGAGAACTGGCCTCCATCCCTGCCCGCTGTCCCTTCCCCTCATCCTTCATCCTGCCCAAGCAAGGCCTGGTTTGAGAGATTCCAGTCTGTGTCCTAGCTAGCACTCACAGGCAGTGCCCCCAAGGAATCCTTCCTGAAGTGATGCGGCTCCTCTTTGAGCCGTGGGGAAAATGCAGCCCCACAGATAACACTGGATTACAACTCCCAGAATGCCTAACCGCCAGCTAGGCCTGGCAGCGACACCATTCCAACACATCTGGAGGGTTTTGTCCAGCCATGACTTACAGGGTCTCATTCAAGATGTGACCTGCGCCAACACGCAGCCAACTGTACCCATGAGAGGAAGACGAAGTAGCATCAACCCCCCCCCTTTTTTGCCACTGATGTCAGTGACAAGGATACTAATTCAGAGTACATGCTTGGTTTTACATACATATACTCTTCTCTGTTGTATTTTATAATCCCATCCAACTGTCAACTGTCCACTTTGTTTCTCTCTAAGCAGTCAAATTACAAGTAAGTTCTTTGGTGTATGGCTCCCATCTGCTTTCCTTTTAAATCCTCAGAACGCAAAACTCTTGTTCTGTGATGGTACAGTATAAACACTCCTAATCAGTAGCTCTTCGCACTAGGCGGCAAGAAAGGGGCATCCATGAACTTATTTCCTGTGAGACCAAAAAAATCAAAGCACTTTGCTATAGCATACAACGTGTCTCAAGTTCAAAGTTGTGTCCCTCTATACAGTAGTTTCCAACCTTGGCTCTTGGACCAAAACTCCCAGAAGCCTCCAACACCAGCTTTCTAAGATTTGCAGTCCAAGACCATATGGGGACCCAAGGTCAGGAGCTCATGCTTGATCAGACTTCCTTCCTAGGTCTGGCCAAAGTGAAACATGGTTGGTTTCAATATGTGATGGAACTGGAATTCTGGCTGAGTTTCCCTATGGTTCCAATTGATGCCAATGTCCCTCCCAGGCAAATGGGGGAAATTTAGTTAAGCCGGGGGGGGGGATAGGTAATCCTGTGGTCTTCTTATCTGTTAATGACAGCAAATAATAAAATAATTGTCCAAGGGCCTAGTCAATTCCAGTTTATGGAAACCCTTTGCAGGTGTTCTAGATATAAAGTACCCAGAGGTGATTTACCATTTGCTTTTGTGTTGACTTAATTGGGTGTGAGATGATTAGGGACAACTTAAAAGGACTCTTCGTTAAATTATGGGGCCGTTGTTGGCAAGATTGCAGACTGTGCAGCTAGACCCAACTCCTGTAGGTTGGCTCTTCCACAAGACAAAATGGAGGAACCAAACTTCCAACCTCTAGCTCTGTAGCCAGATAACCAACTCCCTGGCCTATCCAGCCGATGGCACCAAAAAGCACCCCAAGTATTAAATGCGCGCCAACCAACCTCGGCAAGCACGCCCTCCTGTTTATGGCAGCTGCCTTGCCATGCCACCCACTGGACCCCTCGTGCCATGTTTTTTCAAGCTCACCGTTTCAAAAACTGCATAGTTGTGGCCATAATTGGCTCCTGGCACCAGGCCTGGGCCCCCAACCAATCCAGCGCAGACGTTATTCACGATGTTGCCGTAGAGGTTAGGCATAACCATGACATCAAACTGCTGCGGACGCGACACCAGCTAGGAAATTCGGAGAAGGCAGTGCATGGAAAAGGGTCAGCAGCCATTAACGTCCCCTCTGCTTCCGTTTATGATAATAGAAACAATTATGTGCCGTCTGACTTGCGGTGACTCTTTTCAGGGTTTTCTGAGAATGCTCAGAAGTGTTTTTCCCTTTCCCTTCTTCGGGGGGACATTCGAGGATGGTGCAGCTTGCCCACAGCCATCCAGGCTGGCTTTCCCCGCTGGAAGCGCAGCGAAGAACTGAGTTCCCAACATCTGGCTCTCCAACTGATACCTAACCACACTTATGTCAATAGCTGGAGCTGCAATATTCTTTACCACTGTCCCCTTCTGGAGATGCTTGGGGGACTGTGCAGCTTCTTCTACTCATTACCTGGTACCAAACTGAATCTGTGTACAGAAGGAGGCAATACAGCTTGAGGAAATTGGGCAAAGCGAGCAAGGCCACTTGAAGTTCGTTGACGAGGAAGCCATGAGCGGCACTCCCCACATGGATACACCATGACTTGACTTTGTCTTGACAGAAGGGTCCTGCATTGGAAACTTCAGTTCGACGTGAGACAAGACTAAGGCCAGATTACCTGCATGGTCGTGTTGTCCACAATCATGCTTTCAAAGGTGATGTCCGGGTAGCCAGCGGCCACCTCTTTGCAGCACTGCAGGAAGAGGCCATCACCCAGCTTCCTTTGAGGGAGGAGAAAGAGAGGGCAGATCAGGTCATGTAAGTGACACACATACACACACACACACCCCTCCACTCCTCTGCTCCCTAGACCAAAAGGAAAGATAACCCAAGGCAGATCAGCCATTGCGAGTGCCGCCTGTCCCCATACTGTGTGCAGATTACTGCACAGTTGTAACAAAGATATTTGGCCACCTGCGGGGGAAGACCACGTGTACCCTTCCCACAATCCACCCGTCACGGTACACGATATTTTATGCCAGGTAAGTAATTTTGGCACAAGGCAGAAAAAGATTTACACAACTGACCAGCTACGGCCTTTCTGTGCCACTCTCACGCTGCCTAAGGATAGGGCTGGCTCTCCTCATCAAAAAATATGGCCTTCGAGGAAGGAGAGGACTCGTCCCTCCGCCATAAGCACACTGACTTCCCACCACCAGTGGCACCCAAAATCCACTGCCACACGTATATCCATTCCCATGACCTACATAATGTTGGCCTTGTGGACAGCGGTCACCTTCTTCCGCCCAGCTTCATGCGCCAACTTGAAGGCATACTCTGCAATGCGAAGTGATTTGACCTTGGTAATGATCTTCAGGCTCTCCACGACACCAGGGACGCTCTGTAGAGAGGGACATCCTCAGTGTTTGTCCCCGAGTCTAGCTTCTCAAGGCAGGCGCCAAAGGAAATGGGGTCTACTGTAAGCACAAGCCCTGACTCAGGGGCCTGCCCCCTGTAAGGCACTAACTTTCCCTCCAAATTACCTCAGACTGCGAACTTCCCAACAACAGCTCCATAATTTACCAAAGAGTCCTTTTAAGTTGTCTCTAATGATCTCATATCCAAATAAGCCAACACGAAAGCAAATGTCTCTCACTCTCATACCAGAATCATATTTGGGGGTAGGGAGCCCTCAGCTTCTCCTATTTGCCTTGAGCTGAATATCCCTATGAATAAGCAACTGTGCCTGAACACTGGAAAGTAGCTCAAACGACCTCTGTCAGACAAGAAATTGAGCAGCCCTCTTCCTGTATCTTGGCTTGTAACGGGGAAAGCAACTGGAGGAACTCTGTCATGGAAGGCTGGGCTGCAGGATAGGCTGCTGAAGAGAAACTTGAGCCCTTGGCTTCCAGCTCCCAAGCTGAGAGAGAAAGGTTAACAAAACACCGTTAGAAGCTTTAATTTGCTGTTAAACGCTTTAATTCACACTCTGTGGTGTTCTGTGCTACTGCTTTGGCCCTTGCCTTTTGCCACACCCACTGCTGGAATCGTCCTACCCAAACAGGAATTATGGCCCTGGGCCTCAAGAACCTCCCTACCCTGCTCTATACTTATGCACTCCTGTCAAACCTCTCCTCAAGCCTGCTGGGAACAAGATGGGAAGAGCACACAGACAAGGGGCTTCCAAAGCAAGGCCACCACCACCACCACCACCACCCTCAACAAGAGCCAGCCTGGGGTTTGTGCAAAGACTGAAGCTGGGCTCTGGGGCTGTCAGAAGAGGCAAAGGCAGCACCCTCTGCTAATCCACACCTCGTGCTCCAAGCTGCTGTACTCCCCCTCCGTGTTCTCCCGGACAATGAGAATGTCGATGTCGTGGTGCCTGGTTGCCACCCCTGGGAGGCTCTTGCAATGGATCACGTTGGCAAAGAGATCCAGATTGGTGCTGTGGAGGCAGAGAAGGGAAAAGGGATGGCATGCTGCCTGGGCGTGGCAATCACAAAATAGGTCAGAAAGGACTCCTGCCTCTCCTGCTTTCTGAGCCCTTCCCTTCTCTCCAGTTTCGTTCAGCTACAAGAATGCCCTACTGCGAGGGATATATACAATGGCAACCTGGCCTGGGTCACCAGATGTTCTGGCATCCTTTGTCCAGAGCGGGCTGGCTGCCAGGCTGGTCTGCAGAGAGAAGCCAGGGTCTAAGGTGCCCGTCTGCCTTTGGATGGAAGCCTTCCTGCTCCCTGCTAGCAATCTAAAAAAAGCCCCTAGGCTTAATACCTAGTGCCTTCTTTGTGCAGTCCAATATAAACCATCAAAAACGGAAGGCAGCCCCACCCAATGCAGCTGGCCACACTCTCTGGGTTGAAGGCCACATGTGGAATTGGCTGAATGAAGCCAATTCCCAAATTCTGTCCGGCCTTTGGCTTAGAACCCCTCATCTTACCGCAGGATGTTGTTCCGGGACTTGTGGGAAGGTGGCAGGTTATGGTTTGTCTCAATATTTCCTATAAAGCCACAAAAAAGGGAAACAGTAAGAGATAACCACTTCCTGGATATGACAAATACAATGTGCAGATAAAGGGACAGTCGTACAACGGTGCCTGCGGTAGCTCCCCTTCCCCCTTGCAGCCAGAATATCAAGCCTTGGGACATCTAGACTCCCAATTCCATAATGGCCACAAAAGCCCCTTGGAGGAAAAACAGGCAGCTAGCTTCTTCTCCGTATCTTGCCCATCCACCCGTAAGCATAATCAGCATCGCCTATCCTCCAAGGCTGTTCTGACAGTCCTTTTTTCCTTTAATACTTCCAAGTGCAAAAAACAACAACACCTGGGAACTTCTGGAGAAGATCTCTTCAAATATTTTGACAGCAAACCCCCAAACCGGCCTTGTTGCAGGTTGAATAGAAAACAAATCAATGAGCAAAACAAGACCACACAAAGCCCTAGATGTCTAGCATCCAACAGACACTAGAAAATAAAACACAGCCTTATCGCCCTTCTCCCCAAAGCGTCAATCACAGAATCATGCAGCTGATGGCCTAGGCTAGCCATCACTTCCAACGTCCATGTCCCATGGAAAGTTTTCCCATAAATGCACCAACCCTCTCTAGTGCTAAACCACCACTATTAACATCACAGGGTACCACTAGGAAAAAAAACCCAGGAGCCAACAAGGAGTGCTGCACTATAGGAGCTGCATGGCAGAGAGTTCCAAGCATCTGAGCCAAGTAAGGCAAGCCACACTGTAAAGGGAAAGGCAAAATCTAGTCCACCCCCAGAGCTGGCAGGCATCTACCCAGTGCCTCTATGACAGCAGCTGGAGTCTCACAACCACTGAGATGAGACATGTTGCTCTTTGTTCTCACCTGAGCAAACCAAGACTTAAGGAGATTTTTTTTTAAATCAGAACTCAACAAAACTCATACTGCTTCAAAATTAACACAACCACTCCCTTTTTTCTTCAAATCCGCAGTACAGGGTGGAAAGGGAGTCATTTTGTCGCTACTATTGTTCAGCTGCGAAGGGTATGGAGTGGTTGCTGATCCCCTGCAGATCCCCCAGGAATCTGCTAGTAGATGCAGCTTTGTATTCTGACCACTACTAAGTTACCAGATCATGTTTAGCTTCCCTTCAACAGAGGATCCACTCTCCTTGTCCAGTAATTCATGCTACCCCAAAAAAATACCTTTTAGGGCCACACGATTACGTCGGATGGCCATGAGGGCATTCTTTATGTCCTCTTCGCATGCCTCGGAGCTCACCAGAACTTCCTCAAAGTCCACAGGCACGCATGCATGCCTAGGGGAGAGAGAAGAGGGGTCCAGGTCACTCTTTGTAATCCCCATCCTATGTTTATTTTATTTATTTTATTTACATTTGTATTTATCAACTGCCTGATTTTCCCTTAGGAACTCTGGGCAGTATACAACAAATTGTTGGCGGCGGCGGGGGGGGGGACCTGCCCACAAAGAAAACCACCCACAAGCAATGAAACAAACAATGGCAACGAAATGGGTTTTTTTCCTGGGAAAGCATGTTGGTGCTCTCAGTAAAGCTGCCTGTGGCATTCAGTCGGTGTGGGCTACCTGTCTGAGTGTCAGGTTGAGACCTGGGAAATCCAGGCTTTAAGCACAACATTCACCAGGCGATCTTGGGCCGACAGGTCAGTCTGTCCTACCTCACTGGATTGCTGTGAGGATCAAGGTGTGAGGAGAAGGCACACACACCTTGCTATGAGCTCATTTAAGGAAAGATGGATCAAACACAGAAGTTGCAAATAACAGAGTGATGGGGCCTGGGCAAGGGGAAAGAGATAGAGTTTCTACCTGAACAGCTCCTTGACGTGAAGCATGAGCTCTGGTCCAATCCCATCTCCAGGGATCATGGTCACAGTGTGGCGCCCCCCATACTTGGCAGGAGGCGGCTGCAAATAAAGAAGAAGGCCATACTACGCAGACTGGAACAGAAGGCCAGGTGTTTCTCCTCCCCTTGGCTTGCCCAGCTTGCCATGTTTCACTGTGAATCAATAAGCTCACTGAGGGAACAGGCTGAAAAACTCCTTTGGAAGATCTCACAGGACAGTGTCCAATGCATGGAAAAAACTGATTGCAATGCATTTAAAAAAACATTTTAAGATCTCCTGAGAAAGCCGCTGGGGAGCTCAAGAATTCTTCAGGACAGTTTTAAAATGGCATTCATCTAATTCTAGATCCTTCACTGTGTACTAAAAATGAAATCCCCCGTGTTAGCTCCGAGGCGGATCACTTCTACCAGGGTTTTCTAGAGGCATGTCCAAACTTAGGCCCTCCAGATGTTTTGGAGCACAACTCCCACACTCCTTTGTCATTGGCAAGCTACGCTTGGAATTCTGGGAGTTGTGGTCCAAACATCAGGAGGGCCGAAGTTCGGACATCCCTGCTGTATACTGTACAGTACGTCCACTTCACTAAGACATTTGTAAATCGCTTGATATTTTAAAGCAATCTTCTTCACAGGTTTCTATCAAATGCATGTGCTCTGCCCTTGCATTTGGACTTGGAGCTGTTAAATCAAACCTAATCCTTGCTCTTCTTAGTACAGAAAATATTGACAGGAAGTAAAGAACTGGCCATCTCCTTTCCTACACGATTTCAAGGTCTTACAAACCCCGCTGCCACCGCTATCAAACAAGACAGGTGAACCAAGAGGTTCTGCCCACTGGCGGGAGTTTAACTGGCATACTACTGTTTACTTACAATAATCTGTTGCTGTAGGCCATGTGACAGGAACAGATATGAGAGAGGAGAAAAGGGAAAAAATGGAAACGTTAGACAAGGACATAGAAAATGCTGCATTAACTGAAAGGGCACCGGCTTAAACCACCTAAGTAGCATTTTATTAGAACCAGATTTAACAGTCCCTTCAGCCCAGACGGCAGAGAAGCAGGTAGTAGAAGGGTCACATAAAACAGGGCTGTTCAACTTTGAATAGGCCAAGGTCTACTTTTTCCGGCCCAAAGTGTCTGAGGGCTACTACACTAAAACCTCTACTTATGAATTTTATCTGTTCCGAACACATGCTCATAAGTAAAAACTTTTGTAAGTAGAGCAGTGGTTTCCCATAGGAATGCAATGAAAACCAATTAATCTGTTCTGCAGGGAACAGATTTCAATGCGCCATGGCCCTTGAACTGCCCCGCTCGGCTGAGACAGTGGGCTGGCAGACCCAAAACTTTGCTGGGGCAGTGGTAGTCCTTGGGATGGGGGAGGGAGGGGTGGAGAATTTATCCCCTCACTTTTTTTTATTGATGGCCGGTAGGCTACATTTGAACCCTTCATGGGCTACCAGGAGCCCGCAGTCTACCTGTTGGGCAGGCCTGACATAAAACAAAGACCTTGCCAACAGGGAAGGGTAAAAGGTCAGACCTTGTTTGGGAGAGTGAAATAACTGTTTCGGGGTTCGCGGACTGGAAGCAGCAAAAGGAGACTCGTGTTCTTCCAACTCGACTCCCCCCCTCATCTCCTCTGCTAAAAGAGGGAGCTAGTTTGCGATGCCGCCAACACCACGACACTATCCTCCCCCGCCCCCCCTCCTGGCCTCAAACCAGACTGCTGCCTGAGGAAAACCTCCTTCATAACCTCTCACGCCAGCTAAGGAGGATATCTTGCCTTTTTGCCTCAGGCAACAAAATGTTGTAAGGTTGGGTCAGGGTGGCAGCAGCAATATAGCACAGGACATGAGAAAACCATCCTTCAGGGAAAAGGGAAACAAGCCTAAGCTATACAAACCGAGGCTAAATTCCTGCGGTTGCCATCTGCTAGAGGCTGCACCTGTGAGGGAGAAACCAAGAATGTGGTCACTTAAAAAAACCTTAATTTGGAAATCATTGTTCTTTAAAAAAAAAGGTGTATGGGGTCTAGCTGAGACTAAGCAAGCTTTTGAGCCAGAGCTAGAAAACGTGTCATACCTTCGTTGTTTCACTGCTATTCCCATCAGTCCTAAACTGGAGACTGGTGGGAGTTTTAGTCTAGGAACATCAGGCAGCCCCCCTCCCCCACCAATTCCCAAACCCTGTTAAAGGATATGGTGGAATAATGTTCTGTTCCCAACCCATCCTCAAAGGGAGACCATAATTTTATCTTTCTCATGGACGCTTCACTCTGTATGGAATAAGATTTTAAATATCATTGGACATTTAATCAGCTAAAGGTGGCAACTGATATGGAAAACACTGAGCCACTGGAAAACCTGCAGTTGCCCCTAAAGCCATGGGGAAAGAGGCATCCAGGGAACAGCTCCAGGGCAGTATGTCTGTGAAGATTCTTAGTCATGCAGGTGAGCTCATCAGGAATTTGAGTCATGGCAACTGGACTCAAGGAAAAAGAAGAAAAAGAAAAGAAAACGAAATCCAGTTGCCATGAATCAACTTCCAGAGCTCCAGGGCAGGGACAGGAAAAGTGTAGCCCTCCAGGTGCTGCCGAACTACAGAGCCCATCGCCTCCGGACAGCACCGCCAACCCTTAGGAAAGATGGGAACTGTAGCTCAACCTCTGCAAACCTAAGGCTCAAAGGCTCAAAGCAGACTCTCCTGCCGCTCTAAACTTTTAGTCACGCCTACTTTTAGTCACGTCGCCCAATCGAATACATAGATTAAGCGCACTAGTCCCGCCCACTTCCAGAAAGGCACACCCACGACGCACGGCCAAGCCAATGAGAAAACCGTTTGCTCTTCGCGGCCCGCCTACAATTGGTTTCTCAACCAATCAAAAACATTATAGAGATTGTTGTTTTTCTCTCCCCCCCCCCTTTCCTAGGGCCTGCAAAAGGAAACCCACGCCTCCTCCATTTCCTCCCCTCTGCCACAAGGTCAATATCCTCCCTCCCCCTCATATATGTTGACTACGCACCGAGCGAGGGGCCAGCAAGGCCGGCCTCCAGAGCCACCGAGCGCTGCTGCAAACCACTGAGCCGGCCATCATTGGGACTCCTTGGAGGGGGGGGCGGGATGTGCGCATGGAATCCGAATCCCAGGCGGTTTATCCAAGGGCCGCGAGAGTTGCGACGAAATCCCGCGAGAAAAAACGAAACCGGAGCCCTCGCGAGGAGTGAATGCGCCGGCGGCGGGACGAACCTCCTTCCTGTGTTCGGTGGCTCAGTGGGCTAGAGCGCTGAAAACTGTCTGCTACAAAGTGGGCAGTTCAGCGGTTCGAATCCCGGGTGCCACATAACCCCAGTTCCTGCCAGCCTAACAGTTTGAAAGCGTGTAAATGCAAGTACTGTAGATAAATAGGTGCCGCCGTAAAAAGCGGGAAGGCAAAACTGTTCCATGTGCAGAAATGCATTCAGCCATGCCAGCCACATGGCCATGGACTCGCACAACACTGGCTCTTTGGCTTGAAAATGGAGATGAGCAACCCCCTAGAGTCGGACACGACTAGCACGCATGTGCAGGGGGAACCTTTACCTTTTTATGGAGGAAACGGTGGCTGGAGAGTCTGTAAACAGCCTGGAGCATATATTCCCTGCAGTTAGGAGGGTTGACCCTTAAGGTTTTTGGCCGAGGTAGAATTACAACTCCTATTATCCTCTACTAAGAGCAAAAATGTCCCGAGATAAGAAGACGCAACGGGTCAGAAACTGAAGTCATAAGAACCCCACAGGATGAAACCAGGTCTCCTGCCACTAGTCCTGATTCCTTATTCCAGAGGGGCTCCATGAAAGCCCAGAGAGCCTCCTGGTGCAATGGTTAAACAACTGTACTGCGGCTGTAATTTTTCAATCCCTGGTTGCCAGCTCATGGCTCACTCAGCCTTCCATTCTTCTGAGGTTGGTCAAATGAGACCCAGATTGCTGAGGGGGCAATGTGCAGCCTGCATAAATAAACAATGAAAACAGCCCTACATATGTATATATAGGCTGGGCTGCCAACTGCTTTCTTGGCCTGGCTCCTGTGCTTAGAAGCAGCAGCCTGACTTGCCACAAACCTTTTGAGAACACCTGCAGCATTGACTAAGGATCATGCAGACTTCTCACAAACACAAAATGGCAGCTCCTCTTTGTTTCCCTGTTCAGCCTTCTGGGCCACTTGGCTCTTTTTCCGATTCATTACGGGCCTCTCAGGAAAGTTCATTCACAGCACCTCCCAGAATGGTTCCTGAGGCTGCAGGGGGTGGTCCTGGATTGCTGGGCTGAGGGGGATTCCATTTCTTTTTCACACCAGGAGGGCCAAGGACCAGGCATGGTGCCCTAGGTAGCCAGCCTCCAGGAAACCCGAGGTCTCTTGTCTAGCTGTGAAGGATGGAGACTTCCACCACCACTTTCTGCATCCCAGATCTGGATCTATCCGACATTAAAGGCTATGCATTAGGAGTTACCCATTACTGGAGGATGTGTGACTTTTAAAAACAGAAACAAAAATGAAGCCTCCTAATTTCTCTGGCCAACATTGAACTGCCTTGACCATGCCTGACCCACCTAGTGGTATATCTTGAAGAAAGACATAATTGTTTTTCCAATCAGCCTTCAGACATGGGAGGGGACTCCATCTTGTAATGCTCTTTAAGTCAGCCTGAATGCAACAGAAACTGAATTGCCACAAAGCACATGTTTTTCGTGGCAATACCCAAGGTCACTGCAAAGATCCCACATAAAAAGCATGGGGATCCATGACTCAGATCCATGTTTTCTTCCACTCCAAAGCCATGGGCTGAAGGGCCCATGATTTCTATGTTTTCATCTGTGGGTGAAGATGTTGCATATGTTTGGACAGTGATTTAGGGGTGATCCTATCTCAAAATCCAGTGGGCTGATGAAGATCCATGTTAGGGATCCATGTTTTGGCACCAGTACAGTGGCATGTTCTTAAAGCTCTGTGACTCAGTGGTTACCTGTACTGCAGGTAAAACTGTGCTCACAACCTAGGGTTCAATCCTAGGTAGCTGGCTCAAGGTTGACTCAGCCTTCAATCCTTCTGAGGTCAGTAAAATGAGTACCCAGCTTGCAGGGGGGGGGGGAATGTGTAGCCTGCATACTGTAATTAAACTGTAAACCGCCCAGAGACTACTTGAAGTGGTATGGGGCAATATATAAGCAGAACACTTTTTTTAAAGGACCCATGATCCCTATGTTGAAGTCTAGATACAAATGGGACTTATTTGGCAATGGTTTGGGTTTGCTCCTATATAAAAATGTGGTCCATGAGGATCTGTGCCTTGGATCCATGTTTTGTGCCACTGTATAGTCCTCCTCCTATCATAAATTTTATTGTGTGGCACACAGGGCCTTTGCAAAATGCATCAAGTGAAAGCAGAGCAGTAAAATATAAGAAAAACATCAGTAAAATAACAATAGAAGGAGATAAAAAGGGAGGCCCAAAGGTACAAAAAACTAAGTATCAATTTTAGTATTAGAAGTAGGGGAAGCAGATTTAATTTTTATAAGTATGGAGGAGAACCTTGCCATTTGGAATTGGAATGTGACAAACTTATCTCTGTCAGAGAGTAGGATTCTGGACTTTTCTTGGTCAAATCTACCAGGATATTTTTCTAAGATATAGAGCCAAAGGAGTTGTGATTTCTGTAGTGTAGTGATCTTTTGATACTTTTGAGATCTACGTTTTGATGGCGACGTGGGGAGGATCCAACATAAAAAATCGTATGAAATAATGAAGATCCGTTCTTGATTTCACAGATCTGCCTTTTACTTTCTTCCTATGAAACGAGTTCCTCCGGTTGCATCAAAAAGGACGCTGGTTGTGCTACCGCCAATGAAAAAGACCCTTGCATTCTCAAATTTTAGCCTTTTGTTTCTGTCCATGGAATTATCAAACCTATCCATCCTGAAAGAAATATCAAACCTATCCATCCTGAAAGAAATCAACCCTGAATGTCCACTGGAAGGACAGATTTTGAAGCTGAGGCTCCAGTACTTTGGCCACCTCGTGAGGAGAGAGGAGTCCTTGGAAAAGTCCCTGATGTTGGGAAAGATTGAAGGCAAAAGGAAAAGAGGATGGCAGAGAATGAGATGGTTGGACGGTGTCATTGATGCAACCGATATGGATTTGATCAAACTCCGGGAGGCAGTGGAAGATAGGAAGGCCTGGCGAGCTCTGGTCCATGGGGTCACGAAGAGTCGGACACGAATGAACGACTGAACAACATTCCCAAATTAACTCGGAAGCAGAGGGCATGTAGTACCAATCTTTGTTTTATATACCTATATCTATGGTTAAGGCGCTTAGGGACCACCCCCTCCTCCTCCTCCCCTGGGCTCTCGCGTGAGTCCACATCTATGGTTATGTGCCTCCTAGAGCGGCACGATTGATAAACGGCGCGCAGGCGCCTCGGCCCTTTCTTTCCGCTCGGCGAGGTGAGTGAGCGTGCGAAATGGCGGCGCCTGGGCCTGGGCCTGGGCCTGCTTGGGGATGCGGGGGTGGGGTGGGGTGGGGGGGTTGCTCAGCCTCGCCCTCCGTTCTCTTCTGGCGCCGGTAGTCACTGGGTTCCTGTCGCTTCTTTCTCTCTTTCAGACCCGCAGCCATGGGCCGCCGCCCCGCGCGTTGGTGAGTGGGCCGCCGAGGGTGGGGAGGGCGAGCAGAGCTAGGCCGGATCGGGCAAAGGGAGCCATGCTTGCTTGGCAGCCGTGGGCATCGGGGAGCCACGCGGCTCTTTTCTCCTGTAACGAGGCTGGGAGGGAGTCGCTGCAAGGCAAGCTGGGGGCAGCGGTTCTCCTCGATGGTCCGTTTCCCCCTTGATGTTGCCCAAGCCAGGATGGGCATTTTTAGAGTCATTGGTTAACTATTATTTTTTTCGGGATTAACTAAATGTTTCCCTCAATTTGGCGGTGGTTGCTAACTAAGGAGCTGGTTGCCAGCCACCCACAGGATCTCCTTCGAGCTAAAGGAGCTAAATTAGGTGGTCTGTCTTCCCGTTTATGATACAGTGCTACCTCTTAAAGCAAATTTAATTCGTTCCCGCGGGTCAATTCCATAGAGATGTTTTTTTGTCAAGCAAAGCATGCCTATTCCCAGAAATTTTTTTCTTCCTGCGAGTTTTTTTGTCTTAGGAGGCATTTGTCTTAAGAGGTACCACTGTATTAGCAAGGTGGCTTTGGTGGGATTGTTGCTGTGCAGCCAGATCTAGAAATTTAGGGTAAGTTAGAAGATGAGTCTGTTTTCTTCCAGCCTTCTAGTGCCCTGCTTCCCATAGTATCTCCAGGACAGGCCATGGAGCCAACCTGAAGCATCTCCAAGCTTCTGGAAATGCTACATGGCAGAATGAGGATCCTTCTAAATAGATTGTACCATGGCATGAAAAGGAAATCATTTAATTTCAGAACATTTAGTGAGTAGAACCCTTCTGTCTGCACAAGACATATATCCAACCCGCTAGATACTACTTACCTTCAGCTGTTCAGTCTTAATCATAGATGTAAGCGTTACTGCTTCCAAAATTTATTATTATTATTATTATTATTATTATTATTATTATTATTATTATTATTATTATTATTATTTACGCTTGTATACCGCCCCATTCCCACAATGGGGACTCTGGGCGGTTCACAACATCAGAATAAAAACAGATAAAAATCTATTGCAAACAACAATTAACAAAACAACGATGTCCTGGAGTAATTTAGCTATCAGAATTCACAAAATATGGCATAAAATTTATGTAGTATTGACTGTTTGTGTCCAGTAAAATTTGAATTAGCTGTTTGTAAGTAGTATAATAAGAGTTTCTTAGAAAAGTACCCTGTTTCCCTGAAAATAAGACATCCCCTGAAAATAAGACCTCCTTACAGTTTTGCCCCACACTGAAATATAAGGCATCCCCAAAAAATAAGGCATCCGCATAATAAGATAACAATAAATGTGTACCGTATTTTTCTTCATGGAAAAATAAGGCATCTGAAAATAAGACCTAGCGCATCTTTGGGAGCAAAATTAATATAAGACACTGTCTTATTTTCGGGGAAACATGGTATTTCTATACTGTAATAGCTCACAGCAGACTTCACAAGTATTACTAGATCAGGTAGTTCAGGTAAAGTAGAGATAGGAGCCAGTGTTTCCATGCCTCCTTTGGTAATAAAGATACTACTTATCAACTCTTTCATGATTTACAGTAAGCTTGGTATTAAATCACTCTTGTTAAACAAAGACAATAAGAAATTGCTTGTCACAAAATACTGAGTATTGTGGTGGCACACAGCTGCCCATCCTTCCAATCTCAATGTCTAGTATTTGTTAATAACAGTTATATACTTTTTTTTTTGGCAAGGTGGATGTGAGGGAGCTGAATTCCCCCTTCGCTTGCTTACTGACAGTTGCAAACTTTCTCTTGAATATAGAGGGTTGTCTTCTGCAGATGTAGTCATTGGGGAAGAACATGCTTTCTGATTGATAGCCCCCTCACATCTGGGCCGAAGATAAGAAAATGGGATTGGATTTTTTTTTCTGTTCAGTTATTGTGACTCTTTAAAAAACACACTCAAGAATGTCTGTTTTTCCTTTAGCTATCGATACTGCAAAAACAAGCCTTACCCCAAGTCCCGCTTTTGCAGGGGAGTTCCTGGTAAGTTGGGTGATGGCCCGTGCCTCTCTGATTTGTTTGGGGAGCAGCATTTGTGACACGGAGCTGTCTGTTAAATGTATCTGCTTCTGGAAGGGAGCATGAGGTTTAATCTACCGTGTGTGGGGGGGTGCCTGTTAAGGTGCCACCTTGGCTAAGCTATTGTGTCTTATTTGGCCAACGGCTCCCTTAGAAAATGTCTAACTACACCGCTTAGTCTTGGGGTTTTCGTGTAACGGGTCCTGGTTGAATTAATTTCCCCTCAGATCCCAAAATCAGGATTTTTGATCTGGGCAGAAAGAAAGCCAAGGTTGATGAATTTCCACTCTGTGGACACATGGTGTCGGATGAATATGAGCAGCTGTCATCTGAAGGTAAGGAACAGCCCGTGTGCATACAGGTCCCTGTTCGCTCTCCCCCTGAGTAATACTGCCTTGACACGGTGCCTCTCCTTGCAGCTCTGGAGGCTGCCCGTATCTGCGCCAACAAGTACATGGTGAAGAGTTGTGGCAAGGACGGCTTCCACATCCGCGTGCGCCTGCATCCTTTCCATGTTATTCGTATCAACAAGATGTTATCGTGTGCTGGAGCTGATAGGTGAGGAATGCGCTAGAGACTTGGCTCTGAGGGGAACCCCTGTGGGCAGTCCATGAGGGAAGGCGCAGTCAATTAAGCCGACCAACCCCTGCTCCTATCAGTGGCTGGTGTGCACTGGCTGCGCACAGCAAATCCCTTGGTTGTGTACGCACTCTGTGCCTTGTATGGAGTGCCTTAAGGGACCTTGGGAACATGTGTAGCTCTGAAGATGGGGATGTTTTG
Source organism: Phrynocephalus guinanensis (assembly GCA_037367245.1). NCBI lineage: Eukaryota > Metazoa > Chordata > Lepidosauria > Squamata > Agamidae > Phrynocephalus > Phrynocephalus guinanensis. The sequence continues at coordinate 159,686,496 of CM074734.1, forward strand.
GCCTCCATTTCCAGCCGTTCTGGTAAAAGGGCTTGACTGATGATCTACCAGTAAAGGTCACTCCCTGCAGATTAAAGGCTTGGTGAACTGGTTTCTCTAGGCTCCAGACTGGGATGCGTGGAGCTTTCGGTAAGCCTCAGGGCACTGTGGCCCGTGTCCACATCGGCCAGGTCATCATGTCCATTCGTACCAAAGTGCAGAACAAGGAGCATGTAATTGAAGCACTGCGCAGAGCCAAGTTCAAGTTCCCCGGTCGCCAGAAGGTAACATGTATTAATTGTACCATACTCAATAGCAGCCATTTCCCACCTTTTGTCTCCTAGGGGCTGGTAATGGCTCCTGTTGTGCGCACACATGCAAGATTCCCCCCCCCCCATACGTGAATGCAACACACTCCCCCGTGTCCAAGAGGCACACAAGCTCACAAGATGCTCCAACACCCCCACCCCCATGTAATTTTCTGTTGTGATCATTTAAGTTGCAATAGGCACACAAGGTGAACCTGTGTGGAGGGGGAAGGGGTGTGTGTGCCCGCTCAGGTGCAGCCCATAAACTTTGCTCGCTGCTGGCATGGCCTGCTTAGTAAGAAGCTGCAGCCCGTGGGTTGGGGACCCTTGGTCTATAACAGATGATATTTTTACTGCAGGAGATAGATGTTGTAATAAAATGAGACCATATGAGTTTTCTCCTAATCTTGGAGTAATTTAAGTCCACGTGGAAGGACCTCCATATGTCGGCGGTTCCCAAACTGAGGATACCAGATATTCTTGGGTAGCAATTCCCAGAGATCTTAACCAGTTATAGTATTGGAACATCTGAGGGAACCATTTCTTCCTTGTTCATGTCCAAAGCAATCTGGCCATGCTTCAGGGAGTAGAAAGATCACCTGGCAGGGTGCTGTCATTATCTTGGGGAGGGGAAGGAACACATCCTCACTTTCTTTTTTTTGCGGGGGGGTCTTTTCTTTTGCACATTGATCAGTGTGAATTTGCTGGCTGTCAAGTAGCACATGGGACACGTGCGTGTGATCTGGTTCTTGGCTAAGCTGGCACTGATTCATTTCAAAGGGTGCTTAGCGGACGTATCTTGGGTCAAGCTCCTGTTCTCCCTTTCTTCCCAGATCCACATTTCCAAGAAGTGGGGCTTCACCAAATTCAACGCTGACGAATTTGAGGAAATGGTGGCCGAGAAGCGCCTCATCCCGGATGGCTGTGGGGTTAAATACATCCCCAACAAGGGGCCTCTGGACAAGTGGCGGGCCCTTCATGCCGCATGAGTGCCTGATCAGTCTGTAGGCTGCTTTGTTCGGTTCTATACTTGAAGGGAGATTCACGAGAATAAACAGATCTATCAGATTTGCTGTGTCATTGTTAGTGATGGTCAGGGTCCGTATCTAAGGTCAATGCAGAAAAAAAAAGTTGACTTTTGACATTTGGCTTCATCCTGATGTGTCCAACTCGCTAATTTGACAGCGAGGAAGGATAGGTTTGCATAAAAGTTTAAGCTGTTGGCAAACTCTTTGCACACATGTAAGCCAGTTGTTATGTCAGATGTGGCTGCGTTGGAGAACTGAAGCAGAATGATTCAGCGTTGTCGCAGTTTGATTTGCAGCTTCTATTACATCTGAAATGACAAACCATGTCCAACCAGGAGCTGTGGATGGATTCAGAAGTTCTTGATGTATGCTAGTTTCTATGCATGTCGCATCCCAACCCACAGCCCTGCTCCACCCCCATTCCTTCCTTTCCTGGCCCCGGCTCTGATGAACTTGGAAAGGTTGGCAGCCCAAGGGAGTTTTGTCCACCCCCACAGTGGGAGGAGGTGCAGCCAAGAGCTAACAAAGGTGTTCTCTCCACAGGAATGCCCACACAACCCAGTGAGACTTTCTCCAAGGGTCGATGTGAAGCGGCTAAAACTCTAGCTTCAAAGCAGGGCCACATTTGGCTTCATAGTTAGGTGACTAGATGTGACATAATCCTGAATTTGGGAAAGGGACAGAAAGTGCGCAGGGTCTGAAGTCTGAACCACTGGACACATTTAAGCCAGCTATTGTTTGAAAAACTAACGTGTGTTGAGTGCCACTTAGGGAAGGAAAAAATAACTTACACGACTTAAATGACCGATTCAGATTAAAGCTATGTTTATAGCTCTTGAGGGCTAGAAATGAGGCATTTTAAACAGCAGCATCTGAAGGGGTTTGCCACAACCTGTGCAGTATTGTGCCAAATAAAATTGTTTGTTTTTAAAAGGGCAGAGCATACAAAAGTGGTACATTTTAAAAAGTATCCCATGAGTCGCCTTGAGTTTCAAGGAACATCAGGACCTTTCAAGGTTTAGAGCTCTCGTTGAGCCTTAGGAGAAAGCTGCAGGTTCACCTCTACAGGGTAGTGGTCGCTGATTTCAAGAGCCTGTAGGGATGAGAGGGTGGTGGTTATGCTTCTTGTGACCTTGTTCAGGCCTGCAGCTTCTGCTGCAGATACTGTGTCTGGTTTGTTCAAAGAAAGCCACATCACACCCACCTGTTCTTCAGTTAGTCCAAGTTCCTCTGTGAAATTGAAAGCTTTGGCCGATCTGGGCACAACAGCCGCAAGTAGCTCTTCCCCATGGACTATGATCCTAGGAAAGGAAATCAAGGGGGGTGCATGGTAGGGCTCCCTTCTATTCTTATTCCTGATACCAGTGGCTAAACTGGACTTTATTTGGTCCAGTTCTAGGGTTATTGTTTTCAAACAGGGCTGAAAGGGATTCCCTGGCAGATGGGAAGGGTGTTATTAATTAAGGGAGATAGCTCTTTGCAGCAAATCTGTCCAATGCAATCCGGCACACACCTTTCCTGCTATCTCACGGCATCCTTTGCACCGGAAGTAGAGCTTTGGAATCCAACTGAGTAGAAGCTGTAGGACCATTGGAGCCATCTGCTATTATTACTGGGTCTCTTCCTGTCTTGTAACTATTGCTTTATTCTCTGCACCCCAACAAGAAGAAACAACGCTCCACAGCAGGACGAAGGTAGCAGGCATACTAGTGATTATAGACAATATGGTGCTGTGGCTTCCTTGGCCAGGGCTGTACGAACTTGAGCCCTTCTAGATTGCGGTTTCCAATAGCTGTTTTCAGCCTGATTGTTGTAAAGGAAGTACAGTATTTCAGCAAGACAGGGTTGTAAATGTCTTCCCATCCCAAAAGTAAACTAAAAGGTGTTTTGGCAGCCCAAAGGAGTTTTGTACACCCAACCCACCCCCAACAGTGGGGGTGCAAGAGAAGTTTGCTTTGGAAAAAGAAGGCAGTTGAAACAGAAAATGTCCCACGCGTACCTGTCGTAGGCACAGCACGTCCGGCGACTGACAGTCGTGTCCACTGCGTCGCCGATGAGCCAATGGAAGGCGAGGTGGTTACGCAGGCGGATCCCAGCCCAAGCACTTGCTGGGATGTAGGCTCCAGCAGCATTCAGATCTCCCAGCACCATCACATTCTGGTCACGTGGGATCGAGGCGGGAGAGAAGTGTGGGCATGGATATTCATCCCTGGCTGGCCCAGTTAGCAACGCCTTCCACCACTACCACCACCCCCAGCTCTGTTAAGGTACCTCAGTTTTCCACTTTTGCATCAGTTCCACGCACACTCCAAACAGCAGGTCCAGCTCGTGGGCAGCTTCTCGTGGACTGGTGTGATGTAAGAGCAGGGCAAACTCAAGGATGGCTGTTATTGTGGACAAGAGTGGGTCAGAGGTTGAGAATGCTGTAGAACAGTTATATATGGGCTAGGTATACCTTAGTTTAAGAGTAACTTGGTTTAAGAGCGTAGAACAGGCATGTCCAAACTTTCTGCCTTCCAGATGTTTTGGACCGCAACTCCCACAGTCCTTTGTCATTGGCAATCTAAGCTTAGAATTCTGGGAGTTGTGGTCCAAAACATCTGGAGGGCCAAAGTTTGGTCACCACCGCCATAGAATATTCCCACTTATCTATTATTTATTTCAATTTATATACCACACCATCTAGCTTCATGGCTCCTCTGGGTGGTTTACAGTACTGTCCATCTAATTTTTCCATATATATTTGTGGGTCTGCACGCACGATGACTGGAGCACTGCTTGCTCTTGACAAAATGGGCTTCTAATGCTACTGGCTGGAAAACAGATTGACAGAGCATGCGGGAAATGCCTGCTGAAATTTCAGGTGCACAATAAATTTCTGTGTCAGAGGTATGGTTATGGCCCAGGCAGGACTGCAATATCCTACATTGCGCTTTTTCTCTCTCAAATACATAGAATAGCAGAGAAATAAATTTAACAAAATGGTAACGGTCGTTCAAGAAATCACAAGCAGTTCACTTGCATGAGTCGTGCAGATTCATGGATGTCCACTAGTTGGGACCCAAAATTTATTCTATGCATACAGATAGACATCCATTGTTGTGCAGTGTAGATGCCATGGCATGCTATGTGGGCCAAGTGTACTAACATAACACTGCAGTTACCCCTGCCACCTTAGAGAAAATCCTGAAGACCAACCCCTTTTCTCAGATTGCTGGATTTAGTGCTTCTTTACAAGCTTTCTCGGAGGAAAATACACCCGGTCCTGCTGACACCACTATGTTGCTACAGTACTCCATGTAATCTTACTGAACAGGATAAATAGAGCTGTCGGTTACAAACAGGAATGGAAGTTCCCGCAGATTTATTTTTTATTGAACTGTACTCATGACTATTCACACATACAGTAATGCCTTTAGGGACTGGGAATGTTCTGTAACGAGAAACATTATCATTCAAGTCCTTAAAACTGATATCAACTGTGCCCAACAAATGTGTCCCATTACCTTTCAAAGGTGACTGCGTTCCCCTTTTATTAAGACTCTGGATTTATAGCCAGAACAGTCTCCTGGAGATAGACCCCACAGAGGAACTGGGCCTTACCTGTGTACGAAGAGCGGAACCATGCAGCAAAGGGTGCCCTAACAAAGGCGTCAGAGTCTCCCAATTGGTACCAGTCAATAACTGACACAATATCCCTCCTGTCAATGAGAAGCAGAGTCAGTCAGGAAAACCAGAACATGTCCAAGGGGTGTTCGTTGTTGGGAAATAGGGGAATATCCCCCCAGAAAGATTCCTTCCTTCATACTTTTATCCAATGGATCTGTAAGTGATCTTGGAAGATATTAAAATATCTAGATCTGGTGTGGGTGTGATCTGTGAGGTTGTAACTCACTTTACAATGACCATAATAGGGCTTTCAGGGTAAGCGAGATATTTGAAGAGAGGTTTTACCATTTCAGCTCCCCCAGTGAGTTTCCATGGCCAAGCTGAGATTTGAACCTTGTTCTCCAGAGTCCTTGTATGGCATTCTATCCATACACCATACTGGGAATTTTCTATAAACCAAGGTGGTTACTTCACGTCTCCCCCATTTCTTATGGGGAAATTTGTTTTGATATGAGAGTGTTTTGGTTTACAAGCATGTTTCCGAAAAAAATTATGCTCATAAACCAGGGTTGTACTGTATCTCACAACCCACGAAAGGTTTGTCCTGCAAGTAAGACATCAACTTTGGAGGATGGGGTGGGAAAGTGGTATAACAAATAATATAATGCAAATTTAAATATGTCGTACATAACTATTTAACAGGGAAATATCATCCTTTTTAGTTATGGAGGAATGCATAGCTATGCATGTATATCAAAAACACAAATAACTCCTCACATATTGTGTTGTTCCGTGCTGCCAAATTGGAACTGACTTGCAGCAAGCTTAATAGGGTCTTCAAGGTAAGTGAGATATTAGGAGTGGTTCTATTGGTTCCACTCCCCCAGGTAGCTTCCTTGCCCTAGCAGAGATTTGAACCCACGCCTTCTGTGTCCTAGCCTGTCACACTGGGTATCATTCTCAAATCTTACCGGTACACAAAGACCATCTGCTCCTTGTAGCTGCCTCTCCCCAGCCTGCTGCTCTCCAGGTGGTGGTAGCGATGGGAAGAATCATACCTGCCCATAAAAGAAAAGCCATCTTGCCCCATTGTTTACCTTATATGTCCTCCCAGGCCATGGAGGCTTGCCCATGTATAAGATTGGTTGGGGTGCTCACTCAGGGGATATTTTTTTTTTACTTGAGTCGGAACAACAAAAGGAGTCGTCCCCTTCTCTCCTCATCAACATACTCCATACCTGGAGGCGTCTTAAGTTATTTTGGCCCCTGGGACAAGCAAAGCCTGTAAATGTCTTCCCTAGAAGCCAGAATGGAAAACTATATGACTATAATATGTATAAAATAATTAGAAAAATTAAATAACTACCATTGTCCTTCTTCTACATACTAAGTTTTCTGTGGCAACTATCTCCTTACTTAACAGCATGTGGGTATTTGAGAAAAGGGCATCCACCCAAGGGTTATTAGGGAATTGAGAAATGAAATTGCAGATCTCTTAACGGTTATATGCAACTTGTCTCTTAAAACGGCCACAGTGCCGGAGGACTGGAGGATAGCAGATGTCACACCAATTTTTAAAAAAGGAAGGAGGGGCGACCCAGGAAACTACAGGCCGGTTCTCTGTCCCAGGCCGGTTCTCTGTCCCAGGGAAGATGGTGGAAAGCCTCATCCAAGAGAAAATCTTAAAACACATAAAAGAACAAACCTTGCTGAGAGAAAATCAGCATGGCTTCTGTAAGGGTAAATCTTGTCTGACAAACCTCTTAGAATTTTTTGAAAAGGTCAACAGGCACGTGGATTTGGGTGAACCGGTTGATATAGTCTATCTGGATTTTCAAAAGGCTTTTGACACAGTCCCTCACCAAAGGCTGCTGAGAAAATTGCACAGTCAGGGGATAAGAGGGCAGGTCCTCTTATGGATTGAGAACTGGTTGAGATCCCGGAAACAAAGAGTAGGTGTCAATGGGAAATTTTCACAATGGAGAGAAGTGAAAAGCGGTGTGCCCCAGGGCTCTGTCCTGGGACCGGTGCTTTTCAATCTGTTCATAAATGACCTGGAGACAGGGATAAACAGTGAGGTGGCCAAGTTTGCCGATGACACAAAACTTTTCCGTGTGGTAAAAACCAGAGAAGATTGTGAAGAGCTCCAGAAGGATCTCTCCAAACTGGGGGAGTGGGCTGAGAAATGGCAAATGCGTTTTAATGTAACCAAATGTAAAGTAATGCATATTGGGGCAAAAAATCCAAACTTCATCTATCAACTCATGGGCTCTGAGTTATCCGTGACGGATCAGGAAAGAGATCTTGGTGTGTTGGTGGACAGCTCCATGAAGGTGTCTCCCCAATGTGTGGCAGCGGTGAAGAAGGCCAATTCCATGCTAGGGATTATCAAAAAGGGGATTGAAAATAAAACAGCCAACATTATAATGCCATTATACAAAACAATAGTAAGGCCCCACCTGGAGTATTGTGTACAATTCTGGTCACCGCATCTCAAGAAAGACATAGTGGAACTGGAAAAGGTGCAGAAGAGAGCGACTAAAATGATTACTGGCCTGGGGCACCTCCCTTATGAAGAAAGGCTAAAACATTTGGGCCTCTTTAGTCTGGAAAAAAGGCGCTTGAGGGGGGATATGATTGAGACATACAAAATAATGCAGGGTATGAGTAAAGTGGATAGAGGGAAGCTCTTCTCCCTCTCCCAAAATACCAGAACTAGGGGACATACACTCAAATTGAGGGCTGGGAGAGTAAGAACTGACAAAAGAAAACATTTTTTCACCCAGCGCGTTGTAAGTCTATGGAACTCCCTGCCACACAATGTGGTGATGGCATCTGACCTGGATGCCTTCAAAAGGGGATTGGACAGATTCCTGGAGGAAAAGTCCATCACAGGTTACAAACCATGATGGAGATGTGTAACCTCCAGGGTTTAAACCAGGGTACTTCAAGGGCCAGATGCAGGAGAGTGGTATCAGGAGACAGATATCTAGTCTCATGCGCTCCCAAACGCATCTGGTGTGGCCGCTGTGAGATACAGGAAGCTGGACTAGATGGGCCTTTGGCCTGATCCAGCATGGCTCTTCTTATGTTCTTATGTTCAATTGAGAGAATGAAAACTTGGACCTCACAGGTACTGTGGTATGGGGAGGTATATAAGCAGAACACTTTGCTTTGCTTTTTTACTGGCCACGGGGCGGGGGTGGGTGGGGGTTAAGCAAAGCAAATTTGCTATTTTATATACCGCTTCCTAGTGCTTAAAGGACTCTCTGGGCAGTTACAGCTTAATTATACAGTGTACACATTGCCCACCCAGTAAGCTGGATACTCGTTTTACCAACCTTGGAAGGATGGAAGGCCAAGCCAACCTCCGGCTAAGTGGTTCTCAAGCTGTGGGTCCCCAGATGTTCCTGGACTGCAATTCCCAGAAACCTCCGCCACTGGCTGTGCTGGAAGGGATATCTGGGAGTTGCAGTCCAGGAGCATCTAGGGAACATCTGGGGATCCACAGGTTGAGAACCACTGCTCCAGCTGACTGTCAGAATCTGCAGGGATCGAACGCTGACCATCTGACACATTTTGACTACAATACTGCAGTATTTCACCACTGTGACACAAAGCTACAAAGCTCTGTTTCACTGCACCGGGAGATGGAGGGCATCTCTTCAGGACTGTTCCCCACCCATGAGTTAAAACTAACTAGCCTTCCTTAGCTTTTGCCCCCCAGATGTTTTGGACTGTAAAATCCTACAATTCCCAACTAATAGCCAATGGAGAAGGACTGCAGAAGTGAAACTCCCAAAAGATCAGGAGGGTAACCAGGTCAGGGAAGGGTGTGTCAAGGATAATTAGGAATATAGGATCTATTTCAGCATTTTTTTCTTCATGTGCTCATAGTAGGAGGACAGCATTTAAAATGTGCTTCCCGGATTCCTCCTGATGAACACACAAAATGAGCCTTTGCTTGGAGCGATCAGCTAATAATACCTGTTCAACTCACGGAGCAGTGTCTGAATAGCTGAGCCCTTGGCATCCCGCACCTCTTGCACGGCAGAGATATCACAACGAGAAAGGATCTGGTAATGAAATAATCATATGTTGCGGTTTTGAATTTCTGGTAAAATTCTTTTTTTTGCTAGGCAGTAGAACTACAGAGATAGAATAAATACAAGTTTTCCAGAGCCCACCCTTTCTCATTGCCTGGCACTTAAAGTCTCAGTTACTCACTCTGGAACGTTTGGAGCAGATTTTTTTTTTTTAAAAATACAAGTTGCTTGAAATTACAGACTTGTGCGTACTGCTTTATTTAATACTACAGTGGACCCGTGTATAACAAACGGTTTGTATAACATAAAATCTGTACAACATAAACTATTCTGGAGATAGGGGAAATTTGCTTAACAGAATTGCCTGTGGAGTAAACCCGTACTACATAAAAATGGTCGCGATTAGGGATTACTCTGTTTTCAATGCATTTCTATGGGAAATTTGTATAAAGGAAAATTTGCTTAACATAATTTCATTTGGAATGAATTAATTCCTTTATACAAGGCACCACTGTATTTAGCAACCAACTGACCAGGTCAACAACAAACAACTGCCTTCATCTCAGGGAAGAGGGGGAAAGAGCACTTTGCAGAGACCATGTTGATTGAGAAGCTCATATGAAAGCAAATATGCTACCCTGCTATGTAGTCTACAGGGGAAATTTGCTAATATTTTCTCTAAATTCTGAAGTAGTCTTGTGTTCCACATCCCCAGTAAACCCCCTTGAATTGAATGTGACTTATCACACTGCCTTTGGGCTGACGAAAAAAAGGGGGGGGCTGTCTGAGAGCCTAATTTCCTCAATCTTGTGGCCCTGAATCAACTAACCTTCTTGTTTGAAGTGCATCAAGCTTGCATCCCTGAGACTTGCAGTCTACATTTCTGTGAGGAGTGTTAGCAAGCTCACACCTCTCCCTCATCTAATATACATTTATTCTTTCTTTCTACTAAATGATGTTCTCATTCATGTGCTCATAGTAGGACAACTATAAATAATCTGACAACTATAAACTGACAACTGATGACAACTATAAACTGACAACTATAAACTATCCTCAGAGGATTGCTCTACCTGTCAATCAGATGTGCATGGCATGCTCTTGTGTCTAAAGCACACACAGAGAGAGAGAGAGAGAGAGAGAGAGAGAGAGAGAGAGAGAGAGAGAGAGAGAGAGAGAGAGAGAGAGAGTTCATAGTTCTCATCAGACAGGTTTTAAAAGCACAAGTGTAGTGCTGATAAGTGCAGGTAACACCATCACTTTAGGGCACTCTATTCCCCCATCGAAACCTGTGGTCAGCCCTCGGCATGAATAAGCAGCCCAAGTGGCTGCTGTATCTCCTCCATGGTCCAAACCACTTCAAATTGCACCGTCCTTTGGAGGTTGTGGTCTGGTCCCCAACCACCCCAATTGGGGAATATTTCAGCCATAGCCTTAATGGTATGTTTCCACGAAAGGTTAAGCAAGGGGAAAACAGAGGCATCGTGAAGGCATTGCGACTCCATTAAGACCAACACATTCATCTCTGAGACCCAACACATTCATTTCAATGTGATCTTTAGTAGATGCAATCCACTTCTTTAGACTCGGAGGAGCATCTGAAAAAGTGGTCTGGATCCACAAAATCTCACACTGAAATAAGCTCATCAAGCTCAAAAATGCTACAGTATTTTTGTTTCTTTAATTGTGGACGGTGTACATCCTTGAATCTTTTTTCAGTGGTGCAAAATATGGGGTTAAGACACTCCCTAGTGAGGGCGATCTGGCTGCGACATCTGTCACCCCATTGATCGCCAGGGTTGATTCGGCTGATCTGGCTGGCTAAGTGGGTGTCCCCTTCCTCCCCTCCCTAGTAGTTTACCATAGTAGTTCACCATGGGTCTACCAGGATGCTGTTCAATGTAAAGTAGCACTACACACACATAACATGTGCTACATCTTTCCAGTTAAGGGTTTATTATACTCAAGACAAGCTGGCCAAATAGTTCAGTGGTTGAGATATCTAGCTGCAGGTCCTGAGGTTGGGAATTCAACTCTTTGCCTACTGCTAGTAGAAGCAGCCTGCACAGCCTTAGGCAACCAGAACAGTCCCAGGAAACAAGAAACCTCTTTTAAGTATCTTCTCAGGAGTGTCCAAACTTCAGCCCTCTAGAGCAGTGGTGGCAAACCTTCGGCACTGCAGATGTTTTGGACCACAACTCCCAGAATTCCAAGCCTATGTTGCCAATGGCAAAGGACTGTGGGAGTTGTGGTCCAAAACATCTGGAGTGCCGAAGGTTTGCCACCACTGCTCTAGACGTTTAGGACCACAACTCCCAGAATTCCAAGCCTGTATTGCCAATGACAAAGGCCTGTGGGAGTTGTGGTCCAAAACATCTGGAGGAGCAAAGTTTGGACACCACTGATAAGATATCCCTTCATCTTCACATTTATCTTTCTCATCACTTGGCACCTTATCTCTTAATGGATGATGTACCAGTAAGATATAGCGATCTGTCTGGAAAGAGACAGGCTGTCAGATATATCAGTGTGGAGGATGATTCTATGGCAGTGGTGACCAAACTCTGGCCCTCCAGATGTTTTGGACTGTAACTCCCAGAATTCTAAGCTTAGATTGCCAATGACAAAGAACTGTGGGAGTTGCGATCCAAAACATCTGGAGGGCCGAAGTTTGGGCAAGCCTGTTCTATGGTGATTGGGAAGGATCCCATGCAAATATCTTATGAAATCAAGAGGATATGGTAAGATCTAGCTTTTTTTACCCAGGGGGGGAATTAGAGGCAGCCAATCCTCTCTCTTTAAATTCAAATAAATCCCTTGCAGACTCACCTGGACGAGAGCTCCCATGACCCGCTGGTTTGCTGCCTTGGCTCTTCCAAAGCTGCGTATGTTGAAAGCACAGATTTTGAAGCTCGAAGCCACCACCTCCACACCCGCCAAGAGAAGCAGCAGTATGTATGTCAGTATGCAGTACATATCCATCTAACCAGGAGGAAAATGCTTGCTGGGAGAAATCCGTTGTGTCATCAGCAGCCAGGCAGGAGAGGTGACAGGCTTTTGTGTTGCCTTTCGAGGCCCGATGTTGTGACAGACCAGCAAAGAAAGTGCTGGGCTGTCCCAGCAGGGTCACTTGCATTTGGGAGAATGGAAGACAGATGCTCATGTCCTCTTCTCATGCCCCCCACTTGATTCGACTCTATTCCTACATCTGTCCCATATACTGTATATATATTTTCTGGAAGGACTGCTTTGTCAAAAATTAATTAAACCATACAAACCAATTTTATTTTATCAGATCATTCTTTTATTGATCTTTTTGCACATTTACCCCCCTCTTGAGGTCATTGGACAATCAAATTGCATAGTACAGTTGAGATTGCATCGATGGGTACGGATATGTAAATTATATTGGATTGTTGAGGATCCTTTTGATGAACTTGGTAGGATGGCTGTTGCATTTTCTCTTGATGGCATCTTAAAAAAAAGTCTAAACCTTCAAAGAAGGACAGTTTGTAAAACACTAGTGGTTAAAAATAACAAAGAACGGTGGCAATAAGCAACCACAAACAAATGAAGGAACTGCCACTGGGAAAAGGCAGACAGCAAAGTTGAATGAAAGATGATCTTGTGTTCTTAATTTCAAACTCAGTGCTTTGGTTTAGAGCACATCAAACAATGCTTCGACATTTCACAGTGTCTGAGACACACACACACACACACACAGAGAGAGAGAGAGAGAGAGAGAGAGAGAGAGAGAGAGAGAGAGATTAAATGAATCCACTTTAACAGTTATTAACTTGGGCTGAATTCCATGACTCTGAAATGCCTGCAGGCAGCGATGAAAGCAGAAAGGCACATAGGCCATTACTTCACGAAGTACTTCGCTTCGCTGCGTGATTGCCTTCGCTTTGAATGCAAAGGCGGAAACGTGGTCTCCATTCGCTCCCACCCCTCTTTCTCTGTCCTCACGAGGCGAAGTTTTAGGATCGAATCCAGTACTACCTCACGTGCTCCCTTTGCATTGGGAAGCTTACTTGCAACGTCCGGTTTCTGCTTCCTTTAATTTTTTTTAAAAAAAATACCACGGCGTATCGATGCATCGATACCCGGCTGTCATTTGCTGCAGAGCTGAATAACTGTATGATCCTTTGTTTTCTACTCCCGATTTGTATTGCTTCGTCCATTGGCGACGTGAAAAACTTGCTGTTCTCCGTCAGGGTCACTAGGTGGACCAGCACACAACATTTGTTGTGTATGATCCATCGCTCCTCCAAGGACATTCGAGTAATCCCTTCCTAAATCCCTAGAGCAGTGACCAAGGAACTTCCGCCTCCATTAACCATTTCAAAGCTATCATGGCTCCCTCGCGTTCTGCATGCCGGCTTAAGAAATTCCATTGGTACCGCCCATATTTTGTTGCACTGCTGCATAGTTTTTGTAAGTTGATGGACGGTATAGCTACGTTATGCTTCCGAAACAGAAAACGGCAACTCCGACGCAGGGATTTGTTTAGGGAAGCTATGGTGGGTTGCAACACTTTGATAAGGGTCATTTCGCAGTGGGTACAAACGTCGCCTAGACAGAAACTATTCTGGTGTTACCCTGGACGTTCTCAGTGGTTTCACGACACGGTTCTTAAGCTTTGGGACGATAGACAATGGTTGGAAAACTTCCGAATGACTAGAAGAACACTTTTTGGGGTCGCCGACAAGCTGCGTCCATATCTGATGCGGAGAGACACAGTTATGCGCTCAGCCGTTCCAGTCGAAGAACGAGTAGCAATCGGCGTGTACTTCTTGGCCAGCCGTTCTCGTTACAGAACCATCGCTCTGGTCTTCCAGAAAGGAAGTTCTACTGTTGCAAGTATTGTCATCGAGGTGTGCCTAGCAATGGAACACGTCCTTCTCAAGGAAGAGGTTCGCCTTTCAGAATTCAATAAGGTTGGTGTTTTACTACGGATTTGCCCATTTATTTTTACATTACATGTCTAATTTCAGTAGAACTTTACTTCTGTCAATGTTGAGAAGGAAGGGCTGGGAGAGTAAGAACAAACAAAAGAAAATATTTTTTCACCCAGCGCGTTGTAAGTCAATGGAACTCCCTGCCACACAATGTGGTGATGGCATCTGACCTGGATGCCTTCAACAGGGGATTGGACAGATTCCTGGAGGAAAAGTCCATCACAGGTTACAAACCATGATGGAGATGTGTAACCTCCAGGGTTTAAACCAGGGTCCTTCAAGGGCCAGATGCAGGGGAGTGGTATCAGGAGACAGATATCTATGCTCGTGCACTCCCAATCACATCTGGTGGGGCCGCTGTGAGATACAGGAAGCTGGACTAGATGGGCCTTTGGCCTGATCCAGCAAGGCTCTTCTTATGTTCTTTATGTTTATGTTCTTATGTAGAGCATTTACGGCTAATTCTTTTTCCTGTTTCAACAGATGACGTCATCAATGAAAATCTTCGGATTTCCGCATACTATTGGATGTATTGATGGAACGCACGTCCCGATCAGTCCGCCTAAATTGCAGGGTCCGGCTTATTTTAACCGGAAATCGTTCCATTCAGTTCTACTGCAGGCTGCTTGCGACGGTGACGGTATTTTTTTTCCAATGTTGACAGGACATTCAGGTGTGAACCATGATGCTCATGTTTTTAGGTCGTCCACTCTCTTCAGTAAGATGGAGGAAGGGACGCTAATACCTGGGAGCCCTTTGTTCACCTATGCAGGGGTGTCGATTCCACCAATTATATTAGGGGATGGTGCGTATCCATTGTGTAAGTGGCTGATGAAGCCTTTTGCTGTACCTAGAAATGACAGGGAGCGTCATTACAATAAGATTTTTAATCGCTCACGATGCGTCGTTGAGAGAGCATTTGGGCGTTTGAAGGCAAGATTCAGGCGTTTGTCCGTTAGGATTGAGGCGCACATCGAAAACATTAATTCCATTATTGCTGCTGCCGTGATTCTACATAACATTTGTGAACGGGAAAAGCATGACATTCCTGATGAGGAACAGCAGCAACGTTCTCAAGCTGATTCACAGGATGGCAGCGACACATATGACTGCAACAGATCTGGCACTGCCCGCGCAGAGGCTGAAGCTGTGCGCAATGCCATTTCTGAATATTTGCTAACCCATGTTAAGTGACTTGTATAGTAACTAATTTTTATCAGTGTTATAACCCAAAATTAATAAAAACTTTTAATATACTCTGAAATGAATGACTCCACATTCCGATTGTTTAATAATTTTAATATCATTTCAATAAACGCTGCAGACGTTGTCTGCATATCTATCGTTTGTTGGGTCCAAAGACCAGGACCAAAATGTTGACCTGTCTTTCAACTTCATGTCCCCTTTAACTGCATTTCCTTCCTTATTAACTTACAATAAAAAAATAACATGGATAAGAAAGTTCTAAAGAGACAAAAGAAATGTGCTGTTTGGGGACTGTGCTAAGGGTTTCGTGAGGATATGACATGGTAGTGCCCTATTGGAACCTAAATTCCTTTTTTTTAACCAATAAAGACCAGACTCTTGCAAGGTTTTCTTTGAAATTGGTTAAAAGCTCTTGAAGAAAGTATCATTTCTACTCTGTAGCACATGAATTTTACCTTTTATTCTTAATTAGGGAGACACTGCAATAAAACCTGGTTAAAGATTCAAAACACATGCAGGGTTACTTTTCAAAAAAGTCAAACATCTGCTGAGACAATTTGAGACATATTCAGCAAGTGGCCTTGTCCCTAGTACTCTGATGTAGGCATGCAGTCTTGTGTAAATTCACAAACAAAGTACCCCAGAAACTAATGGAACATTGGTGGATATAACACAGGTCTTGAGCAATATATCTACTATCCCCTTTCCCCTGTTTGCTTCCATGAAATCAACCACTTTGGTTACCAGAAGGGGCCCCTCTGTAAAAACACCAGCACCCCCTAGGCTCCCATCAACTTTCTCTTGATATGCAGATTTGGGCTGGCTGAGGTGCCAGATCAGGAAGTAAGTAGTCAGACTTGTTTGCAAACATCTCTTGTGATTGAAAACAGTGGCTGACTGGTTTTTCAAAACTCTGGGCAGCAAGTGGCCTGTTAGCATGACTGGCTTTCCTTTGCAGACAGATCAGTGCAAACTGGGATTTTCATTTCAATAAACAACGCAACCCGGTATTAATTCTTTGTTCAACGATATACATTACCCAGGTGGATCCCTTCCTAACCATCTATAATTACTGTTCCCTTGTTATCAACCCCTTGGTTACTCAAAGGGGCAACTTGGGAGAAAACATTTCCTTGGTTTGCCAGCTGCTACGACTTGAAATGCTGATAGAGGCGGACATAGGAGCATGAAAAGAAATTAAATACCCACTGTACTCTGTTCAACCATTAATAGCAACATCTAACAGCTGCTGAATATAGCCTTGATATTGAGAGCAGCCAGTTGTGCTTCATGCAGTTCGTACTCCAAAGGTGAAGTCTATTGAAGAAGTCACACAGCCGTTACTAATAATAAATTTAAAATTAGTGATTACACCGTGAACGAAAAAGAAACCAACTGTATTTCAGAAATGCTCCATAGGTTTAGAGCGCAGGATTAAGAAGGGGCCCCTTACCATTAACCTGCCCACAATCATTCCCTTGGGTAGTCTACACCTTTCTCTTGATATGCAGATAAAGTCAGAAATGTTAGGGAGAAAAGGGAAGTAATTTTCCAGGCTTGCAAAAGTCTAGTGAATTATCTTATCCCTCTGCTTACTTTTCTCAAAAACAATTTCATCACAAACCATGAGAAATTGATAAAGAAGACAACACAGGAATTAGCCATGGGACCACGGTACAATTTTAGCTGAATGGTGATGAGGTAAAAAGAATGCATTTGGTCCATAGCTCTACAGCGCAGGACTGAGATGGGGGCCCCCCCATCACCAACCAGCATTCCTTCACTTGGGTTCCCAGCACCTTTCTCTTGATATGCAGATTAAGGCAGTATGGGGTGGAAAGACAGGAAGTCAATTTACTGGCTTGCTATAGTCTTTTGGGATCATCTTCAACTGATCACTACTCTTTGGAAAACTTCCACCGCCAAGCTTGAAAAATGGATACTGAAGACACCTCTGAAAGTAGCCAGGGAACTACTGTTCAATGCAAAATTAAGAGAGGCGTTATCTGGGGAAATGAGGAGACCTCTGCATTAATTAAGGTTTGGGGAGAGGCAGAGATTAAATATGCATTATCTTCCCTAAAAAGAAATATTGAGATTTTTGAAGTAATCTCTTCGGAACTAGCAAAACTTGGATATAGTCGTTCGGCATCCGAATGTAGGACAAAAACAAAATCTCTCCGGAAACTTTACAAGCAGGCAGTGCTGCATAACAGCACCTCTGGCTCCGGTCGGTCAAAATTCATTTGGTACGACGAGATGGCTAACATTTTTCGCACAGACACATCGATCCACCCCTTGCGAACCACGGAAAGTGACTCTTCTGCTGGCACGGATAAGTTCGAGAATTGACTGATAATATTTAGTGACTTCTTTAAGTTCCCAATAGTCTCAAAAACAACAACATTTATGATGTTCTTAACATTTGGTCTTTATGTAGTTTTACTGCGGGTCACCGGTGTTTAACACATTTTATATCGATGTTCCGTCCCGTCGGTTCTCCACACCGAGGAAAAAGAACTTTAATTCAATTCCGGAAATAATAACTTACAAGTATACTGACTGCCTGAAAAATTCCTTTATTCAATTTATCTTAAACCATCGATATGTCGACGGTAGGCAATTATTTAATAAGCAATACTTTGTTCATTGTTTCCTTGGGGATTATTTCTAAGTATACACAAATATATTGCTGTAGGGTACATTGTTTCAATAACTACTAGTGCACTTCGATTCATCGATGAGTACGCTCCAAAGCACTTGGACAGGAGTTTTTTTTTTTAAAAAAAACCTTTGCTTGTCCTTTTAAATTAAACCCAACATGCAGCACGGATAAGTTGGTGGGGGAAATAAGTTCTGCGATTCCTTACTGTGTTGTGGTTTCAAAATTTTATTACTTCGAGTTATCAAAAGACAGTTATTGCGGGTGGGTGCTTCCCCATAGTGTTCATAAATTAAGAAATACAACATAAGTGTGAAATATGACCACCAGTGTAACTTTGCTAAAATAAGTACCACTTTTCTACGGCTACCTACAGCCCATAGGCTACTTCCTTACTCTAAAAAAAGGGGGGAGGCGGGGCGGGACCACCAGTGAAGACCACCAATCATGTTCCTGCGGAAAAACTAAAACGGAAATTCGTAATCAGTTCCTGAAACGCGCCAATGCCTGTAGAGTTTAGATTTTAAACCTTCCATGTTGCGAAGAACATAAGCAAAGGTTCTTATTTTTATACCTTTCTCCCATGATAGCAATGGAGCCGATGCAGGGAGGAAGAGAAAATGTCGCCACCTTGATTCTTTTCGAGGAGACTGACTACGAAAACCAGAGCTATGGGCCATCGGAAACATCTGTGTTGGGTATGTGTTTTTTTCTAGGACATGCACGGTTTTCTCTCCTTACACGCTTTTGACTAGATTATGCTTTGCAAACCAATTACTGGTTGGGGGTGCATAAAAGAAGGGCACACCTAATAACTTTAACTAATTTGTAGTCTAAAACTATCTTTTATCCAAGATACTCAATCGACAGAGGGCTGTGAGCCGTCCACGTCTGGGTGTTCGTCTTCACAGAGCACACCTGCAACTGTTGCCGAAAGGTGCAGCAACCCAAGTAAGTGGCTTTCATTCACGATTTTTAGCAATATACCAGGAGAACTTCGGGAGCTAGGGGTTAACGTCTAAGAGTGTTTTTTTTTTGCGTGTACAGTAGCAGTATTTAAAAAAAAGGGATAAACCGCTATCAAACGCTTTGTTTACCTTCCAGTATTCATTAATGTTACTGATGTGTATTTTTTTGGATTACATGCATTTGTTTTATCATTGCAACTATGTGTTCCACGGTTGCTACTCTCGATAATATACGCGCAAAGTTAATACCCACAGCAAACTATTATCAACTCGTGCTACATACACTGTATCTTTATTGCAAACCATTAATTCCATTTTTTCTTTGATATCACCACTATAGGATCAATGGAAACAACCAACTACGAGGCAACGCTTGATCCTGCTACAAGACTGGCCTTAATACGAAAAAGAAAACAGAGAACTACTGCAGCAGCAAGGCTAGATAACACTTTATCTGGGTTTGTGGAGTGGGTCAGGGAATCCGATCAACGTAAGGAGGCAAAAATGGATGAGAGGGACAAGGAGGACATATTCTTTCAGAAGGAGATAATTAACAACCTAAGGGTTGCAACTACATGCCTTCAGAGGCTTACACAGTACCTTACTGAAACTCCCCCAGAGAATAACGTTGGAAAGGCGAAAAAGAAAACCAAACATGTGGAAAACACTACACACATCTCTGGTTCATCCAGGTACAGGGGCAAGTCGCTAGCTGCCAAGGGTGACAAAAGTGACTCGGAAGCAGATATCAGTTACACAGCGGATACTGGTGATAGTTGTGAGGAAGACAGTGATGATGAGGGGTCAGTATCCCTACTTAGTGGCAGCAGTAGACTAAAGGGTACTCTGACCCATGGTACTGGGCGTGTGCTTACTCAGAATGTTAACAGGAGTGCAAAGGGGTCAGTTAAGCAGTCTGCAAAAAAGCAACCTAAAAGCATGGAACATGAGGACTTGGGCCACAACCAGTATGAAAGTTCTCCTTACCTAATTGTGAAAAGGGAGGAAACACTAGATGATTCTCAGTCCTTTCTGAGAACCCCTCAAAAAAGGAAACGAATGAAAAAGAAAATATTTTCCCCATAGGTTGTTTTTATTATTAACTCCTTCATGAACCTCTGATGGGTCAGTGCACACCTTTCCTTACCTTTGTTATACTTTTCCCTTCATAATAATGTGAACTAGATATTAATGTGAATTTTTATACCAAACACAGAAATGAGGGACTCAAAAAGAGGAAGTGGTCATGAATGTATTACTTAAAGTTTTTTTTTAATTTTTAACAAAATTTTAAAAAAGAGGCATGTTTTATATCCATAAGGTTTTAGTGCAAAAAGGTTGTTACACAACATTGAACACAACAACACCAACAGTAGAATGTGTCCACACTATTGATGTCTTACAATAAATCAGTGTTTTTCAACCTTTTTTGGGCAAAGGCACACTTGTTTCATGAAAAAAATCACGAGGCACAGCACCATTAGAAAATGTTAAAAAATTTAACTCTGTGCCTATATCAGTCTCTAAAAGGTTCGCCATTGCTGGTGTAGGGAGAAGCAGGACAGAGGGGCCACAGATTGAGGCAGCCCGCTCTCTAGCACCCAGTTCCCACTTACCTGTGTTGTTTTTTTTTAAAGACATTTTGCCCTGCATGGACTTCTGTGTCCAGTGGAGACCTGAGAAGGGGCACTGACTCTCCAGGAACACAAATAAGACCCAAAAGCCCATCTTGCTCTCCACACTGTGGCCAAGGCAGATGCCTTCAGCAAGTCCAGCGACAGGAGGGGAGGAGGATGAAGGAAGCCAGGAAGGAAAGAAGGCAGAAAGTGTTCTGCTTGTATACCACCCCATACCACTTCAAGGAGTCTCTGGGCGGTTTACAGTTTTAATTACAGTAGGCAGGCTGCTAGACATACACATATGCAGGCTAGAAATGAGCACGTTTCTATGATGGAAAGAGAGAGGTGGGGGAAAAAAGAAAGAAAAGACAGAGAGAGACAGAAAGAAAGGGGCAAGACTTCAAGGAACCCATCGCGGGGCCCCTCAGAGATGGCTCTTCCCCTCCCGGACCCTAAAGGCCGGCCGTCCAGCCGTCCAGCAGTGCCAGTAGCCTCCCCCGCCCGCCCGCCTCCTCAGCCCAGGCCCGGGGGAGGCCTCCTCCATCCCCTCCTCCTCGCAGCCCTGCCGCGGTGCTTGTGGGGCAGCCGGGCGCCCCTCCTCCCCTTCCCCTCACCTGGTGGTTTGTTCTGGGCTGGGGCTCCCGGGCCAGCTTGTGTTGGCGGGCGGGCTGTTGGGCAGCTCAGTCCATTGGTAGCTCCCAGGAAAGGGGTGGTGGTGGTCCAGGGTAAAAAAAGGAGGGGGGGGAGGGAAGCGAGCGAGTCACGGCGGCGGCAGCAGGCATAGGGCAAACACTAAGAGAATGAGCGGGGCCAGGTCCGGCCGGGGAGGAAGTGACGCCAGCGCCACGGGCCTCAGGGGGGAGGAGCCAAGCTGGCCCTTGGACGCTATTTATAGCGCCTCCCAGCTGTGGGCCGCCCGCCGGCCCTGGGTTGAATTTCTTTAGAATTTTTCAATTTTTTCCACGGCACACCAGGCAACATCTCGCGGCACACTAGTGTGCCGCGGAACAGTGGTTGAAAAACGCTGCAATAAATTATTCAAATCATAAGTTAAATTGCAACAAACAACTACTGATCTCCCAAGCACCAGCTTAACAGAAATAGCCCTGATTGTTTATTGTGAGGTCAGTAATAAAGTTATCTTTTGATAACTTTAAATAAGCAACGCCCTACAACTTGAACAGTTGTTGTAATACAAAAAAACCATTGCTTTCAGAAAACTACAACAAGATTTTATAGTAATCCTTTGAAATATCAGGACCATACCTTTAAGTACAAAAAGAACTACTTAGCTCATTGAGCAGCACATCTAACAGTTTGATTTCTGCAAGGAAGCGATACAGCCTGTGCAAGAAATCAAATCTATAATAACAGAATAGCAGTTATTTAAGAACCATTGCTTTTAGAAAGCTAGAACAAGTTTTTAAAGTAATCCTTTGAAATAACAAGAATATACTTTTAAGTACCAAAATAACTAATTAGCTCATTGAGCAAAACATCTAACAGTTTGATTTCTGCAATGCAGCTATACAGCCTGTGCAAGAAATCAAATCTATAACAACAGAAGAGCAGTTATTTAACAACCATTGCTTTTAGAAAACTAGAACAAGTTTTTATAGTAAACCTTTGTAATAACAAGAATATACTTTTAAGTACAAAAATAACTACTTAGCTCATTGAGCATAACATCTAACATTTTGATTTCTGCAATGCAGCTATACAGCCTGTGCAAGAAATCAAATCTATAACAACAGAAGAGCAGTTATTTAACAACCATTGCTTTTAGAAAACTAGAACAAGTTTTTATAGTAAACCTTTGTAATAACAAGAATATACTTTTAAGTACAAAAATAACTACTTAGCTCATTGAGCATAACATCTAACATTTTGATTTCTGCAATGCAGCTATACAGCCTGTGCAAGAAATCCTATTTATAATTACAAAAAAAAAGTTCTTTGAAAAGGAAAAACAAGACGCTGTAGAAGTGCTGTAGAATTATTATGTAATTGTAAATGCTTATCGCCTCCTCCTCCTCCTCCTTTGTGCTGGACGAACCCCTTCTCCAGGAAGTACATGCTGCTCAAGTACCCCAACTGCAAATAAATGAAGGTGAAATCAAGTAGTTCAAAAGTGAACCATGAACATGCTTCAAGTATTATAGGCAGTTCACTAAAATAACTGCAGTGACGTGGTATATCTCCAATATGTTTGATTATTAATTCTACCATTTATTTATATTACTTTAAATAATGCAATGCAACAACTGCATTACAGGACGTTTATGGCAACAATCTTAGACCATGCATATTGTGCTATTACTTTAAAGTTCTATGCAAATCTACCTCTGGCAACTACTTCCTGCAGAACAGCAATCCAATTCTCCATCTCTCCCCTAGGCACAGGTTCTCTCATTATGTCCAATGGTTGTGCAGGTATATTTTCTATTAAAATGGAAAAGGTATGTATTTTTAGCTCTAGTTCTGTGCATTGATTCTATTTTACCAATCTGCCTGTAACGTTTTGACAAAGAAGTCCCCTTGCCCCTCACCTTCTCCTCCTTGGTGAACCTGGGGCTCATCTGGGCCTTCCTCCCCTTCATTTGCAGGCTGTTGGACGTCCCTAGGCGGGGCCTCTATTTCTTCATTAGAAGAATCTGAGTCTCCCTCCTGGATTCTCCTCCGTTCAGGCACTTGGTGTTGATGTGGTGGCCCCCTTCTCCGTCCAAGATGTCTTGCAGGGCCTGCTCCTATGGCGCAAAACAAAAAATGTGGAAGTGGTTGGCATTAGTTCACAGGTGGGCTTCGTGGCAGGGCCTCCTTTCTGTGCGAATCAATCTTTTCAGCCCACATCCAAAAAACAGAGCACAGTGTTACAGTGCCAGGGTCCTTGGAGGCGGCAGATGTGCACTTAACATCGCACTCAAGTTTATTATCTAATAATATAATAACAACTTTTGAGTTATCTTACCCGCGGGAAAAAGATTCGCAGGGTGGGGGCGGTCCGCTTGAATCCATAACTGGAGCAGCTGGTCCCAATATGCTGCTTGGTGTCTCTCCTCTGCGTGCTCGCCAAAATAATACAAACATCTATTAAAATTCTGCCTCAGGATTTTAAATTTTGATCGTATTTGGGTGGGGCTCCTTTCATAGTTAAGTCTGGCTAGTTGGCGTGAAGCCAGCCTAAAGGCACCCTCATTTCTTCTTGGCTGCATATGGAACAGAACAGGCCCAAGCCTGTTCTCAATTAAGATGTCCAAAAGAGCAGTAACCTCCGCCTCGGTCCAATACCTACCCCTACCTCCCTCCATCATCTCCTTAGCTATGCTAAATCAAATCCTAACCAGAACTCCAAACTACTTCTCAAAACAACCCTCCTCTGCACTAACTCTCCACATCTATCCAAAGGTGCCACTGGGTATTTATAAGTTCTTGAGCCTGGTCCCTGAGCAGTTCTGTTGAAAAAGAAACTAATTTCAACCAATAGGAGGAGGGGTCAAAGTGTCGTTCCAGGGCCTGGAGCCTAGGAGTCTGTTGACCATGGTATCATTATAAATGCTATAGTGTGTTTCTAAACATTCACTGTACCAAAACTCTGTATCAACCGTGCATATGATGGTTTGCAAGGAATAAATATAGTCTTTTCAATGCAACTCTTTGTTTCATTTATTTTAAGAACAATACTTTTAATAAGTATCCAATGATATCTTCATTCAGAGGCGTCCAAGGTCCCTCCAACTAATCTGGTGGAGTGCTTGAAGGTAACCAATAGAAACATTTTCTTAGCCCTGGAGAACTAATGGGCCCATTGTTTAGTAAGGTGACGTGGTGGAGGTGGTGATGGACAGGCTCCACGAAGTCCAACACCTGCCGTCTCAGCCAGAGGCGATGGCTATCTAGGGGTCAGAAGTTCATGCAGTGCGGCTGACCCTTAGGAACAGGAGAGGAACGTACCACTAGTAAGATAGGGGCCAAGCAAGATGTTTGTCTTTTGACTCTCTCCCTAGGCTTCTAAACGACATTTTTAAAAAAAGCATAGCAACATTTTCATCTGTCGTGGCGTTCCAGTACTTCAGTAATAAAAGGTTTTTAAAGGAACCCATTAAAGTACTTAGGACAAAAAACCCCTGCAGATCACTGGTGCATTCCGACTGTGGGGTGACTTTTGAAAATACAGGCTTTTTAAATCGAATGATTTGTAATTCCCATATCTCTGCACTATGCTTACAGTGCGGGGAGGGGGTTATGTTGGGGCCATCACGACTGCAACATCTAAAGTTGGTGAAGGAATCATTGTATTATACTGCATTATGTTTTTGTGGGGGGAGGGGGGGCACAACAGAAGCTTTCCCAGCTTCCGATGATGCGTCTCATACAGCAGTCTCTCAAAATGGAGGCGGGAAGAAGGTCATGCGTTTTAAACTCTGCCTATGCTCAGAGGCACAGCCGCTGTCTGCGGAGAAAGATTTTTAGGGTGACCGAAACCCAAAGGAGAGGCGCCCTCTGGTCTATCCTTACGCCCGTGAACACATATACCGGTATCGGGAGGAATGAATCATTTCATGGTTTCGATGCAACGGCGCACAACTGTCAGTTTTTTTTTTAAGGGAGGTTTTTTTGTGGGGGGGAATAACGGAGGGGGGAGACCACAGAAGCTTTCCAAGGTGTCGATGGTGCGTCTCATACAGCAGTCACTCAAAATGGAGGCGGGAAGAAGGTCATGCGTTTTAAACTCTGCCTATGCTCAGAGGCACAGCCGCTGTCCGCGGAGAAAGATTTTTAGGGTGACCGAAACCCAAACGAGAGGCGCCCTCTCGTCTATCGTTACGTCCGTGAACACATATACCGGTATCGGGAGGAATGAATCATTTCATGGGTTCGATGCTACGGCGCACAACTGTCTTTTTTTTTTAAGGGAGGTTTTTTTTGTGGGGGGGGATAAGGGGGGGGAAGACCACAGAAGCTTTCCAAGGTGCCGATGATGCGTCTCATACCGCAGTCACTCAAAATGGAGGCGGGAAGAAGGTCATGCGTTTTAAACTCTGCCTATGCTCAGAGGCACAGCCGCTGTCTGCGGAGAAAGATTTTTAGGGTGACCGAAACCCAAAGGAGAGGCGCCCTCTGGTCTATCCTTACGCCCGTGAACACATATACTGGTATCCGGAGGAATGAATCATTTCATGGGTTCGATGCAACGGCGCACAACTGTCATTTTTTTTTAAGGGAGGTTTTTTTTGTGGGGGGGAATAACGGGGGGGGGAGACCACAGAAGTTTCCAAGGTGTCGGTGGTGCATCTCATACAGCAGTCACTCAAAATGGAGGCGGGAAGAAGGTCATGCGTTTTAAACTCTGCCTATGCTCAGAGGCACAGCCACTGTCAGCGGAGAAAGATTTTTAGGGTGACCGAAACCCAAACGAGAGGCGCCCTCTCGTCTATCGTTACGTCCGTGAACACATATACCGGTATCGGGAGGAATGAATCATTTCATGGGTTCGATGCAACGGCGCACAACTGTCAGGTTTTTTTTAAGGGAGGTTTTTTTTTGTGGGGGGAATAAGGGGGTGGGGAAGACCACAGAAGCTTTCCAAGGTGCCGATGATGCGTCTCATACAGCAGTCACCCAAAATGGAGGCGGGAAGAAGGTCATGCGTTTTAAACTCTGCCTATGCTCAGAGGCACAGCCACTGTCCGCGGAGAAAGATTTTTAGGGTGACCGAAACCTCTATCTTTACGTCTGTGAACACATACTGTTATTCGGGGGAAAGAATCATCTAATGGGCTCGATGCAACAAAGCACAACTGCTTATTGTTCATTTTAAAGAAGTGTTTTTGGTGGGGGGACAGCAAATGTTGGGAGAGGGAAACCACTCCGTGCACAAAATCCGGCAAAATCAAAGGCGTGGCGGTGACATCCGGTAATAAATGTAAAAAAAGCCAACGAGTTGCCACCAGAAAGTAAAGTAGCATCTCTGGTTTAACAAACGCCACCACTTGGCTGTCACACTAATTAAGAAAACGAAGGGGGGCGGGCAGGGGAAAACAGTGACACCTGGCGTTTCTCGATTTCGGAAAAAAGGAAAGACATGAGACACCGGGATAAAGATATACCTGCATAAACAAGCACAAATATCTGAATATTGTAATCACAGAAAGCAAGATCAAAAGAACGGGTTAACCGAAATATCGATGCATCGGTATTTCGGAGAAAAAGTAACTAAAAAATAAATAAATATAAATAATCAGTGGCCACACGTGACTTTGGATGCGAAGCGGGATGCGAAGCGAAAAAGATTCCTGGCCTCCGGCAGGGGAATCGCTCGCCCCGCTTGGAGCACGGTTTAGGGGGCGTGGTCGGGGTGGCGCCGCATCCAAAAAGGAGGAGCATGCGGACAGAAATGATCGATTCGCACAGAAATGACGGCTCGCCGCGCAGCGAGAGGTTCGTGAAGTAACGGCCATAGATAGTCATAGAGCACCAGAACAACATGACAGAGTTCCAGAAAAGGCATTTTACAAAGTTCTGCATTCTCATTAAACAACATTGGGAGTCTGCTGATATGTTTATAGGTGAGTGTAGCTGGAGAGGAATTTTAATTTCATTTAAAAGGCTAAAAAGTAAGAGGATGGAAACATACTCAGAAATCCCTTTTTTACTTCTAGTGAAGAAACAAACAGAAAGAAGTGAGCACTGGTAAGTTTCTGGGGTATTTACTTTCCAACCAAAAAAACAGGCTTGTTTGGCAAAAATAAATAAATAAAATCTGTGCTTTCCTGTGCACTGTGTTGTCAGCCTTTTAAAAAAATCGATTTGAATGGAAGAACAACGGCATGATGTTATCCTAAAAAATAATTTCCGAAATTGGACCAGATAATGGGAAATGTCAGACTAAATTGGAACAAAAAGCGGTTTAGCAAAATGCGGACGGGGAAACTGGTTCTTGAGAAAATGCCCAAGTGTGGAATGACCGGGGGAGTGCACCACCCTAAGAGACTTGATTTCCTGACACGGTGCAGCAAATGGGCACCTAAAAAAGATACTCTCACAGCAGCCCCTCCCACTTCTCAGCAGACACTCCCCTGTCCATAATACTATATTGAATGAATAAGAACTTGCTACCCCTGTGGTTCTCAACCTTGGGGTCGGGACCCCTTTGGGGGTCGAACGGCCATTTCACAGGGGTCGCCATGAGCCAGTGAAGAAAAAGGCACAAACTGCTTGGGGCTGGAGGGGGGGAGGAAGTGGGGGAAAGAGTGAGTTACAGCTTGATAGGTCGGAGGGGATGTCAGTCAATGGCATCAGAGGCTGTCATTTGCTGAGAGTGCTTAGACTCGGGGGAAGTTCTCTATATGGCACCTGCAGAATAGTGGCCTGCCCAAGGGGGCTTGTGGCCTCTTCCAAGCAGGGCAAGGAGGTCACCTCAACATGAGGAGCTGTATTAAAGGGTCACAGCATTAGGAAGGTTGGGAACCACTGTGCTACCCTTTCATGACATCAGATCTGCTGCTTGAGATGGTTGCTTCACGCTGCCAAGTGGCAGTGCTGGCCCTGAGCCTTGCTCCGGCTGTGGTGACACTTACATTCACTCCTGGAAATAGGGCCACCTAACAGCACTAACTATATTGTTATTTTTCCAATATCTGGGACCCCTAAGGTGGTTCTTGTTACTGAAATGTAGGCGCATTGGAAACCTATAACCTACCATCTAAGAGTGTGAATGATGACATATCTGTCTTAAAGCTCACTAAAGGCAGCTTTTGCACAACCAGCACTTTGCAGTGGGTTTGCTAAAATCAGATAAGTTATTGCAATATTGTACTTGTTCATTTCTATCCTTGCATTAGATCAAATTACATGTTGTTACCAACAAACAATTCTAGATTGCAATGGGTAAAGCCTTTGCAGGCTTCAAAGACAGATTGACAGATAGGCTGACACCGGGTTGTCAGATTCTGAGAAAGATTTATTCACGAATGTACATTTGGGTCCCTCTGTGCAGAAGGACAATTTCCATGACAGATCCCAGCCTTCTTATACCCCGTTTTAGACTAGGACACATTATCATTCCCAGACTGTCCACGTGAAAATCAGATGTTTCTCAGTTAACAAAAACTTCCTCATTACCTCATTACCATTCCTCATTATTTGCACATATTCTTAAAGAAAGCAGAAAACAGTTATGTTCTAATATAGCAAATTTATGGGAAGAAAGGATCGTTTGTGGTCAGCTAAGGGAAGTTACTTCAAGAGGTCTTTGTAATTTACCAGAAAGGCCCTCTTAACACACATCTTCCCAGTACAGAGACACGTAGGCTTAAAAGCCTTAATAAGATGATTATACGATGAATTATAAATTTCTTATTGCCAATGGTTACAATCCCCCCTTTTTATAATTCATCAATCTCAATCTTATCCTTGCCTTAACACTAATTCTATATGATCAAGGCTCAAACTGTTGGGATTACGTTCCACTGATTTATAACGAATTATTCCAGGAATACAGCTCTTACATAAAGGTATCATCTTAATACAGAAGCACAAAGAGTAATCAAGATAATTCCTACAAACACTGATTTCAAATCTGTTAGCCAGCTTGTCAACCAATTCAAATTCAGACCAGTATCTCTTGTAATGTGAGTGGCTAATTCCTGCAACTTATTGATGTGCTGGGAAATTGCTCTTGAATTGTCTGTGAGACATTAAAGCAACAAAATCCCTGAATTTCCTGACAACCCACATGAAGTCTCAAGAGAAGAAAATCTATGGCAGCTCTGTTTTCCATCACACTATCTCTTAAACTATTGAGTTCATCCAAGATATCTAAAAGAGCAGCAGTTGTGTGATTTATTGTTTTGGCCAAATTACAAGCTAGCCTATTGGTTGATTTACCATTCCAAAGTGCTAGCCCAGGTGTTCCAATTATGGACAAAGACAAACTCAAATATTCTGATGGAGAATAGTTATCATCACAAGATGAATCCAAAGCTGTTATATCTCATGTCACTCTCCTTTGCTTCACAGCAGGAGTCAGTGAGCCCTTTGGTGGCAGTAATGCCGTCAGGCGGCTGAGACAGCAAACACCTGGAATGTAGGTATATGATTTATCACCACAGGTGTAGAACCAGCCTTTTGGAAGAGCCTGTGATATTTTACAGACTTCACCTTTACTGCTGAACTACAATTCATGCGATCATAAGCATTAATTGGACCTAAAACAATACATTTGTGGTGTTGGGTGTCTTGACACGCAGTAACATTGACACATGGCTGTCCTCCTGACACACTACTATGTCCATTGTCCAATAGCCACCATGAGCTTATTTTTCTGTTTTACTTTTGTTCCCTAATCTGAGCTGTTGGAATATCTTCCCATTCCTGTCAGTTTTAGAGTCTTTGGAGAAGCACAAATTGGTTTCAGACAGCTGGTCAAAAGTTGGCCTGTATTAACTCCACCTTCCAAACAGAAATCTTGCTGTTCACCTACCTACCTGACCAGTGATCCTAAGACAGATATTATCATCCTACTCCAGGAATCCCCATTCAGATTTAGGGGAGGCAGGAGTTCCTTGTGGAAGCAATTGAGTCATGTTAGTGTTGACAGGAGACATTTGTGTGATAGCAGGGCTTGGTTCTGCAAGCCTTAAGTATTGTGCTAAACTAAGAGTCACCCTAGGGCAGTGATGGCGAACCTTTTAGAGACTGAGTGCCCAAACTGCAATTCAAAATCCACTAATTTTTTTGCAGTGCCAATACAGTAATTTAACCTGTATACAGGTAGCTATGAAGGGGCAATGTCAGGTGCCCATAGAAAGGGCTCCGAGTGCCACCTTTGGCACCCGTGCCATAGGTTTGCCATCACTGCCCTAGGGGGAGTCCAGGTCCTCATCTAACCTTCATCATACGTTTGCCCATTGATAGATCTGGGTCTAAACACACTTGTCTAGCTGGCTTCTTTATGGTGATGATGATTTCATGTGTTACACATCCTACCATAGGAGAGGTCAATTCAATTTGTACTATGTTGTCTAACCTAATAGCTGGTGCATATGCTTTTCGATGGACTGCCTCTCTGCAGGAACAGTAAAAAGTAGGATCCAGCACATGAATCTGATTGCTTATTACTGATAATAGGGTGATTAGCACCCATATACTTAAATATTTCATTATTACTATTGAAACACAAGAATCATACTAGAAAAATCTTACAGGACCAGTTCACTTGGTATTGGAAATCTTCTGTCCCCAACACCAGTTAAACTGTTGTATCCAGAAATAGAAAAAAAATCAAAACAATGACAGAAATTATTACTATGGCTCTAGTATGTCCCAAGTCCCAAAATCATAAAAATGGCTCATTTATCTTTACTAAACACAAATCTCAGTCCTTGCTCTGGGTCTCCTTCCTGGTTAGCAGCTCTATGGATTTTCCAGGTACTTGGTGCCTTGACCTTCTTCACATGAGTGTGATGAATCTACGATTTGAATCTGTCCACTTTCACTGCTGTGTCTGAAGTAAGGAGGACCACCGCTGGCTCCAACCACTTTGGCTTCCAACGGCTGCTGGGTCCACTTCTTTACCACAACGTAATCACCAGGCTCGATGGAATGCACTGGTCCATCCAGGTTGAAGTGACGGGTGGAAAGCTCTGTGGATCAAGAAGACAAAGAGCGCGACAGAGATTGAACAAATTCATGCATAACTGAATCTCCAAAAACAATAGGGTGTGCTACACTAGCATGCTGAATTAGAGGCCAGGGTCTACCATACTTTTTTTTCAAATGCGGATAGCTTGCTTTTACCCTGGGGAATTGATCGAATTGCAGTGAGTGCCAAGGGAAGAGTGTCTGGCCATTTCAGATGACTCTCCTGAGAAATCTTGGCAAGAAATGTTTTAATACGCCCATTCATCCTCTTGACAAAAGCAGAGGCTTGTGGGTGATAAGCCACGTGAAATTGCCATTGTATTCCCAGTGCCTGAACTACTTTCTCGACTATTTTGGAAGTGAAATGTGTTCCCAAATCTGAGTTCAGACCATGTGATATCCCAAATCTAGGAAGTATGTCCTTAAGAAGATGCTTAGCCACAACCTGGGACGTTGCAGTTCTAGCTTGAAAAGCTTCAGGCCATCCGGTGAATTGGCACACTAGAACCAGCAAATAACGATAGCCTTGGGTCCGTGGCAGCTCTCCAAAGTCAATTTGCTAGAATTGTCCAGGATATACACTGTAATTTGGAAGGACTCTTGGGGCTGGAGTCCGAGCACCATGGGCTGCATTGTTTCAAATACAGTACAGACAAGATGACAAGATGTGCTGCAATGCAGGGCGAATAGGATGCTGTGTATAGAAGTATTTGTTCCAAAGAGCCAGCAAAGCATCTACCCCTTGGTGTTTCTGATCGTGCAAGTGGGTAATTAAAGGTCTTACCATTACCTGTGGCACTAATAGTTTGCTATCCTTTGTCCAGTATCCATTTTGATCCATTACACTCCCCTCTTCTTTGGCCAACTGCTCCTCTGAAGAAGCGTAAGCAGGGGCTGATGGTAAAGGGAGTCCCACATGGAGAACTGGGATTTCAACTGGATTGCCAAGGGCAGCCTTTCGAGAAGAACAGTCTGCTGCATTATTGGCTCTTGAAATGATAGAGGGATCAGACTGATGCCTTTTACAATGAATCACTGCTAGTTGGGAGGGATAATTCACAGCATTGAGCAGGCGCTCTATCAAGGCAGCATGCTTCACAGGTGTGCCTGATGCGGTAAAAAGTCCTCTTTCTTTCCAGATTTGTCCATGAGCATGAAGAATGCTCCACAGGTATTTAATTTCAGTGTACAAAGTCAGTGCTCGATTGTCGGCTAATTCTAATGCTTTGATGTGTGTGTGTGTGTGTGTGTGTGTGTGTGTGTGTTGTGTTGTTACAGTCGTGACCAACTCTTCGTGACCCCATATCCATGGAGTTTTCTTGGCAGGAATACTGGAGTGGCTTGCCAGTTCCTACTCCAGGCACCTACAGCACCTGGTATTCCCTGGTGGTCTCCCATCCAAGTACTAACCAGAGCTGGCCCTGCTTAGCTTCCGAAATCAGGCGAGATCAGATGTGCTTAGGGCATCTAGATCCTAATGCTTTGATCCCAGCATACAATTCAGCGGCTTGGGCTGACCAGTGAGGAGGCAATGCCCCAGATGAAATTTCCATTCCCCCCCCCCGGTCAACCACCGCCCAACCTGACTTCCTGACCCCATCCAAGATAAAACTACTACCATCTGAGAACCACACATGATCACTGTTGAGGTCTAGGTGGCTCTTTGTTTGAATATCCATTGCACTAAGACAATTGTGAGGGATGTTATCTGGGCTGGAAATAGGAACTGGAAGATGGGAGGCAGGATTCCACCTGTCAGACCGAAGAAGAGTCACCTCCTCTGTTTCCAAAAGTAAGGCTTGAATTTTAATAAGTCTGGAGGATGTAATCCAGATATGTCCCCTAGTCTGAAGGAAAGCCCGTATTGAATGGTGAGAGACAACTTCAATTTTCCCACCCAGTTAGCTTGAGTGCTTCAGATACCAACAAATAAGCTGCTGCCACTACTCTTAGGCAGCCAGGCCAACCTTTGGAAGTCATGTCTAATTGTTTACTGAGATATGCTACAACGCCAGGATCAGTTGACTTCAAAATTACTAAAATGCCAAGAGCAACACTTTGCTTTTCATCCAAATAAAGGCGGTATTTGGCCCCAGCTCAGGAAGAAAAATTGCTGGTGGTTCCGAGAGGCATTGTTGTATTTTACGAACACCACTGGCAATTTCCTGCTGGCTAGGAACCCTGGGAGCTCTTGTTTCCTCAGCTGCTTGTAGAATACGATAGAGAGGCTAGGTATATAGGCCATATCCCCAGATGCAAAGTCTGCAAAATCCAGCAAGGCGAAGGAATGAACGCAATTCCTTGGGTGTCTGGGGGAGGGGAATGTTACGGATTGCTTTGGTGCACTCAGGAGCAAGGCTCCTTTTTCCTTGCGAGATATCATGTCCCAGAAACCTAACAACCTGTTGTACTATCTGGGCCTTTTTCCTGGTTACTCTACCTACAGTCCCCCAGAAAATTGAGCAAGTCCACAGTCAAAACCTTACATTCCTGTAGGGATTGAGATCCCAGGAGGAGATCATCCACATATTGAAGAAGAATTGTAGTAGAAGGGAAAGGCCAGTCTCTAAGATCTCTGGCTAGGGCTTGACCAAACAACACAGGTGAGTTCTTAAAGCCCTGGACCAATTGGCGCCATGCCAGAGAAATAGGTGTGGTTCCTGGGGACTTGCGCCATGAAAAAGCAAAAACTTTGGAGCTTCCATCATCAATAGGAATGCAAAAGAAGGCATCCTTGGGATCCAGTACAGTAAACCAAGCTTTATCAGATCCTAAGGCACTAAGGAGCAAATAGGGGTCTGGAACTAGCTGTGGCAGATCTTCCACCATAGCATTCACCCCCCCTCAGATCTTGAACCAAACGAACTTCTCCACCTTTCTTTGGCACAGGCAGAATAGCTGTGTTCCGTGGACTCTGAACCTCCCACAATACATCTGCAGCCTGCAGTGTATCAGTTGCCTTCTGAGCATCAGGAAGGATGGATTGTTTGATGGGATATTGATACAAATGAACTGGTTTTGCTCCTGGTTTTAGATTAATATGAATGGGGCTAACTGTAACCGCCTTGCCCGGGTGTCC
This sequence comes from Phrynocephalus guinanensis, assembly GCA_037367245.1. Lineage (NCBI taxonomy): Eukaryota > Metazoa > Chordata > Lepidosauria > Squamata > Agamidae > Phrynocephalus > Phrynocephalus guinanensis. Next base: position 159,720,602 of record CM074734.1, read on the forward strand.
CGTGTCCCACATCGTGGGGTGTACCGCTGACAGGAAATCCTCTTCCTGTAATATGTGAACAGTGCAATCAGGGGGGCCTCTCCAGAAGTCAGTAGCATTTCTGAAGGTGACTGAAATTGTTCCATTTTCCTGGCAATCAATTAAGGTTTGAGTTTTACAGAGCAATTCCCAGCCAAAAATATTAACATGAGCCTCAGGTAATAAAAGGAAGTCTTCAACTTGAAACTATGTCACTTCCAGGAAGCCTACAAGGTACATCTTTCATGTTCACAGTCTGTTGGGTGCCTGTCGCCCCCCTGACAGTCATAGGAGAATGGACAACATCAGAAATAGGCTCCTGAATGGCTGAAAATTGTGCTCCAGTGTCAATTAGAAATGTCTTAAGTTCATTCCCTACCCACAACTTTACTTGAGGCGACAAGGGCAGGGATTATGCCAGCCCCTGACAACCTCATTCTGACTCCTCTATGGTGGGATAGGCTGTTGCTTCACCCCTTCTCTGCCCATTTCTTTCATCTTCCTGTCTCTGTGGACAGAAATTGCGCCAATGTCCTTTCTTGTAACACAGAGCACATCTATCTTTGGCCAGTAGAGGGCGCCTTCGTTCCTGAGGTCCAGGTCTTCCTCTCTGCCTTTGTCCTTCCCCTTGACGTCTAAAAGGGCGGGGGCCCAGTTGTGCAGAATTAGTAACTTGTTGAATTGCAAGAACCAATGCTTTTGCTTTTGCCTTTTCCTTTTCCACAGGCCTTGCCTGGAAAACTTTTTGGGATTCAGCAAGGAGAGCAGGGATTGGTAAGCCAGTAGCCCCTGGAAGTTTAAGGAGCTTCCTTTTAATGTCAGGAGCACAGTGAGTGATAAACAAATGTCTTAGGATGGGAATCACACCATTATCATCTGGAGAAGATGAGGTGTTTTGGTGAACTGCATTTTGCAGACGCTGTAAAAACATGCTTGGCTCTTCAGTGTCTCCCTGATGAATTTGTTCAACCTTGTCCCATTGATTCTTAGGTATTATAGAACGATGCATTCCTTGAACTATACAATGGGCAAAGTTATTTGCAGCAATACGCTCAGGGTACACGCCCTGGGCTACTGGACGTGAGTCATTAGGATCCCAGATAGGATGAGGAAGACAGGCCATGGGATAATTTGATCTGCAAGCGGCAACAGACCATTTTGTGCTCTCATTTCTGTTGCTACTTCTCTAGCTTTTTCATTTATTTGCTGTACCTCAACCTCATTCAAAATCAAATGGAGGGCTGTTCTCACATCTTCCCAAGTGGGGCGTGCTTTTGAAAAGAGACTTTCTACAGCTGCAATCACCCCCTGATGGTTGGAAGTAAAAGTCCCAGTTAATTGCTTCATTTGAAGGAATTCCACGGTCAACGTTGTTCTTATCAGGGCATTATTCACTGGATTAGCATACTGATGGGGTTCTTGATATAAAGGCAGCATTGGGGCACTAGCAATTGCCTTTTCCTTTTCTGAAGCTGAAACATTATTAGGTAAGGCAGAGGGACATGTTTCCTCCTTTGGAATAGAATATGGAGGTGACATGATTGTTTTGGGGGGTGGGGAACACACAGAAATTTTGCTGGGCATCTCATCTCCACCCTGCCTAATTTTGGTAGACTCTGCCCCCTTTACAGATTGTGAGGATACTGAAAATGTTTTCTTATAAAATACATCCAGATCTCTGGAGGTTCCAACATGAGAAAAATATTCAGAGGATTTTCAATAATACTTTGATCAAAAGTTCCCTGTTTTGGTCAGGGGACCAGCCCCTGAAACTCATCTAAAGACCATATCTTCGTGCACAATTTAGCTAGCTGTTTCTTGCTTTTTCCTTTTCCCAACTTGTGCCAGTGTTTAAGGACAATCTCTAGAGGTGTTGTTACTGCAGACTTCTTACTATGTTCAACCCCCATTCTGCCTGGATCGGCACTGCTCAAAGGCAAATACTGAATGGGCAGAGTCCTCTCTGACTCTAAGTCCTAAGGAAGGTTCTTATGGGCCTGGTATACTCTTCAGTGCCCCTCCTCCTGACCTTATTCACCCAAATATGACCAGTCTATTCACCAAATCAGAAGGCTTGAGCCAGCATGCTGATTCATCCCTCTGCACCCAGCTAGGCCATGCTTTCCAGAACCTGGGAGAACCTTCCAGAGGGATGAAGTCCGGTTGCACAAGCAGCACAAGGAAGAGTCCCACTCAAAAGGTGAATGGCGCTGGTGTTTGACCATCTCAAGACACTGCCTCACTGTCGCTTTTCAGCCCCATGAAAGGCCCTCCACTGGTGTCTTTTTTCTGGCAATAGAAATTGTTTGATAATTGCCAAACTGTAGCCAATTGAAATGCTCATTTCTCCACCAAAAATCTGTTACCCTCAAACAATTCTAGATTGCAATGGGTAAAGCCTTTGCAGGCTTCAAAGACAGATTGACAGATAGGCTGACACCGGGTTGTCAGATTCTGAGAAAGGTTTATTCATGAATGTACATTTGTGTCCCTCTGTGCAGAAGGACAATTTCCATGACAGATCCTAGCCCTCTTATACCCTGTTTTAGACTAGGACACATTATCATTCCCAGACTGTTCCCATGAAAATCAGATGTTTCTCAGTTAACAAAAACTTCCTCATTACCTGAAATATTTGCATATATTCTTAGTTAAGAAAGGAGAAAACAGTTATATTCTAATATAGCAAACTTATGGGAAGAAAAGATCATTTGTGGTCAGCTAAGGGAAGTTACTTCAAGAGGTCTTTGTAATTTACGAGAAAGGCCCTCTTAACACACATCTTCCCATACAGAGACACGTAGGCTTAAAAGCCTTAATAAGATGATTATACGATGAATTATAAACTTCTTATTGCCAATGGTTACAATCTAACAAGGAACTGAGGGACGTCGTACAGCATTAATAGACAACATTACATTAAAGCTACAAGGTTATAAGTAGTTATAAACACAAAGTCTATGTGAATCTATAGATTCATATAAAAGACACATAATGGTAGTCTCACATAATCTTGCGTAAGAGGCCACATTCATGTGAAAGGGTACCACTGTTGCCTGCTACAAAGAGCCTTACTGGGCATTTCTTCACAGTCGGAAGTCTGCTGTGGCTGCATCATGGCACTGGTCTGATCAACAGTGTACAGTCACTGTAGGTCAGAGGTCCCAAACTATGGCCCAGGGGCTGAATACGGCCCCCCAAGGTCCTGAATCCCCCCCCCCGCCGGGATCAATTGCAGACCCACCCACCCCCGCTACGAGAGCAAGTAAACAAGCCGGCTTCTGCAGCTGCTTCAATTGCTGAGGCAGTTCAAAGCAGTGGGTTATGTCGCTTCCCCCACTCCCCCCACCCACTGCCCAGATGATCGGCACACTGTCTAGTGGGGCAATTCAAAACGGGAGGGCCGTGGCAAGGTTCCCCACTCCCCCCCCCCCCCCCCCGCCCAGATGGTTGGAGTGCTGGCTGCAGCCGAGCGGGGCACTTTAAAATGGGAGGGCCATGGCAGTGGTGTCTTGGGGCTGTGGACCAGCCCACTGTTTGAAAACTTTGAGGACTCCTGCTGTAGGTCATCTTGACACAGATTCTGGAGGTGGCAGCAAAGAGAAGGCATTCCTGCTCAGACTGATATGATGGCAATGGGGTCAAGGAACACAGGCTCATTCAGGCAGTGCTGCATACATAGATGTAGCCTCTGTGTCACGACCAATGTGAGTTATATATGAATTTTTGTACTGGCACAGTAGTGGAGTTTTTCCAGAGAGTAAAGTGATGCACTGGAAGACAATGAGAACAATGTGCACCTGGACATATGTATCTGAGCATGCATGTCTTGACCCTTGTACAGGGACATGTGTCTTTTAAATGTGCAATGTGAAGGCATGCACACCCAGGTGAATTGAGTGCAGAGGCAGGAAAGGCATGGGTAGAGTAGTGGACTCCAGACACTGGTGTCTGATGGTGTGCCAAGAGAACTCTAAGCCCACATGGCTTGGATGAGAGCTCTTTTCCATGCAGCGTATCAGATAATTTCAACAGAAAATCACTTTGTCCTCTATAAACTGCAGCAAAGCCTTACAGGAGGACTCACTGGGGAAAATAATGCTAGGAAAAGTGTGAGGAACTGTTACCCTGTTTCTCCTGACTGAATGTGTTCCTGCTCATTGGAAAGCCAAGGTTTCAATAATATTGATTTTTTTAAAAAAACTTTTTTTGGGTGGAGGAAAGTTAAGTATACAGTACAGCCTTAAGCTAGTCCTTTTTCCCCTTTTTAATTTTTTTAAATTTATTATACAAATTACAAAAAAAGAAAACATCAACAACGGTGCACCCCTTCACCAACAGGATCACTCTTCTTATTTATAGTCATTTTCCTCCCCTCCTCTTGGAGCTACTCAAATGAAGTCATAATAAAATAAATCATTTCTGGAAGTGGCACAAGAACCTCAATATTTGAAAAAGAGAGTATACATAATTTAAAAATAGAAGTAAATGTTGTCTTCAGGTATATTCCAGCACTGATGTAATAGACAGAGTGACAATCTAGGACTCAGGTGTGTGTGTGTGTGTGTGTGTGTGTGTGTGTGTGTGTGTGTGTGTGTTGTGTGGTTACCGACTCTTCGTGACCCCATGTCCATCGAGTTTTCTTGGCAGGAATACTGGAGTGGTTTGCCAGTTCCTACTCCAGATGCCTATAGCACCTGGTATTCCCTGGTGGTCTCCCATCCAAGTACTGTACTAACCAGGGCCGACCCTGCTTAGCTTCCGAAATCAGGCGATATCGAATGAACTTAGGGCATCTAGGACTCAGGAGGCCTAGGTTCAAATTCCCCACTTTGCCATAAAAACTGACTGGGGGAGTTGAGCTGGTAAATTCACTCCTTAAATATTTCACTTGCCTTGAAAGCCCTCTTAGGGTCACTGTAAGTAAGTAGATACTCATGCTTGGGGTTCTGATTCCCTCTTGATATAGATATATCAATGGTTCCACCAAGGGTAGAGAGGTGGAACCCTCCAGATGAAGGCTGATGGGTGTTATAATCCAAAAATATCTAGAGGAAACGCTTCTGAGTCTAAATAAGTGGGGGCATTGCCCCTTCAATGTTGGCCTGGAAATCCCATTATTCTAGTCAGCATCTCAAGGGCTGAAAGATCATGGGAGATACAGTCCAAGAACCCACAACTTGTTTGTGGCAAAATCTAAGATGAGTTTCAGCAGCTTCACAACATGACCCATATGATGTCACCCTACAGTCAGAGAGTGAAATATTAAAAAGAGAATTGCCAAATTCAGAATTAGATTGAAAAGAGATCCGAACAAGGTAGAAGACCACAGGTCTAACTCATCAGAGATTATGGAGGGAAAATAGTTTATACAGTAACCTCATTCTGTGCAAGTCCCTTCCACACATTCTTTCACTGGCTCCTATTATTTATTAAACATTTGAAACTGGTTTTTCCTGCAGTAATGTCATATCTTATGTTAGGAAGCCTTATCTGAAAGTCCAAAGACTTGCAAATCAAGAAGAAAGGCCTGAGGGATGAAGGGATATGTTTCATGTTTGTAAATTATTTGGGTGAAGGGATGAAAACTATGCTGATCACAACTGTGGAAAAGTCAAACAAGGAGCAAGTGGAAAAACTGGGGAATGAAAGATAAATTATCATTCCTGCAAAGGGAATGCAAATTAAAAGCTATACAAGAGTTTTACCAGTCTTTATACACAGCAAAAAACAAGTCCAAGAAAGATATAGAAAAATATATTACTAAAAATTTAAAGAGAGTTTTGGAAGAGGAAGATAGGCTGGAAATGGAGAAACCTATTACAGACCAAGAGATAGGTGAGGTAATAGATAAATTAAAGAATAATAAAACGCCCGGAGTGGATGGTCTGGGACCTGAATTTTACAAACTTTTTAAAGCAGCATTAATACCTAAACTAAAAAAGCTATTCAACAAAATATTGGAGGGAGAACAGGTCCCGAGATCCTGGACCCACTCCTTAATCATTTTAATACCTAAACCTAATAAAAACTTAATGGACTGGGTCATATAGACCAATATCCCTATAAAAAAAAAGATGCTAAGATTTTTACTGCAATCCTGGCTAAAAGAATGAATAAATTTGTAGCTAAATATATTAAAGATGATCAATGTGGTTTTATCAAAGGAAGACAAATGGCAAATATTATTAGGAGACAATTAAATTAGGTTGGCTAGTAAATCAGCAAATGCATACAAAATGATTTAGATTCACAGGAAGGAATTGCCATAGATCATGCTGAGGTGGAAACATGACAGGGAATCACCCTAGTGAGACATGAACCAGGGCCAGACAAGATATTTGTTTCCATGGAAACCTTGGGGCCTTTGGCAAACTCACCTGGGCATTCCTTACAAAACAGCTGTCAAGAGGGATGTCAAAAAACAAGTAATGTTCTCCAGTGACTGAGTACAAGGACTGAGGTGGGATCTACGTTTCTCCCCCAAAACAAAAGTAAAAAAAAAAACATCCGAACCTGCAGTCTTCTGTAAAGTCAGAAACCTGTTTTGCAGATGAAAAAAAATCTTTCTCATTTTTTACCACATTTTCTGCCAGACAACCCTCCCTCTCATCTATTCTTCTATTAAGGCTGCCCTTTCTTTTCTTTAACATTTTTTCATTTATTTTCTACACTGAACCAAATAAAACAAATATGTAACTTGTCGTGTTACCAGTTCAATCACAATTTCCCCTGACATTTCAGCCCAATATAATTCATATCACCTTTACCATCTTAGAAGAACATACTTTCATACTTAGTTTCCTTACTGTCTCATCCATATTCTATCTAATTACATCTATTTTCTAATACATAAAATATAGCCCTCCTAATCTCAACAGTATATTCAATGTCAATGCTTAATTCTTCAATTAGCTAAACAACATAGGATACATTTTAGCTAACTATATATATCATAAATGTCTTCCACAATATATTTACTTATTCTTCTAAACAATACCTAATTTCAAAAACCATCTCTAACTCAAGTTAGCACTTTATGGGCTATTATAAAAGAGCTACCTCTTGGTCTACAGATTTCACCTTATACATAGAAGTTCTTATCTATACCTAACTACCACAATTATTTTAAGAATCTAACAAATTAACATTTATTTATATTTCAGGTTGATCTTCACATTTGCGTTTCCCATTTCCCATATCATGCTAATCAGTTAGTAGCTTTGGACAATCAAAATACAGAAAACAAACTTTTTAATGTAATCAATTGACTAAGCCAGAAATTCTCTTTCTAAATTTTCACTTTCCCTATCAAGTCCATTATAATTGGGGAACGAGCACCAAGCGCTATGAGGACAGACTGAAAGAACTGGGTATTTTTAGCCTTGAGAAAAAGAAACTGATTCCAGCTATGATAGCACTTTTCAATATAGTACTTGAAAGTCCGTCATACAGCAAAGGGGCAAGATCTGTTCTAAATCAATCCATAATGCAGGATACGCAACAAATGGGCTCAAGTTTTAGTAAGCCAGATTTTGGCTGAATATCAGAAAAATCTTCTTAACTGTTAGAGCAGTACGGCAGTGGAACAAGTTACATCAAGAGGTGAAGAATGCTCCAATGTGGAAGGCATTCAAGAGAAAGCGAGACAACCACCTGGCAATTGTGAGGTTGGCCCCTTCCAACTTCACTATTCTATGACTTGAGTTTGATCCTGATGGATTCAGGTAGCCAGCTCAAGGTTGTTAAAATTAATACCCACCTCATTGTGAGGTGGTTGTTTGCATAATGTTGCAAAAACACCTGGAGAATACATTAGGATGACTGGACAGTATGTAGGTTGAAATGGGATTTTCCAAACAGGAGCGTCTCACGTGCAGAGGTATCCTAACCAAATGAAGATGGCAGCACTTGGAGACCTTCAGTGGAATTTCAAGGGATCCTACCAACTGGATGTACTAAAGGCTTTAAGACAGTGGTGCCCTCCAGAAGTTTTAGACTACAACTCCCATAGTCCTTTGTCATTGGCAATATAGGCTTGGAATTCTGGGAGTTGTAGTCCAAAACATCTAGAGGGCCGAAGTTTGGCCACTACTGCTTTAAAATATCCAAGGGTACACAGGTGTCCACTGGTATTCTGTTGCCTAGTTCTCCCCTTGTAGCTCTGGTTTTGGTTTCATCTTTCCTGCAACCACACACTTGACAGGTGAGATACCCAAGAGAGATAAGCCTGCCTTAGGCCCAGAGTTGCTGTGGTCAACACAGGCAGTGACAGGAAACTGCAATGGTGAGAGAGCTTAGTTTCCCCCCCCCCTATTGTAAAGGACCTGGCAGGGGAAGGATCATCACCAAACAGATAAGAGAGGCAGGCAGATCGCTACTCCAACAGAAAACGCTTGGGGGCAAAAGGAAGTGACCCTTCATGATGAGTGGTTTGCTATGTGCTTCCTTGTTGTTTTTCTTTTGTGAGAACTTTGGTTTCTAATGCTGGAAAGCTCTGTTGTGTCAAATCCGAGTTACTCATTTCCAGAAGGAGAATTGCAAAACGCTAGCATTAATGTGGTGCTCTGTTCTGTTCCTTCCAGCATTTTGGTTCTTATAAGATTTCTATTAAAAGTCAGGCCATGGAGGAATGTGAGACATTTTGAGGAGCAACGGGAAATTTTCAATTGATTAGCATAGTTAGTCTGTTTCAGTAATGATTAAAACAGCAACAAACCCACAAACAAACAAACAAACAAACAACCCAAATTGCATCGACACTTGACATCATTATGGTTTTTCATGGATTAGAAATCCACTTCCTCAGATATATGGAATGTTTTGGCCACATTATACTGTACATGGTAGAGGGGTTGAGATGAGAAGAGAATGACAGCTACGTTGTTCCATCCACCACAAATAGAATTGTGACTTTACTACAACTCCCAGTATGTGCCACTAAGCATGGCTTGTGAGGCTGTCTGCCTGGGATAGTCTGAAAGCAGTTGCTAAAAGCAACTTGTAGCATCTCTGGATGTAATGATTGACAGATCAATTTCCATTCCTTCCTCAAGACCTGCATCCAAGTCTATTGCTAAAGGTCTCTCTTTCATGCTGTTTGGTCCCTGGTCCTCCATTTTTTCTCTATCTGGCTCAGGGTCCGTTCCTTCAGGTACAAATTTTCATAAGGTCAATGTGTTAAGAACAGTGATTGTGACAGGCTCATTCTTCACCCCTCTTCCCCGCAATAGCTGATGGCTTCCTGCCTTAAATCCAGACATAATCTAGCCTCAGTCTCAGGGTTCTTATTAGGGTATCAGTTCTCAAATCCAGCCTACTTAGGTATGACTTTACCACCAGCAGCAGCAAACACACACAAGCCCCACTCCACCAAGCTCTTCAACTTTACTGTCGAATAATGCCATAAAAGGGTATGTTCTCAACACCTGACCTGAGCCATCTATATGCATAAACTTTCTGCGGCCCCCACAATAATACAGAATAGGGAATGAAGTGAACTGTTTATTAAGATATTCCTTCTTTGTGTTCAAAAGATATGCCCCAAAATTACGGGAGGAGGTCCCATAGTTATGGGGCTAGACACAACCAATTCTGAATTAAAGAGATTTACAGGCAAAAATCAAAGAAAAACAAAAGAAAAGAAAAGACAAAAAGCATATGGCACCTTAAAGACTAACTTTCATATTTTAATGTAACATTTAGTGGACACATCCACTTCTTCAGACATATAGCAGCAGAATGAGGTGTGCAATAGAATATGTAATGGAATATACATTTCTTACCAAATATTCATTGGTTGTTGTATGTAGGTCTATTTGCATGCAAGCTCTGTTGTAAAAATTCCTAAAGAGAGCATCTCTGGCCACATCTGTAGACAGTATGTGCTATCAACTTTCCTTCATGGCAGGCAGCACCTCAGGCTCAGTAGCAGCACCAAGAGGAACCAAAGGGAACCTCACTGAAGTTCAATGTGGGATACAAATCCTTAAAAGTATATCGGACTGCCTGCTGTCTAATGCCAACATTTGCTGCAATGCTCTTAGGCCAGACAGCTTGTCTGTGAAGGAAGCCCATAAGCTTGTGAAAATGTAGTGTTTTTATGCCACATTTATTTAAGGACATCTGTTTTCTTCCTTTCTTTAATCAGTGTGACACACAAAAGTTAACTTTTGGCTTCATGAGGTGTATAATTTATTCACAACATGAACAAATGAATTCAAAACCATCAGAGATAATAATTTTTAAGGAGAGGGGAAACAGAACATCACAACATGTTTTGGATAGAGGGCCACAGGGAGAGCTGCAACTAGGCAGAGTATCTGGGCTTTGCCCCACTACAATACAGCATTATTTGTTCACACAAAAATTAGCTGTGAATATACTGGTGTTAGGAAAATAAGCAGCAACACCTCCTGGCCCTGTAATACTACTACTACTGCTACAATATTTGGGACTGGAACTAGGCATTTGGGCACTGGAGCAAACCCCACTGTCTCCCACCTGCTCTGCCTTGAGGTACTGCTTAGTAGTAGCAGCAGCAGCAGTAGTTAAAGAGCATAAATATTCTTCTTCTTTTGGGAGGTGGACATAACATTCTCCCCTTCCCTTTTAATGGGGTGTTTATGTCCATACCGCAAGGCAGAGCAGGTGGGAGACAGTGGGGCTTGCTCCAGTGCCCAAATGCCTAGTTCCAGTCCCAAATATTGCCAGCTAAGGGACAGAGCTGGGGAGGTGAGGCAGTTTCCTCTGGACACTTTGGGTTGATGTGACTCTTCTTGGTCAGTCCACAGACCGCTACCAGAGAGGGAGCTGAGGATGAATATACACACTGTACATCTCATCTATAACTGATTAAACAAAGTAAAATTTTGAGCAACTAATTACACTTAAGGGAAGAATTCTTGCGATTTACAGCTGAATCCTGTGCTTGACTACTCCAAGGGAAGTCTCCTCCAGTTCAACGCAAGGCACTTCCACTTCAGATAAGTAGTATTTGCAGTACTACTACAGGCTTATTTAAAGACTGGTGCAGACCGATGCAGGCTGGGAAGGATCCAGCCTTGAGCCGCTGCTACAGTGGTAAACGTTTTGTTTTGGACCCTTTGGTCCCCCACTGAGGGCAACACTGGTTCTTATGATCCCCTTTGACCATCAGCAGTGCTATCTTCTTAAACAGGTCGTGCTATAGGCAAGGCAGGAGAAGAAGACAGCGTCGGGGGACGAACGTGGCGTCGCTCTGCCCTCAGCGCACCTGAGCCTTTTGTTTCCTTATGGACTCCCAGGCTTAGGGCCAGAGGAGATTTGGAGGAACAGGGGGCCGGGGCCGGTGAGAAATGCTGCTGGGGGTGGGGTGGGGGGAATTAAACCAGGCCGGTTTGGGAGCAGAGCGTGGATCGTCCCGAGGCGGGCCAGAACTTGGGCGAGAGCGGCGGTGGGGCGGGCTGGGACGGCTCTCTCCGCCCCGGGGAGGCGCAGGAGGAAAAGAGCCACAGGTAAAGGGGCAGGCAGGCAAAGAGGCTTGTTGGCCCCGCTCCTTCTTGGCTCAGGATCGAGCCCAGCCGCCGGTCCGCGTCCCCGTGAGAAGCCCGGCCCATGGGGGAGACTTTCCTGCGCTGCCCGCTGCGCACGCCGCGCGGCCGGTTCTTGGTGTCGCTGCCGCCGGGCGGCGAAGTCCTGCTGGCCACTCCGGAGCTCGTGGGCCCGGCAAGCGGTGAGTCTGCCCAGCCGGTCGGGAGGATAGAAGCGGTCCGGCGCCCGGGAAGGAGCGAGGAGGGCCGAGTCCACCTGGGAGCCGTTTCGCCTGATCCCTGGTTCTTGTGGAATGGCGGGGTCCTTCTTGGCTAGCTTTCTAGGACCATCGTGCTGGGAAGAGGGGAAGGCAGTAGGAAAAGAGGAAGCCTCAACCAACATGAGATGGCACGACTCAGGAAGCCCCTGCTATTCGTTTGGAAGACCTGAGGAAGCTGTTTTAATGAGAAAATCATTTGGAGATAATTAGTTCTAAGGGCACCTTAGGTCGGATTTGACCCGATTTCTTATGGGGTGTGTAAGGATTCCCGGTGTTCATCTTAAAAAGTTATTTCTAGTATTTCTGAGAAGTACTCTCTAGGTACAAGGCTTGGGTGTGCCTTGCTTTGTCCCTTGAGCTGCATATAATGCGGGCGCATCTGAACACTGGATAGAGTTGGGTATATTTTTGGATAGAGTATTTTTTAATTAGCCTGTAAGACCAAGTGAAACATCCCAACAATGGTGTAGTGGTAAACTAAACCTGCAGGTACTTATTATGACTACTGTACCTCACTTGCCAATACGAATAATGATAATGTGCCCTCAAGGCAACTAGGACTAATGGTGACCCTTTCAGGTTTTCCTGATAGAGAAAATATGTGGAGGTAGTTTGCAGTAGGTTTCTTTTGGTGGCACCCTGGGGCTGTGTAGCTTGCCCAGGGCCACCCAATCTGCTTCTGCTCATGAGGAATCAAACTCCAAAATCTGACTCTCCAGCTAAATATCTGAATCCAATCCGCTTCCTCCTTCCCTAGAAGAACAGTACCAAATGCAGGTTGATATGGGATTGGCCCATATCAACTAATGAGGAGCAGGTCTTTTGTAAAATCAGTGGTTCCTACCTGTCAATTCAAGACCAGATGATTCTCAAAGAGTTCATGTTAGATCAATGCCAATGTGCAACAGGATCCTGTCCCTAAGAGGCTCCATCTCTCTCCCAGTTAATTATAAAGACTGCACCTAAAGTTAGGGAAAACAGGGAAGCTGAAGCGGAAAGTTTGGTGTGATGATGTCCTAGTCCAGTGGTGGCAAACCTTTGGCACTCCAGATGTTCTGGACCTAAACTCCCACAGTCCTTTGTCATTGGCAATCTAGGCTTGGATTTCTGGGAGCTGTGGTCCAAAACATCTGGAGTGCTGAAGGTTCACCACCACTGTCCTAGTTCCCGGTACACAGAAACTTCCAGGGTACCAACCCTGTGAGCTCAGGCACTGCTAGATTCAAGCCTCCAAGCGTGGTTTCATCAGGCTTTGGCTACCAAGCACATTCCTTGGCAGCTGAGAGGGAATAAATCCTTCCTAGCACCCATTCCCTGCTTTCCATACCAATGAAGGAAGGAGTCAAGCGGTGACTGTAGGCCAGTTGTCTCAGTTCTGCTGAGAGGGGAAGGATGTGCCATTTTGTTTTCCATCAGAACGCAGGATGGGGCAGATCCAAACTAGGCAGCTTGACAGACTGACTGCTGTCCAAATATCTTTCTTATTCATTGCTGCTATGTAATTCAGGGTTGTGATGGTGGCACTGGGGATGCCAGGGGGCTGAACATGCTGTGCCACATGGCTCTGTTCCTTTCCTTCTGTGGCCAGCCCAATGTGGGGTGAGCTGAGCCACCCTCACCCCCCATGCTCAAGCCAGACCCATCTTTGCTAACAACATGCAGATGTGATGCATACTTGAATATCACTGTGGCCGGGATATAATGCAGAGATGGAAACTTGTCACTGTCCAGAAATTATTTGACTGCAACTGCCCTCTCTGACATGCTCCCTTTCAGGCACTATAATATCCGGAGAAACACATGTTTCTCACTGCTTATCTATAGTCTGCTCTTTAAATCTTCTCACGGACATGCTTACTCTTTAAATAAATAAATACATAAATAATACTTTCGACATGTGAATACCATATGGAGGGGGATGGGATAGTTTGTGGACGCCCACAAAAATACAGTATGTGTTCTTCAGAATTCTGCATAAACATGTAATGCAAAATTTTAATGCTGAACTTGTGGGGGCAAGGAATTGAGAGTTTGTATACTTTTCCCCACCCCTGCTCCTCATTTATTAGTTCATATCCCTTGTTCAGCTGGACCCGGCACCCTTTATGGCCAAGGTCTGAGGGCATGGGATCCAAATGTAGGTCCACAGCCACCCCCATGGGCCACCCAGGATCTAGACAATGGTTGGAAATTACAATTAAAAATAAAGAAAAGAGAAGTAGCCAGTGCTTCAAGGGACACTTCCAGATTTTTTATTTTTATTTTTTATTTTTATTTTATTTTATTTTATTTTTGGTGGGGGTGGTATCATAAGGGACTCTACCGGGGCACAAAAGCAAAAAAACTCACTGTGGCTAGGGCTTTACATACCTACACAATGTGTACAGTCTAACATGTTCTTCTCATACATCTTCTGCAAGAGTTTGTGGTGAATCACAGTTCTGCCAGGCTGATCTTAAATGCACAAGGATTAGCATGGTGCACTAAACAATCTAATACAGTAGGATTAATGAGAAGTCATCAAACTCAAATTCTCTTCTAAAAATGCAATTTAGAAGTAAGGAACTAGAAAAGGTTATCCGTTGCACACAAAAAAAAATTCATTGTCTCTACACTTTCTACCAAAAAAAGAGAGAGTAAATAGTATAAGCTATTGGTATTGTTGCAAAATATGATGCTCTAATACATACCAGTGAATGTGGGAGCTTGAGAGGCTGAACTCTGAAGCCGGTCTTTCAGTTCTGTTTAGCCAAAAGGCCAAAACTGAGATTGATTTTTAAAATGGAGCCTTGTTGCTCTTAAATATGTTGTGTGGCACAAACTAATTCTTGGATTAGCTGCCTTCATGAAACTATTACACACCATGGGTTTTCTATTCAGTATTTGCTTTCAATAGCTCCACAGGCAAGAGATATCTTCAAACAGCGAGTCCTAGATATTAGTGCACAATCAGACCTGGAATTATAATCTAAAAATAGATCACTAAGCTGGTTGGCTAAGAATAAAATTACCTTTTTACCTGAAAAATACATTTCAATGCCCTTACCTCAAGTATTAAGAAGGGCCTTTACTAGAGCCAGATTTGAATTGCTGGATTCCATGGTCAAATATGGGCGTTTTCACCACCTCCCTTATCAGGAGAGAACCTGTATTTGTGGATTCCCTTCTGTTGAAAACATTTCTCATATTCTCTTTGACTGCCAATTATATGCATCCATCAGGCTTGAATATCTATCCCCCTTTTTAGAAAGAACAGTCCATAGGGACCCAATTCAAAGATTGTCTTATCTTCTTCCGGGCTCTAATGTGTTCGCCAAGTTGCCAAGTTTGTAATTAAAGCTGCAGCTTTAAGAACGCAATACGTCGAAAAAATTGGAGTATCCTGCAAAGGAGATCTACATATATGACTTCTGAATATTCTGAATCTGTATTGTAGGGTACCCTATTGGATAGTGTTGCATGTACTTCAATGTATTTTATATTCTGTGTTGTTATTGGTTGATATGGTCATAGGACTAATCAATAAATTTATTTGTCAGTTTTACAAATATGTTGTGAATATTGATATTTAATGTTTTTGATCTAATATTATTTTTCATTTTCTTTAAATATGTGTACACTTACACTTTTTGCCTTTTAAATATTATCTTTTTAATTATATAAGCTGCCACAGACCCATTTTGAGGAGACAGTGTGGGATAAAAATATTCTAGATAAAATAAATGATAAATACATTGCAATGTGGTCGATGGTGCTACAGTACTAAAGTAAATCACACTAACATCAAATCCAGTAAAACAAGAGCAGCTTTGGGATCAGCTTGAAACTGTGAGAGCACTTCACAGAGCAAACTGAAATCAATAATGAAGAACGTTTAAGAGCGCTAGTCAAAATGATGTGATTTTGTGGCAATGATACAGCAAACAGTCTAGCATACGAATGAAATAAAGTTAATCATCTCCCAGCATGGTACCGTAACCCTAGTAAAAGGGGTCAACCAGAAATGAGAAAACTGGTTGAACGTGCAAAAGGTGTTTGTTTGTTTAAGCACTTTCGTTGCCTCACTAGACAGGCTAGTGAGTGCTGCAGTTCTGTGTTACAGCTATAACCATAATTCTGGACTCAAAAACTAATAAGGTCTAAAAATGACCTGCTCTGAATATCCAATTAAATGGGCTAGTGGAGGAGGGTAAATACGTCAGAGTGAGTCTTCTGCCTGGAGTGTGGTAGGGAAAGGTATTTCTGGACTGGGGTGACTGTCCAGCACTAGCCAAATGTTCTTTCAATGCCTCTGAATTCAAAGAACGTCCTGTGGACCCAATTCAAAGAAAGAGGCTTCTTGCTGAAAGTCAGTTAGGCATGTTTGTCAGGTTGCTGTTTGGATGGTTGATGTGTAAATGAATGAACCCTTTTATTCTTTCTCTTACTAATGTCTCAAAGTTTCAGAGAGGGTAGTCGTGTTAGTCCTTTCAAGAATTGCAGGCCAAAATTAAAGAAACACAGAACAAAACAGAAGATACAAAACATGTGGCATCTTAAAGACTAACTTTTATATTTCTTCTCAAAGAGAATTATTGAGACTATAAGTGCCAGTTGATGAGTGAAAATGGGTGGATTCTGGAGAACTGGAAGTTATTCTGCTCTGTTAATCTCTGAAGTTCTGTTCCACGGTTAGAGGAACCTTTGTTGCAGTATTTAGACAAAATTCTAAATACAGTACTGCAACAAAGCAATGGCTGGCAGCTCCAAAGAACAGCTAGCATGAAAGCTATCTGTTTTTGTAGATCGGGTGGCAGCCTCTGGTGGCACTGGCTCTCACTGTCTGCTTCTCCTTCTCCTCCTGCTTGAAGTTGGATATCCTCAAGGCTATTCTGACTTGAGATACAGCAGTTAAACAATGATGTGTTTCATCCAAGCCAATCAGGATTTTCAGCTGGTATGTTCTTCCTCCTAGCACTTTCCCCCCATTTGCTTTGACTTAAATTATCAGTTAGAACAGGGGTCCTCAAAGTTTTCAACCAGCGGGCCGGTCCACCACCACCCAGACACCACTGGGGGCCGGATCACAGTCCAAAAGCAGCTGCAGAGGTTGGCTTGCTCACAAAACAGGGGGTAAGTGGGGGGGGTTGCAATTGGTCCCAGGGGCCGGATTTAGGACCTTGGGGGGCCGCATCCGGCCCGGGGCCTTAGGTTGAGGACCCCTGAGTTAGAACAATCTCTACTTCTAGTTTTCAATACATCGCCAAAGTATTCACATTTTCTGCATTTAATGATTTTTTTTTATCCTTATACTTTTCCCCCTTTTTTCATCACTTTCTTGATTCAGAAAATTCTTAATATCCTTAAATAAATCCAAATTTCAGATGATTCTTTTTTTACAATTGTCTGTGTTACGGTTGCCAATTCTGTACCATGTTATGTTGGAAAGAACGGAGAATCTTCAGCACCTCACAGTGTGCCTTCACAAAGCCAGTGATGTATTACATTCTTCATTTCTAGCTCACTTCTACCTTGATTTCTGTTGAATGCCTATGATTGCTGTGATCAATCAAAGAAAGGCTGCTTGCCTTTTACAGGTTGCCTTGGACTTTATTTTCTTAATCTTCATGCTAGCCCATGATCATTCTTGACTTATTTGATTTTATTGAGTAACCTTTGCAGACCATTTAAATTACTCTTTAATAATACTGTGGATGCTGTGGATAACTACTTCATTGACAGTGATACTATTGGTGGAATCAGTGAGTGATTTTCTAAAATGTTCTCAATACCTTACTATAATGATAATCTTTTTTTTTTACTGCTCTGTTATCCTGTCATTCAGTCCACAGCTTTCATCCCAGCTTTTTGTTGCTAATATAGGATGTCAATTATTAGAATTCTTCCAGAATCAATACTGTATCTTTATTTACTAAAAACTTAAGCTTATAATATTGGACTTTTTCAAAGACTTCCTCATTATGAGTAAAGAGAGAATAATGTACCTGTCATATAATTTATCCTCTATACAGTACCTGCATACTGAATAATACTTCCTTGCTTCTGGGATAGGTTTTCATTACCCTTGTTTGAGTACCTCTGACTCACTTGAATATGTAATGTATTTGGTTCCTTACAGTATTGCTGCCAATATTGTCTTCCATGGATTTAATAATACTATCTAATCTTCTGGACCTTAATAAGAATGTGGTGTTGGTGATGACAGGTTCTTCTGCTCACAATTGTTACCATTCATTCCCCATGTTTATTTCATGTTCTTGGTCTGTATTTTCAACTAATCTTTGCAGACTTTTCTTCCACATCCACATCTTAACCTTTAAACGCTCCATTATGAAATTGAAATACTGTACCACTTTTTTGGGGTAAATTTTATAACACCTCTGAGCACTTCCTTGGTTTTTCTCTATGCATTGTCCATATTTATCAGCAGTTGCAGCATCTACTACTTGTTCGGTGCTCCTGTCTGTAGAATTTGCCTTTAACTCAGTGAAAGCGGGCAAAATGTACACACAAGCAGGGATCAGTACAAGCAAATTAGGGCCATTGAGTCAGAGATGGGGTCTCAAGTTGCTGTGAAGTTGGACATATGTCTCACTGGTGAATCCACTCAGAATCAACTACAGTACTTGACTCATGATTCAAAACCTACCAATCCTTTTTTCTGAAGAAAAAAGCATTTTTAAGAAAAAGGGACTTAGACTTGAGGCTTTGTACTCTGGATACCAAGTGCCTATTCTGCTTTTCTCCCAAGGTGAGCTATGGAGAAGCTGATGAGAGCTTATCAATTCAGTTTCACGGGAACTGAGCGGGAAAGAGGATGCTGTTGGCTTTTATTTTAGAGAGAAGCAAACCTAATCAAGCCACATGTGTGTGTGTTTTGAATTTCTGATCTGTTTTGTGGGTCAACAGATTTCTTTCAGTGGTCCTCCTTTCCGATGCACTAAATTCTACTTTCTCTCTCACACACAATATCTACTTATTTATTTAATTTATTTGATTACCCCACCTATAATACCTGACATTTTATACAATGCCTGAAAGATTTAATTTCTTGAAAGCCTTTCTCAGAATCATTATTCCAGTGTTGCAGATACAAAGACTAGGGCTGTGAGAATGGCTTGCCTGAGGTTAGTTTATTGAAGAAATGAGAGTTGATTTGGCAGATTTCCCAGGATTTATCGCTGGCCAATACAGCTGGCCTAAGGGCTTCGAGTGCCCTTGCCTCTTTCTTGAAAGACTGTGCCCTTTCCTGTGATTCCCCTGGTTCCTCAAAGAACTATTATAATTTTTATTTAAATGAAAAAGCTGCCTTGTACTTTCTAATGGCCAAAGGCATTACAAAAAAGAAAAGAAAAGGAACAGGTTTGTCGGCAGGGATGTATTTCCTCATCAAAATATGGCAAATTGCCTCAGGATGGCAGAGGACACAGGAAGACATTTTGAGTCCATTTTCTTCTACATTGTTCGAATGTGTGCTGGTGAAAGGAGGCTACATTTAGGCCACTGGGGGTGGCATATGGTGAACAGGCAACATGTAACCCCAGTACGCCATATCAAATACTTTTCTCATTTTAAAGATGGAGGTGAGGAACACAAGGGTGATTCCCTTTTATCCAGCCCTCTTGAGAGTCCCCTGGACTACAAGGAGATCAAACGTATCTATCCTGAAAGAAAGAAACCCTGAATGTTCCACTGGAAGGACAGATTTTGAAGCTGAGGCTCCAGTATTTTGGCCCTCTCATGAGGAGAGAGGACTCCTTGGAAATGCCCCTGATGTTGGGAAAGATGGAATGCAAAAGGAAAAGGGGACGGCAGAGAATGAGATGGTTGGACGGTGTCACCAATGCAACCAATATAGATTTGACCAAACTCCGTGAGGCAGTGGACGACAGGAGGGGCCTGGCGTGCTCTGGTCCATGGGGTCATGATTCACGAAGAGTTGGACACGACTTAACGACTGAACAAGAAAGTTAATGAACAGACCAGGCCGTGGTCTGTGTTATAACCTGCACTTCTTGCCCCCTTGAAATTCCAGACCACGTGGATTCTTTTATATGCCTCTCTTTGCCAGCTTCAGAACAATATATTTGAATGACAGATCATGCAGATTGAGTTATTCCTACACCTAATGTGTTGCATAATTTGTGCTGTAAAAAGAGTATGTGTCTCTCACATAACATCCCTCGAGGTTTCTTCCAACTCTGTGATTCTGTGATCTCTGTGGAGAGTCTATCTAGTGGGAATTCTCTCACATGCGTTCACACAAATTTCTCAAGAGGCCAGCAATGGAGCAGAAACAGGCACACGCCATCATCTGTTAAAATGCACATGTCACAAGGAAGTAGGAAAAGGGTTGGCAAGCACTTTGCTAAATAATTCAGTTACATCTTTGAGATGAAAGAAATAGCCTAACCAGTGTGGTGTCATGGTTAGAGTCCTGGAGCATGAGCTGGCAGATCTAGATTCAAATCTCTACTCAGTGGGTGACCTTTCTTTCAGCCCAGACTGACTTCACTCGCGGCATGTTACGAGGATCAAGTGGCAAGAAAGAGAATCACATATATACCATCTCGAGTTCAGTGGAGGAAAAACAAGATAGGAAGATAACAAATTAGCTAGCTGAGATAAGACTGTGACCCATATGTGGGTGTGTCTATAAAGAGAATGCACAGGAGTCCTGGTGCTAACACTTTTATGGATGTGACCGCCAATAACAACTGTGTCGCCTTACAGTGTGTGTGCGCGCATGCGTGTGTGTGTGTCTACGTGTCCCCTTTTAAGGCAGTTGTTTGCTCACACAATAACCTTTGGCCCCATCTGAAATCTCTCTTTTCTGCGTCTTATCTTTCCTGCGGTGGACATAAAGGCAAACCAGGTTCACAGTGGGAGTTGCTGGTCAAGATTCTGGGGTAGTATCTTACCATAAGGGTGCCACTAATCTTCTGGCATTAGTTGTTTTTTGTTTGTTCCACTAATGGGCAGAATTAGCAGATCTGTCTTTGCAACAAAGAAAGATAATTTCATTGACCTAACGAAGCTGGGAAGTTGGAGTGGCCTGTTCTGCTCGCTATAGCAGATCATCCGGCTTTCCAACATTGACCTAACAAAGCTGGAAAGTTGGAGTGACCTGTTCTGCTCATCCTTCTGGTTTTTTTTAAACATCCTTTGAACTTTTCCTTCTGTTTTTACAAAGCAAGAGTTATCTGTTGGGGCAGTTATTTTCTTTGTTTGTGAAACAGCTGGGGGGGGGGGGGGGTTTGGAGTTTTCCTATCCCTGTTCTGCAGATCAGAGATGGTAGCTTACCTCACACCCTGCCTTTGAGTTCCTCTTACGCCCCCATGGAAAAATTTGAAAAGTGTTTTAGGTGGGGAAGGCTGTGGCTTTACAGAGACATGTTCTAATGGGACTCGGCGTGTGGCCCCCTTGACTCTTGCTGCGTTATGAATTTTGGTCAAAGACCTCTAGTTGTGCAGCAGAAGTGCAAGGAATCACAAGGTGGAATTAGGTTCAAGTCTCCCCAAAGTAGACATCCCCCTATTGTCTCATCGACTGGCACTTACAGTCTCAATAGCTCATTCTGAGACACTGGTAAGATACAGAATAAAAGATTCTGTTTACTTACAGCTCTGAACAGATGAGAATCAGCAAAAATGTACAGAAATGACTGTGCAGAAATGACCGCTTAAAGAAACAGGCCTCAACTGCTTAAAGCAACTGCTTAAACCAACAGACTCACCGCTTGCTTCCAGTGGACTCATTCAAAACTACTGTACACTCTAACTGCTCACAAACTGCAAGCAGACTAAAAAAGAGGGAAAGACACAGATCAGAGAGGCATGGCAGGGAAGTAACAATTGGCTATTGCTGTATTAACGGACTGTCACCATAGTCCAGAAAGGTCCCTTTCAGCCAAGCCGACTAGAGGCAGTCTGTAAGGCTGCAATAACCCACAACATTTACTATCTCTACTAACAACACTTTTAGTTAGCATGTTTTAGTACCCAGTAATGGAATACAGTAGGACGCCCATATCCACTGATTCAGTTATCCACGGTTGGCAGAGAAAAAAATAATAATTCAGGAGCCGCAAAGCAAGCTATTGTCACAAAGATCAGCTGTAAAGCAAGCTACATTTGCAAAACAGCAGCTGTAAAGCAAGTTACTATCACAAAACAGGAGTTTTTGGGCCATTTTGGCGTTCTCTCTTATCCTTGGTTTTCATTATCCACAGGAAGGCTTGGAACCAATCCCCAGCGGATACTGGGGTCCTAATGTACTGTTATCTAAAATTTTGGTTAAAACACTACTTCATTTTATCTGAATACTGAATCTCACAAGCTATAATTACTACTACTACTACTACTACTACTACTACTACTACTACTACTACTACTACTACTACTACTACTACTACTACTACTACTACACCTTCAAGTTTATTCTAATGTATTCAGACATGGTTTGGCATTCCCTTTTCCTGAGGGCTGTCTGGATTGAACTCCAAACTTCTGGATCTCCAAGCTGGATCCCCAATTTGCAGAGCTGTTCAGTGGTGTCTCTTAGACACCGGTTTCTGGCGTTCCTGATCATGTTATAGTATTTGTCCAGTACCATGATTAAGACCTGCTTTATCAAGGTATTGATGGTCCTACTTATTCCAATTTTGACTACATTCAAATGGGTAGTGGCCAGCCCTTTCTTGTTTTACTCCACACCAACCAGAGCTGCCTTGCCAGCATGGGTGTGCTTAATTAGGAAATTCATCAAATTGTTGTTCAGACAGTTAACATTTCAAAGTTCTGCTTTAGAATGTCTCTTACTTGAATCAATAGTCCTGCTTAATATTTAGTTCAAGAAACATACATTTAGCTTCCCAATTTCTACTTACAGTGCTGAATAGTATGCTTGGTGCTTGAAAGATCACTTTTCTCCCATGTGTATGGGTATCTGCAATAATAAAGTGGGCAGCTTATTCCAACAAACCCTAAATTTGTATCCTATTCTAATGCACCTAGACAGAGAGACAGTGTTGTTATGGAGCACACAAAGTGCATGAATTTTGCTAAAAAGCCACTATAAAGCTCGTCTCCTGGGGAGGGGTGAGAGCCAGTTGACGCTGCTTTTGCCCATCTATACCCCACTGTGAACATTGTTCGGCATATATTAATTCTACAGTATTCTGAATGAGTTACGTTTCTATCTTCAAAGCATCATGCTGAGAGGAAGTGACTGGCCAAAAGCTATTGAATCTTTTGTCTCTGGCCTGAGAAAAACGGAACGAGTTTTATATCAATCAAGATAAACAACCACCAACTCTGAACCTATCAAGTCCTCTTTTTATTTAAAAATATATATATATATCTGTGCTACTGGTAATCCCATTATTGAGAACTGAGAAGCAAGATGGCTATCTGCTATCTTTCAGGGTCTGGTGAAGTTGGGTGGTTTTTGTTGCTGTTGTTGGGTTATTTATTTACTGTATTCATTTATTTTTGGATTTATATATTGCCAAGCTTAATTCAGAGAACAACTCCAGGCGGTGTATTTTATATTACATTAAAATTTTATATATATATATATATATATATATATATATATATATATATATATATATATATATATATATATATATATATATATATATATATATATATATATATATATATGTTTTCGTAGATTTTCACGGGTATAGGTATGCATGTTAGGGTGGATTCGGGTTTCTTCCCGTGTAGAAATCTGGTTGTTTTGGCGACGTTTCGACGAGGTCTCACTCGTCATCTTCAGGCTGGTGTTCTGGCTTCTTTCTTCTTGAAGCAGAGTGTGATCTCAGTTGAAGTCCTTCTATAAATACTGCTGGGGGGTGTGGTTTGCTTGCTCTGTTGCTGATTGTAGGTTTGTTTGTTCTTTTGTGATTTGCTGTGTGGCTGAGGCGATCGTTAAGGGCTTAACTGCTGGTGGGTTAGATGGCTGTTTAGAGACATCATGTGTGGGTGAGGTGCTGGATGTGTGTCTATTAGCCTTTTGTTTCTTAACGACCTTGGTGATGGGTGTTCTGGCAGCATCCTGGGCTTTGGTAGAGTGGGGTCCTGTGTCTTGTGAATTCATTTTGGTCTGGCTGCGTGTCTGTGGTCTCCCAATGTTTTTTTGGCGTGTGTAAGTGTGCTCCATGTGGTGGCTGGAGTGGGGAGTAGCGGTAGATGGTGCAGTCGTGGTTTTGTTATTGGATGGTGGTTTCGTTTCATCTGTGGGAAGGGTCTGGGTTTGTGTTTGGTGTGGATGGAAGGTGGTGGCATCTTGGTGGCAAAATATATATATATATATATATATATATATATATATATATGTTTTCGTAGATTTTCACGGGTATAGGTATGCATGTTAGGGTGGATTCGGGTTTCTTCCCGTGTAGAAATCTGGTTGTTTTGGCGACGTTTCGGCGAGGTCTCACTCGTCATCTTCAGGCTGGTGTTCTGGCTTCTTTCTTCTTGAAGCAAAGCGTGATCTCAGTTGAAGTCCTTCTATAAATACTGCTGGGGGGGTGTGGTTTGCTTGCTCTGTTGCTGATTGTAGGTTCGTTTGTTCTTTTGTGATCTGCTGTGTGGCTGAGGCGATCGTTAAGGGCTTAACTGCTGGTGGGTTAGATGGCTGTTTAGAGACATCCTGTGTGGGTGAGGTGCTGGATGTGTGTCTATTAGCCTTTTGTTTCTTAACGACCTTGGTGATGGGCGTTCTGGCAGCATCCTGGGCTTTGGTGGAGTGGGGTCCTGTGTCTTGTGAATTCATTTTGGTCTGGCTACGTGTCTGTGGTCTCCCAATGTTTTTTTGGCGTGTGTAAGTGTGCTCCATGTGGTGACTGGAGTGGGGTGTAGCGGTAGATGGTGCAGTCGTGGTTTTGTTATTGGATGGTGGTTTCGTTTCATCTGTGGGAAGGGTCTGGGTTTGTGTTTGGTGTGGATGGAAGGTGGTGGCATCTTGTGTCCTTTTGGACCTGGTGTCAGTCTTTGTGACAGAGGCTCGTCTGTTGACCAGGGCTAGTTTCCAGATGTCGGGCAAGCGGGAGGTGTCATCACGTTTATTCATGTTGTTTGGGTGTTTCTCTATTTCAATGGCTTCCATGATTATTCGACTGTTGAAGTGTTCAGTTTTAGAGATGAGTTTGGTTCTTTCAAAATCAATTTCATGACCTGTTGTTTTTATGTGCTGGAAGAGAGAGGAAGATTTTTCTTCTTTTTTGACTGCGTTCTTGTGTTCTGCGATGCGTGCGCTTATTCTCCTGTTTGTCTGTCCGATGTATGTGGCTGGGCAGACTTTGCATGGTATTTCGTAGACTCCTTGGTTTTCTAGCTCAATCTTGTCTTTGGGGTTTCTTAAAATGTTGGCTATTTTTTGTTCGGTGCAAAAGGCTGTCTTGATATTGTGTTTGTGGAGAATTTTGCTGATTTTGTCTGTGGTGCCTTTGATGTAAGGGAGGAGGGCAGTGCCGTTGTTCTCTTCTGTTTCTTGGTTCTTGGGGGGTGTTTCTTTTTGGATTAGTTTGGTGATGGTGTTTTTTTGGAATCCGTTCGCAATTAAAGCATTCGAGAGAGTGTGTAATTCAGTTTTTAGGTGGTCTTTGTCAGCGAGGCGTTTGGTTCTGGAGATGAGGGTTTTTTGCTACGGAGTTGATCTGTGCAGGGTGGTGGTGTGATTGTGCATTTAAGTAGCGGTTTGTATGTGTTTTTTTTTTTTTCCGGTAGATGGTATGTCCTAAGGAGCCGTCGGGTTTTTTGTAGATTAGGACGTCCAGGAAGGGAAGTTGGTTGTTGGCTTCTATTTCCATAGTGAATTGTATTTTGGGGTGTAGGCTGTTGAGATGTGTGAGGAAGTTGTTCAGTTTGTCTTTCCCGTGTGGCCAGATAACAAAGGTGTCGTCAACATATCTGAGCCAGAGTTTGGGTTTATGTTCGGACTTCTGTAATGCGTTGGTTTCTTCACTTAAGGAAATCAAGCTTGGCTTGATTTCTTCACCTGGAAAAAACCACCAAAGCCAAAATAAAAGCCTCACCCTTAAGTGAAGAAATCAAGCCAAGCATCATCCCCAGAGAGAAATCATCCAGATGCCCCAAGCTCTACGGCCTCCCCAAGATTCACAAAGAAGGAACACCTCTCAGACCCATAGTCAGCTCCATAGGCTCACCCCTACAAAACCTCGCCAAATTTCTTGCCAAACAACTCCAGCCCTATGCAGAATCCATCACTTCATACGTACAAAACTCGTTCTTTTCATAGAAATTATAAAGAAACAAGACCTACAACCCAATGACCTACTCGTGAGCTTCGATGTTGTTTCGCTCTTCACACAAGTGCCCATTCAAGAAGCCTTGACAGCTATCCACAACAAATACAACCCCCCCAAGCACATCCTAGATCTGACCAACCACTGCCTAACCAACACATACTTCATCCACAATGGACAAAGATACAAACAGATAGAAGGAGCACCCATGGGATCACCCCTCTCACCGGTCATCGCAAACCTATATATGGAACACTTTGAAACCAACGCATTACAGAAGTCCGAACATAAACCCAAACTCTGGCTCAGATATGTTGACGACACCTTTGTTATCTGGCCACACGGGAAAGACAAACTGAACAACTTCCTCACACATCTCAACAGCCTACACCCCAAAATACAATTCACTATGGAAATAGAAGCCAACAACCAACTTCCCTTCCTGGACGTCCTAATCTACAAAAAACCCGACGGCTCCTTAGGACATACCATCTACCGGAAAAAAAACACATACAAACCGCTACTTAAATGCACAATCACACCACCACCCTGCACAGATCAACTCCGTAGCAAAAACCCTCATCTCCAGAACCAAACGCCTCGCTGACAAAGACCACCTAAAAACTGAATTACACACTCTCTCGAATGCTTTAATTGCGAACGGATTCCAAAAAAAACACCATCACCAAACTAATCCAAAAAGAAACACCCCCCAAGAACCAAGAAACAGAAGAGAACAACGGCACTGCCCTCCTCCCTTACATCAAAGGCACCACAGACAAAATCAGCAAAATTCTCCACAAACACAATATCAAGACAGCCTTTTGCACCGAACAAAAAATAGCCAACATTTTAAGAAACCCCAAAGACAAGATTGAGCTAGAAAACCAAGGAGTCTACGAAATACCATGCAAAGTCTGCCCAGCCACATACATCGGACAGACAAACAGGAGAATAAGCGCACGCATCGCAGAACACAAGAACGCAGTCAAAAAAGAAGAAAAATCTTCCTCTCTCTTCCAGCACATAAAAACAACAGGTCATGAAATTGATTTTGAAAGAACCAAACTCATCTCTAAAACTGAACACTTCAACAGTCGAATAATCATGGAAGCCATTGAAATAGAGAAACACCCAAACAACATGAATAAACGTGATGACACCTCCCGCTTGCCTGACATCTGGAAACTAGCCCTGGTCAAGAGACGAGCCTCTGTCACAAAAACTGACACCAGGTCCAAAAGGACACAAGATGCCACCACCTTCCATCCACACCAAACACAAACCCAGACCCTTCCCACAGATGAAACGAAACCACCATCCAATAACAAAACCACGACTGCACCATCTACCGCTACACCCCACTCCAGTCACCACATGGAGCACACTTACACACGCCAAAAAAACATTGGGAGACCACAGACACGTAGCCAGACCAAAATGAATTCACAAGACACAGGACCCCACTCCACCAAAGCCCAGGATGCTGCCAGAACGCCCATCACCAAGGTCGTTAAGAAACAAAAGGCTAATAGACACACATCCAGCACCTCACCCACACAGGATGTCTCTAAACAGCCATCTAACCCACCAGCAGTTAAGCCCTTAATGATCGCCTCAGCCACACAGCAGATCACAAAAGAACAAACGAACCTACAATCAGCAACAGAGCAAGCAAACCACACCCCCCCAGCAGTATTTATAGAAGGACTTCAACTGAGATCACGCTTTGCTTCAAGAAGAAAGAAGCCAGAACACCAGCCTGAAGATGACGAGTGAGACCTCGCCGAAACGTCGCCAAAACAACCAGATTTCTACACGGGAAGAAACCCGAATCCACCCTAACATGCATATATATATATATATATATATATATATATATATATATATATATATATATATATATATATATATATATATATATATATATATATATATATATATATATATATATATATATATATATATATATATAATTGTATTTTATATATAATTGTATTTTATATATAATTTTATATATAAAAACTGCTACTCCCACTCCCAGCCAACATTATGATTATGGATGGAAGTTTCGGGAATTATTGTCCCATAAAGTTACTTTTTTGGGCTGTCTCTTGCTTCTTCCCTTCCATGCTTCTTGGGGGCTTTTGGATTCCCAGGTCTTCTAGTGGCACCTGCTCTTCCTTCTTCAAAGAAAAGGTATCAGGAGAGACAGGCATGTTCACCGGCCACTGTGTTCCGCTTCTGCTTATATACCACCCCCATACCACTTCAAGTAGTCTCTGGGCGGTTTACAGCTTAATTAAACTGTAAAACCGCACAAACGCTGATGAGTTTGTGAGGCAGAGGTTGGGACTCAGTTGACTCAACTTCAGCACATTAAATTTCCCTTCAGGCTCAGCCGCTCTGCTGCAAAGCTGTCAAAGAGAGCACAGAAGGAATGAGTGTGAGTTTGTCTACATAAGTGAGGACTGGAGGTCACGAAGGATATGACTGTTTCACCATGGTTTCCATCACATCAGCTTCTCCCCTGGTGCAAAGGGGTCATCTAATGAGCCTGTGGCTATTCTAGGCAAAAATCAAAGATCAACAAAACAAAAGACACAAACATGTGGCACCTTAAAAACTAACTTTCATATTTCAATGTAACATTTCGTGGACTATACGTCCACATCTTCTGGTTATTCTAGTTGATGGGTTCTTAAGGCCAAGCTATGGTCATGACAGCAGTTATATGGCTTGGGAAGACACAAGTTGCTCAACACTTCATAGGTCTTCAGCAAGAGCCACTTGACCAGAACTGCTGTATTTCCTGTGAGTTTGCTAGAATTATAAGGTTCTAATTTCTGGGAACAATGCATGTCTAGATTCCATTTTTTTTGTAAAATAATATATTTATAAAAGAAAATCAAGAGAAAAGTGAAGGACAAATGAGGAAGTAGAAGAGAGACCCAAGTGGAAATAGGGGTGGTTTGATGAGTATACTGCCTCAAAAACATTTTACTTCTACTTGGGCTCCGTGAGATTGATCCAGAAGAAAATCAAGCGGGATTGTAACACTTCAATCTTCGCTTAATTCACTGAATGCCCTTTGATCAAAACCAGCTTGCCGACCAGAGCTTCTGAAGACTTTTCTGCTGCTTCTCTCTCCCCCAGGCCAGGAATTCTGCATTCCCATGCAGGAGATGGTTGCGGTGAGGCTGGGAGCAGCCAGTAGTGGAAAAGAGATTGTGGGCCCTTCTGTGAATGAAAACTGTTTTACCGGTGAGTAGAATGGGTAGAAACCAGAAGCTCCTGATTGACCAGTTACCGGGATGACTCAGAACATGAAATGGTGGCTTCAAAGGTCAAGGGGAAAGAAACATTAATCTTGGGCACAATTTCCAAATGGTAGGATACTTCACCAAAAACCTTCTCCATTGTTAGCATTCAAAACACAAAATGCTGAGGGTCAGCTAAGGGTTCTTAATAGGCACTGTGCTATTCAAGGGCTATTAAACTATTAGTGCCCTTTCAGTGGAGTGCTAATTGATGTATAAATGCCCAAAGAGTGGTGATTCATTTATTTAAGTTCCAGACCTCATGGTGAAAGTGGAGAAGAAGAAAAAAGGCAAAAGCATTTCTGCAAAATATCAAAGAACTGAGCTTCTGTTAGCTAGATGTGTTTCACTTAATTGCTCTTATAAGCAGTGCCTCTTCCTTCTTTCTGTTCCTTGTCTGGCTGACGGAAGGTAGGTGAGGGACCGTGTGCAGAGTCACCATCTTATTTCCTCAACCCCAGAGGAAGAAAAAGAAAGCAAACTGACATTTTGCATGTGGTACATGTGAATAAGACGTTTTTTGTTTAAATCAACCTGCAATAAGCGCCCTGGGCAACCTTTCTCATACTACAGTGGTGGCCAAACTTAGGCCCTCCAGACGTTTTGGACCACAACTCCCGGAATTCCAAGCCTGTATTGCCAATGACAAAGGGCTGTGGGAGTTGTGGTCCAAAACATCTGGAGGGCTGGAGTTTGGCCACCAGTGTCATAGTATATCCTCTGAGCCAAGTATAGTCCTCCTGTCAGGCCTCCCCCTCAGCCCCTCAACTTTCGAGCGTGCCAAAATGACAAAAGAGCGTTTATAGTCACTGCTGGGAGCAGAGGGGGTGGAATCCATGTTTGCCTTGGGTGACACAGACTGTAGTTGTGGCCCTGCTTCCCCTGAATGTGTGTCTTTCCCTCCCTCCTCTAGTGTTCTTTGTGCAGCGTGAGAAGCAAGAGTGCTGGCGACTGGGGTCACTGGAGTTTACCACCCCACCTGCCTCTCAGCTGGCCGTCCGCTGGGTCAATTCCTTGCAGATCTGGATTCATCACCATGGTCAGTTCCTAGACTGGGCTGATAGAGGGGGAAGTTGCAGGGGGGAAACAGTTTTGGATGGGCCTGTATTCCAAGCTGTTGCTTTAATTAAGGCCAAAGCTGAAGGGGCAGAGCCTGGTTGTTTTGACAAAGGAAAGTAGCATCTGAATGGGCAGGGCTTAAATTCGATGAAAAGAGAAAGAGAAGGTCTTTCTGATTCATAAGAACATAAGAAGAGCCATGCTGGTTCACGCCAAAGGCCCATCTAGTCCAGCTTCCTGTATCTCACAGTGGCCCCACCAGATGCATTTGGGAGCGCATGAGACTAGATATCTGTCTCCTGATACCACTCCCCTGCATCTGGCCCTTGAAGTACTGTACCCCGGTTTTAAGCCTGGAGATGACACATCTCCATCATGGGTTGTAACCTGTGATGGACTTTTCCTCCAGGAATCTGTCGAATCTCCTTTTGAAGTGTATGCTGTATGGGATAGGTGGTGCAGTGTCTTGTCGATAATGATAAGGTTCAGAGGCATTCTTTGTTTTGTTTTTAGGAAAGCCCAACTAAAATATATTGGCAGTGAAAATACATGTTTGAGTTCAGTAGTAATTTTGGATCAAACTCATGCCCCTGTCCCTATGATGCAGGGCTAAATGGGCCTGTTCTCATCCATTCAGGGCTACAGTTTCAAGTAATGTATTATTGATGATGATGATGATGATGATGATGATGACGACGACGACAACGCCGATGACTTTTATACTGCTCATCTGGCAGCCATGGCCACTCTGGGCAGTTTGCAACAAATTAATACATACAAAAATTACAAGATAACAAAAGAATAACAAAATGCAACACACAATCCCAAATGAATGGTGTCCAAAATTCGGCCCTCCAGATATTTTGGACCACAACTCCCAGTCCTTTGTCATTGGCAATACAGGCTTGGAATTCTCGGAGTTGTTGTCTAAAACATCTGGAGGGGCGAAGTTTAGACACCCCTAAACAATGAAATAATTTTTAAAAAAATGTCAACATACTATATAGATAGTAATTATAATCATAAACATTCAAGCTCATATAAGGATTAAAATTATTATTGTTATTATTATTGGTGGGCAAGCTAAAATACAGAGTATTATTTAATAGACAATGGGTGATCGCTGGAGCTATGTTAATGACATGGGGTTCTGCAATAATAGAACTGACTCTATTATCGTTGGGTGCTTTTTTAATGAATATTTATGCACTACTTTTTCCACCTTCCATTTGGGGATGGGATTCTTTGTTGGGAGGATCTGTAGGGATTTCAAAAATGTTTATTCCATTTTTTTACTTGTTTAGATTTTTTCCCCTCTTAAAAAAAGTATCAGTTTTCTGTTACAGAATAAGGTCCACAGCAATGTTTTGAGTTACGCGGGCTACTCTTCTAAAGTAATGTCCTCAACTTTGGTTTTTGAGGTTGCATATCCATCCGCAAATGTGCAGTGCAGCTCTTCTGGGTGCGTGAAGGGTTGGCTGGCTGCCATGCCCTTGCCCGGGGGATGCCACCGCCAGCTTGCAATGCTTTTCCACTCTTTGGTGGTGGTGGTGGTGGGGAGGCTCCTTCTATGTCCCTCCATTAACAGAGCAAAAAAGAATTTCTTTTGAACGTGTACGCAGAATCTTCATGCCTTGAATACAGTGCTTGCTGACCACTCAGAAAACGTGATGTTGAACTATGTCCTCTTTACTCCTTGCATTGGGCGTTGTTATGTTTCCTCACCCTCTGGTTTAGGTAGAACACGGCCCAGGAGTCTCCTCGTCTTCATCAACCCAGTTGGAGGACACAAACGGGCGGTGGAGATCTACCAGCATCAGGTGGCCCCACTTTTCAGTCTGGGTGGGATCTATGCTCAGGCTGTGGGTGAGTCCCCACTGTACCACATTTCCTTTCCTTTCTCCCATTGCTGGTGACACAGCTCCTGACCTTTCCCTTCATTCAGCTCCCCTTTTTCCCTGAAGATAAATGGCTCTTGCTCTTTTATCTCCTCACCTTCTCAGAGACATGCCATGCCAGTGAGGCTCGTGATTACATCCTGCAGCAAGATCTTTCTGACTTTGATGGGTAAGGAACTCGTCCTCTGGGTTTGTCTGACCCTGTACGGTATTTTGCCCATCTCCTTTAGGCTCGGGTTCAAGATCCTACAGTACAGTAGGACCCCTGTATCCACTGATTCGTTATCTACTGATTCAGTTATCCACGGTTTGCAGAGGAATAAATAAATAAATGATTCAGCAGCCACAAAGCAAGCTACTGTCACAAAGAGCAGCTGTAAAGCAAGCTGCTATCATAAAAGAGCAGCCATAAAGCAAGCTACCGTCACAAACAGCAGCTGTAAAGCAAGCTACTGTTGCAAAACAGCAGCTGCAAAGCAAGTTACGATCACAAAACAGCAGTTTGGGGGACATTGTGGTGTTCTCTCTTATCCACGGGAAGGCTTGGAACCAATCTCCAGTGGATACTGGGGTCCTACAGTACTTGAACAGGGGTCCATCAAGTCCCGCTCACTCAGATCACATTCTGAAACCAAGATAGACTTGAGCACTGGAAATGTTATGGGAAGGAGGCTTGAGGGCCGAACCCATTTAGGTGGCCCAGTTGAGTCATGTAACATATTGCAGAGGAACCGGTCTCTTTCCTATTCCATGGGTCTCTAGACCATCTCAGGCAACCAATCGAGCTGTCTCCAAATGCTTCAATTAAACTCTTGTCTCTCTGCAGTTAATTTATGCAATCCACTTTGTTACTTGGTTCTGCCTTGTGTAGCCTCTAAAATCTGAGTGGGAGAAAAAAATGAGCGATGTTTGCATAAAATAAGACAAGCATATAATGGGGCAAACATTGCTTTGTCCGTAGCAAGCATTTCTGTGAACCCTAGAGAAACAGGCTGTTCTCGATGGTTGGTGGCATGGTGGCCTATTGAAAGGGTAGCTTCCATAACAAGTTTTACACCTAGATTCTTTCATGGGAAAGCTCCTTTATCCTGAGTCAGTCCAATGATCCCTCTAGCCCAGTGGTTCCCAACCTTCCTAATGGCGCGACCCTTTAATCCAGTTCCTCATGTTGTGGTGACCCCTTGCCCTGCTTGGAAGAGGCCACAAGCCCCCTTTGGCAGGCCACTATGCCACAGGTGCCATAGAGAACTTCCCTCTACTCTCAGCCAATTGCATCCTCCGGTGCCACTGACTGACATCCCCTCCAACCTATCAGGCTTTAACTCACTCTTTCCCCCCCTTTCCCCCCCCCCCCCTCCTCCAGACCCAACCCGTTTGTGCCTTTTTCTTCACTGGCTCATGGTGACCCCTGTGAAATGGTCGTTCGACCTCCAGGTTGGGAACCACTTCTCTAACCTGTTGCTCTTGACGGGGAGCAGTGGCTGTCCAGGCCTTCAGACCGGATTCTTTTCTTGGTCCTACCTGGAGATCCCTGGTGTCTCCCGGTGATCTTCCATCTGGGTGTTGACCAAGCCATGCCTAACTTCCAAAATCAGATAAGTTTGTGCAGGTTTTAGGGTGGTATTGTGAAGTGCTGGTTTGAAGCTGGATATTGCTCCTACATCTTGCTGGAACAGGGACACCCCTGGTTCAATTTGGAAACTAAATTACTTGGTATTTCAGTGGTAAACCGCTTGCAAACGTTTTAGATAAAGCCATGTTTTTTTAAAAGCCAAGTTATGGGAATTTTACTTAAGTATGGTCCAGTTTTCTTTCACAAAATTGCTGAAATATATAGAATGTGTATGTCCTGGGGCCTGCAGTAGCAAGTGCTGTAACTATGGGCGTTTATACACGACCCCTAAACTCCGGGGCAAATGGCTCCCAGCTCCGGAGCTTAAAAATATTTGCCCACCAGCTCCGGAGTTTACAGGAAATTAGGTGTGACCACGCCCACTTTAGCGTGTCCCAGCGCACCTTTTCAGTACCTGCTCTTTGGAGGTGACTATTCCTTGATGCGGTGTAACGATCGTGAGTGCGGGGCTCTCCTCACTTCTGTTTGTTGTTTTTGGCTCCCGCCCCTTTAAGAGCTACTTTACAGAGAGCGAGAGGCAGAACAGAGGTAAGCCAGCATTCTTTTCTTTCTTTCTTTTCTCCCTCCCCTCACTCAGCCAGCAGCCAGGAAGTGCGGAAGGGGTGGGGAAGCAGGGAGAGCGACAAGTCCCTAAGATCTCTGGTCTGAATTTAAGTGGCCAGCGGATCTTAGGGGTCGTGTAAAAGCGCCCTATCTTTCGGAGCGGCAAGGGGCATGTGGGATGCCTATATAAAACTTCTGCTTCCTGTGCCACAGACATGATTTTAAAGCTAGTCAGGTTGGGTTTGGGCTGGGAGGGCATCAGCAAGCTTCACTTATCCTACTTTGAGTCCTTTCAGCGGAGAAAAGTGGGCAAGACATGTATATAAGTAAGTGCACAACAAAAATGAAAAATTGCCCTTCATGCAGAAAGGTAAGGTGTGTGGAAGCAGTCTAGGCTGACAGATTCTCTTTGATCTAGTGCAGTGGTTCTCATGGTGAGATCCAATAAATCAGACATGTCCAAACTTCAGTCCTCCAGATGTTTTGGAACCACAACTCCCACAGTCCTTTGTCATTGGCAGTCTGAGCTTAGAATTCTGGGAGCTGTGGTCCAAAACATCAGGAGGGCTGAAGTTTGGACATGCCTGCAATAAATAAATAAATAAATAAATAAATAAATAAATAAATAAATAAATAAATAAACCTGTGGGTTCCCAGATGTTCCTGGGCTGCAACTCCCAGAAGTCTTCATCACTAGCTGAGCTGGCCAGGATTTCTGGGAGTTGCAGTCCAGGAACATCTGGGGACCCACAGCTTCAGAACCACGGATCTAGTGCTTTGCAAGTAGAAAGGTAGCTGTTTTTAAAAATTAACTCAGGAATTGATACGCCTGGCTTGCAGAGCTAGACTCAAGAGTTTGCTCCAGCATTACACTTTCTGCAAAAGAGACCCATCCGGTGTGGCCTTAGGCCGGCTGCACAGGGCACAGGGCACCCCTGGCTTAGAAGAAGGGAATGGTAAGCCATTTCTATGGATCTTCTACCTAGAAAGCCCTGCCTCTGTTTCCCTCCAGTCTGCCTCACCTCTCTGTCCCCTCCGCAGGCTAGTGAGCGTGGGAGGCGACGGCACCTTCAACGAAGTGCTACATGCCTTGATTGACCGGACCCAGCGAAAGGCAAGAGGGTTAGAAGCTACAGGCATGGATGCCGAGCTTATTCCGCCCAGGCTGCGCATTGGCATCATACCTGCAGGTGGGAGAACAAGGGGCTTACTCTCCTCTAGGTCCATGGATCTAAGTCATGGAGAAATCCAGGATAGCCAAGACAGAGAGCCGGGTTGGGACTGGGTTGAGATTTCACCCTGCTGAGTCCCGGAAAGGGAAAAAAACAGGCAGGGATTCCAACCAGGTGACAACATGGTCTTTTTGTTTGACTCTAGGTTCTACAGACTGCGTGTGTTTTGCCACGGTGGGAACCAATGACCCCGTCACTTCGGCCCTGCACATCATCATAGGTGCTTATTCTCCAGCTTTCCTTCCCCTGTTTACTCAGTGGGTTTTGGGAGTTCAAAACTAGAGAGATGCATGCCTCCTCTTGGGACTTGGTAAGGGCCATTTTCCAGGGAAGCTTGCAGACCAAGCAGGAAGGCATCCAACACCCTTTGGACCGTGGCCGCTCTTTCTCTTTTTCAAGGCAGACATGGGCAATCCTTCCTGACAATGAGATGGCCTCATCCATTCCACTGTACTTGGCTAACTGGGAGGCACGCTTTGGTTGATTTAGGACCCATGCATGGCTGTAGCAAGTGCTTGATGCCCGCCTAAGCACATCCGATCTCGCTTGATTTCAGAAGCTAAGCAGGGTTGGCCCTGGTTAGTACTTGGATGGGAGACCACCAGGGAATACCGGGTGCTGTAGGCGCCTGGAGTAGGAACTGGCAAACCACTCCAGTATTCCTGCCAAGGAAACTCCATGGACATGGGGGTCACAAAGAGTCGGTCACGACTGTAGTGACACAACACACACACACTTTTGTCATTGGCTGCACACAGATACATAGGAGGCTGTCGGGAGTGCTCTGCCTCTACTCTTCCGTTTAGGCTGGGAAATGCAAATGCGAATGGCCTTAGAAAAGTGCAAATGCCTTCTCCTCGTACCAGGGAAAGAGAACGGCATTGCATCTGGGAAGCGGGATCCTTTTTAAAAGAAAGAAAGAATTTCTGGGCCCTCCGCAGCCATTCCGCATGTTTTTCAGGGGACAGCCAGCCGCTTGACGTTTGCAGCATTTGGCATGACGGGAAGCTCCTTCGCTACTCGGTCTCGTTGGTTGGCTATGGGTTCTACGGCGATGTGGTGCGTGCCAGTGAGAAGCACCGCTGGATGGGGCCATTGCGCTACACCTATGCAGGTAGGGTGCATCCAGATTCACCGGGGCGGGGGATGCAATAAGGGGGCTGGGAAGCCCAGCTCCATGGAGTGTGTGTGTGTAGGGAGAGAGAGCGTGGAAGGAATATACAACCCAGCTAGATCCCTTTCCTTGGTAGACGAGGAAGGGGGTCTACCACTTGGCCCAGAGGCCAAGGAGAGAGACTATCAATAGTAGAGGAGGATTTACTGCCTTATAACCAGAGGGGCGTGGTGGCTCAGTGGACTAAGGCTTCCGAAAACTGTCGGCTGCAAAGTCGGCAGCTCAGCAGTTCAAATCCCGGGTGCCACACAGCGGAGCGAACTCCTGCTGATAACCCCAGCTCCTGCCAACCTAGCAGTTTCGAAAGCATGTAAATGCAAGTAGATCAATAGGTACCGCCATAAAAAGCGGGAAGGTAAAAACAGTGTTTCCTTGCAGCCATGCCGGCCATGTGGCCATGGACTTGCACAACACTGGCTCTTCGGCTTGAATACGGAGATGAGCACCACCCCTAGAGTCGGACACGACTAGCATGCATGTGTGTGTGTGTGGGGACCTTTATCTTTACCTTAACCAGAGAATAATTATTTGTGCTGAGAAAATCACACTTTTTGAAGGACCTGTGAAATTGTAATTACAGTAAACCGATTTATGCAGGATAGTGTTTTTTAACCATTAAGCTTGAACTGATGGCCAATTTCTACAAGATAACTTTAACCCCTTCCTATTTTCTTGGGGCGCAGAGGCTCTTGAGCTGGGAGGCGGGCCAAGATCCCTGGGGTTCTGTGTTTCATTTTCAAGATCTTCCCAGATCCACTCAGGTGCATCCCACAAAGTTTCCACCATCTCTCTCCCTTTAACCTGTCAAGGAGCCAAAGCCGTACTAAGCAATCGCAGCTACGGAGGTACTGTGGAGTTCCAGCCGGCAAGGACACAGGAGTCCAATCCAAGAGATCAGAAGCGCTGCCGGTCAGGGTACGTGGAGGGCGAGATTGACAACGGGCCCGCAAAGACAAGAAAGGCAAGGCTTGCGGTTGGAAGAGGGGTGGAGTGCCGTGTCATAGCACCGCCACCTTTTTCTCCTCCTTGCAGCTGCTTGGTCTGTTCAGAATCTAGCAAACATCTGTTAGCTGGAGGCGAGGAAGAAACCCTGGCTGAGTCAGAGAAGCACACAGGTAAGACACATAAACATTGAGATGGATGGGCAATTAATTGGCTAGGATTGTACCGGGTCAAATTCCTAGAGGTGCTATCCTATGTATATCAAGAGAGGCCAGTCATGTAAATATAAAGCAGTGTTCTGCTTATATACCACCCCATAATGCTTAATGCACTCTCTGGGTGGTTTACAAGTAAGAATGTAGGCCTCACATTGCCCCACCCTAACCTCCAGCCAGGAAGCTGGGTGCTCCATTTTACCAACCTCGGAAGGATGGAAGGCTGAGTGAACCTTGAGTCTGCTACCTGGGATTGAACCCCAGGTCGCGAGCAGAGTTATGGCCACAGCCCAGCAGTTTAACCACTGCACCACGAAGCTCTATATAGATGAGGAAAGGCTGCCAAGAGTGGAGCCCACGTGTCCTGGATTCTGTACCCATTTTTTTCCTCTGGGCTTCCACTCCTGGTGAACCCGAACCACATGTGTGTGATTGAATCATCTCGTTTTAAGTCCGAAAGCCATGCTGTTATATAGACAGGAAAAGCAAACCCTGCTGTTTCCATGGAAGCAAAACACTGCCCTTTTAATCTTTAATTTTTTAAAAAAAATCCACACAAGGATGTGCATCATAGTTCTATGAGTATCTAGCTCTTGCTTGATTTGCCTATCTGCATATCTGTACAGATACTGAGCTATCCATACAGATACTGCTTGTGGCATACTCATTAAATTGAAATACCCCCCTACCCAAGAATCCTCACTTATTGTGTCTTTTTAAATTAAAAAGCATGTTTCTAATCCTCATTGCTGTAGAGATAATTAAAATAGACTATGAAATAGTCATTCTAAACAGTCTGTGGATACAGCTGTGCTTGAAAATGTTTGAAATACTTGGCCTGAAATTCCCAGGGGGGATTACTTCTGAGACATCACAAAACGTCCTATCTCCCTTCTTCCAATAAGCAGCTCATAAGTGAATGTCAAGCAGGTGAGTAGTGTCATCACCACAATCTGGAGGACATTGGTGGGTCCTTCTTGAAGAATGCACAAGGACTACCACCAATGTTAGACACCCCCTTGGGCAATGACAGCAGTCCAGAAGCACCGGTGGATGGCATGTGACAGGAACAAAGAGGAGGCACGAGGCATCCATGGGCACCGTGCCTGGTTCAATTGGCTTGATTTTTCACAGTGCCACCCGGGGAGACTTCAAAAGGAGGTTATCAGTCATCGTTTCTCCTTTTGAGCTCCTTGCTCTGAAAATACGATACATGGGACGTAACACCGGATTCTCTGCACGCCTTTATTTCTTGCAAGTGGATTAGGGCAGGAACTTGACTGGGCTGCCCCTTGTTTCTGAACACAAGGAAGTCCTGTGTCGGCCTTCGCCTTTCAAAAGTGAGTTTGACCGTCTCCATAGAGGTTGTCCGTTTTCGTTTAAAGAGGGGCTGATGACTGGGAAGAACATTCCAGGCCTCCTCACTGATCAGCTGTTGAGCTCCCGCAAAACCTCCTTAGGGGGGAGGAGGGCTTATCCCTTTCTTTTGCTCTCCACCCCCTAACTCCTTCTACAGGTGGCGAATGGCAGCGGGTCCAGGGCCGTTTCCTAGCCGTCAACCTGACCAGCATGAGCAGCGCCTGCCCCAAGAGTCCCGAGGGTCTCTCCCCCTGTGCTCATCTGGCCGACGGGACCGCGGACCTCATCTTGGTGCACGAATGCTCCATGTTCTCCTTCCTGCGGCACCTGAGCCGGCACACCAACCGCTCGGACCAGGTATGGGGCGCGTGACAGCAGCAGCACGCTCCCTCTCCTTGTGCCTCTGATTCCTCTGGATCTGGGACCTGGCATCAGTCATGAGTCCTGATTATGTTCACCCAGTTTTTTTCTTACCCACACACTT
Source organism: Phrynocephalus guinanensis (assembly GCA_037367245.1). Classification (NCBI taxonomy): domain Eukaryota; kingdom Metazoa; phylum Chordata; class Lepidosauria; order Squamata; family Agamidae; genus Phrynocephalus; species Phrynocephalus guinanensis. The sequence goes on from CM074734.1 coordinate 159,760,546, forward strand.
GAATTGGCATGCATGTGGACTGCCATACATAACAATTTATATTATGACCTGTATCTTAGGCACCCTGCTCAGCTCTCTTGCCTCTAAATATGAACTTGTTTTGGTGCAAATACTTCAGAACCCTTCACCACAACTTACAGGGTGGAGGAGAAGAGAAAAGGGCTTGAGTTTAGCAGCTGGCTGTTCGAAACCCAGTCTACATAGGCGTTCAGTCTTGACTGCTCCAAGGCTACCCTGAGTGGAAGAGGGGAGCGGAAAGCTGAATATATAGGCCAACAGCCCCTTCTTCGTCCTTCGGTGCCAGCTGGATTAAGGGGGGTGGGGGTGGAGAGCCTTTGGCCTGATAGGTCTGTTGTTTTAAAACTCCCACCAGCTTTACCCAGAGCAGCGCATGGTGCAGAGTTGTGCAGGGAGTTCGGACTCCATTTTGGTGGCGTGCAAAGCTGCGAGGATGCCAGGGCTAAAGGAACCGTCATTTGTGTGTTCTTCAGTTTGATCTGCCCTTTGTGAGTGTGTACCGGGTCCAGGCTGTTCGGTTCACTCCTTCCAAAGTGGAGGACCGCGACGAGGGAGAGCCAGCCCCTGGAGAACGTAAGGGGCTGTGTGGGGGACTGTGCCGGGGAGAGCCGCCTGTCGGCTGCTGGACATGCGACGGCGAGACCGTGAGCCATGCTGACATCAGCGTTCGGTAAGACGTCTGACTGGCTGGGACCAAGATCCCTCTGCGGACACGGCTTATCAGGGGGCACACGGATGGATCTGTCCCACAGAGGAGAAGCTGGAGCTAAAGAGGTGGGGTGTAGAATGTAGACCAGGCATGTCCAAACTTTGGCTCTCCAGAGGTTTTGGACCACAACTCCCAGAATTCAAAGCCTGTATTTCCAATGGCAAAGGACTGTCGGAGTTGTGGTCCAAAACCTCTGGAGGGCTGAAGTTTGGACATGCCTGATGTAGACCTACCCACCTCATTTCAAGTCACTCTGTGGATCCCAAACACTATCAGTTACAATAGTGAGACCAGGATTGGTACTGTACTGGAAGCAACAGGCAAGAGAAGCTCAGAAGGCCTCAGGCGTGGAGCAGGCTGTCTGCAAAAGGCTAGGGACTTCTTCTTGGAAGCATGGTCTAGTAAACGTACAGGCAGGGAAGGAACATCAGGGGAGTGTTGATAGAGAGTGGGTGGGTTTAGGACCCCCTGCAGCGCATTCCCTCCTCTAGCAGTGCTCCTACTAACCCTCTCTGCCTTTCCCTTCCCACAGAGTGCATGGGAGCCTCATTCACCTCTTTGCGCGTGGCATTGAGCAGGCCGCCTCCATCTCTTAGGAAGTTCCTGCTATGGAGAACCCCACCCAGAACTGAAGGGCAGCCCCAGGCTGAGTCCACAGACACCCAAGGGGTGCTATCTGAGCATCCTGACAAAGACTTCCCAACAGGCCGGGGCATATATACTTGAGCCAAAGGACAGGTGCACCCATCTTCAAAGGGGATATGATCAGAAGCCTGGGTCTCCCCTAAAGAATTGCACAAGTGGTGTCTCCCAGCCCTTGTTTTAAGCTGATGCCCCTAGCAGCGAGGAACAGCACAGGAGACGAGGCCCAGTCTATGGATCCCAACGGTACTATTGTTCATGCCTAGCGTATGGGATTCTGCTCCTCAAACAAACAGAAACCCATGCCTGCTTGCTGCCGGCGGTGTTTTTTTTTTTTTTGTCGACTCCCAGCCCATCGGGCTTAACCTATTCCAAAGGAGCAGCAAACCACCAGCAAGTGTTTGCAGACACTTCCATTTAAAGAACAGCTTTGTAGGCCAAGTCCAGAAGCAGACTGAACAGGAATGTACCGAGTAATGCAGCAAACGTAGAGCTAGTGCAATTGACGGAGGAGCAGCATGTGTAGATTGGGGGGGGGGGACAGGCAAGAGGCGAAAGGAAACCCCTCCAGCATCTCCCCACCGAGGAGCAGAACTCGGAAAGGGACACTTGAGTCCACTGGCTGGCCATAATGGCAAAACAGAGCGGAGTGACAGAGGCATAGTGTTGTACCAGGCCCATAACGACGAGGGCCAAGGAGAAGATGGCCAGCCCGACCCCCCACCACCACCACCACCAGCAGCAGCAGCAAAGTTCTTCGAGGGCGAGCCGAGGGGGAGTACGCAGAGGCCTGCTCCCTGTGACTTTTCAAATTGCAGCATTCCGGACAGCCCAGAGCCCCGCTGGGCCAGCTCGGCTTTTGCAGAGAGGAGTGGAGAGAAGTGCAGCTGTGGTCGCCATGGCGGGCAGGGCAACCTTCAAAGCTTGTGAGGGTTGACCCAACGGTAGGTGCCTTCGTACTGGAACCCGGCCTTCTTCATCAGCTCATCTGCCTCTGAAGGGCCACGGCTGGAAAACAGAAGGGCTCCCGTTAGTGGCTCGGAAACCCGCGGGCTGAAGAAGCCCACCGGCTCACGCAGGCTGCCGTTTCTCAACTCAAAGCCTAGGCCAAATACACAGTCCTGTTGCCACCCCGACATAGGCTGAGCAGCACAATAAAAGTGCATTAAATGATTAAGAACTGGCCGACATGCTGTCTTCTTAGTGTCCGACTGTTTTTTTTTTTTAGTGAAACTGCTTGAAATGATCTGATTATGCTTCACGGCGGTTCATCTGGATGAAATATTTCTTCCAGCTGATTCTGGGGGGGGGGGGCTATTGTTAACACATTAGTCCCCCCACATCACCTGCAGAAGCATCCGTGGGGCAGAAATGGATACATGTAGAAATACCTGCAAGAACTCCCTTTCCCGAGATACAAGTCTTGTTGAGTTGGCCACCCCAGGCATTATGGTATACGGAATTGCCCAGCTTGTCTCTACATCTAGGCCAGCCTTGCAAGTGCGTCTTTGCTGCACCTCCTAGGACCCTTGAGGGTACAAACCTGGGAAATGCCCTCTGCTCTCCTGTCACTAGAAAATGTTGCCTACGTTGGTTTTCATTCGGTGAAGCCGGCACAGCTGCAGCCATTAATTTCAGCTAATTATGGCATGATCTGATCCCAAGACTTTTTAGCAGGCAGGTACATCAGGCTACTCTACAACAGGAAAGCTGGGCTGCTACACAGGGCAGAAAAGGGTGGAAGGGGGAAATGGCTGCATCTGACCAGGATCAGCAGAGGGTCTGGCCTGGATGAAAGGTCCATCAGTCTCACAGGGTATAGCTGTGCAGCCATTATGAAATCCAAAAGCAAAACTAGGCTATGGGTGATACCTTTATAGGCTGCTAGTAAAAAAAAAAACCACACACACACACACACACAAAAGTTACAAGCTAAGCTTTGAGAAAGAGGGTATTGCCCTCAAAAGCTCAGCTTGCAACGTTTTCACCCATAACCTAGTCTCGTTCCTATTAACTCTGCCTGTGCTTTAAACTCGCCCACCCACAGATCTGTTCCGAGCTCACCTGCCATAGCGGTAAGGAATGGGTTTGGTTTTCTCTGCCTCAATCTTGTGCAGAAGCGGAGTGAAAATACGCCAGGCCTCACGCAGCTCATCGCTGAGAAGAGAAGGCCAAAGTGAGGTTGGGTCTGAAGGAACAGGCCGTAAACAAAATGTCTGCCTGCCTGGATATAATCGGCACCTGGATATTGACTGATCACTTCCTCCCACATCAATCTCAAGGAGTAGTTCCAGGACAGTGGTGGCGAACCTTCAGCACTCCAGATGTTTTGGACCGCAACTCCCAGAATTCCAAGCCTAGATTGCCAATGACAGAGGACTGTGGGAGTTGCGGTCCAAAACATCTGGCATGCCGAAGGTTCGCCACCACTGTTCTAGGATTTAGAAAAGAAGAGGGCTCACCACCACCACCCCACCCGGGGAGGGATTTCTGCACGTTGTACATTGTCAGGAGCTTTGAGACAGACAACACCCTCTTGGCTTCATATGTTTAAAACTAAGGGTCTCCATTTTTTTTGTCCTCATTGTGTTATAACGGCCACATGAGAGATAGGAAGTCGCTTTTTTGGATCACAGCTAGAGATGGGCACGAACTGCAGTTCGACACTTTGGGTGCAGTTTGGCAGAAGGGCCCAGTGGTGTTGCACAGGCACCCTGGATTTCCTGCCTCACCTCCTCCTGCCTCAACTCCACCGGCACCCACTCAGAGGAGGAAGCAAGGCAGATGAGCTGTGGACGCTGCCTCTGTTTGGATACCCACAGGAGGAGACAGGGTATTAGGGAATCCAGGCCACCCCCCACGACACCTCGAGCTGGGCCCGATCTGTCAAAGAGTGGTTTGTGCCCATCTCTCTTCATAGCTTCTAGAAGCTTCCCTTCAACACAACCAATGGAGGAATACCCAGAGGTACATTTCAAGAAAGGGTAACTTCTTCATCGTGGCCTTCGTGAAGCCACACAAATGTGGTTGATACATATGACTTCTGTGTGCTATTTAGATTTTGGTCAAGAATTTATCAAGACATGTAAAGTGTTCTGCTTATATACCGCCCCATACCACTACAAGTAGTCTCTGGGCGGGTTACAATTTTTTTAATTACAGTGTGCAGGCTACACATTGCCCCCCCCCCAGCAAGCTGGGTACTCATTTTACCGACCTCAGAAGGATGGAAGGCTGAGTGAACCTTGAGCCTGCTACCTGGGATTGAACCCAGGTCGTGAGCATAGTTTTACCTGCAGTACAGGCATTTAACCACTGCGCCACAAGGCTCAGACATGTAGAGTTTCTTTTCCTCCCTCTTCTTCCCCAGCCACCACAGATAAGTGTTCCCTTTCGTTCTGCCTTGCTCTCACCCCATTTCCCAGCAAAGCCTCAGCAACATCCCAGCACACACCTGCGCACAAAATGCATCTGGCTCCCACAGAAAACATCCAAGATGAGGCGCTCGTAGGCATCGGGGAGCTTCACGTCCTGTGGAAAGGGGGCAGGAACAAGAAAGTTGAGACCACTGGGTACTCCCTCCATGAGGAGGTCAAGGTGGATCTTGGTTGCTTGTGACAAGGGAGGAAAAATTCAAGGAAGAACACAGGACGCCCTTCAAGTAGATAGAATACTACAGACGTTAAGAAGCCTCAGATAAACTCAGTGGTTGGTCCAACAGACGTGTCTGCTGTGTTGTACTTACAACACAACAGAAGAACAGCCTTGCTGGAGCAGGCCACAGCCCATCCAGTCCAGCATTCTGTCTCACACAGTGGCTCACCATTTGCTTCAGGGTATTCCCAAGCAGATGTCTTCACCTGCTTACGATTCCCTGCAAATGGCACTGAGAGATATCCTGCCTATCTCTCCAACCCAGAGGTTGTCCTAAGGCATCCATGATGATAGCCATGGAGACCCTTGTTCTCCATGAACTTGTCCAATCCTTTCTTAAAGCTGTCAAGGCTGACAGCTGTCACCACTTCTTCTGGCAGGGAGTTCCACAGACCAGTGATCCTCTGGGTGAAAAAGCAAAGCAAAGCAAAGCAAAGCAAAGTGGTCTGCTTATATACCACCCCATACCACGTCAAGTAGTCTCTGGGCGGTTACAGTTTTTAATTACAGTGTGGAGGCTACACATTGCCCCCCCCCAGCAAGCTGGGTACTCATTTTACCGAACTCGGAAGGATGGAAGGCTGAGTCAACCATGAGCCTGCTACCTGGGATGGAACCCCAGGACGTGAGCACAGTTTAACCTGCAGTACAGGCATTTAACCACTGCGCCACGAGGCTCTTTCTCTTCTTTTCTTTTTTGTTTAAGATCTAGCAACCAAAGGTTTTATGGAGTGCCCGTTAATTCTAGTGTAGTGTGATAGGGAAAACAATTTTTCCTTATCTACTTTGTCCACACCGTGTATGATTTTATAAACTTCAGTCAGGTCACCTCTTAGACGCCATCGTTCAAGAGTGAAGAGGCTCAGCCGTTGCAGGCAGCCTCAGATGGTAAGGAAGGTGTTCCAGTCCCCTAATCATTCTGGTTGCCCTCCTCTGCACTTTTTCCATTTCCACAATATCCTTCTGGAGGTATGGTGACCAGAAATGTACACAATACTCCAGATGGGGCCTCACCATAGATTTATAAAGAGGCAAAATGATGCTTGCTGACAGCAAATGATGTTTTGCACACATCAAAGAGTCCTGTCAAACCAAACACCCGGGGCAGAACTTCCATATCACCTCACACACAATTATTTTTAAATAGAGTTCATTCTCACATTCCATTCTAAGTCAGTAAACATTAAGAAGTAGCCAGGCATTTAAGAACCAGTCCTCAGGTTCGATCCCTCAGTGAGCACACTATCAAAACTCTCAGGTTCCTGAAGCTTCCAGACTTTCTCTTGTAGACTCTGACAGGTTATCTGTTTCGGTCTATCAGCCTCCACTCCCTATCCCGGTCACCTTCTACAGGAAACCCACCTCCTTCCAAGCTGCTAGTGAGAACAGTAGATGTTTTGCAGCTGGTCAAAGGAGTACAGACTTGTGTGTGTGTGTGTGTGTGTGTGTGTGTGTGTGTGTGTATCTTTAAGCTACTGGGTTCCATGGGACAGAAGCTGAAGCTTCCACAGCACACCAGAGAGCGCTCTCAGTAATGGTACCTTATAGCGGTTCCCATAAGTGAGATCCAGCTCCGATTCTTCTGGGTTGAAGAACATGCCGGGTTTCTTGGTCATCATCTTGGTGTAGACAGCCTCGTTGGGTTGTACCCGGATCACCAGTTCGTTGCGTTTGCACTGGCGATTGAAAATGTCGCCCGGCACCTCCCGGAACTGCAAGCGCACTTCTGCCTTGCGCTCATTGAGTGCCTTGCCGCAGCGCAAGACGAAGGGCACTCCTGGACAGGGAAGGCCAAAGAGCCAAGGGTTTGGAGCAGGCCTGCCCAAAGTCCGGCCCGTGGGGCAAATCCAGCCCGTCAGGCCATTCTGAGTGGCCCGTGGCTGGCTGGCCCGCCCCTCCCTCCTCCTCCTTCACCCCATTTTTTTTTAATCTTCTGCCAACACTGACACTGCTGGGAAGCTTGGGCGGCTAGGTGGACGGGCGGTCTGCCGCCACCGGCACCGCAGGGGAAAGTGTAGGGGTGGGCAGGCCAGCGGGCCTCTGCCACCGCCAAGGAGCTTTGGGGTGGGCTGGCGGGCGAGCCGTTGCCACCTCTGGGGAGCTTGGGGGGGTGCAAGGTCACACAGATCGCCTCTTCCAAGGGGCGACCTGTGGCCACGGCTCCCTGTGCTTCCTTTGGTCCCCACCTTCCTTCTTTCCTCCCTCCCTTGGTCCCCACCTTCCTTCCTTCCTCCCTTGGTCCCCACCTCCCTCCCTCCCTTCCTTGTTCCCCACCTTCCTTCCTTCCTTCCTCTCTTCGTCCCCGCCTTCCTTCCTGTGGATGGGGTTGTAAGGGGTCAGTGGGTGGGGCTTGCAGTGGGGTGACAGGATCGGGGAGCAACCGGCCCCTGGCACATTCTCAGCCACCAAATCTGGCCCTCCTTTCAAAAAGTTTGGGCACCCCTAGAGGCAGGTTTGGGGCTGAAAAGGGGAACCAGACACTCACTTCCGACACAACAGGTGTGGCACCCCCAGGTTCCCCAGATGTCTCCTGCAGTGAGTCCCCCCCCAGAAATCTGCTATACTCACCATCCCACCGTTCATTATCCACATAGAGCACCGCAGCCGCAAAGGTGGGTGTGGTGGAGCTGGCTGGGACAGTGGGGTCATCCAGGTAACCCTTCTGACCTTCCCCTTTGCCATTCGGGTCCCCCACATACTGGCCAAGCACCACGTTACTAGGCTCCACCTCTGAGATGCACTTCAGAACCTTCACCTAGCAGAAGAAAGCAGAAAAGACGGTGACAAACGCAGAGTCCTTCCTGCACGAGCAGAAGGGAGCTGCGGGTGGGGTGGGAAGGAAATTGTATGGATCGTGACCGATGTGTATGTTTTCCAACTGGGTTTTGGGTACTAAATGGCACGTGTACTCATCATCAGACCGGACAGTGACCTTACGTAATAACAATGTCCACACTGGAGGAGACAATTGTTTAGGACAGGAGTGAAGGACAGCCTTCCAAATGCGATTAGATTTCAGAGCTCTTATAAGTCTTGCTCATTAGTCATGGTGGATGGACTTGGAACTCTATGTTACAGCTAGAGAACAGCAGTGTAGAAATGCCAATTCACTCAAGGGAAGACCCTGGATAGAGAGTTCACTCATGATCATAAAAGCTGAGGTCAAATGCTAGTTCTCAATCAAAGGCTAGGCTGATTAAGGGCCTTTTTACACGACCCCTAAGATCCGCTGGCCACTTAAATTCGGACCAGAGATCTTAGGGGTTCCTCGCTCTTCCTCTGTCCCCACCCCCCTCGGCACTTCCTGGTTGCTGGCTGCCTGAGGGACAGAGAAAAAAGAAAGAAAAGAATGCCGGTTTACCTCTGTTCTGTTCCCGGCAGCATTCAGATCTCTTAAAGGGGCGGGGCGCAAAAAAAGAACAAACGGAAGCCAGGAGAGCCCTGCACTCACTATCCTTACACCGGATCAAATATTTGTCACATCCAAAAAGCAGGTACAAGAAAACTGCTGTTTGGTCTTGCTAAAGTGGGCGGGGTCGCACTTAATTGTCTGCAAAGTCCGGAGCTGGTGGGTAAACATTTTTAAGGTCCGGACCTTGCAGCCATTTGCGGCGGAGCTTAGGGGTCGTGTATAAACGCCCTAACACAGACTTGTTCCTTACTTTCTCATCGCGGACATCGTCAGAATTCGTAGAGGCTGGTTTTTCCATAGCTACCAGGCAGAGCATCTGGAGGAGATGATTCTGCATTACATCTCTGTGGGAGCAGAAGAAAGAATCAGTATCATTGGCAAGAGCAAGAATCAGATTATCAGCCACAACAGCCCCATTCTCTTAAATAGAGTTCTCAAGCCATCATCTTTTACATGGGCTTCCCGTCCTTGGTAAGCAGCAATCTCCTAGATTTTTTTTTTGTGTGTGTCAGATCTTCTTGCATGCATTCACACAGGTCTGGCAAGAAAACTGTCCTGGGGGTCCTGGGGAACCCCGCCCCACGACCACCACCACCACCTGGAGGGGAGGCAGAGCTGCACATGCACACCGAGAAAACCTTGCCTGCGTGGCATCTGAATACCATGTGCCTGTTATTCACAATGCTCAGCTGAAGGTCTGCTGCACACCCTTCACAAACAGACCAAAGGAAATACTCCATCATGACCACGCTCTCACCGGATAATGCCAAACTCATCAAAGTAGCCACCCCGGCCCTCTGTGCCAAAGGGCTCTTTAAAGGTCAAAATCACACAGGCCACATTGTCACGATTCCAGATGGGGCCGAAGATCCGGTTCCCGAACCTACAGGGGAAGCAGAGATGGCTGGAGTCAGTGGCTGCAGGGAAACCAGTGCCCCTGATGGATGGCAGCAAAAAAGGCTGGATAGTTGTGTGTTTTTCGGGCTGTTTGGCCGTGTTCTGGAAGTTCTTCTTCCTGACGTTTCGCCAGACTCTGTGGCTGGCACCTTCAGAGGGGCACAGAGCTTAGGGAAGTAGGAGTTCTCTCTGTGTACTCTATACCCCAGAGTGCAGAGAGAACTCCTAGTTTCCTGTGCTCCTTGCCCTCTAAAGATGCCAGCCACAGAGTGTGGTGAAGCGTCAGGAAGAAAAACATCCAGAACACGGCCAAACAGCCCGAAAAACTCACAATAACTCTCAGATCCCGGCCGTGAAAGCCTTCGAGAATACAAAAAGCCTGGACTTCACATGTGAACACGGTGGTCGGGACCACACCCTGCCCGGCATCCCAATAGAAAGGCTGTTTGTGGTGAAGAGATGCTTCTGAACCTCAAGCCTTAGGATATCTTGTGGCGAGAGAACAAAAGGAGAGCAGACAGATGATGCCTTAGGCTTCGCAGTCCAAGCTGCCTGTGGGCTACCTCAAGACTCCTCCTTTACCTGAGGACCATCAAGTTCTGCACCATCTCCTTGCCCAGGTAGTGGTCAATGCGGTAAATCTGGTCTTCTCTAAAAAGCGACGAGATGTGATTGGACAGCTTGTTGGAGCTTTCCAGGTCTTTGCCGAACGGCTTCTCCACAATGACACGGTTCCAGCCGCTGGGAGAAAGAAAAGTCGCCATTTTACCTGTCAGTATTACAGGCCATGGGAGACAAAGCTCACAAAAGCCCAGAATCCTTTTTCCTAATCGAAGCTCTGCACACCCTGCCTCGCGGACAAGCACACCCACTGAAAGGGACTGCAAACCAAGCAGGTTTCCATTCAGGCACTTGCTGCAGAACTGTTCTGTTTTTTCGCTAGCTTTAGGGAAGCCTCCGAGTGTTTTGCAAAGCACCAGGGCTGCAGTGAGTGTCTTGCTTGGCTCCCAAGGTTGCCAGAAATTGGCAGAATGTTCTTTTTTTTTTTACCATTACAGCAAATCATTCCTTGCAAGACACAAGTTAAAGTAACAACAGAGTTTGCTAAAAAAGGAGGGTTTCATAGGAAATAACACAATTTGTGTTTGTGCAAGGTGGACTGGAAATCTGACTTTTAACTAGCAGGCAGAGCTTTCTGGCAATCTGATATACATAGGCACCTCCCATCCCTCTCCACTCATTCTGATATGCAGTACCGTGACCCCCCCCTGCCTATTGCAGGGGTTAGGGACCCAACCCGACCCGCGATAATCGAAAATCCGCAATATGTGGATACAGGTCAGGCTGGGCCTAGGGGGACTAGCTGGGGGCTCTTGTACTTACCCCCAGCCTGGTGCTGCCCCGAATGGGCCTGCGAGGGCCTTTCCAGGTCTTTTGGAGTCCCCAAAAGGGCCTCCCTGTGAACTGGAAGTCATTTCTGAAGCCTCTGACAGGCCCTCCCCCCCTTACCCCAGGCCTTTCCCCCCTTACCCCAGGGGGTCTTTTTTCAGATACTGTGGTCACGCGATATAGCGGGACCACATTATATGAACCGCGAATGGGCAGGGGACCACTGTACTTTCTCCCCCAGGGAACTCAGGGGAGCCCCCAGATCTTACACATTGCTCATGCAAGTATGCCGGATGTTGGCCGTGACGTGCTCATAGACGCTGGGCGGCAGAGCCAAGTAGAAGAGGCGGTTTGCCTTCTCGCCATTGTGCAGGGCATTCAGGTGAGCATTGAGCTGTTCAAAGGAGGTCCGGTTATCGTACTTTCCTGAGATGTAAGAATTGCGAGCAAAGAAATCGTTCAGCTTCTGTTCTTCTTCAGGGGTAGCCTGGAAAGATACAAAAAAACTATTGTCTCGGACCGGGGCCAAAGCAGTTTGGTTTTTATTCCCCATCCTTCACACGCTAAACTGGCATCCCACTCCCACTAGAAGTTGCCTCAAGAAAGCACCCTTGTGTCACTGGTGACAGAATCCACTTGGTGGATTATTCCCTGTGGTCATGCAATAAACTCAAGAACGCAAGTGAAATCGTGGGATGGCCAGAGGACTGCTGAGGCAGGGAGGGGAGAGGAGACCACTCACCTTGAGGTACGGCTGGCTCTGTTTGCGGATATCAGCTACTGTAAGCTGGGACCGGGCATAACCCACTATATAGGTCTCATCAGGAAGCAGCCCATCACGGTAGAGCCACCTGCGCAGATTTTTAGGGGTCACCATGGAAGGACAGGTACATGGGGATGGTAACAGGGAGGTGGGGGGAATGTCATGTCAAGGAAAGAAGACTTACCAGATGGTGGGGTAGATTTTCTTCTTGGCTAGGTCGCCCTGTACACATGAGAAAAACAAGGAAGGGAAGCCATCGGTTACTGGCAAGAAAGATACAGGACAACCAAAGGCTGACCGGTGGTGTATGTTGACGTAGAGGCCAAGCAGCCAAGAACAGAAAAGACCTCAAGCCAATCTCTATCCCCAAAAGGACCAGCGTGTCCTTTTGATCGGGGCTGTGACCAAGTCAACTTTTTGCAAACCGTAGAGACCCCCTAATAATTTGCTGTACTCATAATACCAATCAGAACTGTAGAACTGAAAGAGACCCTATGGATCAACGAGTCCAGCCCCTATCAAGGAGGAGCAAGTGATGGGAATTGATCCCCCAATCTGGTAATGCGGAGGGGGGATCCAAACATTGAATAAGGGTGCCTTTAGCTTTTTAAGGGCGATGCTGGAGATCCTCTGTCCCTGACCATTCTTAGATAAAGTTCTCAAAGACAGAGGGAGCCTAAGAAAGAAATGGACACCAGTTAGATGATTTTTTCTCTTTACTGAATTTATTTTTATTTTTGGCCACAGTCAACTTCCCAGACATTTTCCTCCCAGCCAGAGCATTCCGAAGCACAAGAGGAGCCAGACACGGTCACCTTGACTCAAGACGCGGATGTGCTTGCTGTGGTAAGGGCCGGGGGCAATGCATCCATCTAGAGCAGTGGTTCTCAGCCGGTGGGTCCCCAGATGTTCCTGGACTGCAACTCCCAGAAGTCTTCATCACTAGCTGAGCTGGCCAGGATTTCTGGGAGTTGCAGTCCTGGAACATCTGGGGACCCACTGGTTGAGAACCACTGCTTTAGATGTACACACGGGCCGACATGGATTAATTCCCCTGACTATACCAATGGTGGTAGATCCAATCCACTTAAATTCCCTAAGACTTTGTGCCATTGCTCCAAACATGCTTTCCCATGTCCTGACAAATATGGTTTCACTCCATTCTTAGCACCACAGTTGGCACAGGAATACCCTGTGTGTTCCCTCAGGACAAACTCCCCGAGATCACTTCCTTTGAACATGTGAAGCGCTGGAAATGATGGAATAAAGGATAAAAAGCAGTGCGTCTCTGCGGTTCTCTCCCTGACCACGTCTCCACCAGAACCGCAAAGCTGCACTGACTCCTGCTTCCAACACTCACTGAAGATCGAGCCACACTTTGTATAAGAAGCATTAGGAAGAAACGGGATCTCTGGCAACAGTCCCAGCATTCCAGCTGCCTTCTTATCCCTTCGGCCCACACACTTTTGCCATTCAGCTCCTCCCCCAGCGCCAACCCGTCTGTTTCTCCCTTTCTTTCACGGGCAACCTTTCTGTGCCTGGTGGTGCCGCCAGGGAGGGAAAAAGCCTTAGCACTGAACACTGGTGTGTGTGTGTGTGTGTGTGTGTGTGTGTGTGTGTGTGTGTGTGTGTGTGTGTGTGTGTGTGTGTGTGTGTGTGTGTGTGTGTGTGAGTGGCAGCCTGCGTCGGCATTGGCGCGAGGAGGCTCACCTGCAAGCATGCCGAATCATGCACCATCAGCTCAGCACCTCACCCCAGCCAGGGAGTGGGAGTTGACAATGACTCAACTGTTCTGATTGTGAACTGATAAGAACACACTGAATCCATGAGGTGGAGGAGGGAAGCCCGGCCTGGCCCTCTTGCGACAAGGGCTGGCCGGGGCAGCCGCTTCTGAAAAAGGAAGACTGTCCTCGTAGAAGCCCGCTCAGGCGGCCAGAGACATTTCTGAGGCAGCATGGCAGAATCCACACAGAGGCACCCCTCTTGTGCCCTGGTCCCCTCACAATAATGCAAACCATGGGGAAACATGGAGTCCCAAGTGCCCGGAAGAGCCTGCCTTATTTACAGATGGGAAAAGATTGGGGCCAAGAAGCACTTTCTCGGTTTTCAGCATTCCGCACAACACCACCTGCAGGAAGGTAGCTTCCTGCTTGTGTTCCCACACACCCCTCTCTCCCTCACCCCCTTTTTCAGGTACATCCTGGGGGGGAAAGCTCTTTCTTTCTGCAAATCCTTTGCTGTAACTTAGGGTAGGTGAACCTATGCCACGGATGCCAAAGGTGGCCTTCGGAGCCCTTTCTGTGGACACCCGGCATCGCCCCTTTCACAGCCACCTGTATTCAGGTTAAATTGCTGCATTGGCACTTTGCGAAAAATTAGTGGGTTTTGAATCGCAGTTTGGGCACTCGGTCTCTAAAAGTTTCGCCATCACTGCCGTTAACTCCGTAATCCTCCTGCACAGTTACCATGAAGCCTCAGTAGGTTTAACTACACCGGCTCACATTCCATCCTTTGTTCAACTTGTTTCTCCATCCCATTTAACAGCCTAAACAAGCTTCTTGGGGCCCAGATACATTTTTTTTTAAGGAATGAAAACCTGGAGGGCTCCGCTTGCGTAGTTTTCCTACAAAATCCCACACTGTGTATGTTCCTGCCTTAAGAATCATCGCAAGCACTTTAGGCGTTCATTTTAATGAACTGAATAAGTTGCTAGAGCTTGGCTGTCTGAACCATGTCGCCTTTGACCTGAAATCTTAACTCCTAATGCCAAACATGTTTGTATCGTGGTAAAGCACAGCAGGATCCACATGCTCAGGAACACTCTTTCTTCTCTCTAAGAATATGCGACACACAACATGTTAACCCTTTAGCACTGGCGTTTTCAGCTTCCAACAAGTGCCACCAGTTAGTGGTGAGACTGTCAGGAACAAAGAAAACTTTGCATCTTTTATAACCCACAAAGCACTGCAAGCCTGCCAGCCCCAAATATTATGCTCCCTCAAGCCAATTCCTGATTCCTCCATACCAGGACCGGTGCTCTTGAGAAGCTTTGCTGCCCAGCTGCATGGAAGGGCCGACTACGCCCTAAGTCTCCTTCTGTTTGCTCTTTTGTGTGTGTGTGTGTGTGTGTGTGTGTGTGTGTGTGTGTGTGTGTGTGTGTGTGTGTGTGTGTGTGTGTGTGTGTGTGTGTGTGTGTGTGTGTCAATTCTGCACTTGCAATAGATTAATCCCTCAGTATTGAGCCAAGCCCTAGCCCGCCCTAATCTTTATGTAAGAGGGGATTTGAATTACTCCTGCCCTCCCTGGTATCAGCATACAAAATGGAGGTGTGTCTGTTACACAACACCACACCCTCTGTGGAGAACCTTAGCATCACTCTCCCATCTTACTGAGGCAGAGTTAACCCTCACAAAAGGCACTGGAGCGGTCTATAAGGTACACCATCAGTAGTGCAACCTGGCTGTTCCATTTTTGTCAGTTTGGTAGTATGACAAGATTAGCACCATTACAGCCAACGTACAGGCCAAAGTCAAGACACAGGAGGAGGCACAGCACTTTGCTACCAGAACACTGTCAGAGATCTCCACTTGCTGTGGCCGTCCCTCCTGGCTTGGTCAAGGAGCTCTATAGAGTGTGAAGAATGGAGGCACTGCACTCTCTATGTCCATCTGAGGTGGGCCCAGAACATTTTGACCCAGCAATGGAAAATTCAAGAAGCCCTGCTCCCCTGCCATCATCAATCATCATTGATTAACTTTTACGTTTTCCTGCATAGGTTCCCAGTGATCTCAAACCGAGACCTGGTGTCGTTTTTGCTGCTTGTAACCCCCAACACAATTAAGCACTGGTACTGCAGGGGTGCATTTCTGGGAATCTTCTTCAGAGGCAGGAGGCGTTGGCCAAATAAACTGGCAGTGCTTTTGCTCAAAACAGAGGCAACCCAGTGCATCACGCAGAAATCCAGTCTTAACTAAAAGGAACAAAACCACCCTGCTTGACTAAAGGCGCGCACACAGATACCTGCCCCATTCAGGGTGTCCTATTTTGACCTGCCTTGGGTCCTAAAACAACTAAAAAGGTAAAGGTTCCACCAGCCCCCCATGTGTGCTAGTTGTGTCCGACTCTAGGGGTGGTGTTCATCTCCGTTTGCAAGCCAAAGAGCCAGTGTTGTACAAGTCCGTGGTCATGTGGCTAGCATGGATGAATGCATTTCAGCACACGGAGCACTGTTTAAACTTTCCTGCTTTTTACGTTGGTACCTATGTATCTATTTGCATTTACATGCTTTTGAACTGCTAGGTTGGCAGGAGCCGGGGTGAACAGCGTTAACCCTAAAACAACTAGACCTAAGTATTTCCTAACCTGCAGAGCAGGCGAGATTCACATGGCTGCTGCTTCTTCTTTTCACTCCAGCCACTAATGACAGCCATGCCCTACAGACCTTGCTGGAGGCCCACTGACCGATATAAGCCCCAGGATTATCCCTGCACCCAGGGCTTGCTGCTCTTTATCTAATGCAAACAATGATAAAATAAAAGAGCTTGCAGTGACTTGGGCCAAAAAAAGGTGTGAAACGTCCAAGGCACATGAGGTTTGCAGCTGGGTGGGTTGTGTGCCAGAATCTTTCCCCGTTTCCCCCTCGATGTACATTGGACCCTTTGTATAACAAACAGTTTGTATGACATACAATTTGTACAACATAAAAAATTCTGGAGATAGGGGAAATTTGCTTCACTTAGGGCGCTTTTACATGACCCCTAAGATCCGCTGCCAACTTAAATTCGGACCAGAGATCTTGAGGGTTTGTCGCTCTTCCTGTGTTCCCACTCCTCGGCACTCCCTTGCTCCTGTCTGCGTGAGGGGAGGGAGAAAAAAAGGGAGAAAAAAATGCAGGCTCACCTCTGCTCTCCTGTGGGGAGCTGCCCCAGGAAGCATTCTAATCTCTTCCAGTCTCTTAAAGGGGCAGGGGGCAAAAAAACAAACAAACACAAGGCGAGGAGAGCCCGGCACTCACTGCTTTACATCTGCATCAGAAATTTTTCACCTTCGGAGACCAGGTACTTGGAAAATGCGCTGGGACGCGCTTAGGTGGGCGTGGTCATACTTAATTTTTTTAAAAATCCGGAGCTGGTGGGAAAACAATTATAACCTCCGGATCTGGGAGCCCTTTGCCTCGGATTTTAGGGGTCGTGTAAAAGCGCCGAGAATCGCCTATGGGGCGAATCTGTACAACATAAAAATGGAATCACTCTGCTTTCAATGCCTTCCTATGGGAAATTTGTATAAAGGAAAATTTGTTTAACATAATTTCATTTGGAACGAATTAATTCCTTTATACAAGGTACCACTGTATTTGCTACCTGCCCAGGAGGTCAAGCAATCAACTACTAGAAATCCTTCACTAAGAACCTCCGTAGAAAGGCACCCCAGCAGCTTATTTTACCAGACACTCCTATTTCCACATTGCTCCCTGCTGAGCAAAGCTTTGGAGCTGAGCACCTGGAATTGAGGGAGGCGAGCTTTAATCCATTTTAATTCAAATCAGATAGCCAATTTTAATTGGAGGAGCTGCTAATGAATGCTCCTGGGCTTCTTGGCTCATTTGCCATTTGTCAACTCTAGGCCAAATACAACACTGACACACTGACGGCGGAAGAGCTTCCTCCCTCGGATAATGAGTTGCGGGTTTGACTCATTAAATGATAAGCATAGAGCACTACGATGGTGTGGACGCTATGCAACTAATTTTGATTTAAGGAATCGTTTACTTCATTAAATGAAAGATGCTTGTACAATTAAACAGCCATTAAGATGTGCACAGTACTAATGAATAGAGTACGCCCAATCTGCAATCCTGATAGACATTCCCTCTCCTGCCTGACTGCAAAAAAACCAAACCAAACCAAACATGTAATATCAGTCCTCTCCTGTTACAAGCCTAGAGGGGGGAAGACCACACACTAACTTTAAGGGAGCACTATGCTGGCCTACCACAAAAGTAGAACACTGTATGCGATTTCAGGCTCTCCATTGTGGGAGTGGAACTTTTATTTCTGTGGCACATCATCTGATACCACAGCCGGCATCCCCCACCGCTTTGGAAACATTTGATGCTTCAGAGGAAGCCAGAACAGCTTGTAATCCCAACAAAACATTGCCAATGTGGAAAGGCGTTGTTTCTGCTAATTGTTTCTGCTTAATGGCATATTAAAGACATGCAAGTCAGGGAGAGATTTTTCGAGCCTATGTAGTGACTTTCTACATTCCATGTCTTTTCTAGGCTGGGAGTGATGGCAGGTCATTTAATAGTTACTACTTAAAATTTGTTGTAGTGGTTGTAGACATGTAGAGCTACATTTGCTTTTAGGGTCCATTTTAGTGAATCCTACTACTGTGCCCATGTAGATGAATGACTATCAAAAGAGGAGAATTCAGCCCTGTTTTCTCCACCAGAATTTGAGAGGAATGATTCCACTGCATTAGCTAGACACCCGGAAGCACCCCTCCTATGGAGGGGGTATCCAAATGGTTTTAATCACATAATTAGAATATGCCCTTTATTGCCCTTTCAAACCAAACATGGGTTTTCAGCCTATCCCAAAAAAGCAAAGCAAAGCAAAGTGGTCTGCTTATATACCGTCCCATACCACTTCAAGTAGCCTCTGGGCGGTTTACAGTATTAATTACAGTATGCAGGCTACACATTGCCCCCCCCCCAGCAAGCTGGGTACTCATTTTACCGACCTTGGAAGGATGGAAGGGTGAGTAAACCATGAGCCTGCTACCTGGTATTGAATCCTAGGTCGTGAGCACAGTTTTACCTGCAGTACAGGCATTTAACCACTGTGCCACAAGGCTTGATTAGTCAAGCTGATGAGTTAGGTTATCTCATATGAGTGAGATAACCATCACCAGAATGAACTTTTAGAAGTTTGGTAAGGAGAGAGAGATGTCCTAGCAGAAGTGTTTCCTGTAGTCCTCCCCACCACCACCACCCTGAGAACTCCACCTGTTAGTCCAATTGTGCACTATACAGATGTATGTCCACCTCCTGGGGCAGGTGAAGCCTTGCCTTCTTCCTTCCTCCTTGGGAGGGCAAGGCTCCACATTCTCAAGTGACTCAGCAAATACTGGTGGCTCTCCTTTTGCTTGCTTGAACTGCATTCCCTGCCCGCTTCAGGCACTGAAGAACCACTTTATCTTCTCCTCTGGATCGCAATGGAACCTCCCAGTCCATGGTGCCCAATGTGTCTAAGAGACTTCTACACCAGGGGAGAGAAACAAGGAGAAGGCACTGCCATCTTTACACAGCTGCAGACAGACAGACAGACAGACAGACAGACAGACAGACAGACAGACAGACAGAC
This sequence comes from Phrynocephalus guinanensis, assembly GCA_037367245.1. Classification (NCBI taxonomy): domain Eukaryota; kingdom Metazoa; phylum Chordata; class Lepidosauria; order Squamata; family Agamidae; genus Phrynocephalus; species Phrynocephalus guinanensis. The sequence goes on from CM074734.1 coordinate 159,779,397, forward strand.
AGACAGACAGACACAGACAGACAGACAGACAGACAGACAGACAGACAGACAGACAGACACACACACACACACACACACACACACACACACACACACCAAGGATAAAAAGAGGAAACAAGATCATGCTGGCAGCCCTGTGCAATTAATCAAAATACAAAGATTGGATGGAATTCAGGCAGAGCGGTATGTGTGCCTATTTGGGCAGATAGGGATATTCCACTGAACACTGATGGCATACATGCAAGGGTTTTTCCCCTCTCTATCTGTAGACACAAGCCTTCACAGCTACATTCATTTCCCCACAATGTGTTGCACTAGAAGTTCTATTCCCTGTAATTTCACTGCTCCTTCTTTAATCATCCCCATACTGTGTCACCCTCTCTCTCTCATCTCTGGCCTGCCCTCTTCCTTAAACTAATACATAATGAAACATTATCTTAATCTCTGAGCGCATCCTAAGTACCCCTCTCTCTGCACTGAACAATTGCAGCCTAATTTTACAGAAGAGAAAAAGTGATGCTTTCCTTCCAGATAATATGTCGAGACTCCTCCAGGCATATCCAAAATTCAGCCCTCCAGATGTTTTTGACCACAACTCCCAATACAGGCTTGGAATTCTGGGAGTTGTGGTTCAAAACATCAGGAGGGCCAAAGTTTGGATATGCCTGCCGGGAACTCGCTTTCAACAGCAACCTTAAGACGGAGTTTTTGAAAGCATCTAAACCTGTGGTTCTCAACCTGTGGGTTCCTAGATGTTCCTGGACTGTAATTCCCAGAAACCCCTTCCAGCACAGCGAGTGGTGGAGGCTTCTGGGAGTTGCAGTCCAGGAACATCTGGGGACCCACAGGTTGAGAACCACTAATGTAAACTTTTAGGAACTATGTTTTGTAACTGCAACACTGCTGAAGTTTATTTCCACATTCCACTATCTGAGTACCAAATCATTTCTTGACACAATGATAAATATATCAACGTGAAGTATTGTATATGTGTGCGAAAGTATACATGAATCTGCACGGTACCAGAAGTGACTCAAAATACGGTACATCCCCAAGTACTGAGTTGTTCAGCAAGGTGTAAAAAATGTTCCCCATTGGAATTCCTTCACTCAAGACAGCTTAGCATTATACAGTTACAGCAAAGGGGAAGAGTGGCAACCAAATCCCCACAGGGAGCTGAGCTTCTTTCAGCTTATCTTTACTGGCTCTGGATTATTGACACATTACTAAACTCAAGAAGATATTTCAGGATTATTAGCCACTTGCCCCCTCAAGCATGCTCAGGGACGTATCCACCCTCCTTCCAAAAGGGATGCTAATGATGCACCATGGAATTATTGCCGCACTGGGTTACTCAACTCCACCCTGCCTTGAGGAGCACTTACACAAATGACAGGAAGGCGAACCACACTCAGCTTTAATGCCAGGTGCCTGCCTGACCTACTGCTGGTATTTGGGCCACATCAGCATCCTGTCAGCAGACACCTATCTGTACGTCCATAAGTTCCAGTTCCAGACAGAAAGATGCTAGGCAGGGTACCACAGTCTAGCTATGTCGCTAGCGAGAAAGACTGCAGGAATGAGAAATGGCCGGGAGCTCAGCTGCAGAGCAGGGTAATGCTCTCTGGAATTACAGGCCAGATGGTCTATGCACGAGAAAAGAGTAACACTCAAGCCCATATACACAGACAAAGAAAACAGTTATGAGAACAGGAAGAAATTTACATATTTTAGTTGGATTTGTGGTTGCCACCAGGACCAGAATCTCTGACTATGTTCAGACTTAACAACATAGTAAAGTTGGCTGAAATTTGATCTGTTCTGAAATGCGAATCCAACCCTGGCAATAAGCTGTGGATTTTTTAACCAGCCACGAGCCAGTCAACCTATGGTTTGCTGTTGGCTCATAAACTTACAGTATTTTTCCATGTATAAGGCTATATTTTTGTCTAAAAATGTTAGACTAAAAATTGAGGGTCGTCTTACACATGGAAGTAAGCCGAGGAGAGAACCACGCAGTTGCAATTTTGGGTTGGAAAAGTGGGGGTTGTTTTATACATGGGTCGTCTTATAGATGGAAAAATACGGTATACCATGTCTTGCTGTAATGTCCAAACTCACAAGTGTGGGTTGTTTCTGACTTTTCCACAAGTGCCCAATACACAACATGATAACATGATCAAGAACCTTACATTGCCGCAAGACAACTATAGGTGTAGAGTGGAGTTTTTGTTTGATTGTTTTGGTCATTTCCATTTAATTTGTCTCTTAAGAAACAGACCATGGCTAACACCAACCATGGTCTACTGTGATACGGGAACACACTCTCCATTTCAAGTTCTTCTGTTTCCCTTGCATAAGACGGAAGATCACTCATCCTAAAATCCTTCTTCTCATTTAACTGAATGGTTCCAGTCGAAAAATGTATCTTTAAGAACGTAAGGAAAAAAACTACCTGGTCAAAGACTTGAACAGTTACTTTAGATTAAAACTTCTTTAGAAAGCAAACTTACTTTTACAGTGACTGACTTTTTCCCATTGCTTTTAAAGAAACTACACTCATCTCTAGAGCTAGCAATGACAGTATATGTGACACTGTTGTTTCATCTGGTTCGACTCATGTTTTGAAATTATTTCTCAGACTGAATGCTCCAAGGAGGAGGGAAAATAGAATGGGGGCAGGGAGATGCCACACTAATATATAATGATTCAAACAGATGCATCACAGTTTTAAATGCTAGTTAGTCCAGATAAAAGTTTCAGTCAGTGACCATTTTTCTGCCAAAGCTTATCTATGCCTAACTATCCATTTCTAAAGTCACTGCTTTTAGTGTTCTCATGACTGGCAGAACAATAAAAGCTCCAGTTGGACTGAGTGTGAAAAGGTCTGCGTATGGTTAAAAAAAATAGCACTTAGGAAACTCATATTAATACCTCCAACAGACATGGAATTCTGCAAGCTCACCACCATACCTTACAGCCCATATATCAAACTCGCAAACTCACCTTTGTAATATCTGTCCTATGGACCTATTTTGAAAAGGCTTGCAGGGCCTTTGCCCACCTGGCTATCCAGTTTCCACGGTTAGGACTTTATATTCTTCTGGCCAGCACACAAACACCCACCCAGCTACCCACCCTGTTAACCTCAAGATGTCTCAAGTCACAGCAGGGCTCTTGTTTAACTTCTCACTGAACCTCAGCTTGGCTCAGGGGGAATAAAACTTACCGAAGCTCCCAAGATAATGAAGATGTGGGTATCTGACTTATGGAAGTCATCTCCCTGGCTCAGCTCTTCCCTGAGCATCCCACAGATGTCTGCCGGGGTAAGCAACTCTTGCGGCTGGCGGCGAGTCAGATTCATGTTGGCAGGGGTGTTTCCTGAGAAGAAAAGAGTTGGGCAAATGATGCTCCGCCCACTTCCTTGCTCCACCCTCAAAAGGTACTGCTCCTCTTCTCCTCCTCCCCCCCCCACCACCGCCCTCGCCTTTTGTGACACAAGCTGTGTTATAATTAAGAAAGATCCCCCCCAGGCGCAAGTCTCAGCTTGCCGCAGGCCAAATTTCCACAGGAAGCACTATGCAATTGTTTGCTTAACTTATTTATACCATTTTAAAAATCCTGTTCCTCAGCCAACGGTTTTCAAACCCAGTTACACAAGATTGTTTTTTTAAAAAAAAAAACTTGCTTACAAACTGAAGGGCTATAACATAAAAAGGAAAAAAAGGGGGGTGAGAAGAAGGAAAAGCAGCTGACAAAATAAATTGCTTAAGACCTTAAGTTGACCCTCGAGTTAGGAAAGATACTACAAGAGCCATATTTGTAAAAGTTACTTTTTTGAGTATAACTCTTAAGTACCCCAATTAGTTGTGGTTATTAACTGTGGGATCCTGGAAGTTATGGTTCCCCAAAACAGTAACTTGTCCAAGTCCTGGTAGCTGGCCATCATCAACCCGGAGTTCTCTGTAATAGTACAGCTTGACAAAATTATGGAAAAGACACCAAATTCAAAAGGAAAAAGAAAGATGCCCCAGGCAACAGGAAGCTGGCAAAATAGGCAAAACTCTGATGAGGAAGAGGAAAGAAAAAATTAAATGCATGCAGTCTATTCAAGACCAGCATCTGACAAACTCATCACAGATCAGAAGAAAAATACTGTATAATGAAAGAGTACATTTCTTGGGGATGTTTGGGGAAGTAGGCAGCTATTACACGCAGTTTCTTCATCAAGCAGTGACAATTAAAAGGGGAAGATGGAACACACACACACACCCCGTAGCTGCAGAGGAATGATCAAAATATTTTGACTGGACACAAGCCCTAAACTAGACTCAAGGAGGGGCCTACTAGTGAAGTCCACCAGCCTCGGACCATGTGCTCCCAGAGCGGAGCACTTGGGCCGCCTCCTGCATCTCGCATGTGGCATCAATTGCTGAGCAGAAGCAACAACATTAACTCTTGACGCACTCTGTACCAAAGCATCCAAAAGTTACATTTTGGACAATTCTCAGAATCCTCCTCCCAGCATGGTCAAAACAGGACGCTGACTGGGGGTGGGGGTGGGGGTGGGAGTTATGGTCCCCAAAAGTAACGTGTTTCCCCCCCCCCGCAACTGACATCTGAATAAAGGGGGGGGCAATGCAGAAGCGAGATAAAGATACGATGGGTTCCTTCCGATCACCTCCGCTTTGTTCCTGTCCTCGTGTGACCCTCTGCTCCCCCACCCTCATCTCCTCCTCCTCCTCCTCTGGCTCTCCTCTCCAGTAAGAGCTGTTGGCCTGCCGCCGTGCCCCACCCCACCCCACTGACCGGTCCACGTTCTTTCCGTTCCTTCCCCCCCCCCCCCAGGGAAGTTACTGCTTGCACCTGTAGGGGAAGGGAAGGGAGCGGCGCCCGTGCAAAGCCGAGGCAAAAGAGTAAAAAAAAAAAGGGGGGATACATACGGGTTACCACCAACACGCCCCACCCACCCCAGATGCTGATCCCTTGGCACCCCCATAATGCAAAACCTCTCCTTGCACAACTTCTCCGCCTGCGCTTCCTCCCCCACGGCCTCCCGTTCACAGCAGTGTGCATGCACTGTTCAAGACCCCCCCTCCTCCTCCCATAAGCACCCCCATCTTCCCTTCCTACAAGAGGCGCCCATCGCTTCTTGCAGGCAGGCAGGCAAGCAGGCGGGCGGGCTCCCCGCTGAGCAACCCCCCAAGAGGCGACGGCCTCCCCCCCCCCGCTACATACACACACCCAATTGCCCACCTCCTTCCTCTGGCGGCGGCGGCGGCGGCGGCGGCGGCGGCGATTGCTCCCCGAGGCGCTGTGCTGCTCTCACGCTCGCGCGGCTCCCCATTCCCCGCCCCTCCTGCCTGCTGGAGCTGACAGCCGCCCCGCCTCTCGCCTCCTCGCTCGCTTTTCTTTACCCCTCCCTCCTCCTCCTCCTCCTCCTCCTCCTCCTCTCTCCCCGGCCGGTTACCCCGCCCAGTTCCAGCCACACCCAATCGGAGGTGGCCGCTCGGTCGGCCCAAGGAGGGCGACACCCAATCGGCAGCGCCCAAAGACATTTCGCCGCGGCGGCTGCTCTTTCTCTATCTCTCCCCCCCCGCCCTCTTACACAACAGAGCGGCGTTGGTTTCCCTTGCCGCTCGCCGCAATTCGTCCTGGGTCGTGGGCGGAGGGAACTATAAAGGCTCGGGGGCCCCGGGTTCGAATCCCGGCTCAGCCACGGAAACCCCGTCAGGCTCTCGCTTGCCTTGAAAGCCTTATCAGGGTTGTTCTAGGCGACACAAAAAAGTGCCCGCCAGAAAAGCACATGGCTTGTGATGGAGATGACAGATGCGGCACCGACCAGGCTCTTAGATTTGTTGTTTGTTTGTTTTGTTTGTTTGCTGTTGTGCGCTGTCAAGTCGGGATCGACTTACAGTATAGTAACCCTAATAAGGCTTTCAAGATAAGCCAGATATTTATGGAGTGGGTTTTAGCGTGTGCACCCCCCCCAGCCAGCTTCCACGCTTGAGTGGGGATTTGAACCTAGGCTCCCTGTCACTCAATCCACTACAACCAGGCTGCATGTCATTTAGATTTATCATGGGATTTGTTAGAGCGGAGTAATCGAGCTTGCCTTCCCCCAGTGACTTGCAAGAACATTAAACTATTGACCTCCCGTCATTCTTGGCACCATGACTAGACTAGTAGGAACTGGGTTGCTCCAAGACACTGAAGAGGGAAGGCCAAGAGCCTCCCTATTCCCACCAGTGCAATACAAAAACTGACCAGTCACCTCACTGCTTATTTCAAAGTCAAGTTTTCAGAGGGGCGGCTCCTCCATTAGGCTATATGTGAGATACTGCCTGTGTTGGGCTCAGGCTTTCCTGAAGTGTAGAAAAAAGGCGCCTGAGGGGGCATATGACTGAGACGTACAAAATAATGCAGGGTATGAGTAAAGTGGATAGAGGGACGTTCTTCTCCCTCTCACAAAATACCAGAGCTAGGGGACATACACTCAAATTGAGGGTTGGTAGAGTGAGAACAGACAAAATAAAATATTTTTTTACCCAGCATGTTGCTAGTCTGTGGAACTCCCTAGATGCCTTCAAAAGGGGATTGGACAGATTCCTGGAGGAAAATTCCATCACAGGTTACAAACCATGATGGAGATGTGTCATCTCCAGGCTTAAAACCAGGGTACTTCAAGGGCCAGATGCAGGGGAGTGGTATCAGGAGACAGATCTAGTCTTGTGCACTCCCAGAGGCATTTGGCGGGGCCACTGTGAGATACAGGAAGCTGGACTAGATGGGCCTTTGGCCTGATCCAGCATGGCTCTTCTTATGTTCTTATGTTAACTCCTGCCTGCCTCCAGAATAGAGCAGAAAATATTTCTGTATGTGAATACTTGGTGGCCGGATTCTCTCTGTCTTTGTCTAAGCATCCTTCTGTGCCTATGTGTGGTTAAAAGAATATTCCCTCTGGGATACTGTTGATGTCTCTTGGACACCAGCTGCCACAACAAGAGCAAGTCCGAGTGAGGAGGCAAAGGGCTACCTAGGAGACCGCTAGGGCCAGTCACCATGTCTGGCTTCCTAACATGCTGCCCCTACTTCATCCAACTGCTCTTGCTTGCATCAGCTGTGTTACTCGTCCTAATAGGTAAGACCAGCCTTGCATTGGAGAGGCCCCAGCTTGGGGGGAAATGGCATAAGGTTTTGGGAAGAATAGAGGTGTTTCACTGTGCCTAACAGTTACAGGGTTTGTCTACACTCCTTCTTTTAGAAAGAGCTAATGCAGACAAAATAGGTTTGCTTGGGTTTTGGGTAGAGGTGTGATATGCTATTTGGTGTGATCCTCACATCCAAATGGTGCATCAGAGCTCAAGCAACCCTGTTTACTCTGGCTCCTTTTCAGTGGAAACTTCTGTAATCCTCAAGCGACTTAATAAGAGAGACACTTGCGGATATTGGCAAATTTAGCACTTCCTCTTCCCTTCAGTGGAGAGACACAGGGCAGAGGAAGTTAAGAAAAAATGTAGACTCTCTTGAGGCAGCAACATGTGCTGGAGGGGCAGAGCAAGTGTTTAGCTTGCCAATAGCATGAAATGACTCTCTTATTGATATCAGAAATGCCCACCAGAAGGAGCTTTGATAGCCAAGAGACATGCTTTTGGGTCACTTCCTGCAATCACATACACACTAGAAATAAACCAAACCAGAGTGCTGAAAAAAGTAAAAGCCCCTGCTCAGAAAGGTGCTGGTAGGAATGTCCTGGAGATGATTTGGTTTGTCATGTGATTTCATAATCTGGTTGCATCCACACTCAACCAAAGCTTGTACAATAACAGTACCACTGCATATGTGTCTACTTAGAAATGTTCCGTTGATTTTAACAAGGCCTTGTTCCCAATCGTAGCCTAAATGCCTTTAGCTTTCAGCTACCTAGCTAACCTTACAGAAAACCCTTAAGTTACTGCAACACTTGTTTTTGTTTGGTGACAGATAAACAAAGCTGAAAGGGTCTTACAAATATCCAATTCAGAAAGGGTCTTGTCTGTTGTTTGGTGTTTGTCTCTTACACCATCTGTGCCATTCAAACGCTTGACGGGCAGAAATCTCTCTCTCTCTCTCTCTCTCTCTCTCTCTCTCTGACAGATGGTGTGGATGGAATTGCCATTGGAGGAAATAGAGTGGAGAAAGAATTAGAAGGTACCCAGAAAACCCTTTTATCGGGGAAAGAGTGTGTGCAGAGAGTTAAGAAGGAACGAAAGAGCGAACCAAGGATGGCCTCAGAGGCAGATGGAACCATTAGAAGGGATGGTGGTCATCTGCCTGCAGAAAGAGTCCCTGAAGGAGGGAAGAAAACCACTTCAAAGAACCGGTTATGAAGGCTTCCCAGAAGGGAGAATGGGCACAGCATTCATGTCGTGGGACCCTATGTTCAGGATCAGGGGAGCCATTACGCAAGCCTATAGATGAGGAGAGGTTTGGAACATACTATCTGTGGTAAAGGATGATCAGACTCCTGTTAGAGATGTTCAACCTCTTGATTGTTGTCCACAATTCCCTGGTTGTGTTGTATAAAAGTTATATTTGGCAAGAACAGACTCCTGTTATGAATGAGCCATGAGATCAAATACCCACTCAGCAGGTTGTCTAAATCCTTTTAAGAGATCTTCATCAAAAGATGTGATGTGAAAATGTTAAAGCATTAGCAATCTCTATAATAATATACAGTATCTATAATAAGATAATAATTTTGCCGTTTCCCTGTACTGGCTAAGCTGAGATCCAAAGGCATATTATATTATTAGCAGTTCAGTCACACACACACACACACACACACACACACACACACACACACACACACACACACACATATATATATATATATATATATATATGTTTTCGTAGATTTTCACGGGTATAGGTATGCATGTTAGGGTGGATTCGGGTTTCTTCCCGTGTAGAAATCTGGTTGTTTTGGCGACGTTTCGACGAGGTCTCACTCGTCATCTTCAGGCTGGTGTTCTGGCTTCTTTCTTCTTGAAGCAAAGCGTGATCTCAGTTGAAGTCCTTCTATAAATACTGCTGGGGGTATGTGGTTTGCTTGCTCTGTTGCTGATTGTAGGTTCCTTTGTTCTTTTGTGATCTGCTGTGTGGCTGAGGCGATCGTTAAGGGCTTAACTGCTGGTGGGTTAGATGGCTGTTTAGAGACATCCTGTGTGGGTGAGGTGCTGGATGTGTGTCTATTAGCCTTTTGTTTCTTAACGACCTTGGTGATGGGCGTTCTGGCAGCATCCTGGGCTTTGGTGGAGTGGGGTCCTGTGTCTTGTGGATTCATTTTGGTCTGGCTACGTGTCTGTGGTCTCCCAATGTTTTTTTGGCGTGTGTAAGTGTGCCGTATATACTCGAGTATAAGTCGACCCGCGTATAAGCCGGGGGCCCTAATTTAAACCCCCAAAACTGAGAAAATTTATTGACTCAAGTATAAGCCTAGGGTGGGAAATGCAGCAGGGCCTGGCAACTCCTCCTTTGTGAGCTGGGTGTGTGTGTGATGTTTAAAATGACTTTGAGCCACCGAGGCAAGTGCTTGAGGTGGTGGCTAAAAGTCATTTTAAACATTGATTTAAAATGAACCTTTAAAAAGTCATTTCAAACATGGGGGGGGGGTCAGGAGAAGTGGCGCACAATGTTTAAAATTACTTTTAGCCACTGACCCAAAGTTGCCTCAGTAGCTAAAAGTATTAACCCGCATATAAGCCGAGGACCCCCTTTTTAAGCCCAAACATTAGGGCTGAAAAACTAGGCTTATACTCGAGTATATATATATGAATGAATGATACACAGAGAGGGAGGGGAGAGAGAGAGAATTAAGCCTTCTTAAAAGGAATGAGATTTACTCTTCATTAGGTTCTGCTCCTGGACCTTGAGCGTCTTTATGAAGAAACCTCTTCAGCAACAAAGTCCAAGACAGCCCTATCATTGTTGTTATGGCAAACTTAATATAATTTTAAACTTTCTGAGATATTGGTGACTTTATCAGTACTGCTGCACACACCCCAGTGAGTCTCCATAGCTGAGCAGGAATTTGAACCAAAGTATGATAAATCCATCCTATCACAATCCATTATGTCATAATGTTTTAATATCTCTGTGGGCTCCAAAAACTGTTGACTGCAAAGTTGGCAGCTCGGCAGTTTGAATCCGGGGTGGCACGCAGTGGAGCGAGCTCCCACTGTTAACCCCAGCTCCTGCCAACCTAGCAGTTCGAAAGCATATAAATGCAAGTAGATAAATAGGTACCGCCATTAAAAGCAGGAAGGTAAAATAGTGTTTCCTTGCAGCCATGCCGGCCACCTGGCTACAGACTTGCACAACACTGGCTCTTCGTCTTGAATATGGAGATGAACACTGCCCCTAGAGTTGGGCACGACTAGCACGCATGTGTGGCGGGAACCTTTACCTTTTTAGCATTACTTAAAAGCTACAAATATGATGAAATTTCAAGTGCTCCAGAAGTCTTCCCTTGCCTTAATTGGGAATAAGGCAAATAGTTCAAAACTTGGGCCAGATACAATGTCCATGGTTCACAAAGCCAAACTGCCAACAAAGCATAGATTTCACATCCCCCAGAAGTGACAAAGGCACTCATTTGCAGTTTCTCCCACTTCTCAAGACAAAAGGCTCTTTTACCCTTGCCCCACAGATCTGCCAGTTGCCTTAGTTGACCCTACATAAATGTTTTCTGTAGGCTTAGGCCTACAAATAACCCTATGAGCTAATGCCTAAGGGAAAAAAGTACATCTACGGTGGGGTGAGCTGTGGTGAGGTCTGACCTTTTATGTCATCCCTCCCTCATATGGAAGCTAAACTCAGATTTGCTTCATTGGCAGCCTGGCTTCATGATCCTGGTTTTTTGTACCCTTTGGCCTAATAATACCAGGGTCTAACCGCCTGCTAGCATGTAAATTATGTCTGTTAAATCACACACAATGGTGATTGGATGACAATGTTGGCAGATGGTCCAGTGCAACACATTAGACTCATCATAGTTAAAGAGATGGAGATGATGATGCCAGGAAAGCAAAGATGAAGGCCTTCCAATGTGATTGGCCCACAGCTCCCACAAGTCCTTTATCACTGGCCATACTGATAGATAGATTAGATAGATAGATAGATAGATAGATAGATAGATAGATAGATAGATAGATAGATAGATAGATACTTTATTGTCATTGTACATAGTACAACATAATTGAATGCTATCCCAGATGTAGAAACTAAATTAAAAAAGAAAAGAAATACATTTAAAAGTTTAAAAAGATTAAAACACTCATACACATCCATCACAACTCCCCAAGGTCACTCTGTTTGGTTACAGCATTTAATATGGTTATGGCTCTTGGATAAAAACTGCTTTTTAATCTGTTTGTTCTTGTTTTAATTGTTCTGTATCTCCTGCCCGAAGGCAGCCATACAAAACAGACATTGTCCAGGGGGAGCTGAATCCTGTAAAATGTTGTTTGCCTTTTTAAGACAACAGGAGCTGTATAGTTCTTCCAGAGATGGGAGAGGGTAACTGATGATCTTCTGGGCTGTAGTTATGACCCTCTAGATCAGGACTGTTCAACTCTGAACAGGCCGAGGTCTACTTTTTCTGGCCCAAAGTGCCTGAGGGCTACTACACTAAAACCTCATCTTATGAATTTTATCCATTCCAAGCATATGTGTGTGTGTGTGTGTTGCGTTGTTACAGTCGTGACCGACTCTTTGTGACCCCATGTCCATGGAGTTTTATTGGCAGGAATACTGGAGTGGTTTGCCAGTTCCTACTCCAGGCGCCCACAGCACCTGGTATTCCTTGGTGGACTCCCATCCAAGTACTAACCAGGGCCGACCCTGCTTAGCTTCCGAAATAAGGCGAGATCAGATGTGCTTAGGGCATCTAGGCAGTGTTCCAAGCACATGATCATAAGTAAAAACTTGTAAGTAGGGCAGCAGTTTCCCATAAGAATGCATTGAAAACCAGTTAATCCGTTTGGAGGGAACAGATTTCAATGTGCCTTGGCCCTTGAACTGCCCCTCTCAGCTGAAACAGTGGGCTGCCAGACCCAGAACTTTGCTGGGGCAGTGGTGGTCCTTGGGATGGGGGAGGGACGGGTGGAGAACTTATTCCCTCACTTTTTTATTGATGGCCAACGGGCTACTTTTGAACCCTGTGCGGGCTACCAGTAGCCCACGGTCCACCTGTTGTGCAGGCCTGGTCTAGAGCACTTTCCTATCCATAGTTGTGCAGCTGGAAAACCAAGCACAGATGCAGTATGTCAAAGTGCTCTCTATAGAGCAGTGGTGGTGAACCTTTGGCACTCCAGATGTTTTGGACCACAACTCCCACAGTCCTTTGTCATTGGTAATCTAGGCTCAGAATTCTGGGAGTTGTGGTTCAAAACATCTAGAGCAGTGTTTTTCAACCACTGTTCCGCGGCACACTAGTGTGCCGCGAGATGTTGCCTGGTGTGCCGTTGGAAAAGCTGAAGAATATCAGCTTTGTGTTCAGCCAAACAGGCCCAGGTTGCGCACTGAATAAAGTATTTTATAATTTTTCATATTTCTGTTTACTATTTCATAATAAAGTAATTATAAAATACTTTCTTTGTGTTTATTTGATTCCTATTCAAGAGAATTACTTTATATATAGTCAATATAGGCACAGAGTTAATTTTTTTAACATTTTCTAATGGTGGTGTGCCTCGTGATTTTTTTCATGAAACAAGTGTGCCTTTGCCCAAAAAAGGTTGAAAAACACTGATCTAGAGTGCCAAAGGTTTGTCACCACTGCTATAGAGCATCGGTAGAAAGACATCTGTAGTTTCTCGCACATCTTTAAGAGTCTGAGGATAGGAAGTATAGTCTCTGCTGGGCCTTCTTCACCAGAGCAGTGGTGTTACGCTCCAGGTCAGGCCCTACTTTATGGTAACACCCAGGAACTTAAATACAGTACAGTCACCCTTTCCACACAGTTCTCACCAATATACAGGGGCTGAATGTCCGTATTTTTTTTCTATTGTAATCCACCACCAGTTCCTCAATCTTGGTGGTGTTGAGAACCTGATTATTATCACCGCACCAGACAAAGATCCGCTCCACCTAGTCCCGAACTGGCTGGGTTTTCTGGGAAATGAAGTGCAAAAAAACACTGGATAGTGAATAAGTTCATAAGGTTTCAAAGTCAAACAGGGCACCAGTCCTGGCCATTTGTTAAGAGTCATGACTGTGGCCAAACTCACTAGAAAATGACAGCCATTTATCATCTGGCAAGTTACCATGGTGAGTGAGCACGTAATGACCTCATAAATTGTTGGCACTATCCTGCCAAGTAGCAACGCCTCCATGCATTATTCTTGCGTGACCATGCATCCCTTTGGCAGCCACTGCTTATTTGCCTGGATCTCATATGCTCCATATTCTCCCCCCCAATACCAAAGGACCTAGAGTTGTGTATTTTCTGTGTTCTGGCTAGGTGTGGTTCGAATCCAATAGTTACCCTTCCCAAATAGATTCAGATCATGATTAAAACAGAAAGCAGTGAAACTTTAATTTGAGGGCTTGAACACAGCATTAACCATGCTCCGTGGATTGACTGTCAAACATTCCATTTCAGATACAAATTTCTCTCTGCTCCCTTTCTGCCACGCTGCTGTCCATTCCTTCCTTTGCTTTCCCCTGACCCTCCTTGTCATCATCCTCCGCCTCCACCACCACCCTGAAGTGCCACCTCATTATTTGTCCCTCCTGGCACAACAATCTGAGGGGTATGATAGGTCAAGCCGAAGAGAAGATGGATGCCAATGTCGCCTGTCACATTGGCTCCTCAGCCATTCCGATCACTTAGGAGCAAAGATGGAACCAGGCCAAGACATTTTTTGTCTGCTGGTAATAAACCCCTTCCCTATTTCACACCAGCTGGTAATATTCCTTCAACATTAGTAATGGACAAGGGCCTTTCAGGATACCCGACATATCAGGGAGTCTGTTCTTAGCTGCTGTCAAATTGTTTCTGACTTATGGCAACCCTATAAATTAGTGTCCTCCCAAAGGTTCTGTCAGTAACACCCTGGCTCAGCTCTTGGAAACTCAAAATCCTGTCTTCCTTTATTGAGTCCATCCAAGGCTTATCTCATCTCCCTCTTTCTTGCGGCTTCCAAAAGTTTGCGGCATTATTGTCCTTCCCAATGAGTCTTGGGTGCTACCTGTTATATTTGTCATATTTGTTTACATTTGTCTTGTTTGTTTTGTATGGTATTTTAGCTGAACTGATCAGCCCATTGTAAGCCGCCCAGAGTTCCTATGGGAAGATGGGCGGGGTAGAAATTCAATAATAAATAAATAAATAAATAGTCTTCTCTCAATGTCTACAAAGTACAATAGTTTAAGTTCGGTCATGTTTTGCTTCTAGGGAGAATTCTGGCTTGATTTCAGCTATCACCCACTTACAGTGGTACCTTGTATGAAGGAATTAATTTGTTCCCAATGAAATTCTGTTAAGCAAATTTTCCTTTATACAAATTTCCCATAGGAATGCATTGAACACAGAGTAATCCTTAATCGCGACCATTTTTATGTTGTACGGATTCACCCCATAGATGATTCTGTTAAGCAAATTTGCCCTATCTCAGGAATTTTTTATGTTGTACAGATTTTATGTTATACAAACCATTTGTTATACAACGGCCCACTGTATTTTTCTCTCTGGCAGTCCATGACATTTGCAAATCACTCCTAACACTACAATTTGAAAGAATAAATAGTTGTTTTCATGTCAGGTTTCTTCAGGTTTAACATCCTTACTTTTAAGAATCTTGTTTAGTTCTTTCACTATTTATACTTATACTTATACACCGTCTGTCTTCCAACGGAACTCCGGGCGGATCACAACAATTATAGCAACAGTAACAGCAAAATCAAAACAAAAAACAAAAAGATATTTAAAAGAAATAGATAAATAAAAATAAAAGGCAGTGTAGATGGCGGCTAATATGTTTTTTTTTTTTAAAAACTAATGGTCGCCCAATGTCTCTCTAAAAAGCAACATTTTAAGAACTTTTTAAAGGCCTGCAGGGACGATGCCAGGTGCAGCTCACTAGATAGATGGTTTCAAAGTGAGGGGCCAACCACAGAGCAGGCCCGGTTTTGAGTAACCAATTTCCTGGCCTCCCTGGGCGTGGCTATCTGCAGTGAGAACGCCTGCGACATTCTGGTGGGCCGGGCCTCAGCTGACTTCCCTCTGACTTCTTAGATTTTACCAAAAAGGTACAGTATCCTGTTTCCCCTGGCAGCTATTCTCTTCTATTTATTTGCAATGACTATTGTAATATGTAGTTATCTTTATCTTTATGTGTCAGTCACTGCATTTAGGATTCTGGTCTTATTTGTTTCACTTTTCTTCTTACCCATCCTTAAAAAACTTTCTCAAATACCCATCTTTTTCTTCCTTCCTTCCTTCCTTCCTTCCTTCCTTCCTTCCTTCCTTCCTTCCTTCCTTCAGGAAATGTCTTTTTGCTTTCATCTTTTACAATAGCTCCGGTTTCAATCCAGACACATTCTAGTTGACAATTAACTGAGTATAGTAATAGAAAGCTACAATATTTTAATATGAACTTTAAATTAATCATAAATGTTATATTGTAAAAGCATAATTTATTTTGTCACTATGCTTTTTCCATGTTCTTCATTTTAAATCTGATGTTGTTTTTATATATTAACATTTCCAGGTCAGTACTACAATCTGCTCCTGATCTTGTTTTGCCAGAGTGAATGCAGCCTCTTTCTCTACTACTTCCAATTATGTTTGATTTCTGTATTGGTCATTTGGTGATATCCACGTGTAAGCATGTACTTGTAATAAGCATCTTGTTGGCTTCACAGAGTTATGAGTCCTTCTGTTTCATTTGTGACTACTTGGACAAATTTTCCTACAATGTTTGTACCTGCTTTATTTCCCACTTAATCTATGACTAGAAGCACATCCTGTATTAGTGTATGATCAATATCCTCATGGACACTTGCATAATAGCTTTTGATTTCTTCTTCGTTAGCATCTGTAGCCACGGCATAAACCTGAATGATGGTTATGTTGATATCTTTTCCAAGAAGTCTGATAAATTTTATTCAGTCAGAGTTTTAATTACAGCCCCTAGCGTCTTGCACTACATCTTGCCACAGAATTATATCCAGTTTATTCTAACTTTATCATTTCCAGACTTTGTAATTGTCTGAGTGAAAACGACTTGCTCCTGTTCATCTTAGTTCACACGTGGAAAATATTACATTTAAACATTACATTTCTTGCTTGACAATTTTGAGTTTACCTTAATTCATATTTCCCAAGCTCCACATTCCAATAATATGTGCATGGTATTCCTTTTGCCCCTGTGGACATCCACTACTAAATGTTCTTTCAAGTTTAATCTATTTGCTTTATTAGCAATAATGATATTCATTCTTTCTCAATATCTGAGTATCTCTGACTTGAAAGTGTCACCTACCTTTATTTTTCTGGTTTCATTTTGGATTGTTTCATCATCGGATTTTCAAGGTAAGAAATGTTCAGAAACAATGTATCAATTTTTTTTTCTGCACAGTACTAACAGGAGTTAGCTGAGTATTCTGTTTTTGTCTGTGAAAGATCCTGTGAAAGTGCTAGAAGTTTAGTTTCATAACCAAGTCTAGCCACCTGATGGCAGCGCTCCCTGCTTTTCTAGCAAACTTGAACATCCTCATCACATTAAGGGGCATATTGACATTCACACGTTCACTTGCAAAGGAGAACAGCTGCAGAATTTAGGTGTGATAGTTAAGAGACTGCGGCCAGTCCATCTTCCCAGGATCTGCTGCTTGACAGGATCACCTCATTAGGAACAGTTATGGCTAAGAGATAACATATTTTAGACTATATTTAGTTCCCTCCCCACAACCATGCGTTACTTCTTCGCAGATCACTGAACTGTAATTCATTCCTATGGGAATAATAAAATGCTACACATTGCAGAAAAGCATTGCTCATATGGCAATACTGCAAACACATGATCTTGATAAAATGGCAACAGATTATGCATCCAGTGATCCCAAAGGATCTTTTAACAGAAATGAATCAACTACTTTGTACATGAAGGCTTCAGATGGAAGCAAAATGATTTAAAGTAAATTTTACAGAAGGAAGTTAAGAAGTAGGTTCAGACCAAAAGGATATATAATTCAGCTTTCTGCATGCACTTGAAGTAACCACTTGCTTATGGACTCAAGGCTATTTTCAATAAGCTAATTAGAACTTGGCTCAACTTGGCTGCAAACCTGCCTCCCTAAATACATGTTTTTCTCAGTCCTACTACATATTTGATCTGTACCAGCTTCCCTGGGGTCACAAACCCCTTTATCTATCTATCTATCTATCTATCTATCTATCTATCTATCTATCTATCTATCTATCTATCTATCTATCTATCTATCTATCTATTTATTTATTTATTTATTTATTTATTTATTTATTTATGCCCCACCTTTCTCCTTGGAAAAGGACCCAAGGTGGCTTACAGTAATGAGGGGCAATATACAGTCCAGAACATTTAAGACATATTCAAGTCAAGAACAAGGAATTAGAAGAGGCATCTTAGAACATTAAAAGGTAACATTAGAACTATAAAGAGCATGCAAAAAGGAAAGAAAAATCAATTATGAGGGGTGGAAAGTAACATAGAAAACACAGATGTTCTTATGAAATCACTCAATGCAGTCATGCATGGTAATCCATATAAAGGAAAGCTTGTCTGAAGAGGAAGGTCTTTGCCTGCTTCTGGAAAGACAGCAGAGATGGGAGAGACCTGGCCTCTAGTGGAAGGGTGTTCCAGAGTCTGGGAGCACCTACAGAGAAGGCCCTTTCATGTGTTCTTGTGAGACGTACCTGTGAAGGTGGTGGGATGGAGAGAAAGGCGTCTCCTGATGGCACCCAAGCCGGTTCATACCATGAGATTTGATCTTTGAGGTAGCTAGGACCCAGGTCATTCTGTGCTTTATAGGTTAAAGTCAGCACTTTGAATTGTTCAGTAGGTGATGGGCAGCCAGTGGAGCTGCTTTAGTAGGGATGAAATGTGATCTCTTTTTTTACCCAGCATCTTGTTAGTCTGTGGAACTCCCTGCCACAAGATGTGGTGATGGCATTTAGCCTGGATGCCTTCAAAAGGGGATAGGACAGATTCCTGGAGGAAAAGTCCATCACAGGCTACAAACCATGATGGAGATATGTAATGTTCAGGCTTAAAATGGGGGGTTTTCAAGGACCAGATGTAGGGAAGTGGTATCAGGAGACAGAGATCTAGTCTCGTGCACTCCTGGACACATCTAGTGGGGCCACTGTGAGATACAGGAAGCTGGACTAGCTGGGCCTTTAGCCTGATCCGGTATGGCACTTCTTATGTTCTTATGCCGCAGTCAGCAATGAGGCCACTGCGTTCTGGATTTCCTGAGACTTTCCATTGGTAGCCCCACATAGAGTGCATTACAGTAGTCCAGCATGTATCACAGTGGCCAGAGCAGGTTTCTCAAGAAACGGGAGTAACTGGCGTACTAGTTTTAATTTTGCAGATGCACTCCTGGCCACAGCTGTGACCTGGGCATCTAGGCTCAAAGATGAATCCAGGAGCACCCCCAGGCTACGCAACTCTTTTTTCAATTGGGGGGAAATCCCATCCAGTATAGGTTGCATCCCTATCCCTTGATCTCCTTTTTGACTGACCAGAAGCACTTCTATCTTATATGGGTTTAGTTTCAGTTTGTTCTTCCTCATCCAGTTCATTACTGAGGCTAAGCACTGATCTAAAGTCGAAATAGCTTCTGTGGAATCCAGTGGTGACGAGAAGTAGAGTTGAGTGTCAGCATACTGGTGACACTTAACCCCAAAACTCCAAATAATTTCCCCCAGTGGTTTCATATAAATGTTAAATAACATAGGAGATAGAACAGAACCCTGAGGTACCCTGCAGGTCAGCGGCCATGGGGTTGAACATGAGTCCCCTAACACCACTTTCTGCATTCTCTCCCTCAGGAAAGACTGAAGCAACTGTAAGACAGTGCCCCCAAATCCCATTTCAGAGAGACAAGTCAGGAGGATGCTGTGGTCGATAGTATCAAAAGCAGCTGAAAAGTCCAGTAAAACAAAAAGGGACACAGATCCCCTATCCATTTCCTTGCATAGGTCATCAACCAAGGCATCCATTGCCACCTCAGTCCCATAACCAGGCCCGAAGTCAGATTGAGCTGGATCCAGGTAGTTTACTTCATCCAGAAACCTCTGGAGCCGCAAGGCCACAACCCACTCTAGTACTTTCCCTAAGAATGGGATGTTAGATACTGGTTGATAATTCTTCACTCTTGTTGGATCTAAAGACGGCTTTTTAAACAGTGGTTTTACTATTGCCTCCTTCAAACATGCAGGAATCCTGCCCTGTTGCAAGGAGGCAGTCACTACTCTTCCTAACCAGTTTGCCAGACCATCTCTGGCAGCTTTTATGAGCCAGGAAGGGCAGTAATCCAACAGACATGTGGTGGCCTTCATCTCCCCACCACATCCTCATCCATTAATACAGGTCAGGCAAGGGGGACAATTTTATTTATAGGCTCTGGAACAGATCAGTAGCAGCATCCAGGGGCCTTTTCACACGACCCCTAAGATCCGCTGGCCCCTTAAATTCGGACCAAAGATCTTAGGGGTTCGTTGCTCTTCCTTCCTCCCCACCAGAGAAAGAGAGGAAAAAATGCAGCTCACCTGGAGGAGCTTCCTGGAGCTCCATTTCTCTTCCGTTTCTCTTCTGCTTGCTTTTTTTCCTCCCACCTCTTCTCTTAAAAACACAAGCAGAAGCCAGGAGAGCCCCGCACTGACCAGATTAAATCCGGACCTGGGGATTTTCACCCACCTCAAGCAGGTACAAGAAAGTGCAGCTGGGTCGCGCTTAGGTGGGCGGGGCCGCACTTAATTTCCTGCAAACTCCGGAGCTGGTGGGAAAACACTTGTAAGGTCCGGAGTTTGCAGCCATTTCCTGCGGAGTTTAGGGGTCGTGTATAAAGGCCCCAGGTCAGCCTGGATCTGTACAATTTTGGCTGTAAAGTGTTGCCCAAATTCTTCACAGAAAGTTACAGAGTGGTCTGTGTTATCCACCTGTGGGTCAGCACGAAGCAGACTTGTGACAATTTGGAAAAGTTCCACTGGGTGATTCCGTACCGAAGCAATGGTGGTAGAAAAATGGTTTATTTGCTACTTCTACTGCCTTGGAATAATCTTTCCAATGGGTTTTCCGCCAACACCTTTCAACTCTACGGACCACCCTTTTCATATTTGACAGTTCCCCAGTAAGCCAAACAGCCAGTTTTGCTGTACTTGGAGGAAGGAGACGTTTAGAGGCAATCGGGTTTGCTCATTTCCCCATTCCAGGGAGCACCTAAGGATTACATGGAATTATCCGTTAAAGAGGTGGGAAAATCCCCTAGGGCAGCTGTGAACCCATCTGGATCCATCAACCTTCTTGGATGAATTGCCTTTATCTGACTTCCCCCCTCCCCTGCCCAGGCTCTGAGTTCCAGTGAGTTTAAAACACACCTGATAATGGTCTGTCCATGACAATGGGACTAAAGAACTTCCTTTACCCCGTGGTTCTCAATATCCATACCAGGGCAGAAGACCAGGTCTAAGGTGTGGCCTTCAGAATGAATAGGGGCGGACACCATTTGAGATAGACCCATGGTTGTCATGAAGTCTTTGGAAACCTCTGACAGAGCTGCCTTGGCATGTATATTAAAGCCTCCCAGCAGGATGAGATGGGGGTATTCCAATACCACTCCTGTAATCCGTTCAGTTAGCTGAGATAGAAAAGTTGTTGTGCTTCAGGGAGGGCGGTATACCAAGAGAATTCCTACTGTATCTTGTCTTAGCTTCCACCATCTTCTTTCTGACATCTTTTTACTCCCACCCCTCCTCAATGCCCATTCCATCCTCCCTCTGATGTCCTCCCCATTCGTACCAGAAAAGTAGACTTCCTTTTTCTCTTTATTTATGTCCTTCTCTGGTTTGCCATATCCTAGTGCTCCAAATCCAGGTGACCAAAAAGGCATCCTACAAGAGGATTTGCAGATCATAGGGTGGCCTAGCCCACATGTTGATTTCCCACTCAGCCTCCCACTCGTTTCAAAGGTGTCTGGCAGATCGGAATCAGAAAGTCGGAGCTAGGTAGCAATTTATTTTGCTTTCAACTCAGATTGCATCAACCTGAGTGATGTAGTAGCGCCACACCCGCACCCGCACACAGAGAGAAACAGATTGGTGCAATCTGAGTTCACTGCAATGTTTTCACCCCGCCCATTCAGTCTTGCTCCTATTTCAAGACAGCGCTGTACTGAATATAGAGCAGGGTTGCGCTTCAACCACTTGATTAAAAACAAGCTATGTTGAGTTGTTTTTCAGTAGAAATTTGATACCTAACCAGCTGCCGGACGGTATGGCACGGATTTGGGAATTACTCTGTTTTTAAAAAAATTATCTCCACTGCAAGTGATGCAAACACTATATCTGGAGTTCTAGAGCAACAACAATTAGGGATTCATTTCCTGTGTAGTGTAACTCTGAAACTCTGGGCATCTCTTGGGAGTGCTGTCAGTTGTTTACTGAGAAGATGGCAAAGAAATCCATAACTTCAATCAATCAGTCAATCAGCCTTTATTGGCATACAGAGAGTAAACATCACAGTTTCAGTACAGATTTAAAAGGTAATTACAAAACTAATACAAATTTAAAAATAATTGCATTACAAAAGTAACAGCTCAGTGCATCTCTGCTTGCGGGTCCTGACCAAATGGGCTAAAAAAGTTGCCACATTTTCTATCACAATAGACTCTTGAAGACAGAAGAAACCTAAAATTGTCAGTGTCTGAACAAAGCCTCTTCTTCAGAAGGAGTGGATCAAAGAGTTTTTTACCAAAATGATCATAAAATGGACAGTACAGAACCACATGGGAGAGTGATTCCACACCATCCAGTGCACAGGGGCACCTTGCTTATATCCTCATAGTTCCATTGAAATAAAAGGGAGCCGTGTTACCGTTACAAAACACAAATGCAAGACTAGGCAGTTTTACAACAGCCCTGCTGCTTCCCACCTCCGCTAAAAGACAGTCGTGCCTGGCGAAAATCATCTTGCCAAGAACTTTACATCTCCTGGCAAACCGCATCTTTTGCCAAGTTCAGTGTTCTTTGAAAAAGTGGGCATTACCCACGAAAGCGTGCAATGATTATTATTTTTAATTAGTGGCCTAAAAAGTTATCACCTGTAGCCTAGTCTTGCTTATAGCTGGTTATCTTCGCCCTCCAAAAAAATCCGGGTACCGCCAGAGTAAAAACCGTAGAAGCTCAGATCTCATCCGAAGTGTAGCTGCCATTCTCCCTTTTTCATAGAAAACAGTAGCTTGTGTGTGTGTGTTATATTTTAACGTGAGCTCCTCAGACATAAGAATGAATCTCCATGGCAGCTATTTGCATGTTCATGCATGCCCCGCCCCGCCCCGCCCCCCCTCCGTCCACACACACGCAAAGACACGGGTTTTCTTGCTAAGTCTCCTAACACGGGCTTCCTTGTGGATCTGCCCTCCTTCCGCTTTCTCCTCCCGGGGCCCGTCCCTTTCGTTCCCCCTTTTTGCTTTCTGTTTCTGGATGTCATTTCCGGAAAGCAGCAAAACAACCACCCAGGAAGGAGGAAGCCGGAGCTGCCGCCGCCGCCGCCAGAGGAAGAATTGGGGGAATCGGGAGTTGGAGGTAGAGCTGGGACTTGGGCTTCCGGGTTCCCCGCTCCGAAAGCGGGGCGTCTTAACGGCGCGAGCGGCGGCGGCGGCGGGGGGGGGGGCTGTTTTGGGGTTCGGGACCCAGGCGTCGTCCCCCCCCCTCGCCCCGGCCGGACGCGGGTCTGCAAAGGCACGTGTGAACGCTCCGACCTTCCTCTCCGCCTCCTCGGAAAGAGCTTCGGACGCGCCGCTGCGCTCTCTTGCCGAAGCCGGACGAAGCCCTTTGGGGTCCGAAGGGAATAATTAGGGGAGACCTCGAAGAAGTTACTTTTATAGCCGGCAGTTCCCGGATCCCCCCGAACAAACATGGCCTCTGCCCATGTTGCGAGGCGGGGGGGGGGGAGAGAAGGAGGAGGAGGAGGAGGAGGAAGGGAGACTGGGTGGATTCTGGGAGCTGTAGTCCACAAAAGTAACTTCCCTAAGGTGTGACGAATAGCCTTGCAGGCTCGGAGCAAATATGCTTCTAGCGCCGTTCTCCAGCCTGCCCGGCGGCATGTTTTTGGAAACTTCAATAAGATCTGGCTCTAAGGCAACAGTCCTCTTAGTATAGTTTCCTCTACTCCCGAAGCGAAACCTGGACAACCACACCATTCAGAACAAGTGTAAACCTGGAGGAAAACTATCTGCATTCTGAACCGAGTTCTCTCTGATGGCCGTTAAGAGGCCTTCCTTCCTCTGGTTCTAGTTTGTTCATTGCATGTTTATTACTTCTTTCCTTAAAGAGTTTTGAGTGGCATACATGGGATTCCTTCCCTGGTCCTCATTTTTTTTAAAGCTTGGAATAACACTGTAATGTTAGGGTGAGAGCTGGTGGCTGATTCAAGGTCACCTAATAAGCCTTGGGGGATGGGTGGGAAATAGCATGCTCAGGTTCTCTTTTAGCTTTAATGTTGCCTTTTAATGCTGTATGATGCCCCTCAATTCCCTGTTCTCAAACTTGAATATGCCTTAAATGTACTGGACTGTATATTGTCCCTCATTACAGTACTGTAAGCCGCCTTGGGTCCTTTTCTAAGGAGAAAGGCAAGCTAAAATAATCTTTAATAAATAATAAATAAAATAATAGATGAAGTATGAATCCTTATATTTTTGGGTTCGACAGAATATGGCTATCCAGATGTTGTAGAAACTGCCATTTCTACTAGCCTTCCTCAGGAGTGAGGGGGTTCCAGTCCAAAAGCTTCTGGAGACACACAAATGACGTCCTTCCCTCTCCTGTTTCAATATTGCTTTGAATCTGCCTTTTTCACCAGGTTACTCGACTGAAGCATAAGAGCGCCTTCCTTGTTGATCTAAGAATTCCTTGGTAGCTGGACAAGGAATACTACCGTATTTCTCTGCCAGTATGGACTTGGCTTTAAAACTGATACAGTACATCTATGCCAAGGCAGTAACATTTCAGTTTGGGTTAATATAATCACACAGTCTTCTACTGAGGATGTGGGGACAAGTGGCTGAGAAAAAGAGGGACTCCCCATCATAGACAGAGGGTAGTCCAGTATCAGTCAACAGACTGAAAAGATCCACAAAAAGTTCTATGAGCTTAGCTTCCAAGTAAAAACTTTGGGGAGGTGGGGAAACCCTTTAATACAGTTAAAAGATCAAGCTTTTGGCATGTATACCCATCATGCCGTCTTCAGGATATTAAAAAGGACAACTGCTGACTAACATTGCATGTTAGATATAACAGAACATTCAGTTGGACCAGTTTGTTCAATTACCTTGCTGCTGATCTTATGCAGTTAATTACAGGCAGCCAGCAGTCACTAAGTTTTTGCTCATCCTCCTGGTGCACCACATTCTCCAATCTCACTCTGAGCATTTAAGGCTGAGAAGGAAGTCTTTAGAGATACATTTGAGGAAGAATGTGGTGAACCTGTGATGGGCAAAAAGTAACTTGTGGCTGCCTGTAATTAACTGCATAAGATTATCAGTAAGTAATTGAACAGACTGGTCCACCTGGATGTTCTTAAATTAAAAATGAACTTTCTTATGGACTAGCAACTTTGGGGCCTCAGTTTACAAACTCAGCCTTTAAAACTTGGCTATTTAGAGAATATTTTTGGCGATCGCTAATGCATTTGTTTTTGTTACCCTTGTTTGCTGCCTCCTTGCCATCGTCGGTTACATTTGTGTCTTTTTAACTCATGGTGATTTTTTTTTTAATCTGCTCTGTTTATTTGCTTCTGTTGTTAACCGCCCAGAGTTCCCGATGGGAAAGTCAGTGCAATCTATAAGTGTAAATAATAAATAAATAAGTAAACACACATGCTGAAAGCTTGATTTTTTTAAACTGTACTAAAGTTTTTTTAAAAACGTTTTTACTTGGAAGCTAAACTCATAAAACTTGTAGATCTTTTCAGTCTGTTGACTGATATTGATCTACCTCTGTTTAAATTTCAGTGTGCTCCAAGAAAGTAGGAAAGTTTTTAATCTCATCATTTGTTTGATAGACGGATGCAGTCTAATGAATTAACATTGGTTCTCTGTGTGTCTTCAAAGGCCCACTCTTCACCATCCTCTCTGTTTCCAGGACCTGGCTGGATGAGTGGAGCCCAGTGGGGCTGGAGCTGTGACATGGTGCAGCCAGGCGGGTGCCCAGCCAGTGACTGTGGCATGATGGGGGATGATTCCTCTCTGGGCAAAGCTGCTACCCTTTGTCTGCCAGCTGAGCTGGCAGGACATGAGGCTGTACAGCACTTCCTGGCTGAGAACAGAGACCTCAAAGGTGAGGATGAGAATTGAGTCGGAAATAACCAGGTAGATTGATCAAAGATGGTCCATTCAGACTAAGTTCCTAATTTCCGTTTTCAACATTTCCAGTACTGTGCTGGTACTTTCCTCTTTCGAGTTTCAGTGCCAGACTGGCCATCTGACTAGGACTACATAGATACTGATCTGCTTGTCGCATGTTTCTGATACTGATGTCAGTTCCCCCCGACACCCCCCCCTCCACACCTTGTTAGCTGACTGGTTGTCTCTTTAAATTGTCACAGGAATGAATACATTCTCTTTCCTCTTTCAATGCCAGCACCTTTTAGCTGCTCCTATGAGTGAGTATATTTACACTTTCATTCAGACCATTATTATATCCGACACATATCCACCACTCACATATTGAGCTCTGCATCACTCAGTTTGATTAGAAACAAGGTTTTATTAAAATGAAGGGGTTAAAATTCATTCAGCAATCTCTCTCTTTCAGATTTCCTTCTTAAACCCTGGACTCCTAAACCACCCTCTTCCCATCTCTTTGCTCCAGACTGCTATTCCCTAAATCAGATGCAAGACTGCCTCCGAAACACCTCCATCCTTATCTTGTTTTCCTCCCAGCAAAAACCACAATCATTCTTACCAGAATTCCTCACTCACCCCCTTCTCACCAGACACTTAGCAAACCATATTAAAAATACATTTGAATATGACCAAATAGCACCCTCTGTTCTAATTTCTACTTCCACTTAGTCATGCCTGAAAATTATGTGTAGAAAGTAAACCTCTCTGATTAGGCTAAATGAGATTTGGTTAATGGAAGCAGCAACATGTATGTGCGAAACCAGATATTAAAAGTAGGGCCAAATATGAGAGGCCTTTATTTATTTATTTATTTATTTATTTATTTATTTATTTATTTATTTATTTAAACTGGTCTTGTGAAAACACAAATGCTTGCTCCCCTCCCCACATCTTAATATAAATCAGCACAGGAGCTAAAATGGGTTGAACATGGCTTATTCTAAGGGGTAAATATGTTTGTCAGCGGGGTTTCATGCATGTTTTATTCCCCTATCTTTCTTGTAGCAGAAATTCTAGTTGGATTCTTTCATTTCATGTATCTCTTGGAGAGCTTTTTAAATAAATCAGTGGTTCTCAACTTGTGGGTCCCCAGATGTTCCTGGACTGCAACTTCCAGAAATCCTAGCCAGCTCAGATAGTGATGAAGACTTCTGGGAGTTGCAGTCCAGGAACATCTGGGGACCTACAAGTTGAGAGCCACTGAAATAAATCAACAAGAGTTATTAATCTGTTGGGCTTCAGCAGAAGAGAGCTACATAGACATGTTCTACCTCCAGCTGCCTGTGTTTCTGCATTGTGTGTAGAAGAGGGGGGTGTTCCTTGTGTAGCACACAATTTCTCTTCTGCCAATCCAGAGACTGTCATGGAATTCCTGCTCATCCGTGATGAGCAAGAAGATGCCTCAATGCAAGACTAGTGTTCTCATACATAGCAATATCTTTATTAATTCTCAGCTTCTGGTGTGAGCTGATCCACATTTAAAATGTCATAGGGGAAAAGGCTTAATATGCCTTTGTTTAAAAATTAGTGGTTCCAGTATAAGGGGCGGGATGGGAACAATTAAAATGATTAAAACAGAGCTGATCTTGTCCACAGTATGGACATTGTGTTTGTGAAATATTTAATGCCTGTATTGCAATGGAAATAGAACCAGCCTGCATCTATCTACACACAGTAGCATGCAGGTGAGAAGTTAACACTCTCCCATATCTTAAGTTATAGCAGTCCAGAGAAGCCATAAAGCAATGGTTCTCAACCTGTGGGTCCCCAGATGTTCCTGGACTGCAACTTCCAGAAGCCAACACCACTCGCTGTGCTAGATGGGATTTCTGGCAGTTGCAGTCCAGGAACATCTGGGGACCCACAGGTTGAGAACCACTGCCATAAAGGAATAAGCTGTTGTCACACCGCACATCATTTACCTCTGTAGTCTAGTTTATGTGGATTGACCACAACGGAGGTGGATACTGGGGACTAATTAGTGGAGGTTGCTGTCTTTTTGATTAGATGCATTTGAATCTTGCCTTTCCTGTATTGAGTTCAAGGTAGTCTACATGGCTTTTGTCCCTCTCCCTTTATCTTTGCCACCATCTCCACAACAATCTTGTTATATAGGTCAGGTTGAGGGAGAGGGTCACTGGACTAGTCCACCCAGTAAGTTTCATGACCTGCTGGGGAATTAGAACTTGGGTCAGCCAAGTCCTTGTGTAGCAGCAGCACTATAACCAATGCAGCGCAATTGCTCTTAAGACTGGTGCAACCCTTATTTGAGAAGGCGAGTTGCACTGTACATTCTTCTAGTCTTTTCTAACCCTTCCATTCAAATAGGTCCAATACTCTGTTTTCTAGTGCTTAGCCTTATTGCCTCTTACAGCTGATAATGGGTTGTGATGCCTCTGAAAGTTGACAACTGGGTCCTCAGAGAGGGAACATAAGAAGAGCCATGCTGGATCAGGCCAAAGGCCCATCTAGTCCAGCTTCCTGTATCTCATTATGTACCAGCCAAATGTGTCTGGGAGTGCACGAGACTAGATCTCTGTCTCCTGATACCACTCTCCTTCATCTGGCCCTTGAAAAACCCTGATTTTAAGCCTTGAGATTACACATCTCTATCATGGTTTGTAACCTGTGATGGACTTTTCCTCCAGGAATCTGTCCAATCCTCTTTTGAAGGCATCCAGGCCAGATACCATCACCACATCCTGTGGCAGGGAGTTCCACAGACTAACAACATGCTGGGTTAAAAAAAAATTATTTTGTCTGTTCTTACTCTCCCAACCCTCAATATGAGTGGATGTCCCCTAGTCCTGGTATTTTGTGAGAGGGAGAAGAGTGTCCCTCTATCCACTTTACTCATGCCCTGCATTATTTTGTACGTCTCAATCATATCCCCCCTCAGGCGCCTTTTTTCCAGACTAAAGAGCCCCAGATGTTTTAGTCTTTCCTCATAAGGGAGGTCCCCTAGCCCAGTAATAATCCTAGTCGCTCTCTTCTGCACCTTTTCCAGCACCACCTTTTCCAGTTCCACAGTCTTCCTATGAAGTAAAAGAAAGCTTTGGTAGAAGCGTAGGCTTCCCCCCCTCCTTTCACCCATTCATATCAGTCCCATAAAACAAGGACGGTGTCATGATTCTGAACCGCTATATATTGATCTCACCAACACATCCCCATCTCTCTCTTTTTTAAAAAAAAATGTGTGCAGAAGCCATAGTGCAAAGTAACCACATGCTACGGGAGCGCTATCAGGAGTTCCTGCAGTTCCAGGCTTCCCACAGAGAGGAGAAGGAGTTCCTCATGCACAAGTTCCAGGAGGCTCGACTTGTGGTGGAAAATTTGCACTTGGAACGGAGCAGGCTGAAAAAGCAGCTGGAACAGGCTGTCCAGGAACTGGAGCGACTAAAGCTGAAACTGGTAACGGGGAGGGGGGGAGGAGGACAACAAACATTGGATAAGGGTGCCTTTAGCTTTTTAAGGGCGATGCTGGAGATCCTCTGTCCCTGACCATTCTTAGATAAAGTTCTCAAAGACAGAGGGAGCCTAAGAAAGAAATGGACACCAGTTAGATGATTTTTTTTCTCTCTTTACTGAATTTATTTTTATTTTTGGCCACAGTCAACTTCCCAGACATTTTCCTCCCAGCCAGAGCATTCCGAAGCACAAGAGGAGCCAGACACGGTCACCTTGACTCAAGACGCGGATGTGCTTGCTGTGGTAAGGGCCGGGGGCAATGCATCCATCTAGAGCAGTGGTTCTCAGCCGGTGGGTCCCCAGATGTTCCTGGACTGCAACTCCCAGAAGTCTTCATCACTAGCTGAGCTGGCCAGGATTTCTGGGAGTTGCAGTCCTGGAACATCTGGGGACCCACCGGTTGAGAGAACCACTGATCTAGAGCAGCTTTCTCCAAAACTAGATGGTCTCCAGTTAATTTGGAACTTCAACCATTCGCGTCACTCCTAGCAAGTAGCAGCCATACTGGCCGGGCATGGTGAGAGCTGTAGTCATGGTATTCCATCTTTTGGACACCAGATCGAAGAAGTCTCCATTTTAGGAGTTCTACATTCTGGGCTTTGAATGTGATGAATTCTGCTCACCTGGAGAAAGGTGGGCAAGAAGAGAGGAACTTCCTTTTCTAAAATTGGCAGATAAGCTGATGGAGCTAGGCCAGGCTTCCCAACCTGGCCTTTCTCCAGGTGAGCACCATTAAGGTGACCTCCTGGCAGGTGAAGATTTCTGGGATTTGGAGTCCAAAACACCTGAGAGTTATAGTCATCTGAAAGATGCCAGGTTGGGGAAGGATGAGTTTGGTGCACAGGTAAACTTGAAAGCTGGAAGTGAAGAGACAACTTATATAACTGTACCTAACAGTATTTTCATGTCCTGGTGCAGTTTCATAGCTTATAGGCCAGTATGTGGCATCAATCATCCTTCCAGAACCTTTTTTTTTGGCCTCCCAGGCCTTACAGAGCCTCTCATTCAATCACAAGCAAAAGTGGCCAAAAGTTTTTTCTCCCGGAAGTCTTAGGGATCATGATTTTCACTCTGCTCCCCAAAAGAAAAGACAACAAAGTAAATTCAGAAGCACCATTTCTGGAATTTCTTGTTTACTTTTTTTAAAAGTCAATTTCTGGCCCCAGTATGGTCTGGGTTGGGTTCAAAACATCGTCACAGAAGCCCACTGAGATTGCATCAGACTGTGCTTGAACTTCGGGGTCCGGTGGGATTGGGTTGCTTTAGAATTCCACCCCCCCCCCCTGCAACTTTCTTTTCCCCTTTCCAGGCCCTGGAGATGCCACAGCAAAGAAGAGGACATCTGGAGGAGGATTTGAAGGCACTTCAGGAAACCAATGAGGCTTTGCAGAAAGAGAAGCTAGCCTTGCAAGCAGAGATCAGTGCACTGAAACAAGCAGCCAAGGCCACATTGCCTGTAGAAGAACCCGAAGGAATGAGTAAAGTGAATGTAGGCGGCGGGAGCATCATATGAATATGGGCTGGGCCAAGGGCAGGGAGTGGGGATAATGCTCAGGTAGGGCTCCCAGTAACAGTAAAATGGAGTACAGTAATCCCCCGCCTGTTGCAGGGTTTAGGAACCCGATCGACAGTAATGGAAAATCTACAATATGTGAATGTTGGGTCAAGTCAGGACTGGGGGGGGGGGGCTCTTGCATTTACCTGAGGCCTGTGGCTGCCCCGAACAGGCCTCCGATGGGCTTTCCAGCGATCCGGAAGTCACTTCCGTTTTTTCTGGAAATGACTTCCAGTTTGCTGGAAACCACTTCTGGGCCCTCTGACAGGCCTGAGAAGCCCGTTGGAGGCAGTGCCAGGCCTGGGGTAAGTGCAAGAGGCCTCAAACGGGCTCAAGCAGCTTACCCGAGGGGTCCTTGCCTTTCATATACTGCAGTCTCGCAATATAGCGGGACCACAGTATATGAACCATGAAAAGGCAGGAGATGACTGCATGAGGAACAGCAACTGGAGCCGGTAAGGTTGAGCTCATGATGTTCTCTGGTTCCCTTCGTAGGAGAATGGGCTTCTAGTAGAGCGTCCCTTGGAGTTGGAGTACATGCAGAGGTCAGGAGACCGGTAAGTTGCATGGGAGGGGAAAGCAGAGAAAGTGACCTTCATAGACCAAACTTGGTGGGTTTGTGTGAATTTTTATTTTAGTATTTCTAAGATTTATGCGCTACTTTTTTAAAAAAAAAATCACATTATTTGGATGACATATAAAAAAGAAAATAAAAATGCAACAAAATAAGTAATGCGGGGGGGGGGAGCAGCTAAAGTGCCTTAAATGTAAAAGAAGTATATGGACCAGGCTAAAACAATTCTGTGGACATTTAAAGCTTGTGGGGGTGAGGGTGGAATGGAAGGATGCTGTTTGTCAACAGGCAAGTTCTGGAAGGAGCGTATGCTAAAGATACGATGCCAGCACTGAAAAGGACCTTTTCCTAGTGTCCTCTTGTTCTGATAGGTGGTTGGGAAACATGGAGAAGAACTTCCGATGATGACCTTAAAATGGTAGTCTTATTCCATCCAGGATACTTCTAGTTTGCAGGCCATGGATGGGGAGTGTCCAGCCTTCAGAAACTAAAGGACCGCAGCTGTCTCTCTCTTGCTTTTGACCAGAGTGGCTATAGGGCTGATAGAAGCTGTAGCCAATAGCATGTGGAGGGCCACATGTTCTCCATTCTTTCTCATGTTGTATTTGACATTACAAATGTGACTTCAATTTGGGGGGGGGGAATTCCCAGTCCCACAATTCACCCAGAATCCCCCAGGCAGAAATCTGGGAGATGGGGGGGCCTAAAGACAGAGGATGACTAAGAAGCTTTCCATACTGCCTTTGCTCCCATCTGGGTGATTCTACTTTGGGGGAAAAAGCTGCTCTGGTGCTCCCTGGGAAGCGCAAGGCTTTATGGACGGAGTCGTCTCTTTGCCTAATAGGCTGTACAGAGGGGCCGCCTCTCCCAGAACCACCCAACTGATGAGGCCTTGCATCTTTGCATCAGGGTGCTCTCTTGCTCAAAATTGATTAAGGTGTTTGTTTACGTGTAAAGATTGATGCCACGAAGCAGGCAATCAAGAGGTTTTTGCCAGGTCACAACATGCATTCTGTCTTCGCAGAACGAGTCCTGGTGAAGAGGAGGCGCAGCAGCTCTACAAGAAGCTGAAGGAGGCAGAGGACGAGTAAGTTTGTGACGTTGTGGCATTCATTACCAAAAATTAATATAGGCACACAGCCATTAATTCCCCCCCCAAAGGCCATATGGAAAGATCCACGAACCTGGATGATAGTGGAACGAGGAGGGATAAAAATGATAGCGCCCGGATGAAAGGTTCACAGCTGCCACAGAGACAGGAGTTCATTGCTGAGTGATATAAATTTGTGGTTCTTAAGAACTGAATTGAAACTGATGGGATGGCCAGGGTTTCCATGTGTTCTGTTATTACCACCCCCAGGAATTCAATCCTTCGTCAGCAGCTGACATTAGCCAGGGAGGAGCTGGGCCGCATGGCCGCCCGGGAGCAGGAGACCCAGCAGCAGCTGCAAACGCTTAGCAAGCAGCTAGAGGTAATGGTGCACCCCAGCTCCTTGGCTGGGGACGTCCTTTCCCTCCCTGCCCCTGCCCTGGCCCCAAGTGGAGGCTCCTGACGGTCTCCACTCAGAAAGACTCACCGTTTCCATCCTTTTCCTATCACAGCAAGTTGGGGAAGACCGGGTCACTGTAAAGGCCCAGGTGACGTCCCTGCTGGGAGAACTCTCGGAGAGTCAAAAGCGACTGGATACCTCCATAGAGGAAAAGAGAGAGCTGGAGGAGAGGTGAGAGCCATCCGGGAGCCCTGTATGGTTTGGTGGTGTTGCTGGCAGGTGGTTGGAGGGGGGGGGTCTTTTTGCTTGCAGTGATGCAGACACTATGCCACAATGACCTGAGACCACTCTGGGCCAGGGAAGTTGCCTCCACTGCCTCCTCTCGTCTGGTACCCTGACTTCAAACCAGAAGAGAGATGGGGATAACCCTTGTGCTGCCAAGGGATTGTGCTCGTTCAGTACCGAAGGTCCCTAAATTGCCCTGATTAGAACACATTAGCTGCTTGAATGCCAAAGACAGAGCTTTTCTGAAATCTGGGTGAAGCTGCCACTCATTTTGAAATCCTACAGCAGACAGGTTCAACTGCTCCTTCTTGTCGGCAGCTGTAACAAGACATCGGTCAGCGCTTCTGGCCCTCCCGCTTGTTTTTAGGTTTTCTGTACATTGGCAACAACAACAACAACAAAACAATGGGAGAAGATGGTGTGGTGTCGGAGAGGCTTCTTTGATAGTTCCACTGCAGACCCTTGCGCTGCTGAAGAGGTATAGGCAGGTCGCTTCTTCAGAAGCGCAAGCAACTGCGATGGAAAGACCAGAGAGCCCTCCGTCAGCATGCACTTCTGCAGATGTGGCACACTTTCCATACGAAGCCACAGACGAGGGTGAGGGCAGCAGCGAGCCTTCTGCAGAAGAAGACACACAGAGTTGTGTGGAAAACCTGAGCCAAACCTTGCTGGATCTGGTGTTCTCATGGTACACGCTTTGGGAGGGTGGCAGTGATGTACGTTCCACTTCAGAACTGAGGTTTGGTACATAAAAAGGCTAAATGGAGGGGGGTTGTGCCGTATTCTACAGGGTCCGTAATGCCGGCGAACGGCTCCAGCAGCTTGAAAGGGAGGCGGAAGCCCGCGCCAAGCAACACAGCGTACAAGTGGATCAGTTGCGGCTGCAGGTTCATAACTTGGAAACGGCCCTGCGCGTCGAGCGGCAGAGCGCCACGGAGGAAAAGTGAGTACAGAAGCGGGAGAGGCCGGACCAAAGGGAAACAGAGGGCACCCCTGCTCTCGAGAGCCTTGTGACATGTTCCTGTCGTCTGATCTATTTTCCCCTTCTCTACGCAGGAGAAAACTAGCCCAGCTGCAAGTGGCTTACCATCAGCTCTTCCAGGAATATGATGCCCATATCAAAGCCAGCCTGGAGAACGAGAAGCGGAGCAAGGTTGGAGAAATGATGCAGGTTTATGAAAGAAAGTGGAAAATGGGTGGCAGCGCCATCAGATTCCCCTTGCTTTTGAGGAAGAGATGGAGGAAGACGTGTGCAGAAAAGATCTACTTGTGTATATTTGTGCCTTGCATTTCCATGAGCATGAGTGTCAGGTCCCTTCCAGAGCCGGACTCAGAAACGGGTTAAGGTCAGAGGAACCCGCAGATGCTTCTGCAGATCCTCCAGCAGCTGAGTCCGATAGTGATTTATCTGTCTCAGGAGAATCCTCCTCCCCGGCAAAGACTCACAGCTAAGAAGAGAAGAGATATAGTGGTACCTTGTATAACGTAATTAATTTGTTCCAAATCAAATTACGTTATACAAGTTTTCCGTTATACAAATTCTAATTTCCCATAGGAATGCATTGAAACTGGATTTAATCCGTTCCAATGCGTTCCAATGGCGCTAGGTTTTTTTGGGCGAGGGGGGGCGGGCGGGTGGTGGACCCCCGTGCAGGTGCCAGGTAAGGGTGCCCCTCCCCGGCTCACCCCCCCTCCGTGTCTGCCGCCCCTCCTCTCCCCTCCCTCCTTCCCTCTTTCCCCAGGCAGCCGCAGGTGGTCGGGCGGAGGTGGCCACGGGGGTGGGGGGAGGGGTACACTGCGCCGCTTGGCCTGGGGTGGGGGGCTTCGGCAGGACCGCGCCGGGAATCCCCCCCGCTCACCTGCACCCGGCGGCTTTGGAGGCAGCGAGGTGCTCGGCTGTCAAGGGGGCACCGGGTGGCCCAGAGAGGCTGCCGCTGGCCAGCCTTCCTCTCCTGCTCCTCCTAGGGGGGCCTAGGTCTGCCCCCACGGTCCATGCCGCCCGTGCCGCCGCCGCCGCCCCTTCATGTCTGCTGCCGCACATGTGGATCCCCTCACCGCCTTCACCCGCTTCCAAAGCAGGCGCGCGCCCGCGCTCCAGCACGCCCGAGTGACGGGGGGAAAAAAGGCGCCCGAGAGGGAGGGGTCTCGGCTGGACACACCAGCGGCTTCCCCCACCTCCGCCAGGGAGGGAAAAAGAGGGCGAGCCCGGCACACGGGAAAGCCCCGCCGTTGAGCTGCGCGCTTGCCCTCGTCCTCCGCGCCTGGCTCCCTCCCGCCTCGACAGGCGCCTCCGCCGGGCGCAGCCTTGGGAGGGGCGGCCCGGGCCGGCGGGGCCGACAGAAGGCGCTCCGTGGAAGACACGAGGGCGGCCTGCAGCCCCCCCCGTCCCGGTGCTTTTCACCACTTACTGCGGGGCGCCGTTGCAGGATCCTCCTGGCCCTGCCTGGGTCCCCATCTCCCCGCCTCCGCTGCCCACCTTCCCTGACCCTCTGCTGCAACTCCGCCGCTGCCGCCCTCTGCTGCCAGGTAAGGGCACCCCTCCCTGGCTTGCCCCCCTCCATGCCTGCCGCCCCTCCCTTCCCCTCTTTCCCCGACCACCCCCTGTCCTCTTCCCAGGCGGCCGCAGGTGGTGGACGGAGGTGGCCGCGGGGGGGGATTTTTTTTTTGTTGTACACATTTTTCGTTGTACAAACCCTCCGTTATACGAGGGTCTACTGTAAATCACTGGAGACTCGGAGGCATTTACGTTCACATAGCCCAGAGTTTTAGCAGAATGAGAGGGTTTACAGGGATGGGTGGTGCCCTCTTGGGACCATAAATCAAGCATTCAGGGCTCAGGCTACCTTTGTGGGAGCAAACTGTCAGACCTCACACACAGACGAGGTCCAAGCTTTACTGAGAACTCAGGGTGAAGCCCAACACAGCACAGGTTCAGGGTTAGCAGAGTTCAAAGGCAGGCAGCACACGGTGAGGGCAAGCCTTAGCGACTTGTTGCTCCCACCCGTGTGCCTTGTTCCTGTATTCCCGAAGGTCTGTTTCTGCTCGGCTCGACTTCGGATCTCATCTCTAGGCTCTGAATTCTTCTGCTCCCTGGATTTGGCGTAAGCATCTGTTGCATACCAGTTTTCAACCTTGGACTTTGTATCTTGTATTTTGCTTAGCTATCAGAGTTGGCGGATGTCTTTGCTGCCTGCCTGCCTTTGAACTCTACTAACCCTGAACCTGTGCTGTGTTGGACTTCACCCTAAGTTCTCGGTAAAGCCTGGACTTTGTGTGTGAGGTGTGACAATGAGTGCCATCTATATCTCTTGTGTTCTCCTCAGGGCCTGGATCTGCAGGCTGCTGAACTCTCTCAACAATTACAGCAGGCTGAGGAGGCTTTGGTGGCCAAGCAGGAGCTGATTGACAAGCTGAAAGAGGAGGCAGAACATCACAAAACTATCATGGAGACCGTGCCGGTACTCAAAGCACAGGTGAGTCGACGACGGTGGCATCTCTGTATAGCAGCCATCCAGGAAGAGGCGCGGAGGTGCCCAAAGTCAGCATCAGAAGTAAGTGCCATCCGATCCTCCCTGCCCAGGCCGAGATCTACAAGACGGACTTCTTGGCAGAGCGTCAGGCTCGTGAAAAGCTCCACGAACAGCGAGAGGCTCTGCTAGAGCAGCTTGCACAACTGCAGAGAGATAATGAAAAGTTGAAGGCAGATTCTGAGGGTGCCAGTCGGTGAGTAGGTAGTGAATGGACTGAACATAACACACTCCCCTGGAATATAGTCATTTATTGCTCAGCCACAAGGATGCTCCTTGTGGTCAGCTTTTGATCATGGGAAAGTTGAAACAGGGCCTATAGCAGGACGTCCTGCCCCACAACTGACCCTTTCCAGGGAAGATGCTAGTACTAAAAACTACTCTTGAGCTGTGCTCTCCCTTCCCCAAACAGGGCTCTGATGGAAGAAATGAGAAATCGCCATTCAGAAATGCGTCCTCCTCCTCAGCCAGCAGGTGAGTGTTGGAGCTGAATACCCCACCAGGAACTGATATCCATGGAATATTACCTGTGAATATTAACTTTTTCTATGGCGTTCATAATCAATTGCCTTTCTTATACTTGACCTGCCTCATGAATTTATCCAAGCCAGTTAACTCGATGAGTTGTGGCACTGAACTGCATACAACTCACCATTTGTCAGTCCTAAATCTATGGGTAAATATGACCCGAGATCTAGTATTCTTCTCGTTTTTGTGCACTTTTTTAAAAATACACATACCTTGAAAATAAACTTCTTTAACTTGATCTGTACCAGGGAAAGTTCTCTTAACCAGCTACTGAAGCAAAAGGAGTGGTAAATATGAACCAGCAAATTTTATCATGGCTTGGGGCAAGGTTTACTGTTGGCAGGCAGAACTGGGATTCTTTCTGTAACTGTGATGGGGACAGTTCTTCTGGGAGGACTTGGCACAACTGCAACCTCTTGAATGTTGCCCTCTTTTGAGCTCTTGTTAGTTTTTGTTGGAGATGTGGGCGGCCAGCATCGTACCAATAGGTCTCCGCCACAAATATTATGATACAAGAAATTTAATTTCAATTACCTTTCCTGATTCCTAGGATAGAAATTGTTTTTAATTTTTGACCTTGCTGTTTCTTTCTTGGTGGGTTCATGCGAGATCAGACCTCATCCATCTCTGCGAAAGTAAGATATTTTCCGGTTGAGCAGCCTTGTTATAGTAGTTACAGGGAGCCTCATTTGTCACTTGGTTACATATTTACATTTGGAGATGCCTCCCAAGATCCCTTTTCAGTTTGCTCTTCCTTTTCACTAGTTTTCACTAGTGTGACTAAATTCTTATCTCCAAATGTAGATGTTACTGATGGCTTTTCATCCAGGAACAAGTTAAACAGTAGTGGTCCACAGTACATAGATTGGCAGCTGCTCAAGGCTTGCTTCTCTGCATTACATCCAGGCTCCCGTTTTACCCAATTACTAATCCTGAGAGGATCTGCCCTATTATCTCCCGCCTAAGTTCCCTCTGGAAACTCAAGCCTTTGATAAGAATTTTGCTCAAACCTCTTTTTAAGCAACAGTTATACAATGTCACTTCACTTCATCGGCATGGTTACTAAAACATTCTTCTTTTGGGATTAGTACCCTGACGGCTTTCCGGTCTTCTGTGACTGTAATCATCATGGAGCTTGCGGCCTTGGGTAACCCAGGTCTTCCCGAACTGCAGCTCACAGAAACTTGGGCTGGTGGAGCTGGTGGTGAAGGCTTCTGGGAAATGCGGTCCGCAAGAACACTTGGGTTGCCCAAGGTTGGGATTCCACTGCCCGAGATGTTACTGGGATTGCAACACTGAGCACCATTAGCTATGTTGTGTAGGGCTAGTAGGACATGGAGAACCACAGGTTGTCTAATACTTCTTGAAGCTTTGGCAGAAAGCGACAGCTGTGAACAAAAGGTTGGCCGTCAGTGTTTCCTAGGAAGGGAAGGAGATGCCAGGATTTGACTTCTGCTTGTTAACCCATCCTTCCTTGTCATTCCAGCTTTTATGATGGGTGCCAATACATTCCATCCCCCGATGATCACAGGACACAGACAAAACATGGCGGATGAACAGCCTCAATACAGCTGCCCCAAGTGCCAGTACAGAGCTCCGGACATGGACACGCTACAGATCCATGTCATGGACTGTATCCAGTGAGACTGATGAAGGAAGGAAGGAGGGAGGGTTCCCGTCTGTGATGTGCTTCTGCTGCATTGCCCGACACAGGACCGGTGGTTCAGATGCTGAGAGAGAAAGGATCCTGGAACATGGATCATGGACTATAATGCCCCCACCCATCTATGTAATTAATTTTCCTCCTATGAGAATGATTGAGCCTGTTGCTGTCCTTCTTCAGGGCCCGGCTACCCTAGCCATGGGAAAAGGGGATTTGCACTATTCAATGTTTGTATGAAAGGATGCCAGATATCTGATCTGTGTGGTATGTCAGTTAGGCAGGGAAGTGGACCTCCCTTTTTTGCAGCCAAGTACTGATATATCCTTCAGTAGCTTTCTTTTTCATTGTGAAAAGAGAATTCCCCTCTTCTCGATACAGTTGGATTGTCCTTGCTTCCCAGGTTAGAGAAGGAATCCTCCAGGTCTGCCCTAACTGTGCCTTAAACATTTCTTCAGCCAAGCTGTGATAAGGCAGACCATGTACGGCCTTGTACAAAGAGGGGAGGGACGGTTGTCTAAGAGCTGCTCTGAGAGTTGAGACTGCTTGTTGTGCACTCACGCTGCAGTATGAAGAGCCACTGTGTGTCTGATTATTTTATCTCGTCAATTAAAGCCAAATTCAAGATCAACAATGACTTTCCTACTTCTGCCAGGCACTTCTATCAGGGGTGTCCAAACGTTTTGCAAGAAGGGACAGATTTGGTGAGGTGAAAATGTGTGTGGGTCCGACCATTCAGCCGTACTTGGCCCCCGGGCCAGGCTTTGGTCAGACCTCTAGGTCATGCAAGGAGGTGGGGAGGACGCTGCAGCAGTGGAGCCGGGGGCAGGTAGACTAGGCAGGTGGCTGGGAGGACAGAGGGAGGCAGGGGAGGGCAGGCAAACCATAAAACTGCAAGCTGAAGTCCCCATCTGATATGATGGGCC
Organism: Phrynocephalus guinanensis; assembly: GCA_037367245.1. NCBI lineage: Eukaryota > Metazoa > Chordata > Lepidosauria > Squamata > Agamidae > Phrynocephalus > Phrynocephalus guinanensis. Next base: position 159,819,066 of record CM074734.1, read on the forward strand.
AGCTGGTGGGGATTTGTGGCAGGCTGAGCCAGTGGGGAGAAGAGGTTTTGGGCCACTCGAAATTTGAAAACGGGCCACATTAGGCCCCTGGGCCTGACTTTGGACATGCCTGTCTTATATGGTTACAACCTGAAAGTACGCCATCCTTCTGATGCCCCGTACTCACTGTAGAAATCAACTTTTTATTATTACTGTATTAACGCAATCACCAATAATTTACAACCGAAAGGACAATCCATGAAGCTGAGCTTGGTGCTACTCCTCTAGGGCTCCTCGGCTCCTCCAAGGCCACAATGGGCTTTTAAAGGAGGTGCTTCATGAAAGAGGAGAGAGACCTCCAGCCCAGCCAAATGGCTTTTTAAATGACCCACCTTCCTTTTGGACCAGCTGCTCAGTCTGACCAAAAAGCTGCGTGAGTTCACGAACAGGCAGAATTATTTCAATAAATAATTCAAGTTACTATCTTCTTTAGATCAAACAGTGCTAAGCAATTTACCTGCTTGCAGGAAATGGCTTCAAAAAGTAATCGCATCGCCAATTAACAGGGAGAAATGAGCCATCAAAAAGTAAGAAGATTGGGCTCTGGGAATCACAGGGCCGGAACGGAAAGCAAGGGCACCCTGATCCGGGACACCAGCATGCTGCGCTTTTCATGCCTTTAACCTAGAGTGGGCAGAAGAAAGCCATTCTGCCACCTCACGAGGCTGCTTCAGGGCTGGCACTGGAGTTGTTATCCTGAGGGGAGGCACTGGCCCCACGAGGGGTCACTTCAATGATGCGGGGCTTGTCAATGATGCGGGCTGTCTGGTTGCCCTTCTCCACAATGCCAATGATCCAGGCTTGGTGTCCTTCCCCATATTTGGGAGACTTGATTTCAGCACAGAAGCGGGCAGCCTGTTCCCGTGGCAGACAGATCAGCAGACCACCTATTAGAAAACGAAAGCAAGGAACTCACAGATGTCAATTCACTCCAGTAGTTTCATTTACTGTAGCCCTACAACAAGCGAAGGTAAATTTCCAACTTGGAGTCTACTTGTTGACTCAGAGACAATGAAATCCTAAAGACATATACTTGGAATGAAATAATTCTGAGCCCCATAATTTGTTTTCAGTAAAACACGTCGTAGTGCACACAAAAATCTAAAACTGGTTATCCCAAGTTTTCATTTCAGTAGAATGATTTAGGCCTGTGTTGTTTTACTATTGCTAGGGAGTTACAAAACACTGATCACACAGAGATGTACCAAAAGATGCCAATTTATCCCCTCCCCTAGGCCATCTATCTTACCAGATGTTTCTGGGGACGTTCCTTGCAGGAGTTTAGACCGGTTGCCACATGCTTTGCTGATGGCAGCCATTTTGGCAATGATGGGGAGGTTGTGGATGACAAATGACACCTCGCAGCGCTGCTGTTTTGCCAAGTTCTGGGCATGGCCCAGAATCCCAAAGCCTGTAATGTCGGTGGCTGCATGAGCGTTGAAAGTGTGCATCAGGCTGGCCGCTGAAGGGGAAAAAAAGAACATTCAGAGGCACACGTGATGGCCAGTCATGCATACAGCAGCTCTCGACTAACTATGACCTAGTATATAACTGATATATATAGGCAGGATCATCATATAGGGTCAGTTTTAGCTTCCTAGGAGCCAGTGTGGCAACAGCTTCCTGGCAGAGGCTAAACTATGAATATGTGAGCTTTTATCTGGTCTTAGGCAGTGACATTTGCATGGTATGATTCCAAACTACTTTTTGCAAGTATATGTAATCAGTTTTCTTTAACCGCTGATGCTATTTGTAGTTCAATACAGATTTATCAAGTAATTTTGCTGCATTTTAAAGACTTGGGCTACATAACACCCCACCAGTAACTTTTACTGGGAAGGGGGAGAGTATGGCTGCTGTCTGCGGAAATGACACAGGCCTAAACACAAGAATTCCGTTAATGCTATACATTTGAACACATTTTCTCCTTTTCTGGAGGAGGACAGCAGTGAGATCAAAAGTCAGAAAACTCAGTTCATTACAACGGCCCTTTACAATGGCATTGGGAGTACAAATGCGATTAACCTCAGAAGTACATGTAAGAATGGACAACTAATTTAACACATTCATTATTACAGTACAACTGCCGTATCCACGGGGGATTGGTTCTGGGACCCCCTGCAGATAGTGAAATCCGTGGATAAGAGCAAACACTCTTATCTGAGGATAATGGTGGTGGGAGGGGTGCCAGGGTGCAAGTTTTTGCCCCAATACTTCCCAAATGGCAAGGAGAGAATCAAGTTTTTCCCCCCGTTCTCCTTGCCAATCGGCTGTGGCAAGGAGGAAAAGAAAAAACCTTTATTCCCTCCTTGCTGCCGCAGAGATGGCAGCAGCAAGCAGGAGAGAAAATTAAATATAAAACTTACTGCCCCAATGCCCGCCACCCTCCTCCTCACCGCCGCCACCACAGGCGAGTCAGGCACCCTCCAGAGGGGTGGAGTGGGGACTCACCTGGCCAACTGGCCTTTTGAACTTCAGGGTCAGGTCCCAGACAGCGGATTGGAAGTTTTGAACTTCCTGCTCAAACTTCTGATCTGTCACCCCGCCTCACCCCTCTGGAGAGTGCCTGGCCCGAGGGCGGTGATAGGGGCCCAAAAATAAAAATAAAAATAAAATAAATATATAAAAACACCACTGCCAGCCAGGCACTCTCCGGAGGGGTGAGGTGGATCGGGACCTGAGTGGAAAATTCAAAGTCCCCCCATCATCCTTCCAGACTGGCCTGTGGTGGTGGCGGCGGTTGTAAGTTTTATTTTTAATCCCACCCACCCACCCAGATCACCAACGGCGGATAACTGAATCCACGGTTAGTGAATCAGCAGATAAGGGGATCGTACTGTACAAGTATTCTCATTCTATCTTTTGGAAGGTGGCTCAGTTCAAAATATTCAAAAAAACCGTCTGAATATTTTAATAAACTCCAGCTGACGTAAAAGCAGGCACAGCACCTTTCATCACAACAGCATCCTTCATTTGAGTGCCAAAGGAAATAGGTGTCAAAGCTCACCCTTCGGCTCCTTACCTGTTCTGTTTAGCATGGCCATACTAAACATGGCTTCTTGATAGGCTAGCTCAACATCTTCTCTGGTAACGACCAGCTTAATCTTATTCCACCGTTCTGGCTGGAACAGAAAGGACAAGAGTTTGGAGACGGCTCAGAAGTTCTCTATTATTATTCAGCAGCAAATTCTGGAACCTTTGTCCCATCGAACAAGTCAGTACAGAACACTGATAATATTCTTAAGACCAGATCACTGTGTACGTTGCTTTTGCTCTACATCATATAAGTTCTTATCTGTATGCTTTCCACTTTTATTTGCAATAGATAATACAGGCGCACAAGAAAGAGAATACAGTGGTACCTTGTATAAAGGAATTAATTTGTTCCAAATGAAATTATGTTAAGCAAATTTTCCTTTATACACATTTCCCATGAGAATGCATTGAAAACAATGATCCCATGTTTATGTTGTACAGATTCACCCCATAGGTGATTATGTTAAGCAAATTTCCCATATCTCCGAAATTTTTATGTTGTACAAATTTTATTTTATACAAACTGTTTCTTATACGATGGTCCACTGTATTCTGAAGTTCTTCTGCGGCTGGAGGTCAATGTTCAATTTACCTCTGTTTAGTGCCAATACTTCCCTGCTCATCCTCCTTCCTCTACAATAGAGTTCCCTTTCTCCTAACACCACAGGAAGGGACAGAAAGGGTTGTCTCTCACCCATGGGTTCCCCACAGGCAAACACTTACATTATCCAGCCACTGGTGAGCATTTACAGCCACTTGAGTCCCGAGTGGCTTGGTCAGCACAAGGACATCGCCTGGAATGGCACTGTCTGGCCTAGAATGAAAATGAGTAGGGTCTCAAAGCTTTGGTTCCAATTGAATTACATATCTATCCCTCTGAAGCAGAATAATCAGGACCACTCCCAACAAGACAGAACATACAGTAGTTCATATTCTACAGCAATAAAAATAGCCTCAATATTGTTTAAGAGAACTGTAACAAGTTTTTTTTAAAAAAACTTACAATTAAGATCCTTTCAAGATTATCAAAAAAATAAAACTCCTTCTACTAGTGGAGTTAGTAGAAGATCAAACTACAAACAGTGATCTTATATCAGAATGAGAATTTTCTTTCAGTACCCAGAAAATAGAAGATATGATAAAATACACTAGGCATAATAAACATTTTCATGTGCACCTGGAAACTCCCAGTTTTACAGCTGAAACTCAAAAAACAGAATATTGGGCAAATGTTCATTTATTTCAGTATGTCAACGCAAAAGGTGAAACTAATATATGAGATAGACTCATTACATGATGTCATGTAATATTCTAATTTTCTGAGAGTGAGAATGTGCAGTTTTCATAAACTGTACACCATAATCATCACAATTATACAAAAGTAAGGCTTGACAGATCTTGCTTTGCATGTAATGAGCATATCTCATATATTAGTTTCACCTTTTGAGTTGACTTAGTGAAATACAGTAAATGAACATTTGCATGATATTCTAATTTTCCGAGTTTCACCTGTATTTTCTTGTGATTATACCTTCTCTCTCCCCCCCCCCCAAGTTACTGTGTGAAAGCTAGGACTAGAAACAGCTTAATCTGATAATGTGTGAAGCCAGGTGGCAGAGTCACCCCCTCCCAAGGAACTTATGAACAAAATATCAGCCACCACATCTTCCAGGTCCAAGACATATTTTGTAAGAAAAAGCCAAATCACAGCTACTTTTAAGATACTTGGGAATGTGCCTCTTTCGCATTAGGGGGATAGAAGCAATTCTACTATCCAAGCACTTGGCAAACAAACCACAGCACATTTACAAGACTTACCTTGCATTTCCTGCTAGGGAAAGGTCACCTGGCTAAGCTCCCAACAGGCACAGTGAATACAAAAGTTAGGAGCAAATATCTGTTTCTACACAGCACCCGAAACTGGGTACAAAGAGGTGGGGTGGGGTGTAACACTGACAAAAACCCTTCAGGCTCCTCGGGAATGACTCATTATCCATTTATCTCCAAAGATGGAACTTTGTCTACCTGCTCCACAACCAGACAAGACCACCATAAGTCTAGATTCCACAGAAAATGGTATGACAAGGGAATAGACATAACACCACCACCACCACCACCACTTCAGATCAATGGTCTCCTACCTATTCAGGAAAACAAGGTCCAGAATTTATTGATGCATGCACTACTAGGCTATTCATGGGTTAGAACATCCCCTATGGCTATTGGGTCCTAATGACCCAACAATAACATTGAAATTTCAGCTAACGATAACTACCCTCTGGGTTTTCAACACCAGACCTGAATTCATCACCTCAGGCAGAAAGAATGATGGTTCATCAGCAGGATCCGAACTTGGATACTGCACAAACATTCAAGACTGACACACGGACACAGGAAGCCTGCAGAGAGAGATGCTGTAATCAAGACTATCAAAAAGTCTAACACTCTACTATGCTAGTGCTGATCCAGGTACCAAGGCAGCTTGGAAAGACTTAATTCCACTAATGTCTCAATAATATGAGTCAGTCCTGTTCACTCACAGGGTATTACACCCAATTCTCAAGGAATTTCCCATCAGGACTACCTGCCAGTTAGCTCTGCTTATTTTCAGTGGCACACTACGTTATGCTTGTTCTGTCCACTCTTTTTGTCTCTACAGAATCATCATAGACGTGGTTTGGTAACCACAATGACTTTTATTCTGGAAGAACCAAAAAAGGTTGTCCAGCTTCTGCACCCAAGTTTTGTCCTGAAAATGTTAGAAATACATAAATTAAATTGTTAAATCTAGCTCAATGATGTTGTATTCAGCTCTCATTTTTACCTGAGACACTACAGTTTAGCAAGCAACCGTTGCCCCATAATTGTCATGGTAATACAGTTAACCTGCAAACACCTCTATTGTCCCATAAATTAAACATCTTAAACTCCATCCTACTTGAGATCACTGTACTCACAGGATGAATTCATTTGGCTGGCAAACAACTGTTGCCACCCCGCCAACAATGATCCAAGGATTCAAGACTGTCTGCCCTCCAGTTACTGAAGTTCCACCATCTTCTGCTGCATCTCGGAAGCCCTTGATTATCAGTGGCATGATTTTCTCCCGCTCCTGGATAAAAAGGTATAGCCAAGGCTTCAGGTAACAGCTTGTAATAATCATCAGGCTGCTTTTGGGTTGCTCTCTCTGGGACAGTTAGGACAATTTCCTGCTGGCGTGCTTCAAAGCAAAATGGATCTACCAAACACTGGCTAGTCATCATCATTATCATTGTTCTAGAAGTGCCCACCTGGAAGGGACCCTGTGGATAATCAAATCCAGCCGCTGTCAAGGAGGCGCAGTGGGGAATTTAACTCCCAACCTCTGGCTTGGCAGCCAGGCACTTGCAAAGTGTGTCTGGAAGCTGACTGCTAGTCTGAAAGTACATGGATTCCGTTCAGCGATTAAGGAAGCTAACTATGTTTGATATCCAAAACTGACAAGCCATGGTTTAAAAGTAGCCAAAAGTTTTATTTGAAAATATTAAACCAATTACCTGTAAGTAAGCTTGCATAACTACTACTTGTTTCAGGGGCATGAAAGCAAAACATATTACACAGTTTTCTTCTGTGGCACTCCAGATACTTTGGACCACAGCTCCCAGAATTCCAAGCCTAGATTGCCAATGGCAAAGGACTGTGGGAGTTGAGGTCCGAAACATCTGGAGTGCCGAAGGTTCAACACCACTGCGCCTACACTTTATAATGAACGATGATGGGAAATGAAAGCAGACCAACAGCTGGAACACCTTAGCTGACTGTTTGGAAGCTGCAACTATGGTATCAATTCAAAACTGTAATCTAGGCAAAATGTGATTTGGCATGGTTTCTAAACTGAATCCAAACGCATGGCTCCTCAACTTGTTTTGCTTTAATTGGAAATACTGAGATACCAGGAATGAGCCACCCCACCCTCCATACGTACCAAGGAGGAGGCAAAAAGACCATCAATGGAGACAAAACAAGACTGCACCCACTAGGTAATTTCTTTCCTTTTCATTTGATCCAATTGGCTGCACCTAGTGGACTTTTCTAAATTTTATCCCAAGCCCCAAGTGAAATGCATGGGTCTTCTACACCAGCCTTCCCCCTTCCCTGGCCAAGAAGGGGTCATTAGCCTTGATAAGCCACATGGAGAGGGAGCGTGAAAGTGTATATGTGAGCCCTGACATTGTTTGAAGGACTGGGACAATAAAAACACCACCCTTTACTTCAGATGCAGCCTCAGGACATTTAAGCTCCGGGCCTCAACTAAGTAACTACCTGGCATATTTTCCATCTTGCCAAGGACTTTACATCTAAGAAATAACTCCTGGCAACTTCATCTTTTGCCACGTTTTAACCTGTTGGTACAGCTCTGAAGAAGAGAGATTTTGCCCTTGAAATATTAGCAACTTTTTGTTATTTTTCTAGTAGACTAAACGTATCACCTGTTCTATTTTTGTATCAAATCCTAGAAATATGCTTTCATTATATAAACTGCATATACAAATATTAGCAATTCAAAACTTTCAAGTTTTGAAGCTATTTAAAGAAAAGCTATTTTAAGATATAAAAGTATGGAGCATCTCACCTCCTCAGTCATTTTTTGGCTGATACTCAGTAGCATAAGCATGTTGTCACATTCTGTGATGCCCATAGCATAGAGGTCACTCAGCACGTTAGCACAGGCAATGCGGCCCTAAATCAGACACAAGCAGAAACAGGCATTCAAACACTGGTGGAAGTGACATACGAGGCAAATGTCTTCACGAGCCTAAAGTTTCATGACTATAGGCACCCAGGACAAATGTATCATGTTCCATCGCAGACACAACTCAGTCCTTTCTAGTGGATCCACTGCCCTCACCATCAGTTGGCATCCACTCTCTCCCTTTACTCACCATCATGTAAGGGTCTTCCACCAGCGGATAAAAGAAGTCTGTAGTTTGTACAAGAGAGAGGCCCCCGTGCCTCAAAGGGATTACACAGGAGTCCATTCCAATACCTGCAGAGGACACAAAATACAAACACTACAGCACCCCTTGAAAGTATTTCAGCAAGCAATTTCTATTGGGTCACTGAAACAGTTGTCTCCTCAGGTCAGATCTACAGATGCAGTAAAAAAAAATCCAATGTACCACGAGAAGTAACCATCTTTAAAAGGAGTTTGTGGGCTTGCAGTTCTGGTCTTGCCACTGGGAAGCGACTTGATAAGCTCTCTGGCTTATCAGGCTGAATTTCTCCAGATAAATAGGACCCTAAAGGGTAAGTCCCGGGTGGTGGTGGGGGGGGGCAAAGAGAGGCAACACCTGTCGACTACAAAGAATATGGCACAAAGCTTAGCAGGTCTAGGAACTGCCTTATCTCCTGCTGGAGGAAGACCGGCCGCCATATCATGGCGACGGCTCAAGCTGCTGTTGCTGGACAAATGTAAATAGCTATAAATATTTTGAAGTTTTACTGCTGTGATTAAGATTGTTTGCTCTCCCCTATCTCTCTATGCGAGTTTCATCTTGGTGGTATTTTGGATGTTTTTTCCCCTCTTCAATAAGCATTAACATATACACACCCTGAAAATGTGACTACAAGCATGAGGAGAAATGAATAGCTAAAAGACGGAGCTGCTACAGAAGTGACTGTTTATATATTGCATCACAGTTACCTTGTTTTTGGCGTCTCTGGCTGGGAGAACATTTTGAAGAAAAGGAAACCTCCTTTCTTTTTGTTTCAATAGATATAAGGAGACAGCTTGAGAACAGTGGTGGAAATGTTTTCCCCCCCAAAAAGCAATTTGTCTGACCTTGGATAGTTTCCAAAACAAACTGCCAGGTAATGGACTTGGAACTTCCCTGCCCCCTTCCTTTCCCTCTTTATTTGCTTTTCTCTTTTCTACACCCCTTCCTCCTGGAAGCTGAGTAGAACTATAACCACTAACCACAAGTGATATTAACCCTTTGAAGTGAACTATAATTGGGCACAATGAGCTGGGAATCAATGACAGACCTGCAGCAATTTGCAGACCTGCTTTTTAGAATCCAGAATGTGATAGACTCTTTGGAGACTGAGCCCCTGCTTAAACTCAATACAGAAGCAGAGGAGAGTCTCAACCTTAGTCTTGATTGGATCATGGTGCTAGAACAGAACACTGATCTCAATCTACAAATCTGCAATTTACAAATCACCACAACAAGAAAGATGCTGGGGGGATGTATGTAGAGTGTGGAGTTTAGGTCTATTCGGGAGACTTCTGCATCACTGGATGAACCTGTGGATGAGTCAAGTCTGGAGAAGATGGGAACAGGTGGATCTGTGTTAGAGGAAAGAAATGCCTGGAAATTTTTCAGCAGCCAGAGAACAACTTATGAAGGCAGTGGACTTATTAGGAAAGTAGGAAATCCAAAAAGAAACTATCTGTCTCAATGAATCAATCACGTAAAAAGCCTGTCTCCATATTTTGTTGGTCTTGGCCGATAGTGGTGTGCCTTTGGTGCTCCGTTTGTTTGGTGTGCCGGAGGTTCCTCACCACTGGCTATTAATGGACTATAATGATGTGGAGAACAGATAATAGAAATGTGCAAACCAGCCTGAAATATAGTGCTAATCTGTTAGATTCCTGAAAGAACTGTTGTATTTAGATATAGTTAGGTGATAGAAAGCTGTTGAAACTATATATCTATTAGAAAAACACATAAATATAAGTGGTTGAGATATCCATTATATATTAGTTTAGCTAACTGAAAATTCATTATTAGGATTGAATATTTTGTTAAGACTTGACAGCCTTGTTCAAGATTGAAGTTGATTGCTTAAAGCTACTAATTGTTCCAGGGCTGTGGAGCGGTAGATAAATGTTCCAACTCCGACTCCTAAGTTTTTTGTACTTCCAACTCTGACTCCAGGTACCCAAAATTTCCTCCGACTCCAACTCCTCGACTCCGACTCCACAGCCCTGAATTGTTCGTTAGGATATGGGATAATGGAAATGTGGAAAATAGCCTGAAATATTATCAGTTAAAATTATTTTAAGTTGTTTAGCTAATATATTGTTAAGGCCAGTTAAGACTATTGTTAAGCTAGTTCAATATCTGTCAAAACCAGGGCTGTGGAGTCGGTAGATAAATGTTCTGACTCCGATTCCTAAGTTTTTGTACTTCCGACTCCGACTCCTCTGTATTAATATGCAAATTTATTTACTATTTACTTATTTACATAAAGTAAATATTTACATATTTACTTAATCCCTTATCAGTGAGAGGCTAGGTTACCCATGGGCGCTGCGTAACAGCAGAACACAACACTATGGAAAGTATAAGTATTGCCGCTCCTCAAAAGGTTGACCAATTTTATGCAGACTTACAACAACTTCTAGAACTGACACCAAAGAAAGATGTTCTTCTCATCATAGGGGATTGGAATGCGAAGGTAGGGAATCAAATGATAAAAGGAATAACTGGCAAGTTTGACCTTGGAGTTCCAAATGAAGCAGGGCAAAGGCTAATTGAGTTTTGTCAAGAGAACAAGCTGGTCTTTGCAAACACTCTTTTCCAACAACACAAAAGGTGACTCTACACATGGACATCACCAGATGGACAATACCGGAATCAGATTGATTATGTTCTCTGCAGCCAAAGATGGAGGAGCTCTATACAGTCAGCAAAAACAAGACCTGGTGCTGACTGTGGCTCAGATCATCAGCTTCTTATTTCAAAATTCAAACTTAAACTGAAGAAAGTAGGAAAGACCACTGGGCCACTCAGGTATAATCTAAGTCAAATCCCTTATGAATACACAGTGGAAGTGAATAATAGATTTAAGGAACTTGAGTTGGTGGACAGAACACCTGAAGAACTATGGATGGAGGCTTGTAACATTGTACAGGAGGCTGCAATGAAAACTATTCCAAAGAAAAGAAAATGCAAGAAAGCAAAGTGGTTGTCCAACAAGGCCCTACAAATAGCGGAGGAGAGAAGGGACGAAAAATGCAAGGGAGAAAGGGAAAGTTACAGAAAATTGAATGCAAAAAAAAAAAAAGAATAGCAAGGAAAGACAGGGCAGCCTTCTTGAATGAACAGTGCAAAGAAATAGAGGAAAACAACAGAAAGGGAAAAACCAGGGATCTATTCAAGAAAATTGGAGATATTGAAGGGGCATTTCATGCAAAGATGGATATGATAAAGGACAAAAATGGTAGGGACCTAACTGAAGCAGAAGAGATCAAGAAGAGATGGCAAGAATATACAGAAGAATTATATCGGAAAGATCTGGATGTCCCTGATAACCAAGATAGCGTAGCTGCTGACCTGGAGCCAGACATCCTGGAAAGTGAAGTCAAGTGGGCCTTAGAAAGCATTGCAAACAACAAGGCCAGTGGAGGTGACGGCATTCCAACTGAACTCTTTAAAATCTTAAAAGAGGATGCTGTAAAGGTGCTGTACACAATATGCCAGCAAATTTGGAAAACCCAGCAGTGGCCAGAGGACTGGAAAAGATCGGTCTAAATCCCAATCCCAAAGAAAGGAAACGCCAAAGAATGCTCCAACTATCGCACAATTGCACTCATTTCACACACTAGCAAGGTTATGCTCAAAATTCTACAAGGCAGGCTTCAGCAGTATGTGGAAAGAGAACTTCCAGAAGTGCAAGCTGGATTTCAAATGGGCAGAGGAACCAGAGATCAAATCGCCAATATGCGCTGGATTATGGAGAAAGCCAGAGAGTTCCAAAAAAAATCTACTTCTGCTTCATCGACTATGCCAAAGCCTTTGACTGTGTGGACCACAACAAACTATGGCAAGTTCTTAAAGTACAGTGGAACCTTGACTTACATGCTGCTTGACTTACATCATATTTGACTTGCAGCAAGAAGGGGCCTGTTTGACTTGAGTCGCAGGCTTTGACTTACACCTCGGAGCCCCGGCACAAGGCACTGGAATCAGGCGGCAGCCACAACCCAGCATCACGGCTGCCGCCTCCAAACTGCTCCTGCCTTCTTCCCCTCCTCCGGCAGCGGCGGCTTCGTCGAGGCCAGCTCAGAGCACCTGGAGCTGGTCCTCGGCCTCACCGAAGCCGCCTCTGCTGCCAGAGGAGAAGAAGGGCTGGGAGCTCGGGGCTGGCCTCACTGGTTAGACAGTCAGCTCAGTCTTGTAAAAAATATGGCTGCTGAAGTCTGGTCCACAATGGAAGCATTTTAGTTGGGGAGCTGTAAAGTTGTGGGACTCTAATGGTAAGCATAGAGTTGTTCAGAACTTGGAACGTCAGGTTAAAAATCAGTAAAACTTAAATGTTAGACATTATTGCTATGAACATTAAAAAGTGGAGGCGTATAACTTGTGGACTATAATTCCACTGCCTCCTCCTCTCTTTGAAGAGACATTTCATTTACATCCCCAGAAGGAATCTCCTATCCCAGTCAAATTTGTGTTAAATTGCTGTTTTCGGGGGTCTTTTTCATCATCTAGAATGGATTAATCTGCTTTCCCATTACTTTCTATGGGAAACATTCATTTGACTTAAGTCATGTTTGACTTAAGTCTAGACCACTGGAATGGATTAGTGATGTAAGTCAAGGTTCCACTGTAATGGGAGTGCCTGACCACCTTATCTGTCTCCTAAGAAATCTATATGTGGGACAAGCAGCAACCATCAGAACTGGATATGGAACAACTGACTGGTTTAAAATTGGGAAAGGAGTATGACAAGGCTGTATACTGCCACCTTGCCTATTTAACTTATATGCAGAGTACATCATGCGAAAGGCAGGTCTGGGTGAATCACAAGCCGGAATTAAGATTGCCGGAAGAAATATCAACAACCTCAGATACGCAGATGATACTACTCTGATAACAGAAAGCGAGGAGGAATTAAAGAACCTCTTAATGAGGGTGAAAGAGGAGAGTAAAAAAATGGGCTGAAGCTCAACATCAAAAAAAGCAAGATCATGGCCACCAGTCCCATCTCCTCCTGGCAAATAGAAGGGGAAGAAATGGAGGCAATGACAGTTTATTTTCTTGGGCTCCTTGATCACTGCAGATGGTGACTGCAGCAACGAAATAAAAAGATGCCTGCTTCTTGGGAGGAAAGCAATGGCAAACCTAGATAGCATCCTAAAAAGCAGAGACATCACTTTGCCAACTAAGGTCAGGATAGTCAAAGCTATGGTTTTTCCAGTAGTGATGGATGGAAGTGAAAGCTGGACTATAAAGAAGGCTGATCGCCGCAGAATCGATGCTTTTGAGCTGTGGTGCTGGAGGAGAGTCTTGAGAGTCCCCCGGACTGCAAGGAGATCAAACCTATCCATCCTGAAAGAAATCAACCCTGAATGTTCACTGGAAGGACAGATTTTGACGCTGAGGCTCCAGTACTCTGGTCACCTCATGAGGAGAGAGGAGTCCTTGGAAAAGTCCCTGATGTTAGGAAAGATTGAAGGCAAAAGGAAAAGAGGACGGCAGAGAATGAGATGGTTGGACGGTGTCATCGACACAACCAATATGGATTTGACCAATCTCCGGGAGGCAGTGGAAGATAGGAAGGCCTGGAGAGCTCTGGTCCATGGGGTCATGAAGAGTTGGACATGACTGAACGACTGAACAACAAAAAATTTAGTAGGATTTGGAGTCGGAGCATGGTTTGCCGACTCCAACTCCGAGTACCCAAAATTTCCTCCGACTCCTCGACTCCGACTTCACAGCCCTGGTCAAAACTAGGTAGGTCATTCTAATGTAGAAGTTTATTCTCTGAATTTGGATCACCTAAAGATATTAACTACATTATCAGGATATGAAAAATGGAAAACTGAAATGTGAAAACCAGCCTGAAATGCTAATGTTAGACATGGAAGTTGAGTCATGGCAACTGGACTTCTTTTTCTTGAGAGACTGAAATGTTTCGCTGCTCATCCTAACAGCTCCGTCAGTATGAAGAAAGCTAGTTCCGAGTCCTCCATTTTATAGTTCACTTTGACCTCTTTTAACCCTGGTCTGAGTGAACTATGAGTGAGTGAACAATTTCCAAATGAACTCACCTGGATGACTGAGAATCTTCATAGACAATCTGTTAGACCGTTAAAAGAACCATGGTAGTAGGCAAAGACAGGAACTTTTATATGCAATGTGAAATTGAGGGACCAAGATGCAACACCCTTTTTTTAAAAGCAGCCCATTAAGCACTAGTTTTAGTTAAACAGTATAAGGCTTTTGAAACTAAGTAATTTTTAGAAGAGTAGATAAAACATACAGTACTTGATTGATGATATCTACCATATATTAAATGTTGTAGCCTAGACAGACTAGTTTAACATTGTATTTTGCTGTCTTCATTTTTGTATTAGATGAAAACAGATATAAGTAAAGATAGATAGATTATGGTTGGGATACATTTACTATATACTGAGTCAAATATATTTTAAGCTGCTTAATTAAATAAAGAATTAAGTTGTAGGATCGAGAATATTGTTAAGATTAGACAGACCAGCTCAACATTGTATTCTGTTATTTTTATTTTTTGTATTAGATGAAAATAGAGATAAGTAAAGATGGATATAATATTGATGGTGGAAAGGCAATCAAATATGAAAGTATAAAAACAATCTTAAAACGAGAAGGGAAATATGAAATATCTGGGCTGAAACATTGGGAACATAATTGTTCATGACCCATGTAACACAGCAGGAGACAAGCAATGTACAGTATGTTAGGTATAGAAAATAAAAATAAATACTTTTGGTTTTGGACCTTTAGAGCTCTCAAGTAGTTCACCACAGGGATCCCAACAGCCTTACATTAACGGCTTGCAACTGCTATAGTAATTTAGCACAGTCCAACAAAGAATTCACATTAAAAGTGGACATTTTAAATTAGATTTTTTTTCTCTTTGCAGAAGCCTAATTCCAACACACCACCAAGACCCTGCCTGCATTGTTTTAAAACGGAGAAGACTCCTCAAGCAGAAAGCTAGCACATCAGGGGAACCAAACCCCAGTATGTAACATGTTCTTCCCATGGACCAGTGTCCTGCAGGATAGATCGATAACGCTGCCTTCCTGGCAGGAGGGGTTGTTTTCAAACCAGGAAGGTATCCACACCTCTCGGCCCCCGCTCGCATAATAATAATAATAATAATAATAATAATAATAATAATAATAATAATAATAATAATAATAATAATAATAATGATGATGATGATGATGATGATGATGATGAACAACAAAAACGGCCCTTGCCCCAAAGTACTCCTTCCTCCCCGCTCCCACCTCATAAATCGCCGGAGACCCTCCTTCGTCCTCTCGCCTTCCAGCCTCCCGACCCGACCACCGTCCCCCCCGTCCCCCCGCCGCCCTCGTCCCGGTTCCTCCCGGCAGTCTCACCGAGGCTGGGCGGGCTCCCCCCGGGAACGCCCGGCTCCCCCGCCGCGGGCAAGACCGGCCGCGGCGCCTCGAGTCCCTCCAGGAGCCTGAGCAGCGTCTCCTGGGGGACTTTGCAGCCTCATCCGCGCAGCTCCCCGTAGCTGGTGAGGCGCCAGCCTGGGCTGAGACCCACCGCCTCGGGATCGAAAGGCCGGTAACCCGGGGGGCCCGGCGGCTGGGCGGGCGAAGGGCTCGGCACCGCCGTCGCCATGCAAGGGAGGCTCTCCGACGGGGAACCAGCCACCGCCGCCATGATGGCTCCCCACCCACCCCCCACCCACCCCCAACAACGGACGCTGCCTCCGCGCGGTCCTCCCGCGAGAACTGAAGGGAGCGTGGCCGCCCAACGGTCGCTGGGGGGGGGGAAAGAGGGCGAACTGACGTCAGAGGGGCGTGGCTTCCCTTCGGCCTATGGGAGGGGGAAGGGCGGGGATGCTCCAAGGCCCCTCCCCCTTCTCCCTCTCCTCCTTCTCCTCGTTCTTCCGCAGAGCAGAAGTTCTCCGTGACGGAGGAGTCCGGAGGTTTCTTCGTGGTTCTTTGTTACGTCGTCTCCGGTGGATCGCGACCTTACGAAGGAGTGACCTCCCAAGTCGCCCGCCCGCAACGGCTCTGCTCCTCTTCTGTAAACTCAAGGCGGCGGCGGCTTTTTTAAGGGAGTTCATCCGTGTCGTGTCTTTCCTCTTTTCCTGCTCGCTTCAACTTTTCCTAGCATTATTGTCTCTTTTTCTTCTCCCGCTTAGGAGGAACTCCAAGTACAACAGACTCAGTTTTGTCTTTTTTTAATTTTTTTAATTTATTTATTTATTTATTTATTTATTTTTATTTATTTATTTATTGCTTCCGGAGCAAGTTCAGGATTGATCGGATCTGACACCCAGGAAGTGTGCGTCGTTCCTCTGGCAATCCACGGTATCCGCAAAGCTCCCCTCCGGCACCACCTTTCAAACGAATCAATTCTTTTCCTGCCCACCTTCCACGCACCTTGTTTAATCAGCTTGAATTTTATATACTTTCAGCCTGTACACAGTTCAAAGCAGGAGGTTTTATCTATTTGCAAGGAGGCACAAACCTTGACACTGAATACTTTGGCCGTGTCATGGGAAAGCAATACTCTTTGAAGATAATAATGCTGGGAAAGAGGTAAGGCAGCAGGAAAAGAGGGGACCAAATAGATTAAGGACTGATACTGAAAGGAACTCACAGGTTTGATTTTGTAAGAGGTCCATAAAGAACAGGACATTTTGGAGGTTGCTGATTCATAGGTTTGCCATAAGTCAAGAGTGACATGGCCACACGTAAAAACAAAAATCACTGTAGGAGCTCCAAGCACCTGCTACTATGGCCTAATTATACAAGTTATCTAGTACCCACATCACTCAGTACTGTACTGTACTTAATAATAATTTATTATCATTGTGTGTATATACACAGTATACACATACAACGAAATTCAGACACCCAGAGACCAGAATCCCTTGTCACCAACTCAAGTGGTTAACTCTTCAAGTAAAGTTATTCCATATAATCGTTGTCTTTCACCAGCTTTGTTCTGGTAATAGCCTACAATATTTATCAGCTTTGGTTAAGACTGATTTCATTTTTTTTCTGTTATCCTACAAAGTACCAAGAATGCTTCATTGCCGACAAAAAATTGCTTCCTGTGGTCTCTTTTACTGATGCACCTGTGCTGCCATCTAGTGACAAAATGGAGACATTATAGTCAGATTTTTTTCTGACTGACATGACAGTCTTGCTTGGGGACAAATTTGCCTTTCCCCTTTTAGAGTTATCCCTTATGACATTATTGCCAACCTGGCATTTTCCAGGTGTTGAACTACAGATACTGCAGTTCCCAGTCATCAGCTGAACGACGGGATTTGTAGTACAGGGCTTAGTTGGGAACCACATTAAAACTATAAATGAGCTAATTAGCAGGGGAAATGCCCATAACATGGATTCAAATACTGTACAGTACTTACATGGAACACTTTTTTTTTGGGGGGGGAGGTTTGTTTACCAATGAGATTCCATGATCTGACTCAAAATTTGCAACACTTTTGACATGGAATGAACTTAAGACTTTATTTATTTTTTTACTTCTTCCTCACAAGTAGAAAAATTTCTTAGTCTGGTCCTGTTTGATTTCTTGAGATTGTAATGAAAACATTCAGTAAAGTTATCCAGAAGCTGAGTCATGGCAACTGAACTTATTTTCTTGTAAAGTTGAAATGTCTCACTACTCATCCAAGTAGCATCCTAAAGTTGTTCCCTTTCCTTGCAAATATTTTATCCCCCAATCTTCCTAGAATATGACTTTCCCCACATCTCATATTTCCCCACATTTTGGGCTTTGATGGCCAGGCGTCCTTACAAATCAGGGGCTTACTTAAATGTTAACATGCTGTTTGTATGCGAAAACAACACCATTTATCTCTGAGTGCATAAGAATAGAAGCAAGCTAGACAGGTTTCATGCTGTTGTTTAATCTGTGGCTGCAGAATTGGCTGCATGAAGACATACACTTCTACAGCCCTAGGGTTATATATGCTACAGCAGAGCTATTTCTCCAAATAATCCTCTGAACGAGGAGAAACATGCATCTTGTCTGAGATCTGACTGGGCTTTTCCAGCTGAACTTAAAAATCTGGCCACGTGACACTCCCTTTAGAATACGTCTGTGTAACAGATAAAAATGAGGAAATATAGATGGTATTAGTATAATATATGATCCAACATGTAGCTCTCTAGCAGCCCTGAAGTTATTGTTTTCTTTTTTTTAATGGTGTACTTAAGTCAACAAAAGGAGCCCATTCTTTCCTAAGGGCTTTGAGTAAACTAGACATTTCAAGCAATAAACATTTCTGACCCACAATCCTCTCCTAGCCTTTACAGAAATGGAATATATATAGATACAGATATGAGTTCTGTTAAAGATCAGCAATTACAAAGGAGAATGTGGAGGCTGCAGTGGATGGTGGGGTGGATAGGCAGGTGGGGAGAAGTCAAAATGAAATAAGAAAAGCAAAACATAGGCTTTGAGCTTCCACATCATTAGCTCAGAGCAATGTCTCCTAACTATGCGCTAGAAAGTTATACGGTAACTGAACAAACCTGGTTTAACCTATATTAAGTTGTAGCAGGCTAACCTTGGTGCATTGGAAGGCCTTGGGTTCCTTATGCTGCATTTTATTTATTAAAAATATTTTTACCTCTCTTCTTTTAAAAAGAAGATAAAAAGCTCACTGGAGGACCTTGGGTGGATTAACCAAACCTACCTCATTAGGTTGTGATGGTCAAATGATCTCATTGGACAAAATATGGGATATAAATCCATAAGGTTGCTGGCCCTAACGACTTTCCTTGAACCATCTTGCTTTAAACAAATGCAAGCATACTCAACAGTATAGACACCTGTCCTTCAAACATGGGCATGCCTGAAGCAGAGAATTGGCCTTCAGCTTTCTGCCTCATCTAAGACAGTGGATGACAAAATTCACCTTGCATCCAGAATTAAGCTCCTGGCAAACCCCATCTGGCCATGTTTGGACTTTTGTTACTTGCCTAGAAGAAGTGGGATTTACCCAGGAAAGCTGGCAGTGATTTTCTAATTACTTTTATGCGGCCTTTCAAGCTACCACCCATGGCTTATTCTTGCATGTGTATTTTGTAATGGTTGCACAGCCCCCTCCCTTTATTTCCATTGGCTTAAAACAATCATCATGCATTAAAGGTGGCCCAACAGGGCCAAAAGGCAACTCTTCCACAGGTAATAACAGTCCCCCCCCCCAAACCGGGAGAGGATTTCAAGAATTATTTTCTAACTTGGGACTCATTCCTCTTCCAATAGCCCAAGAGGCACCTCACTTGTGGATCTCAGTCCAGCTGTGGATTCCTACACTGCAAGGGTTCCTGATTCCACCCCTCTTCCTCACCCACCCTGGGCTCTCTCCCAGGTCTTTGGCTCTCACCTGGATGGGGTCTCCCTTTGAGGAGAATCGCTGCCTGGACCACAAAGGTCAACTCTTTGCATTCTCACCCAGGCTATGGCTTGTTCCCTTCTATTCCCTTCTCTCCCCAAATAAGGGGGTTTCTGACTCTCTGGGTGCCATTAACGTGCCATTTCCCGGCCCATGGGTTCTCCAGCACAATCCATTGCCTGCCCTCTGGTAGGGCCTTCCCCACCTTCTTTTTCCTCTCCATCCCCCCCGACCTCGACTCCTCTGCCCGCCTTCCTTTCCTCTCTCTGGACATCCTTCCTCCCGTGTCCCTCCCCCGCCCCGCCGCCCTTTCTCTGGCTCCTTCACTACACCTGAGATAATGTGCGTCTGGCAAGTGTGTGTGTGGTGTGGGGGAACACACCGGCGGCTCTCGAGGCGCAAAGGGGGCGATCACAGGCGGCTGGGTACCGAGCATCCCTTCAAGCCGGGCTTGACTCTGCGTAGCCTCTCTCACAGTCACATGCAAAGGAAGGGGCCGCAGCCTGCATGGGGTCCGTTTGCCGGGGCCAGGGTAGAAACAGCACCGGTGGCATACCTACCTGATGATGCCTCTCCTGAGGGCAGGGGCAGCCCCGCCATCCCAACGCATGGGAACAAGTGGCACAGATCGGGCATTTCGGGAGGGAGGTGAGCGGGATCGGGGAAGCGACCTAGCTATGGGGCGGGTGCTCACGGGGTGCGCTCCTCCGCTTAACCCAGGTGGGGGTCCAGCGGTGCTCAGAGACTTGTCGCCAGTTGGCCAGCCGGCCTCCCCTCTAGCTATGGCGCAAGCGCCCCGCCTTAGGGCGGAGAAACGAAAGCGAAAGTCCCACCGCCCAGCTGGGCGGCGGTAGCGGCCGTGCTTTCTGCACCGCCCACCAGGCGCCCACCTCCACCTCGCCAAGCAGCTCCCGAGGCGTGTGAGCTGGTCCTTTGGGTCCCCTTCGGAGCCATGCACCGGGTCGGGCAGGATGAGGTGGAGGTAAGGCTCCGCTCTTAGGACAGGGAAGGGGTTTTGAAAGAGGAGGCAGTCAAGGGAGGGAAGTCACAACAAGGCTTGGACGGGAACTGGGGACAAGTCCTGGAAATCGGATCATTAGGGCAATTGTGAACAATCACCCACCAATGCAGATCAGGGGAAACCTTGAAGTGGTTTGTATGCATCAAAACTGATATTGAACCAATGTTCCTGGCTCACTCACACCATCCTGGGTGAGAGCACTGACTTTTACTTTTTAGCTTGGCTTCAATAAATCAGACTTAAAACAGTTCAGTGTTTGAGCTTCCTTACTTTATTTCAATTTAATTATTGGACACTGGTTCTGAGCCAAGCAGAGACTCAAAAAAAAATCTGTAAAAACTGGTAACAGAAGTCATCGCCAATATTGCTCCGGGATTGATAATGAGCCCCTAAGAAGTCACTTTTGCTAGGATGTAGGCCAGTGATGGCAAACCTTTTAGAGACTGAGTGCCCAAACTGCAGTTCAAAACCTACTAATTTTTCGCAAAGTGCCCATACAGCCATCTAACCTGAATACAGGTGGCTGTGAAGGGGCGATGTTGGGTGCCCACAGAAAGGGCTCCGAGTGCCACCTTTGGTACCCGTGCCATAGGTTCGCCAACACTGGTGTAGGCAGAGCTAGAGGGCAAGCAACCTATATAGGCAGCAATTTGTGGATGGCATGAAAAGGTGGTGATTTATTAGCTGGACACTTAAGTTCTTGGCAGACCCTGGGCATAGATGGAGGAGGGGGCAGCAACCCTTTCCTGAGACCCTGACCTGCCCCCTGCTGTCCTTATTGCTAATTATTAACTATCTATATTTTTCTGTGCCAGAAAAGGGGAAGGACATTTCTTTCTTAGGAACCCAAATCATGTTTCATTCTGACTTAGGGCAACCCGCTGCTGAGGAGGATGGAGTAGCATTGCCTTTTGTGGTCTCTTACCCCCCCCCTTCTTCAGGCTGAAAAGTTTATTGGGTTGACTTTGAGTTCAGCATCCAGTTTTTCACCAAGGGTGAGAAGCTGGGGCATGGCAGGCAGTAGCCCCTGCTGTGACTGTTGTGAGTCTATCTTCTGATGTCCTGGTAGACTGCTCTTGTCCCTGGAGGTTCCAGCAAGTTACTGTTCAACAGGGGAGTATAAGTTTCTTTGTTTCCACAGTGGCTATGTTGGTAGAAAGGCAACCATGAATTTCTTAAGGAGGAGAAAGGAAGGGGCTGTCAGGGCTGCTCCTCCCAGCCCAGATCTGGGTGGTTGATCCTGGAGTGAAGATTTCATAGTGTGGTTTAAAACATGATGAGGGCCTTGAGGGGCAGAGTACAGAGTGTGGTTATGTACATAAATCTTGAATTGCTCAACAAACGGACAGAAGATAAACAAGGTTGGTGGACTGCCTACAGTACTTGTATTTGCCAGTGTCTGGCATTCTTGAAAATGTGCTTTCTGTATCACTTGCTTTAATATATGAAAGCATTAAAACTCTCAATAAAACAGTGGAAAGAGGGGGGAAGAGATAACATCTGCTGGACTGAAAGTCTTCCATGAGTGGGTCCACATGCCTTTCCCAAGAGGAGGAGTCTGAAAGACAGGAGGCCATTACTGAAAAGGCCCTGCCTCTACTGCCCACTTGTCTGGTAATACAGTGGACCCTTGTATAACAAACAGTTTGTATAACATAAAATCTGTTCAACATAAAAAAATCCGGAGATAGGGTGAAATTGTTTAACTTAATCGCCTATGGGGCGAATCTGTACAACATAAAATGGGATTACTCCATTTTCAATGCATTGCTATGGGAAATTTGTATAAAGGAAAATTTGCTTAACATAATTTCATTTGGAACGAATTAATTCCTTTATACAAGGTACCACTGTATTCCGTAACAGAGTGGACAAATGCCAGACCTGCTCAGTTCCGTCGCAGGGCTGAGGCATGACCCCTGTGGATGGCAGAAAAATATTTCAGAAATTATGTGATCCCAAGCTATTGGGATCTGCTTTTTGGTAGGGCCACATCATTAATTACATTTTAGAATGATGTCCAAACCTTAAACCTGTTTTCTAAAATGATCCAGTTATTGGTCCAGCATTGGACACAGTGCTTAAGCAGGTACAGCAAATAAAAGAAGCAGCAGCAAACACTTTCAGAGAGTTTCTCTTGTCCACACCAAGGGCAACGGAGGGGAGGATACTTGAGAGTCATTACACCAAACCAATCTTTAGCTTTAGATGCAAATACAGTTGTTGATATTTCTTGCACGGAAGCAAGACAAAACTACAGGCATCTTGAGTTGGTGTAGTCCTCTTTACTGCATGGGACCCACAGTCTGACCCAGCTTCTAATCTTGCAAGGCAGAGTTTCCAGTGGGGTTTTAGAAACTGGAAACATCCGCCATATGCCAAGCACTCTCCAGCTCAGCAAACAACTGGATGCAGAGAAATGCTCGGTAGGAAAGGGGGACGGGTGCAGTGGTTAAATGCCTGTACTGCAGCTAACACTGTGCTCACGACCTGGGGTTCAATTCCCAGGTAGCAGGCTCATGGTTGACTCAGCCTTCCATCCTTCCAAAGTCAGTAAAATGAGTACCCAGCTTACAGGGGAGGGGGGCAATGTGTAGCCTGCATTACTGTAATTAAAACTAGAGATGGGCACGACTTAGCGGTATTCCCGTTTCCGTTTCCGTTACTCGGTTCCGTTAGGCATCACCTATGGCTCTGGGTTCACTGCCATCACTAGAGATGGGCACGACTTGAAAAAAATTTTTTTTCAAGTTGTCGTTAGTCGGGCCGGTTCCTTTTTGGGTCATTTCCGTTTTTCGCGAAAATTCGCAAAAATTAGTCGGTTCTTTTTTTTGTTTTTTCATTTTCGTTAGTACTGGTTTTTTGGGGGGGGTAGCGGGCTCCTGGAGGCACCTCTCTGGGGTGGCTGCCTCCTCTGGCCCGCTATAAAGGGAAAGCGGGCTCCTGGAGGCACCCGTGGGTGCCTCCTATCCTCACCCACTAGGAAAGGGAAGCAGGCTCCAAGAGACCCCTCAACATGGGGGTCTCCCCTCCTCACCTGCTGCTGCTGCAAAATGGTATGCAATAGCCATATGGATATGCATACCAGTTGCAGACAGTGAGACTCGTGATGGCAGTGAACCCAGAGCCATAGGTGATGCCTAACTAAGGCTCTCGCACCACCATGTCTCACACAGAAGGGAATTGTACTTGCGTGTAATGCAATGCAAGTAGATCTGGCTTAGGGTTAAGGTGGGTTAGTGCAAGGGCTAGGGTTAGGCTAGTGACGGGTAAGGTTACAGTGGGCTAGTGGGTTGCACCTCTGGGTGCCTCTCTGACCCACTAAGAAGACAGTCTGTGACGTATGGGTAAGGAGTCAAGGATTAGGGTTAGGGTTAGGGGGCTAGGGCAGGTTTTAGGGGGCTTTTTGGCACATCCCAGAGGTCTCCATGGCCAAGTGGCCATGCGATTGGTGGGATGGCTCCAAAAATTTGCATGGTCGTCCACTCCCACATGGCTGGCCACTCGGCCAGCCCATCATTGCGCAGGTGTAAAAAAAATAAAAAAAAATAAAATCAATGGAGGACAGAGGAGGAGAGGAGAGACATTTTGTTGCAAGAAAAAACCCACTGCTACTGTGAAAAATCTGGCAGTTTATAAATTTTCGTGTGTTTCTGTTGTGCTTGTGTGTTTTTGGACCACGATTTCAAAAACAATATTGCGTTCGCCGCCCCATTTTGGATCCCCCGCCCGCACCGCATGGCATGGCGAGTCCGGCTGCCCAGGACGGGGGGGAGACGGGACCACCCCTCCAGAAACCACCCCTCCGGTAGGTGCCCTGCGCCCTTAGTCAAGCAGGCATTTTTCCGCCTGCTTTTTTGGCCCGGGAATGGGTGGGGGGAGAGTTTAAAAGTTTTTTCCTGTGCCGTCCGTGCCGCTTGCTTGCGCTTTAATTGTGGCGGCCGGCGGCCGGAGAGACTGGGCTTTTTCCTGGCTGCGAGCCTGCGGCGAGTCCCACCAGAGCAGCCCAGGACGGGGGATGGGGGGGAGGCCGGGGACCTCCAGAAACAACCCCTCTGGTAGGTGCCCTGAGGCACGGCAGGCATTTTTCCACCTGCTTTTTGGCCGGGAACCGTTTTTTTTTAACTTTTAAAAACTTTTTTTCTGTGCTGCGTGGCATCGCGCGATCGCGCAATGCAAGGAACGAGCACGACAAATCAGACCAAAATTGTTCGTTCGTCGGTTCGAGCTCGAAGTCTGGCGGAGTAATTCCCGTTACCGTTTCCGTAGAGTAACGGAACCGAGTAACAGAAACGGAAACGGGAATACCGCTAAGTCGTGCCCATCTCTAGCCATCACTAGTCTCACTGTTTGCAACTGGTATGCATATCCATATGGCTGTTGCATACCATTTTGCAGCAGCAGCAGGTGAGGAGGGGAGACCCCCATGTTGAGGGGTCTCTTGGAGCCTGCTTCCCTTTCCTAGTGGGTGAGGATAGGAGGCACCCACGGGTGCCTCCAGGAGCCCGCTTTCCCTTTATAGCGGGCCAGAGGAGGCAGCCACCCCAGAGAGGTGCCTCCAGGAGCCCGCTACCCCCCCAAAAAACCAGTACTAACGAAAATGAAAAAACGAAAAAAACGAACCGACTAATTTTTGCGAATTTTCGCGAAAAACGGAAACGACCCGAAACGGAACCGGCCCGACTAACAACAACTTGAAATTTTTTTTTTCAAGTCGTGCCCATCTCTAATTAAAACTGTAAACCGCCCAGAGACTACTTGAAGTGGTATGGGGCGGTATATAAGCAGAACACTTTTGTGTCCATCCACTTCCACCTTTGCAAAGTTGGCTTTTTGTGTCTAAACACTCTCTGGTGCTTATCAGCATTTTCCTCTCAGGCTGATAATGGAACCACTCAGGGTCATGTTTGCCCTGAGCAAAGGGTTGGGGTGGGGCTCATGGTTACCAAGGAAGGACTGATGTAATTGAGGGTATCTGGGAATTGTACTCACTTACCAGCAGGGTCAGGTGCTGGCCGGGCTGGCAAAACAAAAACACAAGCCATGCAACTCATGAGAATTTCTTTGCGGTTTCCTGCAATGCCACAATAAACTTGCTGGGTGTCCTTAACCAGTCGTCCAGGAAAAGATGTTGACGTGCTGAAGGGGGCGGTTGGGGGGGGAGTTTCTCATTCCGAGAATTCTTGTTTGTTTGTTCTCATATCCCTGCAAACAGAAGCTTTTTACTTGTGGTATTTACAGTGGATACAAAGCAGACCAAAATTCAAATTGCAGTGACGTGTAAGTTTCTATCTGATTGAATCATCGGCTTTCCTCTGCACAAAAAATGTTGCTCTCTTAGCTGCTTTTTCGCTTGAGGCATCAGAGACGAGGAAAGAGGGGTTAAACGGTATCAGGTCTACCTGGTTCATGTTTGAAAACTGGGGGAATAGATTGTGTGAACCTGCACCATACCAGGTTGGCCAGGGCAAAGGTCTTGATTGTAAGGGATAGATGAGTATCTTCCTTCTGGAATGGCTGAAAGCGGAGGATTGAAAGGGTCCAGGGTGAGAGTTCCCTAATGTCTCGCCCGTTCTAAGTTGTAATAAAGGCCATCTGCAGGGATGAAGATCTGGCTATGATTATCTGCCACTGAGTACTGAAATAAGGGACCTCTGCTAGCTAAATCCCAGCTCTACTTCTTAGTACTCTCATTGGCTTTCACAACAAAGCATTAGGGCAAGCATGTCTAAACTTCCCCCCCCCCCAGATGTTTTAGACCATAATTCCCACAGTCCTTTGCCACTGGCAATCTAAGCTTAGAATTTTGGGAGTTGTGGCCCAAAACATCAGGAGGGCCGAAGTTTGGACATGCCTGCATTAGGGGATAGCCCATTTCCCCTGCACTGTTCTCCATGGTGGTTATCTAATAATCTCAGAGGTGTGCTGAACCAATTAGATTCTTCTTCTTTTTTCAACCAAACTTTGATTATTCGAAGCCACATACAATCTTCAGTCAGGGCCATTCCAGATTCTATTCTGAGTCAAGTACTGGGGATACAGCATGGTCCAGCAGACATGCTTCTCAGGAATTTAGACGGGACTACCTCAAGGGGACCATATATTCATCTGGAACCCTGCATTAATGGCTGATGGGATTTATCTTAACCCTCTGTAGCTGGTGCATGTCTGAATTAAGAGGGCAGTGTAATGGGACTACCCTGCTGGAGTTTCTTAAGATGGTCAACTTACTAAGATCTCATGTCACCCATCTGACGCAGCTGGAGAAAAGCGTCCGGCGACTACGGGAGAAATTCTATGGTAAAGTGAGCATCCCGTGTGCTGTGAAGTTGATGCGAAGGTTCAGCAACAACCATGATCTTGCCTGCAAGTACATCATCCTCTACAAAGATGAAATGGGTGGTGAGTTATATGTTGAGATGTGGTTACATGCAGTGGTGCTGGATGGGGAGGAAAGCCATAGTTAGACAGTCAGTACCATAAGTAAGCAGAGAAATAGGTGGAAGGTCCATTCAGCTGGAGCGTGATAGTACTATCATAGTATCATGAAGTTGGAAGGGACCTATAAGGCTATTTGAACCCAACCGCCTGCTCAATGAAGGAATACAGATTAAAGGATATCTGCCAGGTGGTAGCACAAATTTATCTGGAATGCCTCCAGTGTTGGAACACTTGCCACCTCTTGGGTAATATGTTCCATTGCCATACTTCTCTAACAGTTGGGAAGTTTTTTTATGATACTCAACCAAAATCTGTTTTCCTGCTACTTGAGCCCACCGTGGCATGTCCTACACTCTGGTTTGATCAAGAACAGATCCTGCCCCTCCTCTGTATGACACCCTTTCAAGTATTTGAAAAGGGATAACATATCACCTCTCAGTCTTCTTTTCTCAAGGCTAAACATGTCCAGTCTTTCAGTCTTTCCTCCTAGGGCAGTGATGGCGAACCTTTTAGAGACTGAGTGCCCAAACTGCAATTCAAAACCCACTACTTTTTTGCAACGTGCCAATACAGCAATTTAACCTGAATATAGGTGGCTGTGAAGGGGCCATGCCGGGTTCCCACAGAAAGGGCACCGAGGGCCACCTGTGGCACCCATGCCATAGGTTCACCAACACTGTCTGAGAGCATCCTTGTTGCCCTCCTTTAACTTGTTCCAAATTCATCAGCACCCTTCCTCAAGTATGGTGTCCAGAACTGGGCACAGTACTCAAGATGAGTCCTTACACAGTGCCTAAGGGCCTTTTCACACGACCCCTCAGATCCGCTGGTCCCTTAAATTTGGACCAGCGATCTTGAGGGTTCCTTGCTGTTCCTCCGTCCCCACCCCCTCTGCACTTCCTTGTTCTGTCTGCGGGAGGGGAGGGAGGGGGAAAAAGCCTTAGAGACGGACCGTGCGTGGAAGCTTGCTCCGAGCCCCGGTTTTACTTCCTGGTTGCTCTTAAAGGGGCGGAGGCGAAAGAAAAACAACAAAAAGAAGCAAGGAGAGCTCAGGCACGCTCCGCAACAAATATTTTTCACCTCCCAAAAGCAAGTACAAGAAAGTGCAGCTGGGTCGCGCTTAGGTGGGCGGGGTCGCACTTAATTGTCTGCAAACTCCGGACCTGGTGGGAAAACATTTTTAAGGTCCGGAGCTTGCAGCCCTTTGCCGCGGAGCTTAGGGGTCGTGTATAAACGCCCTAATAGAGGTAGACTAGTAACTGGTGGGATTTGGAGACTAGACTTCTGTTAATCCAGACTAAAACAGTCTTTGCAATATTTGTAGCCCCCGGTAGTGGAATAGAAACAAGAAGCCAAATAGTATACGTGGTACATCCTATAGTGGGTTCAGCATAGCTTGTGCATATAATCTTTTTGTAGACTTGGCAGTCTATTAAAATAAAGCTGTAACCCACCTTGTACTGACAGGAGAGAAAGAGAACTTCTTGCCCAATGTCCTCTTCTCAAGTTGCAAACATCTGCAATAAAAATTGCCTTTATAGGGGGACAGTGACATCCTTGCACAAGATAGCAGCATCATTTGGACCTCCTAGCCTCCTAGCTGGATTTTAATCCATGGGTGAAGCTCAGCTTGCTAACTGCTCTAAATGAGTCAGACATTGTATTAAGTGAACACCTCACACTTTGTCACATTTGTGCCTCTTTCTTAAAGAGCATAAATAAGAGATAGGTGGGCTATAATTATCTCCAGTAAAGTGCAAAAGATTGTGTGAATATATGTTTTTCCATAGAAAATAAAGCTTTACTTATTTCTCGAAGCTAACATTTCAGCCCAGTAACTTTTTGTTTTGTATGCATTTCTGTGTTTAGGGAGTGGGGTGTAACTAGATGTTATGCTTTGTTTTGGGCCACTGTTAATATAGATGAAGCTTGCTGTCTTGAAAGGGAGATTTACATGTGGAATCAGCACAAATCTATGAAAAACATAGACCAATATCAAACTAAACACCTCTAGAGAAGTTGCTCTCAACCTTGTGGTCCCCAGATGTTCTTGGACTAAAACTCCCAGAAGCCTTCACCACTCGCTGTGCTGGCCAGGATTTCTGGGAGCTGTAGTCCAAGATCATCTGGGGACCCACAGGTTGAGAACCACTGCTTTAGAATATGATGAAGGGGACCTATTTCTGAGCTGTGAAGAATCCAAAAGGAATGTCAATCAATTCCCTTATTATGACTTGCTTTGAATAACTAGTTGGTGATACGGTGGTCCCTCACCATTTCACGGTTCATATACTGCGGTCTCGTTATATCGCGGGACTGCAGTATATGAAAGGCAAGCCCTTTGAGGCCTCCTGCACTTACTTCAGGCCTGGTGCTGCCCCGAACAGGCCTGCGACAGGCTTCCTGGACCTGTCGGAGGCCCCAAAAGTGCTTTCTGGCGAACTGGAAGTGATTTCTGACTCACCAGAAACCACTTCTGGGGCCTCTGACAGCCCCAGGAAACCCATTGGAGGCCCGTTTGGGGCAGCGCCAGACCTCAGGTAAGTGTAGGAACCCCCCAGAGAGGCCCCCCAGTCCTGACATGACTCAGCATCTGCGTATTGCGGACTTTCCATTATCACGGGTCAGGTCATGTCCCTGACCCCTGTGATAGGTTTGGGATTACTGTATTTTCAAATTCCCCATCTTCAGAATTTGCAACCTTCTTCATATTGGCAAATAAAATAAAATAAAAACATTGGCAATTCACGTTCAACCCACTCTAACCTTGTTTTGTTCTTCTTTAGATTTGGACCAAAAAGATGAACAGAATCTCAGTGATGATCCTGTGGCTTTGGTAATGCTGTTAGGCATTTTGGCAGAGGCTGGAAGCTGGAAAAAATATGTGATTGAACAGTGAGCAGAGGTTGCTTGTAGTCCTTGGGTACTACTAAAGATGTGCCTGGTGTCCGGTATATCTAACCTATGTTTTTAGAGCAAGAGTATAAAATCCCTTCATATCCCTGATATCTTGTCACTTGAAGTCCACAAACTGCTTACATGCAAGCAGTTTTCTTTTATACCAACTTTTTCTGGGCTGTTAAGAACAAGTAAGAAGGGCCATAATTGACTTAACCTAAGGGCTGCAGATCAGGACCAGTTCATAAGGGATGGAAAAGATATGGCCTTCCAGATGTTGGGTTTCAACTCCCCTCCATGTTAGGGTATCTGATAGTCCAGTGATGGTGAACCTTCGGCACTCCAGATGTTTTGGACCACAATTCCCACAGTTCTTTGTCATTGGCAGTACAGGATTGGAATTCTGGGAGTTGTGGTCCAAAACATCTGGAGTGCTGAAGGTTCGCCACCATTGTGATAGGCATTAACATCTGGAAAGCCATATGTTGGTTGACTCAGTGGTATGTCATTCGTCCCATGAATATTTTTTTAAATATGTCAGTTGAGTGTGGAAGAAGGAGGTGGGTATTCTGGTTGCAGTTGAGACTGCAGTTGGCTGTATTCTGTGTTAAGACCATCTTGGAGCTGGTTTTCTTGCCTTGCTGGTTCCTGTGTTTGTAGTGACAGTGGTGAGATCATTATAATGTTATATATTGTAATACATACACAGTAAGTACTTACACAGTATGATACAGCAATGTCAGATATCGTAACGCTAAAATTATGGCACATGTCTAGTCACCACCTCATAAAGTATGACCTGATGTCACTGAATGATTCACTGTTTTCCCAGGCAAGTGTTCTCAGTTGTGTTTGTGGTCAAAGACCAACTTAATCTCAGGCCAAGGAGTGGATAAAATGATACTTCCTTGTGGCATAGAATCTGGGCATATCAACTGGTGGTTCCTTTTCAGCTAGACATATTTCAGCATATACATTTTATCTCAGGGGAAAAAAACTTTGGATTTTTTTATGAAGTGTGCTAAAATCTGTATTTCTGTAACTATTGGACCGTAGGTTTGGATCCAATAAGCTCTCACTATATCCAAGAGATTCATACTTTGAAGATTCACCATCCATTACTCTGTAGCTAGATCACCACTTGAGCTCGGTGTAAATGTCTAGTCCAGGGGTCCTCAACCTAAGGCCCCGGGGCCGGATGCGGCCCCCAAGGTCCTGAATCCAGCCCCTGGGACCAATTGCAAACCCCCCCCCACCTACCCCCTGTTTTGTGATCAAGCCAGCCTCCGCAGCTGCTTTTGGACTGGGATCCGGCCCCCAGTGGTGTCTGGGTGGTGGTGGACTGGCCCACTGTTTGAAAACTTTGAGGACCCCTGGTCTAGTCTGTCAAAGCTAAGTCTAACCAAAGCTGTTTTCAGACAGCTAATATTAATGCCCTTGGTTGACTTTTTCTTTATCTCTTTTTATCTCTTCTTTTCCTCAGGGCCTTTATAATTTGAGAAATTCAATTGCTATTTTTCCAACACAAGTTTGAAAAAAGGCCACCTATGGGTCTCTTATGACCAAAGCCATTTGCATTTCTTCTTCCGTTGCATGCCTTTTTCCAACTGTTTTCCTCTTCTTTCAGAATGTGATGAATAAACTGACACAAGAAGAAGAGCAAGAAAAACAGGTGATTCAAAGAAAAGAATAATATATAGGATAGCACCAATAGAGAGCTCCCCCCTCATCCTCTCTATCTCTCTTTTTAAAATGTTAAAATGATTTATCATACTTGCTGACTGACAGATAACAATGCGTGCAGTTAAATAAAATAAAATAAGGCAAGCATTCAAAACAGTATTCCTTGTACAACCTTGGCGCATTCTGAGCAGAAACAGGAAGTGTTTGATAGCTGGTTAACAACAACTGGAATGTCTGGTGGTTGTTAAGCCAGTACTCAGTGCTTCCTTCTCACTGATTCTCAGAAATGCAGAATAAATGTGGAAACTGTAGTGGGGAGAAAAAGAAGATGTAGCATTGCTTTTAAAGATTTAAAAAATCTTCACTTTCAATGGCCATGGTAAAATATTTTGTGGGTTGGGCATGAGTTGTCATTGGAAATCTGTAACTTAATCCTGTGCCTAGAGCCTTGTATTATTTTTAGGTCCCAACTTACCCACCCCCAAATCAGCTGGGCAAGTTCTTTTAGCGAAAATGCTCTTCCCTTGGAAAAGTTTAAGTGTTTGAAATGTTTTTAACAATTAGGCTCATCTGAATTTTATTTCTTCCCTTTGCAGAAATCAAGGGACAAAAATGATGAAACCATCAAGGTGAGGAAACAGGCCAGGCTGTTGTGGTTTGTAACAGAACCACGTGGCTCGGAATAAGCCACGTGGCTCATTAATATATGAAAAATCCATTAAAGTTGTTGTTCCCCTTAGTTCAGTCGACTGTATTTCAGTACAAATCAATCAGGCAACAGAGGCTTGGTTCTCTTTGCTTGCTTTTTATATGACTTTTGCAAAAGGGGAGACTTCCACAGGAAGGAGGCATGTGTCTTCCGCGTGGAGCGCCATTCCCAAACATTGAAGGTTTTTGGAGGGAACCTTGAGTTATAAAGGCCCCCTTATGTATTCTCTTCTCTCTCCCCCCCCCCCCCACACACACCCAGGAGGCTGCTGAGGGATTGAAAGTCTTGAAACTGACCCAGGAAAATGTGTGCATGTTCAATAATGCCCAAAACAACCGCATCCCCCCTACTGACCGCCAGTTTTCCTGCCAGTCCTGTGATAGCATGTGGTGGCGTCGTGTTCCAGAGAGAAAGCAGGTGTGTGCCGGCGTGGCGGATGCTCTCGTGTATACGTGTATGGCTGAAAAGTGGAGAGGTTGGTTCTCTTCATCCCTTGGCTTGAGCCCTTTGAAGGACGGAGGCCTCAGTTTCCTTTGTCTCTGCCATTCCACCCTCCCTCTAACCTTCTCAATTTAAAGGAGGGGGCAAGCCTCAGTACCGAGTAGGAACGGTGATGGCGGACCTGTGCTAAAATTAGATCTGATACCAGATCTGTTATAAAGCAAGAGCTGTCCAAAGGTGGCACCATTTCTCTCTCTCTCTAGATTTTGGAGGGCTCCTTGGTGTCGCCACCCCACCCTCTGACACCAAAGGCTGCCATGGGGACCGTCCCACAACATTTTACCCAAACCAGCCCCCATGGAGGGCCTTTTATTCGCCGCTGAAGGAAAAGAACACACCCTCAGTCTGAAAGAGGCCTCGGGGAAGAACAATATACTAGTGAAATGGCTCCACCTTCCTTTGGCAGTTTGAGGATCCATTTTGTTTTGTTTGGGGAGTGGGGAGGGGGCAGGTATGGGGATGCCAGGGCAGGACCCTGCAGTCAGCCTGCAGAGCACAGAAGACACTTGGACCACCTTGATCTAAAGCAGAGGGTTTTTCCCCCCATTCCCACCCCATTGTTTCATGTTTAGTTGTGAAGAAGCTAAAAGTGTGACATGGCCAGATGGGGGGTGGGGTCTGGGTTTTCTCTGCACGCCTTTCTGTTTCACTTTTCATTGCATTGCCAGTCAATCTGGATACAGGTATTTTTTCCGTCTCTTAGTAGAGCTCAAAACCAGAAGTAAATGCAAACAAAAAATGAATTGGCTTGGATGAAATAGTTTCAGGCTATACTGCATATCAACAGCCAGTTATCGAGAGTCAGCAGGAGTTCAGTTGGGTCTGCTGGAGATTTGGTCTCTTCATCCTCTTCTTTGACAGGTGTCCCGTTGCCACAAGTGTTGGAAGAAGTATGACCCGGTACCGTACAACAAAATGTGGGGCATAGCGGAGTTCAAGTGCACCGCATGTGGACGTAGCTTTAGGTGAGAGGCAAGGACGGATCATTTGAGATGTGAATGGAAAGGAGCTTTAGCATGTTACCTGCCACTCCAAATCACATGGAATCCTGCCTTGAAATTCCAGATATTTATATATATTTCGTGGGCTGGTAAATGGTTAATTAATTGATCGGTGGAACGAAAGACAGAAAATGTTTTTTTAGATGGTGGGTGATCTCTCCTTGGTGCTCGGAAAGGCCATCAGATCCTGGAAAAAGTGTCTTTCAGAGGACAGAGCCAAAAGCACTGCCACGTAGAAAGTGTGAGCATGGAGACTGTATGCCAGGGGTGTCCAAACTTTTTGCAAGGAGGGCCAGACTTGGTGAAGTGAAAATGTATGGGGGCTGACCATTCAGCTGCATTTGGCCCCTGGGCTGGACTTTGCACAAGCCTCTAGGACATGCAAGGAAGTGGGGAGGACACTGCAGCAACACAGCCAGGAGCGGGTAGGCTGGGCAGGTGGCTGGGGGGATGGACAGAGGCAGGGAGGGCAAGCAAGCCATAAAACTGCAAGCTGACATCTCCAACCGGTATGGGGATGAGCCAGCTGGCAGAGATGCATGATAGGCTGAGCTGGTGGGAGAAGAGGCTGCGGGCCGCTCAAAATTTGAAAACAGGCCGCATTTGGCCCCTGGGCCTGACTTTGGGCATGCCTGCTGTATGGTGAAGCGTTAGGAAGAAAACAGGCTTCAATCTTGGCATTTGGGGGCGGGGTTTGCCGGCAGATCTGGACGAGAGGCTTTCTGTAGGTTTTTTTAAAATTAGTATTTAAAGCAGAACACTTAGTAGTAAAGCAGAACACTTTATATATCTACAAATCCATAAAATACTACAAATGCATAGGGTATCCCAGAGGTCACACACCCCAAGAAACGGAACCCAAAAGCAACAGCCTGGGGTTTCTCATTGTATTGGGAAGAAAGTTAAGGGCTGACATCCAATACAGTAGCGCCTTGAGATACAAAATTAATCAGTTCTATGGGAAATTTCGTATTATGAAAATTTTGTTTCTCAAAACGTGGTTCCCCATAGGAATTAATGGGAAATGAATTAATCGATTCTGGAGGGCAGAAAACAGTCAAAACAAGTGGGGTTTTTTTGTCCAAACCTCTTTATAAAGTTTACTTTACTCCACAATCCAATGGAAAGCAATGCAAACGCTCAGAAGGAAAAGCAGGGAAACCGAAGATCAGCTCCCTACGTTTCCACCACTTGAGAAATGCATGGAAAAATACCCAAAAAGTCCCCACAAAAATGCTGCAAACACTTTCCAAAATGGCTCCAAATCTCTCCACAAAAACCAATCCATGCCACTTGCTACCCACAGGCTCCTGGATGCATGGGGCTGGCCTTATAAAGCTCCCAGGTGCAATGCGTCCTGGGGAAACTTCCTTTGTTTGTTTTTTATATCTTAAAAAAAGGTTAAATTTTCATAAATCCACAGATTCTTTTTCTTATCTCAAGTTTTTTTTATCTTAAGGCATTTGTATTTCACCGTTCCACTGTACTAATATTAAAAACTAGACTGATTTCTTCTTATACTTCATATTTTGTTTTCTTTTTAGTGCAGTGGTCTCTTTGAGAGAGCCATAACTAAATATGAAAAGTAATAATAAATCATAAGCATATCAAGAAAGCAAGGGGTTCCCTTGTCTCCTCCTCCTCTTCCTCCTCACAGGGGATCAGCTCAGATGGGGATCCCTTCTCCATGCTACACTTGCCATACCCCTGTGCTCCCGAGCTATATCATGCCACCTCGCAAGACCCCAGGGCCACGAACCAAGCAGCAACATTCCTGCTATGCAGAGGATTGCCTCAATCGGAGAGGTGAGACAAAGGGTCAGACGAATCTTGGAAACTAAGCAGGGTTGGGACTCGCTAATACTTGGCTGGGTGACCACTAGGGAATAATAGGTGCTGTAGACGCCTGGAGTGGGAACTGGCAAACCACTCCAGTATTCCTGCCAAGAAAACTCCATGGACATGGGGTCATGAAGAGTCGGTCACGACTGTAACAACAACAACAAAACAACAACACATGAGATACTCACTCCCCCTTTAAGGGCAGAGAACAGGGTAGTCCTTGTGTAACAGTCTTCTCAAAGCCCCATGCCTAAAACACCCTAATTTCAAATCTAGGCTAATCTGTACCATACGGAAGTGAGGAAGGTTTATGTTAGGACCAACAGAGACCTTCTGCCATGGACAGGAGTCCTAGCTTGACCAACTGGACACAGTTTGTCATGTCAGAACTGGATTGTTGCATTCTAGTTATCCAGCCTATACGCAACCTTTCCAACTGTCTGAGAAAGGGGAGCAGGAAACTTTTTGGCTTATCTTTTGAAAATTTATTGTCACAAAGGTTCAGGACATTCCTCATCTTGGAGGGAGGCGGGAAGAACCTGCTGGTGCATTTGCCTTCTTCTTACGGCTGTTCTCAGAATGTGTCGTATCCTTAGAGAAACAGGGCACAGATGATGATGGTCATCATCACCGTCATGTCCCAACAAGTCATTTCTAATTTACAGTGACCCTGCCCAGGGTTTTCTAGGTAGTGAATATGCAGAGGTGGTTCACCATTCCATTCTTGTGAGGGCACCCCGGGATGGGTGCAGCTTGCCCAAGGGTACATAGGCTGGTTCTACTCCCAGGAGGCTCAGTGGGCACCTTTGGCTTTACAACCAGATAAACAACTCAGCTATCCAGCATGCTGCACAGAGGATAATCTTTGGGAAGTAATCCCCCCACCCCCTTTTTTTTAATGGCTACCATGAGACTACCCCTGATCCAACATGGATACTTGGTAAGAGCACAAATGTAATTTCTCTCTCTCTCTCTCTCTCTCTCTCTCTCTCTCTCTCTCTGTGTGTGTGTGTGTGTGTGTGTGTGTGTGTGTGTGTGTGTGTGTGTGTGTGTGTGTGGGGGGCAGAGGGGAGACCTTGAGAGCTGTCTG
Source organism: Phrynocephalus guinanensis (assembly GCA_037367245.1). NCBI lineage: Eukaryota > Metazoa > Chordata > Lepidosauria > Squamata > Agamidae > Phrynocephalus > Phrynocephalus guinanensis. Next base: position 159,855,725 of record CM074734.1, read on the forward strand.
GAGAGAGAAAGGAAATGATGACTGTGGTCAACTAGGATGATGCATTTTCCCCTCTGCTGCAATGGGTGGGGAGAATGTGCCTGCCCCTATCACAGTCTACTCTCCCTCGCCCACAGAGCCCCACATACCAGGAACGCACTGTGTGCACCCTATGAGCCGCCGTCGGAATGGGTTGCCCAAAGTGATCTACCCCAGCGAAGAACACGACAGCACCGGCTCCACCGTGGCCACCTGCTTAAGCCAAGGCAGCTTGTCCTGCTATGACATCGACGGTCTCATCCTGGAAGATCTGGAGGAACAGGACGAAGTGGATGACGACGGCAGGGGTAGCGATTAATCCCTGGATGTGTGAAGTAGACCACTCCTAGGAGGCGGGTGGCGTGTGACGAAAAGGTGGAGCTGGCGGGGAGGAAGCCTTGCTTTTATATTCCCCAAGGCTTCCAGCCTGCCATTTCTAATCATGTACGCAAACGATATTTCCTTTCACCAGGGACCACTTATCAATCATTCTGAGGCTTTTGCCTGGCTTTTCACACTTACCTCTTTCTTTCAGTGTGGCCTTTTATTGTGTCCCCCCCCCATCCCCCAATAATTTATTTCTGCCCAGGAAAGCTAGATATCCCACAGCTACAAAACTGGTTTTAGCAGTCATTAAATACATTCAGAGAAGGCAAGTTTCTTTGTGTTGGTTCCCAGCCTGGTTGGAGGCCGGGAATATCCAGGTGACACCCGTGTTCACTTGGCACATTTCTACAGATTCTCCTGTAATGTTTTCCTTATTCTGGGAGTTCTCTTAAGAGGGAGAAGACTAAAAACCCTCACAACACCTTCTAACGGTTAGTGTAGAGAACCTTCTCCCCATATCTAGAATCCTGTTCCTTTTCCTCAGAGAACCTGAGGGAGTTCTTAGTTCTGTGATTAGAAGACTACAAATACCAGCATTCCCAGCCTGCTTATCAGATTACGGTTTCCCGGCTTCTTGGGGTAAAGTTAACTAATGGAAAACCAGCATGCCTTCATTGTGTAACTAGATCCCTTCCTAACAGTGTAAACAGATGCCTGTGCTGCTTGCCCCTGTCCCTGTAACATCTCCCATTGGTGCACATTGTCTGTGGAACATGACGTCGCCTTTACCTGGGGTGGTCAAGTCCAGCCATGTCACTAAAAGAACCAAGGGTGTTTATACACGACCCCTAAACTCCGGGGCAAATGGCTCCCAGCTCTGGAGCTTAAAAATGTTTACCCACCAGCTCCGGAGTTTACAGGAAATTAGGTGTGACCACGCCCACTTTAGCGCGTCCCAGCGCACCTTTCAAGTACCTGCTCTTCCGTCCTGAAAATTCCTTGATGCGGTGTAGAGATAGTGAGTGCGGGGCTCTCCTCGCTTCTGTTTGTTGTTGTTTTGGCTCCCGCCCCTTTAAGAGCTACTTTTACAGACACAGGAATCTTGCCCAAGAGCGAGAGCCAGAAGGAGAGCCAGAACAGAGGTGAGGCACGATCTTTTCTTCCTTTTTTTCTCCCTCCCCTCACGCAGCCAGCAGCCAGGAAATGCGGAGGGGTGGGGACGCAGGAAGAGCGACAAACCCCTAAGATCTCTAGTCCGAATTTAAGTGGCCAGCGAATCTTAGGGGTCATGTAAAAGCGCCCCAAGAGGCTTTTGAAAGGTGTCCTGTTGAAAAGGACCTTTCACTGGCTTTTGGAGGTTTTGTAAACCGCTGGAATGAGAGAATTATGTCACTGGGCAAATTTCTCCTTGTATAGACAGTACCTTCACTTTAGATGTAGTCATAGTTAGGGAAAGGCACTGGATGCTTCCAATGTAGAAAAACCAGCAAAACCGTTGAAGAATTTGCACTTTACAAACAGTACACACACGGATAGACAGTGGTACCTCGACTTACGGTTGCTTCGACAACTGGATAATTCTACTAATGAACGCTGCTCTCTGCTGCGCATGACATCTACAGGTCCAACCTGTCAAAGTCATCTGACGTGCAGAGTGGAGAGCAGTGTTGGCTGCCCATCATCCACCTCTTCCTTCTTCTTGGTTCTTCCATCTCTGCAAAAGAGATTGAAGCAACCAAGAAGAAGGAGGTGGTGGCCATCGCGCCTCCCTTCCAAACCGCCCAGGCTGGCCGAAGTTGCATCGCTCCCAGGTTGCGTTGCAAGGGAAGCGCTTCCCATACGTCCTTCCCTTATCTTGCAGAGGGTATTTCCCCCTCTTTTGATTATATTGTTTCTTTTGTGCTGTTTTTATCCTGTAAACCGCCTAGAGTTCCAGAAGGAAGATGGAGCGATATATAAATAAATAAATAAATAAATAAATAAATAAATAAGGTGCCCAGGCTGGGCGAAGAGCACAGGGACCATGGATCTTCTTTGCACTGGGCGAAATTCAGTGTGCTCTTAGGGTATGTATGGAACAGCTGCAGGATACCAATTTTCCGCAAAAGCTTTTGGAACTCTTCAGATGTTTCACCTTAGATACTCTTCAGATTTACTTCCCAGTATGTAACCTACTTTAAGAAGCCTTAAAACATATTCTCTTCAGTGGCAATCGGTATGTAGAGACTGGGCAATATTTCACTACACTACACCTGCCCGTGTCTCCAGTGTGCACCACCTCGGTAGGGTTTTATTCGAATGCAGCAGGAGAAGTTGAGTTTTAGTAGGTCATGGTTATCTTTTTTTAAAAAGCTTATTGCATTTTTCTCCATTGTTTTCTCCACGACTTCCCAGCCCATCTGAAAGTGAACTGCAGGCCATGCAGGACTGCAGCAGGCCACCGTGTAAGAACCACTGGTGTTCGTGTTCTGGCCACTTCCAATCAAACACACACCACCTTCTTCCAACAACTTTAAGTATGTCTTGCCAGTAACAGCCTTTTCTTCCACTGCATCCAGCCAGCCGCATCTTCTCTTTGCAATTCCTTAACCCCCCTTTTTTCCCATCCAGGTTTTAAGCTACTTCTGTGCTACCAACTAGGGCAGTGTTTTTCAACCTTTTTTGGGCAAAGGCACACTTGTTTCATGAAAAAAATCACGAGGCACACCACCATTAGAAAATGTTAAAAAATTTAACTCTGTGCCTATATTGACTATATATAAAGTAATTCTCTTGAATAGGAATCAAATAAACACAAAGAAAGTATTTTATAATTACTTTATTATGAAATAGTAAGTAAACAGAAATATGAAAAATTATAAAATACTTTATTCAGTGTGCAACCTGGGCCTGTTTGGCTGAACACAAAGCTGATATTCTTCAGCTTTTCCAACGGCACACCAGGCAACATCTCGCGGCACACTAGTGTGCCGCGGAACAGTGGTTGAAAAACACTGAACTAGGGCATAATACACCCTTGCTTCCCCCACGCCTTCTTTTACCTTCACACTGACTGACCATCATTTGTAAAAAGCATTCATTTCCAGGGGTGATTTTTATTCCAGGAGGATTGCTTTGATTGTATTTCCTTTAATTTTTTTCAGCATCTACATCCAAGACTAAAGTTATAATTACAACAGTCACCCACCCTTGTCCCCATCTCCTCCCCTGCCCGTCTCCTCTCTCCCATTGCTGCAACTTATGTCATCTTTTTCTGGAAAGAGGTTCAATGTTTCAACTTTTGTTGCTCTCCAATATGCTTTAAAAATAAAAACAAATCAAAGATGTATAGGTAGAAAATTACACACACATGACAGGTGGGAAGGAGGTCTCATCAGCCTTTTTAAAAAAAATTCTGGGAGTGGGGGAGACAAAATGTTTTAATAATTTTTGCTGGATTACTTTACAATTAAAAAAAAAACAAAAATAAAAAAACAGATATTATAAAAAATTTTTTTAATAACTAACATTTTCAAAATTGTCACTTCTTTGTTTGGGGCAGGGTGTTGTCCTGGGTGTTGGGGGAAACTGTGGATATCAATGAGCGCTGCTGTGACACGCAAGACAACCATCAGCCTCCACCTGCCAGGTATCGACAAAGCTATAGAAAATTGGGTTTGGGTGGCCTGGACCACACAGTGCCTCTTCCAGTAATGCGAAATTGACATGGTGTTTACAGACGTTACAAAGGTTAATTATTTGGACTTCAGCTCTGGACACTGATGAGCAATGTGGCTAGTGCTTCTGGACCCACTGAATCCCTAGAATCATTCATTAGAATGAGAGTCCCATTGGTGATGTTTCCAGGTTCTGCTTCTAATAGAACTGAATTTTGGTTCCATCTTCTTTCTCTAGCATACACTGTTTCCTTCCGGATCACATTCCTTTTGCGTTGTTCTGTCCACTTCTTCTTCCCTACATTGTCATAAGTCTGACCAGCAATTTGCTGGCATAGGTCTGAATGTGTTCCCAGAGGCCAAGTCATTCCTCCTTGCCCTAAAAGGGTGTCGTGGGGCATGCCTTCCACATAAATTCGGAAGGTTCAACAATCAAGACAACCCCACCAGATGTTAAGGAAGGCTCCAGGGAGCTTGTTTGCATCTTCACGCTGATTGCATTTGGCAGCTGTGCTTCAGATATGATTCTAATAAGACTGCTTCCTTATGGATGGGATTCTTAGAGGTACCAATGGGATACCCTTGTACACTTGTCATGTTTTGGAAAGACGGACTCGAGGCTTGGTGGCCAAACCCAAAAGAGGCCAACACACTTGCACCTTCATCGGTTGCACAGATGGAATTTTGCTGCCACCATATCTTTGCTTTGCTGCTGCTGCACATATAGTTATTCCATAACCTAGACACCATGTCTGTCCGTGTCAACCTTCCTAATCAAGGTTGGCCTACAGCATTTAACAGGATGGCCTCCCTCTCCTGTGTCCAGAAGACAACTGTATTGAGCAGTTGAACCTGACTTCAACAGTGGCCATGGGACGGGTCTTGTCACTACACCTGAATCCAGCAGGCTAGTTGAGGCGCATGATGGATAAACTCTACAAAGAAACGGATGTGTCGTCCCAAGAAAAAGGATAAGCAGAGGGGAAGACTGGCCCTGTTGTTCCCAGTGTCTGGCACCCGGGGCTGTTGCCTCGATGCGTAATGTGAGACGTGTATGAAATCAAGCAGCTGATCTCTATTTCTTCTCTGCCAATTTGCCCAGCAGCACTCGGCACTCCACACCCACACTCCTGCTACCTACAAATCTCTGGGTGGGGTCCACATTCTAGATATGTCTTTTTAAAAATATGTTCTACTGACAGCAGAGAAAACTACCCACAGGTAAGTGTGTATACAGATCTGACGGTTATGAACACATTTATTATTTGTATGAGGCAGGAGACAAACGTAAGCTAATAAGTATTGTACTTTCTGCTCCCAGAAAAGAACTTGCTCCTTCTTCAATTTGTTTATGAGGACCACTGTTGAGACCATGAATTAGACTAAGGCCCTTTGTACACGACCCCTAAACTCCGCCGCAAATGGCTCCCAGCTCCGGAGCTTAAAATTGTTTCCCCACCAGCTCCGGAGTTTACAGATAATTAAGTGCGACCATGCCCACCTAAGCGCGTCCCAGCACACTTTTCAGGTACCTGCTCTCTGGAGGTGAAAATTCCTGATGCAGATATAACGTAGTGACTGCCCGGCTCTCCTTGCTTCTGTTTGTTCTCCCCCCTCCCGCCCCTTTAAGAGATCTGAATACAATGCCCGGACGGCAGAACAGAGGTGAGCGGCATTCTTTTCTTCCTTTTTTTCTCCCTCCCCTCACGCAGCCAGCAGTCAGGGGTGAAGAGGGGGTGGGAACGCAGGAACAGCGACAAACCCCTAAGATCTCTGGTCCAAATTTAAGTGGCCAGTAGATCTTAGGGGTCGTGTGAAAAGGCCCTAACAGATTCAAATGAATCAAAGAGATGCCATGTTGATGAATAAATATAGGCCTTGTATCTGTGCCTTATTGTGCGGATGCCTTCTTTTTGAGAGTGGGTAAGGACCTGCCCACTGCCCCTCACTACCCCCACGGGGAGCAAAGTTGGGTGGCGGTGGCAAAGGAGCTGTTTGTCTGAAGCAAAACTGGCAGGCAGGAACAGCTTCCTCCTTTGCTACTGGCACCCAACTTTGCTGTCCATGGTGGTAGCCTCATTTCCCGCGCTGGGATCAGGCACCCAAAACCTGCATTGCTGGGTTTGGCTTTGGGGCGCCTGATCCAACTCTTCCTTTCCCCTGCTGGGCACCACGAGGAGGGAAAGGAGGTGACTGTCAATTAATCCAACCTCCGGAACGGATGGATTGGTTTCCCATTCATTTCAATGGAAAACTGCATGTTGGTTAATGGAATTTTTGCACAGCAAAACGGCTCATTGAACAGATTAATTTTGTTAACAGGGGGTATCACTGTATCTCTGGGAAAGTTTTTCAACTGGTTTTAAAATCCCTTTTGTAGACCCCAGGATGGAAATGGAGGCAGGCAACCTTATGTCAGCAGGGCAGCTTCCTCAGGTAGTGAAGGCAAAGGTGGAAAAAGAGATCTGCTGGCCAGCAGGGTGGCTGGCCCATTCAACCAACCCCCCGTTGCCAATTTTTTGCATCTCCCCTCTGGGAGTAGTGCGTAAGAATACTGGGAGATTAGACAGGAAGGCAAGATAATGCCTGTCCCTGCACAGCTCTTGATTGGCCGGCACCACTGAGCAAGCAAAGATGATGTCACAGCGTGCTTCCTCATTGGAGTTTAACCCCACGTGAGCCCAGAGGAAGGTAAAACAATTGGTTGGGTGTGTGTCAGAGGGTTCTGAGCACCACCTGGGCTCACGTGGGTCCTTTCGGAACCTACTGGTTCCGAAACGAAATGCCCATCCCTACTTGAAAGCTTCAGCACCTTTCTGGGATGGGCAGTAAAATACAGGGCCCATAGCCAGGCCATATCTCATTATCTTTATGACTTTTTTTTATGGGTCCTGAGTCTGCAAACACACTTAGGGTTTTCCAGGAATTGGCAGAGGAACTGGGTGTTCCATTAGCAGTAAAAAAAAAGGGGGGGGCTGTAACATCTTTGGTATACTTAGGCTGGTGCATCACAGCTCCCAGAAGAAAAGCTCCACAGGCTTAGAGAAACCATCTTGGCACTCTTGCCATGAAAAAGTGAACCCTAATGGAAATACCAGTGGTCCTGGGTCATGTAAATTTTGCATGGACAGGCGGCAACCATTGATTGGAGAAGACATCTTGGCATGCACAATGTACTGCACCTTACTTGGCTTGGAAGAAGAGGTATGCAGTGGGATGAGCTGATGCCCATCTCATGGCAGCCGCTGAAAGAACAAGGTGCTCCAGAGGCAGTATTACTACAGATAAGTGAAAATGAGCTGACCAGCAGAAGGGTTTTGGATCTCATGCCTGAAATGAAGGCAGGCCTTCAGGTCATCCATGACTGGTACCCTCAGTTAAAAATCATGTGGCCCGACCTTTTCAAGCGACAAACCTGGAGAGGGGCAAGGCATCCCAGGAAAGTGGATCTGACACGTCAAAAAGTAACCAGGACCATAAGAAAATTAATTACGGACTGGGGTGGCATTTGGATTCAGCACCCAGGTATTTCTCACAAGATTAATACCCTATTTGGGGAGGATGGGGTGCATCTGTCTATTAAAGGAAACCTTACCTGGCTTTTCGGGCTTTAAAAGGCCGTAGAAAGTTGGTTGCAATAGCAGTTTCTGGCAGGAGCTGAGGTTTGCGCAGTCCTGGTGGCGGTTTTTGGGACATTGGGACCAGCATGTCTGGGGCATAGTATGAAATCCCTTGGTGGGGACCAGAGACCATCTACGCTCAGGTGGGATGGTGGGTGCCCCCTGCCCCTGAGTTGACAGGGAACCATGAAGTGGCTTATGCCCACGTGGTTCCCAAAGGCTGCCATTCTGGGTGGTCTCTCAGAAGACTGAAGAGACTGGGGTTTTCATCCAGGGGCAAGCAGTCCTCCTGTTGAACCAGATCGAACCCAATGCTTAGCCACAGTATCTGCCGTTGTAATCAATAAAGTTGCAACCAAATTATTTCCAAAGAAATTGTGTGTAGTGTCTTATTCTAGAGGAGTAGGCCAACAAAACTCCACAGCATTCTGGTTCATTTACCAGACTGTCTGAAGGAACTGCAGTTTGCCAGGTTCAAACAAAACATTGAAACAGGCCTGCACAACAGGTAGACCGCAGACTACCAGTAGCCTGCAAAGGGTTCAAAAGTAGCCCGCCGGCCACCAATTTAAAAAATGAGGGGATAAGTTCTCCACCCCTCCCTCCCCCGTCCGAAGGACTACCACTGCCCCAATAAAGTTCTGGGTGTGCACTTGGCCAGCCTTCCCATAGGAATGCATTGAAAATCAGTCTGTTCTGGAGGGAACGGATTTTAATACATTTCTATGGGAAACAGCTGCTCTACTTACAATTTTTTTTTTTACTTAGAAGCATGTGCTTGGAATGAATAATAGTCTTAAGTAGAGGTATTAGTGTAGTCACCCTTGGGCACTTTGGGCCAGAAAAAGTAGACCTCGGCCTGTTCAAAGTTGGACAGCCCTGCATTAAAAGATTGATTGTTTCTAATCAGGAGCAAGAGTTTTCTTTTTGCTGTCTTTCTCTTGTGAGCAAAGTGGAGGAGGCAATTATGCAAGCCAAAGCATTTTTTTTCTGACCTACAAACGAGGGGTTGAAATATTATTTTCAGACTGATGAAGCTGCTTGGATGAGCAGCAAAACGTTGCGATCTCTCAAGAAAAGAAATCCAGTTGCCATGACCCTACTTCTAGACTCTCAGTGTTGTTTCGTTTCATTTCTCCAAACCCAACATGCATCCATCTTTTAACAGATCAAGTTATAAGAGTTTGGTTTTATCTTCTTTAATGGAAATCCACATGCATTTCACCATAGTAGTGCATTTTTTATTTATTACTCCCATTGACTAAAGCTATACTGTACTTGCTCACAGACACCACTACCCCAATCTCAAGCAACTGTTGGCTCACAACAGTTTTGCATAATGATAGATGCGGACTGGACCCTGCTGCAAACCCAGATGCAAGCTCTGCCCCCACATTTTCTCCAGTAACATGGTCACAGTAGCCAGCGATGTCACACGCAACAAAATTGGCACTTGTTCCTCGCCTAATTTGATCTATGCCTGCCGTTCCCAACCCTGTGTCCCCCCGGGTGTTCTTAGGCTAAACTCCCCAGAAGGCTTCATCACTAGTTGATGTTGGCCAGGATTTCTGGGAGTTGTAGTCCCAAGAACATCTGGGTACTTAAGGTTGGGAACCACTGCTCTAGGCCATAGTTCCCAACAATGCTCCTCTGCAAAGGACAAACAGAACAATATCTGCAAAAATTGGACATCAGGAATGGCAATACACAGAAGCCTGTTTCAATTTAGGAGGCCACTCTTCACAGGACTTTAAGGTTGTTGTTATCCTTAAAAATTCAGAAGGATACAGCTGAGATAGAATATATACGTATGTGTACTACCCATCCCAATGGATTAAATATTAGCCATGGGTTCTTATGCCATTACCAAATGTGAAGTAATGCAATGGCTGTGTTATCGCCTGCTCTCATTTTCCATAGCCAATTTCCATCCCAACCATAGCCACCTTTATAAAACAAGCTTCAAAGATCAAGTGATTCTGCTTTTGTTTTCTATAGCCTGGAGTTCCTTTGGCAACAAATTTACAATTATCAGCATCCATTCTCTAACATATAGTTGGAAGGATTAGTGCCTGGAGGGCCACTAGGAATCAAATTTGAAAGATTCAGAATGATCTAGCTATTCTACAGGAAAGAGAAGAATGTTCAAAACATCTTAACATATTTTTGTGTGCCACATTTCCACCAAAAGGAACAAGAACAAAAGGGAAATAAAGCAACAAAAGAGTCATTTACATAGCTGAGAGGAATCCAGTGGTACCACATGCCTACTCCTGAGACAGTGGGAAAACAGCTTTGCACCAAAAATCTGCAAAAATATAGCAGAAAGCAACAGTAGTAGTCCTGTTGCAGCATCCCAGAAGATCAAAATCCACTTTACCTAGTAAAGTTTCCAAGCCATAAAATGGTGGACTCGCTGCTGACTTTCTTCAGGATGACAAGAGCAGTGAAATGTTTCAATCTCTCAAGAAAAGAAGTTCAGTTGCCATGACTCAACTTCCAGATAAACTCACCTGGATGACTGAGAATCTTTACAGTCATTTTCCAGACTGGCTTCCACTTGGCTACCTCTTGGAGGAACAAATTATAATCCGTTCTTGCATTTGAAACAGGCTTGCTCTGTGTGGGAAGCTCTCTGTATGCACCGGGGGCGGGGGGGGGGGGAGACCTCATTGGAAATGGGAAACAACCCAGCTGCCGATGCAGAGTTCTGGGCGAGTGAGTGAACATGCAGCTGAGAAGGAACCTTGGCAGGGACTGAGGATATACTGTAATTTAAAATGTATACAATTTGTAAACCTGATTTAAATCCCGCCCAGATTCCACAGGGCACATAAAAGGTAGATTCCGTAAAACATGGATGTCCTACTTTAGTCTTGGTACTAGCTGCAGGCAGTGTTTTAACTGCTTAGGGCCCTCCTTATACATTTATACATTGAAAGATTGTTAATCCGTATTGGCTTTTTAAATACAATGGATTTTTTAAAAGAACAATTTTTAATTTTAAAGGAGAAGTTTGGCTTTGTGATCTGGCTGTCCCCAGCCAATCAACACAGTGCTGAACCATTTTTGCTAATAACTGACAGAACAGGTTTCCCTCAAGGCTAGTCACAGACAAAAGGCAGTACATCTGATTCCAATTCTGTTTTAAAGTATGGCTGGGCTTCTTGAGGCGTGTCCTTCCTTACTATGGCAAACCGGAATTATGGGTCTTGTGTGGACCGGATCATCATTGCCACCTTGCGGAGTGAGTAAGCGCCGCCATGAAACTCGGCCCAGTAGACGCCATCCTGGTAACGGCTTCGGTAGTGCCCTCCTTTATACCAGACGCCATTGAGATTGGAATGGGCGCACATGTTGTACCACCAACCGCCCTTCTGGTAATGAGCGCAATTCCCTGTGGGGAAAAGAACAAGGGAAGGGCCAGAGGATTTGTCACCAAACCTTTCACCAGACCCATCATACTATGTGAGTGACCTTAAAAGATGAAATTATTGTTGCTCATTTATGTGTTGCACAACTCACCTCAGCCCTATGAGGTATGTCAGACAGGAATAACACCCTGAACGATGGCCAGTGGCGATGGCCAGCGGCGGGGGGGGGGCAGGCTGTCCAGCGCCCTCTCTCCATTTTGGCGCCCTAGGCAACTGCCTAGTTTGCCTTAATGGAAGCGCTGGCCCTGCAGGTGAAACTGTTTTTTGTGAATTTCTGAAGGAGAGCTCTTTTCTCATCCTTACAAATAACATTACCTTTTCCCCCACTACAATGATTTCCTGTATTTTCTCCAACTGGCTCAAAGCAGGCTCCCCTTCCCTCCTTCCCCTTCTCATTTCCCTTCCTCCCTTGCAAAACTGACTCTAAACTGTTCCTCCATCTTCTTCACCTAGCTCCTGGCCAGATTCCATTCAAAGGCTGGAGAAAGCGCTGTCGAGTCCATGCTCCCTGTCCTTAGCAACCAGGCACTGATGAAACATCAACTACTGTACTGTGTTGGAGTATGAAGCAGAAAGGGGGTTAACCAAAGGCAATTTGACACTGCAATATGGAATGTTAAGTGACCCAAGTTACCCCAAGCGTTACCTCTACAGTACTGGAGAGAATGTTTGGCTGGGAGATCTGAATTCTAATCCCCCACTAAGAAAGGAAACTTGTGGAAGACCTGGAGCCAGTCTCCGCCTGGCTCCTTCCCGCTCAACCCCATTCTTCTAAAGCAACCATCTCTCATTCTTGGCATCCTGTGGCCCTGACTCCTTCCCAGTTCTTAGGACTTCTTACCTGAGTAAGCATCACGATCATGGTCAAGGGTGCTGAACTGCCGGCCATTGTGCCAGGAAAGCGAATCCCCAGCGCTACCTCGATAGCGGCCCAGACGCAACCGGTAGAAATCACTCTCGGGCTCCAGGGAGAAGGTGTCGTATTCGGCATGTACCTGCCTCCCACTCCAGTCTTCCATCCACACCCGGAGGGCGTAAGAGCCCTGGTGGGTCAGCCAGTGGATGGACTCCAGGCCGAGCCAGTGCTCTCCTTCCAGGTTCCCGAAACCATTCTTGGGAGAGATAGCAAGCAAGAGGTTAGAAGACAGCCATGGACTATGAAGCAACCACGGGGAGTATGTGGTTCTCTACCTGTTGCTTGAATGCAACTTCCATTAGTCCTAAGCCAGTGATGGCCAAACGTTGGCCATCCAGATGTTTTGGGCCACAACTCCCACAGTCCTTTGTCATTGGCAATACAGGCTTGGAATTCTGGGAGTTGTGGTCCAAAACATCTGGAGGGCCAAAGTTTGGCCAACACTGTCCTAAGCTGACATAGCCAATGGGTAAGGACAATGGGAGTTGCAGTTCCACTGTTTCTGGAGGACCAAATGTTCCCCGGCTCTGCTAATGGGTAGAACAGAAGAGAGGAGAGTACTGTATGCAAGTCGCTTGAGATTGGCTTATTCTGAATCACAAGTGCTCTCAGATGCAGGGGACTGTTTATTAAGAAATTCCATGGGGAGAGTGCGAGAGAGTGAGGTTTTCATCAAGGAAAAAAAAAGAGTATTTTTAATAGCTTCAGCAGATGTCTGCGCTGTTAAATAGGTTGTGCATTTCAGGAAAAAACAAAAGTGTGCTATTTATGCAGTACAGTAGGACCCCCGTATCCACTGATTCATTAACCACTGATTCAGATATCTACGGTTGGCAGAGGAAAACATTAAATTAATAATTCAGCCACCACAAAGGAATCGGTCACAAACAGCCATTGTAAAGCAAGTTACTGTCATAAAACAGCAGCCATAAAGCAAGCTACTGTCACAAACAGCAGCCATAAAGCAAGCTACTGTGTCACAAAACAGCAGTTTTGGGGTGCTGTCTTTTATCCACGGTTTTCATTATCCACGGTAAGACCTGGAACCAATCCCCAGAGGATACTGTGGTCATACTGTATACCACTGGACAGCGCTTAAAGCACTCTCTTGGCAGTTTACAATTTAATTATTCAGACTACACGTGGCGGCCACCACCACCACCACCACCACCCTGTGAGCTGGGTTTTACCAGCCTTAGAAGGATAGGAAGGTGAGTCAACCATGAGCCAACTCCCTGGAACTGAACCCCAAGTCGTGAGCAGTTTTGCTGCAGTACACTTTAGCCACTGTAGCACAAGTCTCTTTAAAACTGCTTGGGCTACTTTTTAAAATTTAAAATAACTTAAATTGTGTTTTGCTAAATGGTGACTTGAAATCTTAGCAAGGAAAGATGGTGGTAAAGGAGAGCTGGGGAGGGGCAAAAGTTCCTGAAAAATAGAATAAAAGGGGCAGGGTTGATGCAGAAGAATTTAAAAAATAAAAATAATAAAGTGATGGTAAGGGGCTGCTGATTCAGCCTAATATTCTTGACTCTGACTGGCAGTGGCTCTCCAGCCAAGATTCTCTTCTAATCCTACTTGGCATTCCCTGGTTGCTTTCCACCTGAGTACTAGCCAGACCTGGTCTTGCTTAATTTCTGAAAACAGACAATACCGTGTCTGTTCAAGGATGGCAAATACTTTCCCCATCCCTTCCTCATTAGGGGAATATATGTAGCAGCTACCGTTCTTACTGCGGAAGGTACAAGCTCCCTCACAATTAGAAATGAGTGGAAAGACACATGCTGAAAAAGACAGCCTAATATCCTTTGAACAAACCCTACGTTGGTGGCCTCTCACTGGATAATTCTTGATTTATCGGCTGTGATCCTCTGGCTTGAGCTGTAAAAACTAAGCCTCTGTTTTTCTAGGTTCCCTGATTCACAGGCCTCCTGCAGAATTTGTCAATAGATAGGGTTTCCTTCCCAAATGTGCTGCGTGTTTTTGCAGCTGACGTCTGAGTTTGGAAATAGCAGCGCCTTCTCTTGGACTGTAACACCCAGAAATCTTCCATGGAAGCTGGGTAGGGGAAGGGGGGGCTGGGAGCTGCAGTTAACAAAAGCAACTTTTCCAAGTTGGTCCCCCTGGACCTCTTTAGGATCAAAAAGTAAAATGTGTTTTTTCACCCAGACCAATCGCGTGGTTGAAAATGCAGTTCCTGTGTCCCCTGTTTAAAGAACTGCATCTTTTGTGTCCCCACGGGCGGAAGCAGCAACACAGCGGAACAAAAAGGTTATGATGCGGATTTTCCAAGTCGCCACAGACTCAAGTACCAGTTAAAAATCCGCATCAGAACTGAGACAAGCTTTGTACCACCTCCAGATCAGGTACTTGTAAAACTCGTTGAGTCGTGCTTTAGTGGGTGTGGTCGCATTTTTCCCCTTTAAAGTCCGCTGGCCATGGGGACACCATTTTATTAACCACATCTCCGAGCAGTTTGAAGCGGTTTTTAGTGGTCGTGGGATAGTAACGTTAGTGGCTTTTGGTACCAGAGGATCACTGGTCTGTGGAATTCCCTGCCAGAAGAAGTTGTGACAGCGGTCAGACTTGACAGCTTTAAGAAAGGATTGGACAAGTTTATGGAGAACAAGGCTATCAATGGCTATCGTTATGGATGCCTAAGGACAGCCTCCGGGTTGGAGAGATAGGCAGGATACCTATCAAAGCCATTTGCAGGGAATCATAAGCAGGTGAAGACATCTGCTTCGGAATACCCTGAAGCAAATGGTGAGCCGCTGTGCGAGAGAGAATGCTGAACTGGATGGGCTGTGGCCTGTTCCAGCAAGGCTGTCCTTAGGTTCTCTCTGGATGTTATGATGTTTCAAGACAGATCCTCCTGAGAATGCCAAAAGCAGAAGAAACCCACTTGATAGGCAGACAGGAGAGAGAGCTTTCTCCTTCCTGGCTTGCAGATTGCAGACGGTCTCATGCACAGAGATGCAAACAGTTTCCACTCTTGCTACTTTTGGGAAGGCTGAGAAGATGCACATTTTGGATAGGGCTAAAGTATTGTGGTGGTTTTAAATGGCTTGTATTTTTATTTCTTTTAATGGTTCTATACTTTTGGGTTGTTTCATTTTATTTTAATGGTGATATATTTGAATGGGTAGCATTGTGCTGCTTAGCCTAAGAAAAAGAGAAAGGTTCAGCTGGTTCCTAGATGCCAGAGAAGAAGTTCCCTCTGTGATTCTCAAGCGGAGGGGAACACAGGCACAGTGGCTTAGCAGGTGGGTATATGCCACAAGGGATTGCAGTGGAGACTTTTTATTTGCAAGGGTGGAATAGACTCAAATTTTACTTATGCTAAGCAACAGGATTGCAGCCGATTTCTATGTGCTCTTGTTTTTTATCAGATTTTATTATCATAAGCTGCCTTGAACACTATCTAGCAGGGGAAAAGAGAGCACTGCATAAATGTAAGAACTAATTACAGTGGACCCTTGTATAACAAATGGTTTGTATAACATAAAATCTGTACAACATAAAACATTCTGGAGATAGGGGAAATTGGCTTCACAGAATCGCCTATGGGGCGAATCCGTACAACATAAAAATGGTTGTGATTAGGTATTACTCTGTTTTCAATGCATTTCTATGGGAAATGTGTATAAAGAAAAATTTGCTTAACAGAATTTCATTTGGAACAAATTACTTCCTTTATGCAAGGCACCACTGTACGATTGTTATAAACCCCACAGTTAGTTCAAGCCCCCAGCAGAGCCACTGAATGGATGGCAAGTCAATGCTTACGTAGCCCTCCACCCAAAGAGGCACAGTCCCCCTTGCATCCTCATTGCTCCACCCACCTCACCTTCCCATTTGCTTCATAACTCCCTTTCCCTGGCACCTGGGACCCCACGCTCACACCTTGTAGTGCTGCCAGGTGACGAAGAAATTGACCGACCCATCCTGGCGTCGCTGGATGACTGTCCAACCACCCCCGTCGTACTCCTGGTCGCACCAGGCCTGGATGATGCCCCGTCCACCCGTTGGTTGCAGCATGGTGATGCCACTGGTCTGCCCATCCCGTTGAGCTGCTTGACAGTCATGCCAGGGCCCTGGACCAGAAAAGGGAGGAGCAGCTGCTTAGTTGCTAGAAATCAAACAATTTTACAGTGCAGGACTGAGAATATCAAGCCTTTTGGATGTTGTTAGACTAAGGGTGCAATGTCCTGGTTGTGGGATGCTAATACCTTAAGAAAGCAGCAGGAGGCTCCCAAGGAAATATGGGACCGGAGGAAAAAAGTGAAACACTGCAATAGAACACAACAATATGACGGAAAATGTGTATGGACACCTACATCTGACAGTGGAAAAGAGCTGTATGGAGTTGTGCTTTCCTTTGACAGAGATATTTACACCATTCAAATATTCATCAATGGGTCTACTATTCAGCACTGGGAGCCAATGTGGTGTAGAGGACAGAGTGATGGACAAGGATTCAGGATTCATCACACATGTTTTCATTCAGTTCAGTCTGTTGCATGCAACGAAGTCTGGATTTGTGATTAGTCAACAGACCATGAACTCATTTTATCTCCCAGAAAGGACTTTGTGGGATTTTTTTCAGGAGGGGGAGATTATAGGCCACTTCTTTTTGGCCAGTATTTGGTACAGTTTTAAAGGGCAGGGTGATGACGGTTCAAATGCTTCTTTGTGTATATCCCCGACCAATAGCAAATAGCACCACTATGAAGGGGAAGATAAAAAGGTAGGTTTGATATATCTAGTATTCACATTAAGGATTCTTTTTAGAAAGGTAGATGTGAGGGTTCAGTCTTTGCCCAGGCGTCCCACCTCCAACTTCAAAGAAGGCATATCTTGAAACGAATAAACAGAACTTTTATTTGGTTCTTCCACTACAAGGGAGGTTCTTTTCCTTACAACAGTTTCAACATCTTTAACTTCTGTAACAAAAGGATTGTTTTTGAACTCATAAGTAGGAGTTCTTAAAGAGAAATCAAATTCCCCACCTCCACCTGGGGAGAGCTGGCCCCACCACTGGTCTCCTCCTCTTTCTCGAAAAGGTGTGGCTCCCCCACTTGCACCCCAACTTCCGAGGTGAGTTTGGATCCAGGGCGTCTCTGGCGGTGCCAACGTAAGGGATAGTCGTCCCTCTGGGTTAAGTCCATCTGGGTGTCCAGTTTCCCGGCTTTGGCCTCCTCCTGTAGCTTGGCCAGCCATTGCTCCAGGTCCAGTGTTTTTCTTATCTCCTTCCTCTTGCGGTTATATTCTCGGGCCTCTCTCTCACCCCAATAGGAGCAACCTTTCTTATGCACCCGATGCCTATAGCTCTCCGCCTCCTTCTTAGGCATCATCATTCTTTCCCAGTTTCCCATCCATGGATCCTCCATCCAGACCCACTCCCAATCTGGGGGGAGTACACGTGGATGCCCCCTTTTACAATCTCTGAACCCCACCTCCATCACCTCTGATTGGTGGGACCTTCCCGCCTTTTCCTCCTTCCCTCTTCCTCCCATAGCCAAGTTCACTTCCTTTTCCCTTTCTTTCTGTTCCTCTATTATCTGCTCTTCTGCTTCTCCAGCCATTCATCCCTCTCCTTCTCGCGCTGTGCAGGGGTCACTCTCTCTCATTCAGAGAAATTCCCCTCACAGCAGAGATTCATCTATCATTTTCAAGAATTGTTTTCTCTGTGTGTATGCATGTATGTCGACACAGGCAAATTACGGATCTAGGTACAATAGTATGTTGCCATGCTGTGCCTCCCCCCCCCCCCAGCCCTCTGTTACCTGTGGATTTGGTGGGCACCACAGCAGAGGGCTGTGTGGTGCCATCTGGTGGATTGGAGGCCTTGAGCAGCACCCAGTGCTGGGCAGACACCATCTGGTCTCGCTGTATGTCATTGGTTCCATCAAAATAGGCCTTGCTCTCATTGGCAGTGTTTGCAAGGTTGTGAGGTACTACTGGCACCAGGGGTGGCTGGGCAGACAGAAAGAAAAATGGAAGTCATTTGGCCCCAGAAGGACAAGAGAGCAGGGGCATCATTTAGAATTCTGCACCCATTTGCCCACGAGAGAACCAGAGCAGCAGATTAACCCCCTGCTCTTGATCAGCACCTATCTCTGCAACAACTGTCTCTGCAGTGGCGTGTCCTCTTTTTCCAGATGTGCTCTGTTTGAACAGCTATTTCACCCAGGTATGATTTAAGTATAAAGACCCTCCAGGAGGAGAAGTAGAGGCATGGAAATGGCCCACCCACAGTTAATGTTTCCGGACTGCAGACTCCTTAAATGCCCAGATCACCTGGTCACAGTTTTCCTCATCCAGGTAAGGAATTCTATTTCAACGATAACAATTATTTTTAATTTTGCCTTTGCACATATTAATTTTCAAATGTGAGATGTTGCTCTTTGGACATCCATGCATGTAGACATGCGCATGATCCTGTGAGTGGTGCAGGGCACCCTGAGTTCCCTCTGACCAATACCTGAGGGTGCGTCTGGCCACTCGATCCTTGCTGACATTCTCTTTCCAGCCGGCTGATGAGAGCACTTTGGTTGTTGACCAGGGCAGCCAGAGCCTGGTACTTGCCTTCCAGTTGCCGATAATTGGCAGCCACGCGCAAGGCCTCAGCAGAAGCATTGGCCACGCGGCCCTCAAGCTGGGACGCCGGCACTGTTCGATCACGTCGCTGGAGGATCTCGTGGAGCATCTGGGTATAGAGTTGGGTGACCCGGGCGTTGACGTTGCGGCTCTCCTTGCGCAGGGCCTTGACCTCGCTCACCACTGCCCCATCCACCTCCACCAGGCGACGTAGCTCCACCATTTCGGCCTGCTGCCGGCTCAGTTGGAGGCGCAACTCCTCCACCTCACTGCGATTGGGGCCTGGTGGATCTGGCGGAGGGCGCACGCTGCTCCAGCACACAGCCCCCGTGAACTTCTGCTGTGGCAAGATGAAGGTATAGGTGCACCTTGGACCAGTGAGGGGTTCAGGACCGGGCATAACATGGCTGGCCAAGCTCAGCACCACTACCATTAAATACTGAGGTTCCATGTTAAATGGGAAAAGGGATAGCCTGATAGATAAGAAACTAAGATGCCTTTTCTCTCTCTCTCTCTCTCTCTCTTTCACCACTGTTCTGGAGGACCTACAAAGCAAAATATCAAGAATTTCAGTCCAGATATTGAGTTAGCACAAAAGAAATAGGGAAAAAAGTTAACTTCAACTTAACATCCTGTACTACTTCTTCAAGTGCCATGAGAAGCTATTCTAAATAGAGAAGCTGTTCCCAATCATCCCACCATGCTTCCCATCTATTTTTCCTTGGAGAATAATCTGCAGCAGCAAGTATTTGTTTATTACATATTGTGTGACCAAAATATTGCAATTTTCTTCTCTTTACAGTATTGAGAATTTCTGTTCATACACTGTAATACGGTCACATTAGCGACTCTCTGTCTGTCCAAGGTATCTTCAGAATTCATCTGTATGTCCACATTTCAAATGCTTCCAGCTTTTGCACAGTTCTGCACAATTCCAGCCCATTCACAAGCACATTTTGGCTTGTATTCCAAATGTAAAATATAACTTGCTTTCAGTAATTTTCAGCTAAAAGAAGTTTATGATCCTGTAAAACCTACTTACCGTGGCAACTTGGGCTATGGCTAT
Source organism: Phrynocephalus guinanensis (assembly GCA_037367245.1). Lineage (NCBI taxonomy): Eukaryota > Metazoa > Chordata > Lepidosauria > Squamata > Agamidae > Phrynocephalus > Phrynocephalus guinanensis. The sequence goes on from CM074734.1 coordinate 159,875,365, forward strand.
TCCCCAGAATATATCTGCCAATGAGTTGTACTTCAGATCTGATCTACCCATTAATTATAAAAAGCATATGATGAGCTCGAACTTTTCTCCCTGAGGTTCTAGGTTTCAAATTGCAAAAGTGTGGGTGGGTGTATATTCAAAAGAGGACCCCCCCCCAGTATCCTCCATTTGCAGTCTCAAACTATAAAGTCCTGTTTGCTTACCTGGATGTGCCCACTCACCTGTTTTGCAATCATAGAGCAGCTCAGAGTGAGACAGAGGTTAAGAAATCTGGGAAGGAGCCCTGCTGGGATTACTAGCATGAGAAGTTTTCCTTTTCCAAAAGAAAGAAAGAAAAAAAGAGAACTGCAGCATGCTATCCACCCCAGAAACACAGATTTTTCTACCCCTTTATTTTTTTATCGTCCCCTGAAAATACTCTGAATATGCTGGTTTCCTGCAGTGTAGAAGCTAAGCAGGACTAGGTCTCATTAATACCAGAACAGAAAACCCCACAAGAATGTTCAGTGATGGAATACCATCACAGATTCAGCCAATAATTTAGGCTAAATTAACCTGGATTTGATTCAAGACACTTGTGTACCTGTTCACTTGTGCTGTCTTTTTCTCTCTGTTTGGAACAAACCAAATACTGCAACAGAAATATACAGGCCAGAGGTGAACTTAGCGGTGCTCTGCAGAGCTTGGAAAGAGTTAGGCTGTTGCTTCCAGTCTCTCACATTTTCCTTCTGTGCAGCTCTCCCTGGAAAAAAAATGCAGGTGAAAAGGCAGATCAAAAGTTGAAATGTTTTCAGTCTTGGGTGTCGTTCTAGATTTACAGGGCTGGCGCTGAGGGCCTTATGAGTAACAGCCAATGTCTCTTTCCAATATGCGCTTGGGAAATGGATCCAGCCTGCCTCAGGAAAGGCCATTAAAGTCTCCATCGCCACAGAAACAGACGTTTATATCCTCTCAGTTCCTGGGCTGCTGCCTTGTGGTTCCCATTAATGGGACGGGAAAGGGTTGGATGTAACACATAAGATACTTCAGCTGGAATGATAGTTTTAAAAAAAAGAGTGGAAAGGGTGGTTTGAGAGAAGCTTACACGTCCTTCAGTGTACAGTGGTAACTCAACTTACGCATTTAATCCGTTCTGAATGCATACTCTTAAGTCGAACTATCCTTAACTCAGGGTACCAATCTAAAAATTGAAAAACTAAGTTAAAAAAAATTTAAAAAATGAAAAAAAGCTGTAAGTCAAGCAGACCTTATCTACAATTTGTAAGGAGGCAGTTAAAACGCCAACAGTTTTCTGCTCTTAAGTCGAGCTGCTCTTAAGTCGGGGTACCACTGTACATTCCTCCCCCCACCCACACACACACAGAGCAGCCCTTCCTTCCTGACTGTTTGTGACACAGGATATTCTTTAGAGTAAGCAAGCAAACACAGTAAACTTCTGAGGGGTGTTTTAAACCTACAAACACTAGAGAGGATTTATGCAAAACAATTACAAATTCAGAGTAATAGCCATGAATTCAGTGCTTGGAGGAGTTACTTTTTAGACCATAACCTACAGACTGGGAGTTGTGGTCAAAAAAGCAACTTTCCCAACAATTCAGGACTTGGTAGAGGAAGGGGGTTGAGCAGAACAACTGGTACTGTCCATCTTGGGACAGATAGCTCCCAGTTCTTGTATAAACAAGCGTCCATTCCCAGGCCCCCTGGACAGGGCCAGATGGGGCTTATCACTGTTTTTTTAGACTTCCTTTTTAAAAATTCATGGCCCTGGCCTTGTTCTCATGCCTGCTCTAGAAAGAAGTGAGGGAGTTTAAAATAGTAGACATATATATGGCAGCTCTAATTTCAAAAATATATTTTTCTCAGGACATGGCTTTCTTCTTGGTCAAAAAAGGAAGGGAGATTATTAAGCCACATGGCAATCTATGCCAAACTATTCCTACACACGCTTACTCTGAAGCAGGTCCCATTGATTGAACAAAGCAAAACAACCCCCCCACCACCACCCATAATTGACATGCTAGTACTTATTTAAAATAGGTTTTGCAAAACCAAAGTTCAGAAATAAGATTTTGAAAATGTTATGATGCTCATAGATAAACTTAGCAAAACCTGATCTTTTATATATAAATGCAAGCTATGTTGCCTCATAAGGACTAAGAGAGGATTTGTTTACCAGAACTAATATGAATCCCTTATTTGCCAAGCTAAATATCTTTGCATGAGTGGGATTCCTTTCCAAAATAAGCCTTAGGAGAGTTCATTGGACTTGCAATCGTATGCACATTTTATTGGGATATGTCCGGTTTAATAAGGCATATGCCCAGTGAATTAAATTTGGGCAAACATATACTGTATAGGATTTTCTAAGGCTTTCATGGCCGGGGATCTGATAGCTGTTGTGAATTTTGCGGGCTCTTTGGCCATATAGTGGAAGTTTTTCTTCCTGATGCTTCGCCAGTCTCTGCAGCTGGCATCTTCAGAGGGCAAGGAGCTCAGGGAACAAGGAGTTCTCTCTGTGATCTGGATACAGAACAACAAGATGAGGGCCCAGTGCATAGAGAGAGCACAGCGAGAACTCCTAGTTCCCTGAGTTCCTTGCCCTCTGAAGATGCCAGCCACAGAGACTGGCAAAACGTCAGGGAGAAAAACTTCCAGAACACAGCCAAACAGCCTGAAAAACTCACAACAGCCATATATAGGACTGTTAAGAGCTAAAATACACATTGCCTGTGCAAAAATTAGACAGCAACAATTAAAGCCTGCAGTCTGAGGTAGAACAATAGATTGTGAGGTGAGATAATAAATATTGAATTCCAGCAAGTGTGAAAAAGAAAATCTGTGATCCTGAGGTAAATCACCTCTGTGATCTACATTCAAATATTAGTCCCAGCTAGAACAGATCCACTGAATGAATGGGACTTGAGTATATCCACAGTTAACATAAATTGTGTTGATCCAGTGGGTCTATTGTAGACTAGCAATTGAATTTAACCCTCTAAAAGCATGGGTTCCCAACCTTGGCATGGTGACCCCCAAGAGGGTCATTAAATATCAAATATGGTATATACAATGCTGTTTTTTTTTTTACTCTTCCTGGCCCACAGATAGATAATTATAATTTGAAAAAGAATTGCAGGCAGCCTATATGTAGCGTTATTAATTACGCATACACATAGTTTTGGGGTACAATCATCTCTGGTCCCAGGCTGCGTCTCTGTGCATGGGAGTCTGCGCGTCTCTCTCTGTGTCTCTGTGTGTTTTAATGAGCTGTGTGTGTGTGTGTGTGTGTGTGTGTGTGTGTGTGTGTGTGTCTGTGTCTGTGTCTGTGTCTGTGTCTGTGTCTGTGTGCATGTGTCTGTGAGTGCTGTATACTGTGAGTGCAGGTCTGGTCTTTATTGTTAACAGTAAAACAATAGGCAGAGGAAGGATGGTCACGTAGGCATTCCAGTGGTTGGGGGAAATAATGCACCCTAGCTAGTGGGGGTTATTGATAAGGACAGAGAGGAAGGAGGCTTCTAGGCTTGGGTCATGGAGCAGATGGGTCCTGATCGTCCTGATATCCTGTTTTTCTGGCCTTGCCATCCGTTTGCCGCCTCCTTGAGCTTAGGTCAGCACACTGGGTTCCTGCTGGCCCTAGGACTTCTGGGAATCCAGGCCTTCAGCTTCCTTGGGTGTGCTTTGCCAACTTCTTGGGGTTCAGAGCCTATTGGGGGATGGAATCCCCATACCTATAGTTCTTTGCTATTTCTGTATACCTTTAGACATATTTTGCCTTTATGTGTGTACCTTACACCTATTGTTGATCACAGATCTAGAATACTCCTGGGACCTCAGCCCCCCCTTGGAACATTTGAGCCAGGGTGGCATCAACAATGAAAGGAAGCTCTTGCCACTTGAACCCTTTCTCAGGTACAAAGTGAAAAAAAACAAAGAACACACACACACACACTACACACACACACACACACACACACACACAACCAAAACAAACAAAACAAATAAACAAAATTCTTGCTATGAGGAATTTTTTTTAAATCCACTCTTGGTACCAAGACTGTGACCTGAATTATTGGGGGGAAATACTAATACCGGCAACACAGAATCAGGTACTTATTAATCCATTAAGATTTGGAAGATCCCTGATAATATCTCTTTGAAAAACCCAGTGAAATACATCTGTTTCCCTATTTTTAAATAACAATAAAATGGTTCAAAACACAACCTTATAGAATTTTTTTTACAATGCAGAAAAATAGATTCTGTACAACAGACATCTAAAAATTACAGGAAACTATTTGATAACTCATTAAACATTTTCTCTTTTACCCGTAGCAACCAGGTACAACTTGCAGATTACAGTTACGGAGCAGAAAATACACTCTAGAAATTAATAAAAGTTTTTGATATGTACAGTATCAGAATTGTTTGAGCAGCTTGAGTAGCTATAGGGCTGGATTTGGACAAGGCAAACCAGTTTCTTGATTAGCTAATAAGGCACATTGATCTAATTGCACTCTGAAAACTGTCAGCTACAAACCAGCTCAGCGGTTCGAATCCTGGATGCCACGCAGTGGAGTGAGCTCCCACTGTTAACCTCAGCTCCTGCCAACCTAGCAGTTCAAAAGCATGTAAAAGCAAATAGATAAACAGGTACCGCCGTAAAAAGTGGGAAGGTAAAACTGTGTTTCCTTTCAGCCATGCCGGCCACATGGCCATGGACTTGCACAACACTGGCTCTTCGGCTTGAATACAGAGATGAGCACTGCTCCTAGAATCGGACCCAACTAGCATGCATGTGCGGGGGGGGGACCTTTACTTTTACCTTTACTTCATAGTAATGTTAAAAGGATGAAATATACCATTTTGGATCTCTTCTTTCTTGTGATTCCGGGGTGGGGGTGGGGGGTCATTCATGTTCCTGCCCCTTTAAACACAAGTGTTGGAAACAGAACCCCCAGTTTATAATATACACAACCATTCTCCATTTCCATAGCATGCACAGTATATATATACACACACACACACGTGCTGAGCAAATGGAAAGCAGAATAAAGACACCTACATTCTTAAGTAGCTCTGTTCTATATACTGTATAGGCGGTTACTTCACGTCCGTTTTGTCTCTCTAATTGTTGTGCTTCAGAGCGGTACAAAAAAATCTTACTTCACGTCTGTAGCGCAACAGCTGAAATTTGTCTCGACCATGCCCACGGAACGGGTGCTAAGCGAGACAAATCTGTACCTGGCGCTGGGGTTGGGAATATCCTTGTCACAGTTTGTTCGTGGTTTCTGTTCCGAGACAAGGGACCGTGAGATAACAACTGTCACGCAACAAAACATTCGTTTCTCTTAGAAAACGGTGTCCCAGGTACTGGGTTGGGTGTTACATTCAAAGTGCCCACCCACTCCAGATGATCACCACCACCCTGCCCTTCTCCATTAAAATACCAATAAAACAAAACAAACTTCAAAGCCAGGCAAGAGGGACACCAGACAGACAATTAGGGCGTTTATACACGACCCCTAAGCTCCGCGGCAAAGGGCTGCAAGCTCCGGACCTTAAAAATGTTTTCCCACCAGGTCCGGAGTTTGCAGACAATTAAGTGCGACCCCGCCCACCTAAGCGCGACACAGCTGCACTTTCTTGTACTTGCTTTTGGGAGGTGAAAAATATTTGATGCGGAGCGTGCCTGAGCTCTCCTTGCTTCTTTTTGTTGTTTTTCTTTCGCCTCCGCCCCTTTAAGAGCAACCAGGAAGTAAAACCGGGGCTCGGAGCAAGCTTCCACGCACGGGAGGTAAGGGTTTCTTCTTTTGTCCGTGTCTAAGGCTTTTTCCCCCTCCCTCCCCTCCCGCAGACAGAACAAGGAAGTGCGGAGGGGGTGGGGACGGAGGAACAGCAAGGAACCCTCAAGATCGCTGGTCCGAATTTAAGGGACCAGCGGATCTGAGGGGTCGTGTGAAAAGGCCCTTAATTAGCAAGCAAAAGGAATAAAGAACAAAGGGCCTTTTTGCACGACCCCTAAGATCCGCTGGTCCCTTAAATTCGGACCAGAGATCTTGAGGGTTCGTTGCTGTTCCTCCATCCCCACCCGCTCCGTACTTCTTTGTTCTGTCTGAGTGAGGGGGGGGGAGGGAAAAAAAGCCTTAGACAGAGACAAAAGAATAAAAGGCTTACCTCCGGTGCTGGTGGAAGTTGCTCCGACCTCCGTTTACTTCCTGGTTCCTCTTTAAGGGGCGGAGGCTAAAGAAAAACAACAGAAAGAAGCGAAGAGAGCTCAGGCAGTCTCCACATCAAAAATTTTCACCATCAAAGAGCAGGTACAAGAAAACTGCTGTTTGGTCGCGCTAAAGTGGGCGGGGTCGCACTTAATTGTCTGCAAACTCCGGAGCTGGTGGGTAAACATTTTTAAAGTCCAGAGCTTGCAGCCATTTGCAGTGGAGCTTAGGGGTCGTGTATAAACGCCCAAAGAAAGCCCGAAGGCTATCACCCGGAGCATTCCAATCCAGCCACATGGAGAAAGCGAAAGCTAGCCAGACGAGCCGCAGACTCCTTCCTTGCCTGCAAAGGTTTTGACTTTTCAGAAGCAAAATATCAAAAAAGAATTTTTAAGCCCCCCCCCCCCCCCAAGAAGGAAAAAGGAAGCTAGACAAGTTCAGTGTTTGTCACGGTACAAGACCGTGTAGTAACACTTGTCACGAGACAAGTTATCACGACCATGGGAACACTGAAACATGGACAAAACCACGTGATCGCGACCAACGCTGTCATGGTACAAAACTAGTTGCGGAACAAAGAAGGACGTGAAGTAACCACCATAGATGAGACCTGGCAGTGTTTCCAAACTGTGTGAGACAGACTTCTGTATAACTTTTGACATGTGCATCCTTTCTCAGCCCAGTCAAATATATCAGAGGCCTTACCTGGCCACTAGAACCTGTGGCTGCTTCAGACCAGAGGCGGCTAGGTCTTCATTCCCCTGGCTCAGCCCATCTGCACCCACTGCCTTTCCAGCGTCCAGAGACGAGAGGAGCCTAACCTCTCAGCTCCTGGACTCTCTGTCCTGCCCGTTCCCTAGGCCCACGTCTTGCCATTCACATCACGCCTCATAGCAATGCCAGGAAAAAAGTGTTAAATTCCTTGAGCAGCAGACGGCAGCCCAACGGGATAGGATTTCTAATTTCCTCTTCAGGCAGCATTAGGTCTGTTTAAAAGTAATTAAATGCATTGGAGGTGATCTCCCTATTACCATACTCTATTTGCACTGCCATGTATAAGATTCATCTAGCATGTGTCAAACGTGTTCCAGACCTTCATAGAGCAGGGTGCGAGCTAGCTTATAATGTAGAAGAAATACCCTTGCTGGCAAGGCTAGAAGGAGAGGCTTGTCCCATTGGTTCTCAAGAAGGAGGAATAAAGAGAATTATGGTTATTGCCACAAATGGAGAGGTGTGTCTGGAGGGGTTTCTATCTTTTAGACATGATGTGCCTTTGCTTGGGTGGGCAGAGGTAGGGTTGGGGGGTGTCATCAATTGCTGTTCCAACAATATTAAGGATAATGTATCCTCCCCAAATGATTTTCCATAGGGGATACATTACTATTTGATTTAAAGATACAGACACAATAGGAAGGAAAATAGCAAAAATGCCCCAGTACTCCCCCAACTGCTCCTTCAAGGAACCAGCAAAAGTAATGTGAAATGTTGACCATTAGTCAAACCCATTAACGTCCATGATGTGAAATCGAAAAAGAAAGTTGCTTGAAATTATGGGCAGCAAATTAATTTTAATGAATCAATTCCAGGTTCTGTTCACAATTTTTTTCATGTTTTTCACAATTTCTTTCAATTTTTATTCTCTTCTTAACCTATGGATGTTCTGTTAAGAAAGAAAAGACATCAACAAATACAAAATGCCCCATGGCTGTGGGAGTCTTCCAACCTGATGCTCCCCTGTGGCTTTACAAAATAAGACATGAATTGGCCATGTCAGATCTCAAGTTCAGGAAAATCTTGGCAAATTACCCTGGGGGTGAGCTTCTTTTTATTTTCCTCATCTCTCTGGCTACAGATGAGGGTGAGAAACAGCCATTTTAATTATTCATAATGCTGTTGGGAGCAATGCTACAGTGGGGTAAATTATAAATTAAAGCTGCTGCCTGCTGCTGTCCCTGCAAGTCACAGGTGCCTCCAGACAAGAGTCAGCACAGGGGATAGCTGCCATTTTGGATTTTCTTAGAAGGAAAATAAAAAAAATTGAGGTAGCTTGAAGCATGATTTAACAGCCATTGTTCAAAAACAAAAACAAGCAAACATCCACCCCAAATCCTACATAATTTGTTAATTTCATCACCATTGACCATACCAAAGGTATGCTATCCAGAAGGGTGCGATGATGGCAGGACACACACGACAGTCTGCAAATAATCTGTTATGCACTTAATGTGCACACACTCACATTGTGTAAGTGTATTTTCCCAGTAACAACTTAATTGTGGTAGAACCGCTGCAAAAATGTGATATTCCTGCAACAAAAGTATAGCAGTAAAAAGTAAAGCAAAACATAAAAATGCAACAAATGGTACACAGGCCTTTGCACAAAATTAGTGATAATTGTGTGTTTATGAGTGACAGATTACATACTGTTTGAAAGCTTCTTGTTAAGTAAGGCTATACAGTAAATAAGTAGTGTACAAACTGGAATTGGTGAGGACTATTACGGTTTCACACTTTCTGCAAAGAATTCTGCGAATTGTGGTTTGCTCACAGTTCCTCCATTTCCCAGTTGGAAGACCTTACTTAATCCTTGTCACACATAACTACATTTCCCACAGTTCCGTTGAGGAAGAGGAATGTCTTACAGTGCTTTTAGCCAAGACTCTCCTGGAATAGAAAGTTTTGTCTATTTGCAAAAAAGTGTTTCACCAGACTGCCATGATTGATGCCACTGGATAATGAGCAATGCAGCCAAAGAACAGCTTAATTTACCCAATAGTTTTTCCAGATCCTTGCTAAATTTATTCTGCCTCCAAACTAGCCCCTCTCAAGGAATTCTCATATTGTGCTTTTTCTGGCAAGGAGATGCACCACATCCAGTCCTCACAAATTATGCTGTGACCGGTCTAATTTCTACTAAAATGGATAACTTCCCATGGGAGTTATGGATTGAATATAGAAGCCTCCACCCATCACCCATCCCATAATTTGGAAGTACCACATGAATTTGATGCTTTAATGTTAAAGCAAGCACCCATAAAAGTAGTGCTTTTCCTTGAAAACTGTTACTTTTAACATACTAACATACTAACCTAGATGCATCAAGTTAGCTTCCCACAAAAAACAATTTGTAACTCTGATATATTCAATTAGTACATTAATCCCAAACTGTTCTACCTAAGAGAATACTGTAAACAGACATAAATAAGATTGTAGGTTTTGTTGAGTTTCAGTGTGTTAAGGAGGTGGACAGAGTAGGACTTCCACCCTATGGGGCACAACATACTGAGACAGTTTTATCTATCTATCTATCTATCTATCTATCTATCTATCTATCTATCTATCTATCTATCTATCTATCTATCTATCTATCTATCTATCTATCTATCTATCTTGTTGAATGGAAATTTGGCAGGTATTCTCAGAGCATACAGGTAGGATCATTACAAAGTTTAGGTGAAGGTTCCTCACTTTGGGGGACCTCTGGTAGTGCAGGAACAAGGGTGGGGTCACTGGTGCTGTTTAACCTCAGGCGATTAAACGTAGAAGGCAGTCCTTGAACCTGCCTATTGGTATATCTCACTGGAAGAATACAAAAACCACATATCTCCAAGCGCCCATACCACGTCCAACTCCCCATCACAACACTCAGACCTGGCTGTTCCTCCACCATCTCCTCATGTATGCTTATCTCCTATGACCCACCCAAGGATAACCAATAGGGCAATGAAGCCCCAGGAGCCAAACCTGTTAGCACCATCTCCATTTTAAACTAATCCTTTGGATCCATTTGACATTTCCAACAAGAGTTCTGGATGTAATCACAAAATGGCAGCTGTACAGGCTTGGCTGATCATAAAATACTGGGACCCCACTTGACTCTGCTTTTTTTATATACATACAGAATTTCATCTTCCATATATGAGTAAACAGAAGTGGAGGTTGGGGAGTGGCAACCCTAAAAAAATTTGGGTGGCTGCTATTCCTTAATTATTCCTGCTGTGCTTAGAGTGTTCTGTTACCTATGGGAAGTGTGAATGGCTGCCTCCCACAGTCCCTGGACTATAAAGAACTTCGTCATGAGAGTACTCAGGTGGGGTCTCCTATACTGCTCTTAGTGTTAAAGGGTCATTATTTTCTCATTAAAAATACAACAGAACTCACCTATCCAACACCAGATAATGAAGGGATGATGAATGGACTGACAAAAGCAGCAATCAACGTAAAAACTCTTTTGATGGCTGATGATGACACTGTCCCACCATTTTACCAGTTAAGGAATCATTGAACAAGTTCCTTTTTGAATGTAACATTCCAAGTTCTTTTAGAAATTAACATCAAGAACAAAATTTGGCTGCTGCAGAAGAAATACAGTTCAAATAATCTTACATCCTTACACCTGTACCTAAGGACACTGGAAAAGACTAGTAGACAGATGACCTGAGTTCTGTTACTGTTATTTGGTCATTATGGGCTGATATAAATGTCTTAAATAACTCCCCTTGCCTAACCTTACCTGCTACAGTGTCAATGCCCAATTGAAGAATGTGTTTTGTTCTGGCATTGCAAATGGATGTGGATGTAAGTTTTTAGAATTGCTAACTTCAAGAGAAGGATCTCATTTGAAAGTGGCCTGATTTGGATGTTGCTTTAAATTCCTGAGATAAACACATTCTGAGTACTTCCATCATTACAATTCAGTGCAGAGACTACCACATTTAGGATAAACAGTTTATTTCAAAAGTAAAAGATAAAAATCTTCCAGACTCCATCTATGCTCCCAGCTCTAGCTTCCAGGAAAATGTAAAACACCTACACCATACTCTTGATAATGTGACATATTTAATAGAAAATTAATAGCATATTTTCATTCCTATGCATGAACAAGTAATTTCTGAAAAGTCAATTTCATGTGTTCAAGTATTTGTTCTAATTCTTCTAGAGCAGTGTTTTTCAACCTTTTTTGGGCAAAGGCACACTTGTTTCATGAAAAAAATCACGAGGCACACCACCATTAGAAAATGTTAAAAAATTTAACTCTGTGCCTATATTGACTATATATAAAGTAATTCTCTTGAATAGGAATCAAATAAACACAAAGAAAGTATTTTATAATTACTTTATTATGAAATAGTAAGTAAACAGAAATATGAAAAATTATAAAATACTTTTCAGTGCGCAACCTGGGCCTGTTTGGCTGAACACAAAGCTGATATTCTGGCATGGGTGCTAAAGGTGGCACTCAGAGCCCTTCCTGTGGGCACCTGACATCATCCCTTCACAGCCACCTGTATTCAGGTTAAATTGCTGTATTGCCACTTTAAGAAAAAATTAGTGGGTTCTGAATTGCATTTTGGGCACTCGGTCTCTAAAAGGTTCGCCATTGCTGGTGTAGGGAGAAGCAGGACAGAGGGGCCACAGATTGAGGCAGCCCGCTCTCTAGCACCCAGTTCCCACTTACCTGTGTTGTTTTTTTAAAGACATTTTGCCCTGCATGGACTTCTGTGTCCAGTGGAGACCTGAGAAGGGGCACTGACTCTCCAGGAACACAAATAAGACCCAAAAGCCCATCTTGCTCTCCACACTGTGGCCAAGGCAGATGCCTTCAGCAAGTCCAGCGACAGGAGGGGAGGAGGATGAAGGAAGGCAGGAAGGAAAGAAGGCAGAAAGTGTTCTGCTTGTATACCGCCCCATACCACTTCAAGGAGTCTCTGGGCGGTTTACAGTTTTAATTACAGTAGGCAGGCTGCTAGACATACACATATGCAGGCTAGAAATGAGCATGTTTCTATGAAGAGGGGAAAGGGTACGAATGGAAAGAGAGAGGTGGGGAAAAAAAGAAAGAAAAGACAGAGAGAGAAGAGGGCGACCCAATACAGAAAGAAAGGGGCAAGACTTCAAGGAACCCATCGTGGGGCCCCTCAGAGACGGCTCTTCCCCTCCCGGACCCTAAAGGCTGGCCGGCCGGCCGGCCAGCCGTACCAGTAGCCCCCCCGCCCACCTGCTTCCTCAGCCCAGGCCCAGCGGAGGCCTCCTCCATCCCCTCCTCCTCGCAGCCCTGCCGCAGTGCTCGTGGGGCAGCCGGGCGCCCCTCCTCCCCTTCCCCTCACCTGGTGGTTTGTTCTGGGCTGGGGCTCCCAGGCTGGCTTGTGTTGGCGGGTGGGCTGTCAGGCAGCTCAGTCCATTGGTAGCTCCCAGGAAAGGGGTGGTGGTGGTCCAGGGTAAAAAAAGGAGGGGGGAGAGGGAAGCGAGCGAGTCGCGGCAGCGGCGGCAGGCACAGGGCAAACACTAAGAGAATGAGTGGGGCCAGGTCTGGCCAGGGAGGAAGTGACGCCAGCGCCGCGGGCCTCAAGGGGGAGGAGCCAAGCTGGCCCTTGGATGCTATTTATAGCGCCTCCCAGCTGTGGGCCACCCGCCGGCCCTGGGTTGAATTTCTTTAGAATTTTTCAATTTTTCCCATGGCACACCAGGCAACATCTCGCGGCACACTAGTGTGCCGCGGAACAGTGGTTGAAAAACGCTGTTCTAGAGACACCATTTAAAACTAATAATTATTACTCAGATTAGATTTAACTTCTTTCCCTGTGTTCAGGGCCCTGACAGGCCAGATCTGGCCTGTGAGTCATAATTTGAGGACCCCTGTGTTATAACAAGACTACCATCTGAATTATGAGTTATGCTGTTTGTCATATTTTAATTATTAATGTACTTTGTATAATATTTATTATGCTATTTATTCATGAATATTCGGGTATGACCGTATAACAATAAAGTAAAGTATTATTCAGATTAATATGTGGTACACTCAAATTACTTGGAAGGCAAGGTGTCAGACAGAGCAATTGTTCAAACTAGTTCCACACTGATTGTTTGGGTATTTCCCCCAACATCCAGAAAACAAATTTATCCCCATCAAATCAGGGACAAATACCCCTATCTTCCTATTCTTTTTTGTCTCCTTCTGAGACATGTTTTTAAGAAGGTTTGTTCTAGAGATGGGAGACACAGTTTTAGGATTTATTGGGTGGAATTTTAGGTTTCCACAGTTACAGCCTCTGGTCAGAAGTCTCCAATGGCTTTCCAAATTTTTTTAAAAAGAAACCCACAAAAGTCTCATATTGCTGCCCCTGCCTGTAAAAGTGTGTGTGTGTGTGTGTGTGTTGGGAGAGGGGTAATATTATGCTGCATCCTTGCCCACTTAAAAAACGGAGGGGGGGACATTGGAGGGAGCAATATCCATCCTAATTTCAACCTCTTTCCCTTCATTTTCCACTCTTACTGAAAGGAAATTGATATTATTTTTCAGAAACCATCAGCTTTCACCCTCACTAACCTGGACATTCTGTTAGTCCTAAAGAAACGTCAGTGTAGTTTGGATGTGAAACGTGATAAGTCTCCGTCTTCATGCCAAACAGTTACCAACCACAATCAACTGGGGCAGAATTTTTAATCCCTTGTAGAAGACAGACTGATTACTTGAACCACCAAGAAGTGCCACTGTGCTGAGTTTTTTAAGTTGTTCTGTTCAATAGAATCAAAATTGACCAGGTGGGGTAGCACCATGTGGCACTGGACTCTGTTTGTGTTGTGTCCTCAACATCTTGTATGTGAAGGAGTACAGTACTGTATTGCTCTTCCTCAGGTCTTCCATGCATCATGAGAGAATTTTCAAATAGGTGGTTATGTTAGGGCGTTTATACACGACCCCTAAGCTCCGCCGCAAATGGCTGCAAGGTCCGGACCTTAAAAATGTTTACCCACCAGCTCCGGACTTTGCAGACAATTAAGTGTGACCCCGCCCACTTTAGCGCGACCAAACAGCAGTTTTCTTGTACCTGCTTTTTGGATGTGACAAATATTTGATCCGGTGTAAGGATAGTGAGTGCGGGGCTCTCCTGGCTTCTGTTTGTTCTTTTTTTGCGCCCCGCCCCTTTAAGAGGTCTGAATGCTGCCCGGAACAAAACAGAGGTAAACCAGCATTCTTTTCTTTCTTTTTTCTCCCTCCCTCAGGCAGCCAGCAACCAGGAAGTGCGGAGGGGGGTGGGGACAGAGGAAGAGCGAGGAACCCCTAAGATCTGTGGTCCGAATTTAAGTGGCCAGCGGATCTTAGGGGTCGTGTAAAAAGGCCCTTAGTCTCTTGCATGAGGAACGTCAGTGAGTTCTGTGACACTTGATAGACCAACATGGAATCTAGTCCCTGCCTTCAGATGCTCCCTGGAGGCATGAAACTGGTAAAACTGTTTCTTTTAAAAAATCTAACACCTACATTGAAAACCCTATTTAGGGTCACTCTAAAATAATTAAAATTTGAAGGAACAAAATATAAGCACATATTAGTACTTATGGTACTTGAATTGCGGCGGGGATTGTAAACTGGGAGGTCAGAGGGAAATTAAATGCCGAATGTACTGACAGTAACAATTCCATCATTAACAGCGGCCATTCAGAAAACCATTGTGAATAAAACAAGTACGCTGGCTCAGAGTAAGCCAATTAACATGCACTGAATGATAAGTCACAATTCCTTTAAAAGCCTCTTTTTTTTTCTTTTGCAAGAAAAGGTGCTTCTGAAAATTGTGCCCCACGAGGAGCTGGCTTTTCTGGGGGAAAAACAGCCATGCCCCCTGAAGCACAGTTTAAGTGCAGTTTTCTGGAACCACCTCTCGAGCTTCTTTCTTTCTTTCTTTCTTTCTCTTTCTTTCTTTCTTTCTTTCTTTCTTTCTTTCTTTCTTTCTTTCTTTCTTTCTTTCTTTCTTTCTTTCTTTCTTTCTTTTTACATTGGTTAGGAAGGCGCCTTTTTAAACGAATCAGCTATCACATGACTGCTACATGTGGATGATAATAAAATGCGCATTTTCTCCTAGAGTGGTCATGTGACATTAAGTGTGCAGTTACCGCCCCCACGGTAGCATTTTTGAACTTCTTATTTTCTGTCCCCATTTGCCAAATGCACATCAAAGCGCTGTTTTGTAAAGCTGATTGCTGCAAAACGGGTGAAACCGGAAGAAGATGCGGCTTTTTTGAGTTCACACAACCTTTGCTTCGCATCAAAATGTGCATCAGCAAGTGAAGTAATTAGATCAAACCCCTAGTAGTGGTGTAGGAAGATGCGCTTGAGATGCATTTCAGGGGGCGTGGTCGAGAGGGGTGTTCAGAAGATGCGGCTGGCCATGGGGGCACAATCTTTAGATGCAAATTCAGTAAAAGAAAAAGGTGCATTTAAGTGGTCGTGTGATACAGGCCTTATAGAAGTTGGGCACTCAAAAGGCCATTTCTTATCTACTTATTTCCCATGAACGGAGTCAGCCTGCTTTAAAAAAAAACAGACAGGGATCTTCCTTGTTCAATGCATTTTAAAAAGGTGAGACCCAGAGAGAGCCAGAGCGAGAGTAAATTAGCAAATGAGAGGGGGAGAGAGAAGGAGGGAGGGAGGAGTGTGATGTGTGTGTGACACAGAGAGAGGGGGGAGCGTGTGAGAGAGCGAGCAAGAGAGAGGAACCGAGGAAGCAAGGGGGTGGGGGGGGAAGGAAAAATATATTTTTCTCTGAATTTGCCTCCCGTCCCCAACATTTTTTTGTCTTGATGTTGCTGCGGCAGCGGCGGCAGCTTTTCTCTGTTCATTGGGACAATGGGAGCGCTTTTTTGATGACGTGATTGTGGCAGGGACAAAGGCGCCTTTTTTAAAAAAAGCGGCTCTTCCAGGACATGGGATAGAGCTCAGAATCTCTGTTTCGTGTTTCTTTATGCCACAATGAATGTTTTTAAGGTCAGCACCAGGGTGCTCAGAGAGACACTGTCCTAATGGAGTTTGCCCCCATTAATTAATGCACAGAAGTTATCGTCTGGATTTTATGCTCCATATATCACATTTTCTGGCCTTTTAATTGTACTATAAAATTTGCCTCACACAGGCCCTCCAGAACATGGAAACCTTATGCAAATATCCAAAGGAAGTAAGACTAGAATCTTGGTCCTCAGTAGGGAAAAAGTGTTAACCAGCACTCAGGGAAAAGTAAATATCCTGTCTTTCCTTGCCAGAGTGAGGTTGAGGTGGGAAATTACAGACTTTTTAAATGCAATTAATTAATAAGGATTTTACCATTTTGTGGGTGAATTCTGCTGATTGGCATTCTGTGTGTTGAGAGACGTTAGAAGTATTTCCTGCTAACAGACTACCCTTGAATTGGCTTACCCTTATTTATTTGGGCAGTGAGTGTTTCCCATGATCTCTAGAGTCTAAAAAAGCCCCTTCTTGTATCTTGTGAGCTATTTGATCTTTATACTGGCAGTTGAGAACAGCTAATATTTCTCTCACCAGTGGGGCCTCAGCAACACCCTGAGATATTGCTGCTGGAAGTTATCTGGTCAACTCCAAATAAATTGGGTGGGTGGAGACTGGCAGGCAGGCAGGTGGGGGGCGAAACTAAAGGGAGGAATGGTTGTTTTCAGCCATACTGCACTTAGGTGTGTCATAAGTTGCCTGTTTATTTCCCAGAGGGAAATATGCATTTATGGTGTGGATAATGGTTTAGATTAAATGTTGCAAAAGACAGACTATCCACAGGGGAATACCTGCCAAATGTAACTGTTTTAGCAGAGAAGTACAGGAGCTCCGTCCCCCTTTGCACCTGATTTTCCTGGCAAGATACAAACAGATTCTCTATTGACAGCCCAGAATTCAAGAGAACCCTCCCTCACAAAATGAGAGCAGCGCCATATCCCAACGATCTGTATGTGTAAAGCAGGTTTTGTACCAAAGAACCCAGACATTGGCGATTTTCTTCTGTATGAAAAGGAAGATGTCAGGGCTAGCCCAAGACACTTGATTCCCTGAGGCCAAGGACAAAAAGCAAAAAGTACAAGAGCTGTTCAGCAGAAGCAGCATTAAGCCATTGGAGAAGCTTCTTCGCCAGCAGGCAGCAGCCTAATTTAGGGAATGCAGGACGGGAGCTGGGGGTGAACAGATCAGATACCCAAGACTGATGTCGGTTTATCCATATTCTGCCTAATAGAAGAACCAGCCATGTAAATAATCAGACTTAAAAGCACAGCTGAGCAAAATGTGGCTTAACAGACAGAGAGGTAGATAGATGGATAGTATGTGTGTGCATCTATCTATCTATCTATCTATCTATCTATCTATCTAGTCAGTGGTCACACCCAACTCTATCACACATCTTTCACTCTTGCTGTTGGGAATCACATGAAACCAGGGCCGGCTGTATTTTTGTATATAATTATTTTTTTTATATTTCCACTCCTGGTGGCCTCCAGGACCATTGATTTTGGCATCAGGAACCTTGGGGGCATTTCCTGTTGTAATGAGGTTAATATAAGCACTGTAGTTTACTTAGTGGGGCTACTGTGAGGTGGGGGGCAGCAAATAACTAGGTTTAGGCTGAAAAGTGTACAATTTATGTTAGCTATCAGGATGGGTAGGAAGGACAGCTATTAATAGATGGCAGGAATCAAACACAGAACCTTGCTGCATCCTAACTCCAAAATTAACCAAATGCAGGGGTATGTTGTCTCTCCCCACCCCATTTTGAACATTTGATGGATGCTCCCTTGGTGGCAATAATAATTCATTTGTGACTGATACTTCCAGACTCAACTTTTTTCATCTCTGTTCACATTTTATCTGAATTTTCCAATCCTTGTGTTCTATTGGGTTGAGACCTTGTTTTCCTAAAGTATCCATTTTAAATGTACTTTATGTAATGCATGCATATTTATTCATTTATTTTCAAAGATATGCATTTTGGCTGTGCCCATTTCTTTGCACATAATTCAAAAGCTCCATAAGAGAAAATTGGATGCCTGCTGTTTGATCCCAAGTCAGGAAATCGAAAGAAATGTACATATCCTCATTAACAGCCTTACAGACTATGAACTGAATACACTGGTCCTCTCGTGTAGTTTGCATAAGGTTAACAATATAATGTTTGAGGCAAATTGCCTCTAGCTAACATATTGCCATAAGCATTATATGTTGTGTGCTGAGTTAATGTCTGCCATAATTTTGTAGTGTGACTGAAAATGTGCCATTTCAAATGCAGCTATGCTCCATGCTTCACCCCCTTCTTATTACACTGGCCTCTAAGGAATAGCTTGTCAGTGAAGTCATCATTATCTGCATTAAGTTTTGTTTCTTCCTTTCTGTGAGCAACCAACAAAATGTGAGCTCATGAAGTTTTGACTTTTGATTCCTGTAAGCTCCTGCCTTACACTATAAAAGGCTTGGCTACCGGTAGTTTCTTTTTCTCTTGTCTCACTCCTTAAGTGACGCCCATGGGCCCATGCACAATAAATTACATTATTCCACAGAAACATCTTCGATCTGTTCTGTACTCCTATTTTGGAGCAATTATTAACTCTCCTTTGAGTTAACAGTAGCCTCAGGCAATTTGCCTCCTCAAGTTAAGCCATTAGCTTTAGAGCTGTGTAACTTCACAGCACAATTTGGACATTCTCTTGATTATTGTGACTGTGGACTTTTCTTTCAATCCTAGACATAGCTCTTTCCCACCACACCCCTGTGTGTGCACACGCATGCACACACGTGTGCACACACACAAAAAAACACGTGTGCACACACACACTCTCTCTCACACACGCACACTGAGGTTATTAAGTGCCATTTGGCAACAATGCAAGAGACAGGAGCTGACCTGTGCCTGGAGACTTTTGCACAGCTTTTCTTCATTTTGATGAGTTTCACACAAGAAAGAGATTTGTATGTAAAGTCATTTTAATTTAAAAATTTGAGGCCAGAACAAACTACAGCGGTAATCTGCAGCTGGAATGGAAAACTCTTTAAATTCAGAGGAGTGACTGAGGAAGTCCTTCTGTGCTTGTCAAACAAAGGCTTCAAAATAATCCTATACTTAAGCCAACATGCTCTGCATAACATCATCGTAGAAATATGCCCTTATTGTGCTGCTCAGAAGGAATTTCTTATTACCAGCTAGCTCTAACTATTAATTAATTAATTAAATTTGTATACCAACTCTCTAGCCAGACTACTCTGGATGGTTCACACAATAAAACAGAAAACATTGGTACAAGTAAAAAAATAAAATTCACAAGTAATACCTTGGCTTTGAACATTAGATATTTCACAATAAAACATTATATATTTAAATACAGCCACTCCTTACTTAACAAACTACCTGTTTAATGACTATACAACCAGCAGCAGTGGCCAAAGTCACTGCCCCACTCAATGGCTGCCTCAGGAAGAACCTACTGTCCCAGCCCACGAGGCCTGGGCCAAAGGGTCTAGCTTGGTTCTGCTCGCCTACACCTACTTTGTAAACAGCTTGGAAGAGAAAGTTTGGCTAAAGCATTCCCCACACCCACACCCACACCTTCCTCCTCCTCTGCTGCTTCCAAGGGATGGGTACTTGTCAAACATCACAAGCATCACAATGCGAGCAAGCATAATGCGAGCATCACAGTGCCTCCATCAGGGAGAAGAATGGCCTGAGGTGGGGCTGAGGGGAGGAGAGTGTTGACCACCTCCATCTCTATTTCCATCCCCTTTTTGTTCTACTTATCCCAGCCTCCCCAATATGGCCTGCCTGCAAGGAGGGCAATCGCAACACACCACAAGGCAACCACCATAAGCTCCACATGACCTAGTATGGGAACAGAACTACAGAAGCAAACAGGTAGCCATTGTAGTGCAGCCAGCGTTGGAGATGTATGTTGATATTTACTGTTTCCACACACTAACCAGGATACCATGTTCTGGTCCTGCTGAAGCTTCCATGTCAGTCTCAAAGGAAGCCCCACATGAAAAACATTACAGTAGTCTATTCTTGAGCCTACCAGTGCAAGGACCAGTGTGGCAAGGGGCCAGATTTCCAGGTAAAAGTGCAACTATGCAATCTGTCTGATATGGAAACAGGCAGATCAGACCACCAGTGCTATCTGGTTATCCATTGACGGTGCAGAGGGCAAGATGTTGCCCAGACTTCATCTTTGCTAGAGAGAGCAATCCCACTGAAGGAGAGGGAACTGTCTGAACCATAGACACCAGGGAGGACCTCCTTCTTGCCCAGGTTCAGCCTCAGTCTGTTATCTCTCATCCACCCCAGCACAACATCCAAGCGGTGTTCAAGGGATGGGAAAGACTCCACCACAGAAGGCAGATAGGAAAGGCAGAGTTGCATGTCATCGGCTTATCACTCCAAATCTTTGGATGACCTCCCCCAGCAATCTCACACAGATGTTAAACACCAATCTCTTTTTAGCAGCAAACATCAAAATGTACTGTACCAAACTGCTGTGACTTGACTGGGTAAGAGCTGGTGGTACAGCAGCTGTGACCCAAGACAAAAAATGGTGACAATAGTATTTACTTATCACATTTCATAAATATTTAACAAAGTCCTCAGAATATTTAATCTACCATTTTACAACAGCTCTGCAAACTAGACCATAATTGTTACTGTCCCCACATTAAGATACTGCACCACTTTAACCTTTCTGGTGCTCACCTCCCATCCTTTAGCAATAAAAATAATGGCAACAACCCTCCATACTAATTGGTATATAAAGGACCTTTCCACTCACTTTTAGAGAGTGGGCATAATTCTGTCTTGCATGTAGACGGCCTTTGTTTCAGTCTCTGGCATTTCTAGTTTTAAAGGATCAGGCAGCAGATGTAGTGGGGAAACTCTTCCAGAGATCTACAGCTGATCAAAGTAATTACTCCTGGGCTAAACAGATAAAAAGCTTGAGACTGCTGTATGCAGCTACAGGATTGAGTCACATTTGCTCCACATTCGGAACAAATACTGCTCACAGAAGCAACTCTTTGGAAGAACCCAGAGGCCTTCTTAGGATGATATTTCATAGCCAAGACCCAGTTCTATTTGTTGCAAAGAACATCCCAAGGAATAAAATGTGTCCTTTAATTTTAAAATTGGAACTTGCCATGAGGACTTTTGTCCTTTTGGACTTCAACATGCAAAATTCCCCAGGCAGAATTCTTGGAGTGTTCAGCCCCAAAACCACTAGCTACAGAGGCCAGCATTTCATGTGTGTAACTGGGCCTACTCTTTGGAGGCTATAGAAACTGCATAACATTCTAGGCCAGTGATGGCGAACCTATGGCATGGGTGCCAAAGGTGGCACTTAGAGCCCTTTCTGTGGGCACTCGACATCGCCCCTTCATAGCCACCTGTATACAGGTTAAATTACTATATTGGCAGTTTGCAAAAAAATTAGTGGGTTTTGAATTGCAGTTTGGGCACTCGGTCTCTAAAAGGTTTGCCATCACTGTTCTAGGCCTTGTTTTCTGCCATACTGTTTCCTTAAGTATGGTAGTTCTTCAAAGGCACCCTCTATACAGCCTAACAGGCAGCAAAACTTCTTCACCCAGTAAGTACTGCAACAGGAAATGATGTACCATATGGCCTCCAACTACTGGACCAAGCTACAGGGGAATGAAGTACACTTGTCCTGCCATATGATTTTTAACTTTTTTTTGATAAGGGTCAAACCTTCCCACTATAATGGCATTTTTCATGTGGTGAGATGTACATTATATATACAGTAGTACCTCAGTTTAAGTAATTAATTTTGTTCTCCAGGCTGTTTTGTATTGCAAAAAAATCTTAAACTGAAATGCGGTTTCCCATAGAAATGCATTGAAAACCAATTAATCTGTTCTGGAGGTCAGAAAAAAGGCAAACCAGGGCATTCCATTTAAACTTTTCTTAAACCAAGGCATCCCCATTTCCAACAAACCAATTTTTTGTTTAACCAAAGCATTCTTAAACTGAAGTACCACTGTGCAGTATATGTCTATCCTTTGCCAATGACCTATTGTGTGTGTACTTTTAAGGATTAGTTCCCAAGTATTAATGTTTCTCAGAATACTGTACACAATTTTTGGCTGTCTCAACTGTCCAAAACAAATAGGACCTAAATGACTCAGGATGGGCACTTTAGCTGAGGCAGTCTTAAGACAGTGATGTCCTTTCAAGAATGAGGTTGTTTTTTTTTACAGCTACCTCTAGTGGTGTTTGGGCTATTCTACTCTATTTAATCATTGTACTTTATTAAAAAAATATTTTACCCCATCTTTCTCCTTTAAAGGGAGCCAAACCAGCTTACAACATTAAAAGACAATATTTAATGCACTCCTGGCTACCATTGAAACCTGGGCATCCAGGATCAGATACAAATCCAGGAGCACCCACACGTTGAGCACCTCAGTGGATAATATAGGATGGGACAGACAGACAGACAGACAGACAGACAGACAGACAGACACACACACACACACACACACACACACACACACACACACACACACACACACACACACACACAGAGGGAGGGAGAGAAGAAGAAGAAGAATTCAAGCCATAATTATATTGATTCATAAGAAGTTGCCATATTAGCAATCCCATAAGTTTTGGTGGTGAAGGCTATGGTGCGTTGGAGGCTCTGTACATTGATTCTGCAGTTGATATACGGACATAAGAATTGTTGGCCTGCAACTTGAAGATGCACTGTCGGACAGAGTATTATTTCAGGATCTGAAAACCGGATCCTGCACCTGTGGGGAAATGCTAGGGAGAAGACGGATTCTGCAGTCCCTCCTCTCCTGTCTATTGCCACTTTTGGAAAGATAAAATGGTCACACAACGTCTGTTCATGTGTCTTGTATCTTAACAGACAATTTTGAGTGCCAGTTATGAGATGAAAGCTGTAGCTTTTAGACGCACACTCACCTTTGGGAGAACTAGCTCTTGGTAGAACATTATTTACCCTGGAATGTGTTTTCCGGGGAGAAGTCTTGGACTACCACCTTGTCTAAGGGCACTCATGTCTACAGTTATGTAACCTTTACTAGTCCAGACCAATGGATCCATACCAGAGGAAATATGTCTAATTTTATTTAATGGGTTAGATAGCCTAAAGCAGGGGTACCCAAACTTTTTTGTAAGGAGGGCCAGATTTGGTGGCTGAGAATGTGTTAGAGCAGGGGTCCTCAACCTAAGGCCCCGGGGCCGGATGCGGCCCTCCAAGGTCCTGAATCCGGCTCCCGGGACCAATTGCAACCCCCCCACCTACCCCTGCTTTGCGAGCAAGCAAGCCTCCGCAGCTGCTTCTGTTGCTGAGGCAGATCAAAGCAGTGGGCTATGCCACTTCTCCCACTCCCCCCAACTACTGCCCAGATGATCAGCATGCTGGCTAGTGGGGCAGAGTGGGAGGGCTAAGGCAAGGTCGCCCGCTCCCCCCACCCACTGTGGTCCGGCCCCCAGTGGTGCCTGGGGCGCGGTGGACCGGCCCGCTGTTTGAAAACTTTGAGGACCCCTGTGTTAGAGGCTGGCTGCTCCCTGACCCTGCCACCCCACTGCAAGCCCCACCCACTGACCCATAAGCCCCACCCACTGACCCCTTGCAACCCCACCCACAGGAAGGGAGGCGGGGACCAAGGGAGGGAGGGAGGAAGGTGGAAACCAAGAGAGGAAGTAAGGAAGGTGGGGACCAAAGGAAGCACAGGGAGCCGTGGCCACAGGGAGCCCCTTGGAAGAGGCAATCTATGCGACCTTGCACCCCCCAAGCTCCCCAACGGTGGCGACGGCTCACCCGCCAGCCCACCCCAAAGCTCCTTGGTGGTGGCAGAAGCCCTCTGGCCTGCCCACCCCCACACATTCCCCTGCGGTGCCAGTGGCGGCAGACTGTCTGTCCGCCCAGCTGCACAAGCTTCCCAGTGGTGCCAGTGGCGCGGCCTGCCCAATCACTGCCCCGCGCATGCACCCAACCTCACAATGTTCCTGGCTATGCTGGTGGCGGCGGCCTGCCCACGCACCACCATGCGCGTGTGCACGCCCAGCTTCACAAGGTTCCCAGCAGTGCCGGTGGCAGCGGCCTGCCTGTGCGCCGCTCTGCGCACGTGCCTAGCTTCACAAGTTTCCCGGTGATTCCGGTGGCAGCAGCCCTCCCGCGCGCCACCGCCGTGCATGTGCCCCGCCTCACACGGTCGCCGGTGGTGCCAGTGGCAGCAGCCCGCGCGGTATCTGGCCAGCCCGCCCAGCCCCACAAGCTTCCCGGAGGTGCTGCTGGTGGTGGCCCGCCCCCTCACCCGCCGACCCAGCCCCACAAGCTTCTGCTCACCAGCCTGCCGGCCTGCCCAGCCCCTCAAGCTTCCTGGCAGTGTCAGTGTTGGCAGAAGATTTTTTTTTAAAAAAAAACATGGGGCGAAGGAGGAGGAGGGAGGGGTGGGCCAGCCAGCCGCGGGCCACTCGGAATGGCCTGAAGGGCTGGATTTGGCCCCCGAGCCAGACTTTGGGCAGGCCTGACAAAGTAACCAGAGGCCTTTCTCTCTGGAGGCTCAAAAAGTGGAATTCCTCTCTTGTATTTACCTGGGGTGAAAGGTACGGTATAAGAAGAGTTAATTGGTGATGGGGGAGAGACAGGCTGTAGAATTAATTTCCTCCCCTTTGAGGTTATAGCTTCAACCACAACTTAGTTAGTTTAAAGGTTGTTTCTCTTTTAGGAATTGAATTATTCAGCATTGCTGTTGCAAATTAGGTGTTCCAGAGAAGATAGGAGTATGGTATATAATAATGTAGAGCAGGTCATACAAAGCAGGTCCATCATTTGCAATTAAACTTCACATTTGCAGATACCTGTTGCTTAGCACAGTAAATTGAAGTAGTCCCATTGAAGCAAGGGGGAACTGGTGAATCAGCTCCTCTGTAAATTCTATTAAATCCAATGGACCTACTATAATGCTTACTGTGCTAAAGTAAGGGGCAGTTATGGTAGATCTTGTGAATCAACAGAACTTACAGAACAGTTGACTCTTTAAATCTTTGTTGATAAAATGGGCCTACTCAGATTTTTTTTTAATTTATGAGTATTTTTCCCTCTCTTTCTTCTTGGAAAAGGGCCCAAGGCAGCTTACAGTAATGAGGGACAATATACAGTCCAGTACAGTTAAGATATATTCAGGTTTAAGAACAGAGAATTGAGGGTATATTACAGAATCAATATACTGTGCTAAGCAACTGGATTTTAGCCATTATGTTAAGTTTATCTTTAGATTTAATATGACCATCCAGAAAGAATGGAGCCCTGGGACTAAACAGTTAAAAACAATTGAAGTTGTTCCATATGATTTCCCATTTGGCATCCCACCTTTGACAAGTGGAATTATCATGTGAACGTCTGATATGGAAGACTCTGGTTTACAGCAGGGTCTGTTTGAATGGAAAGAAAGTGTCTCACATTGAACCTCCAACGTGCTATATTTCTGCACTGCTCCCAGCAGAAAGCACAATACAAAGACTGAGGGAAGAAAAGCAACTTGTTTGGGTTCTTACAGTTTGGCTTAACAGCAGGATCTATCTCTCCCCCACACACATCTGTATCTTTGGGGAAAGGGGATAGCTGCCCAGCGTATCACCAGCTGAATTACTGCCAAGCAGCTGTTAAGGACTGGGGGACTCCCTCAGGGGAAAAAACCTTCATCTCTGCCGCTCTGAGGGGATAGGGGTAGCAGTTCCTGCCCTCTAGAAATTGGGGATCTCAATGTCAGAGTTGGGGAAATTTCATTATTGGGCTACACTCTCCAACACCCCCCCAGCCAGCGTTGTCCCACAAAGAGTAACTTTTGAAAGCTATCTTCACTGTGGTATTGAAGCATTAATTTTTCCCTTTAGACAAAGAGCCCAGAAACCACTTTCCTTGCTTCCCTTTCACACTGGGAGTCGCCCTGAAGATCCAGCAATAAATAAATAAATAAATAAAAGGAAAGGAAAATGAATTGACAGCAGTGCTTACCTTGAAGTCCCTCTGGTTCTTTTGTGGTGGTGGTGGTGGTGGTGGTCTCAGCTGAGACTGGTACGTTATCTAGCAGCATATGATGCAGAGGAAGGGAGTGGAGGCCTCATTTAGGAGAAGCAGAACCCAGAGCAAATGGGGTAATCCCACCACAACCCCCTCCCCTCCCATCTTCCTTGCATCTTTCCCACACTCGGCAGAGAAGAGCCCTCCTTTTCCCTCCCCAGAGGTTCAGCAGCCTCCCGGGATGGGAACCTCCTTCTTGACCTTATAATCCTGGCCTGTAAATATTTACATCTCATTCGTTCCAGATGCTCCTCAGCAAAGGCTCTGTCCTGGCTGAAGAGAGAGGCACACTCAGCTGCACGCACACACACGTTCGTTCATTTGCCTCTCTGTGAAAGCCTCTCTTGGACTCGGTTCTCTCTTCCTCGGCGGCTTTGATCTGGAAGCTGGGGCTTGGCAGGCAAACTTTTTTCCACCAGGTCTCAACAGCAGACCATTGGCTTCTCCTGCTACCCAGCTCTCACTCGCTCCAGCGATGCCTCGGAGGGCGGGAAGACGTATCTGGGGACATTATCCTTCAAATATGACAAGAGCCAGAAGGAAATATCTTCTTAACATAGTTGTAGAGCCCTTTTGACATGCCTTGGGGGGTGGGGGGAGAATTAACATAAATATATTGTCTAGTTTGAACCAGTGGATTCCCAATGTGGTGTAGTGGTTAGAGTGCCAGTCTAGAACTCTGGAGACAAGGGTTCAAATCCCTGCTCACTGAGGAACTGCTAAAACACTCCTTAAATATCTAAAACCTTGGTGGCGAACCTTCGGCACTCCAGATGTTTTGGACCACGACTCCCAGAATTCCAAGCCTGTATTGCCAATGACAAAGGACTGTGGGAGTTGTGGTCCAAAACATCTGGAGTGCCGAAAGTTCGCCACCACTGAAAATAAACAGCAGTGAAGTGACACCCAATGGCGATTATAGACATTGCTCTTTCACGTAAAATTCACCATAGAGAACACATAGGACACGGGGAAGATACTGGCCGTTACTTCACGAAGAAATTCTCTTCGCAGCGTGATTGCCTTCGCTATGAATTCGAAGGCGGTCACGTGGTGGTCACGTGGTCTCCATTCGCCCCCACCCCTCTTTCCGTGTCCTCACCGGGTGAGGTTTTAGGGTCGAATCCAGTACTACCTCACGTGCTCCCTTCGCATTGAGAAGCTTACTTGCAATGTCCGGTTTCTGCTTTCTTTTTTTTAAAAAAAAATAAAAACCACGGCGTATCGATGCATCGATACCCGGCTGTCATTTTCGGCAGAGCCGAATAATTGTATGAACTTTTGTTTTCTAGTTACGATTTGTATTGCTTCGTCCATTGGCGGCGTGAAAAAAATGCTGTTCTCCGTCAGGGGCACTAGGTGGACCAGCACACAACATTTCTTGTGTATGACCCATCGCTCCTCCAAGGACATTCGAGTTATCCCTTCCTAAATCCCTAGAGCAGTGCCAGAGGAACTTCCGCCTCCATTATCCATTTCAAAGCTATCATGGCTCCCTCGCGTTCTGCATGCCGGCTAAATAAATTCAATGGGTACCTCCCATATTTTGTTGCACTGCTGCGCAGTTATTGTAAGTTGATGGACGGTATAGCTACGTTATGCTTCAGTACCAGAAAACGGCAACTCCGACGCAGGCATTTGTTTAGGGAAGCTATGGTGGGTTGCAACACTTTGATAAGGGTCATTTCTCAGTGGGTACGAACGTCGCCTAGACAGAAACTATTCTGGTGCTACCCTGGACGTTCTCAGTGGTTTAACGACACGGTTCTTAAGCTTTGGGACGACAGACAATGGTTGGAAAACTCCCGAATGACAAGAAGAACACTTTTTGGGGTCGCCAACAAGCTGCGACCATATCTGATGCGGAGGGACACAGTTATGCGGTCAGCAGTTCCAGTCAAAGAACGAGTAGCAATCGGCGTGTACTTCTTGGCCAGCCGTTCTTGCTACAGAACCATCGCTCTGGTGTTCCAGAAAGGAAGTTCTACTGTGGCAAGTATTGTCATCGAGGTGTGCCTGGCAATGGAACACGTCCTTCTCAAGGAAGAGGTTCGCCTATCAGAATTCAATAAGGTTGGTGTTTTACTACGGGTTCGTCCATTTAATTTGGCATTACGTTTCTAACTTCAGTACAAGTTTCCTTCTGTAGACGCTGAGAAGGACGGGAATGATGAGTAAGGTACATAGAGGGAACCGCTTCTCCATCCCACAAAATACCAGAACAAGGGGGCATACAGTCAAATTGAGGGGTTAAAAAAAAAACGGTTTCAAAATATAAGTTTTCCACCCAGTGCGATGTTAGTCTATGGAACTCCCTGCCACACACACAGGGGTGATGTTATCTTGCCAGGATGCCTTCAAAAGGCATCTTTAGTCTGGAAAACAGACGATTGAGGGGGGAAATGTTTGATACATACAAAATGATGAAGGTTATGAGTAAGGTAGATAGAGGGAAGCACTTCTCCCTCCCACAGAACACCAGAACTAGGGGGCATACAGTCAAATTGAGGGGTGATAGAAATAGAACTGATAAAAGAAATAGTTTTTCCACCCAGCGCAATGTAAGTCTATGGAACTCCCTGCCACACACAGGGGTGATGGGATCTGACCTGGATGCCTTCTATAGGCATCTTGACTCTGGAAAACAGACGATTGAGGGGTGATATGTTCGAGACAAACAACATGATGCAGAGTATGAGTAAGGTAGATAGAGGTAAGCGCTTCTCCCTCCCACAAAACACCAGAGCTAGAGGGCATACAGTCAAATTGAGGGGTGATAGAAATAGAACTGATAAAAGAAATAGTTTTTCCACCCAGCGCAATGTAAGTCTATGGAACTCCCTGCCACACACAGGGGTGATGGGATCTGACCTGGATGCCTTCTATAGGCATCTTTACTCTGGAAAACAGACGATTGAGGGGTGATATGTTCGAGACAAACAACATGATGCAGAGTATGAGTAAGGTAGATAGAGGTAAGCGCTTCTCCCTCCCACAAAACACCAGAGCTAGGGGGCATACAGTCAAATTGAGGGGTGATAGAAATAGAACTGATAAAAGAAATAGTTTTTCCACCCAGCGCAATGTAAGTCTATGGAACTCCCTGCCACACACAGGGGTGATGGGATCTGACCTGGATGCCTTCTATAGGCATCTTTACTCTGGAAAACAGACGATTGAGGGGTGATATGTTCGAGACAAACAACATGATGCAGAGTATGGGTAAGGTAGATAGAGGTAAGCGCTTCTCCCTCCCACAAAACACCAGAGCTAGGGGGCATACAGTCAAATTGAGGGGTGATAGAAATAGAACTGATAAAAGAAATAGTTTTTCCACCCAGCGCAATGTAAGTCTATGGAACTCCCTGCCACACACAGGGGTGATGGGATCTGACCTGGATGCCTTCTATAGGCATCTTTACTCTGGAAAACAGACGATTGAGGGGTGATATGTTCGAGACAAACAACATGATGCAGAGTATGAGTAAGGTAGATAGAGGTAAGCGCTTCTCCCTCCCACAAAACACCAGAGCTAGGGGGCATACAGTCAAATTGAGGGGTGATAGAAATAGAACTGATAAAAGAAATAGTTTTTCCACCCAGCGCAATGTAAGTCTATGGAACTCCCTGCCACACACAGGGGTGATGGGATCTGACCTGGATGCCTTCTATAGGCATCTTTACTCTGGAAAACAGACGATTGAGGGGTGATATGTTCGAGACAAACAACATGATGCAGAGTATGAGTAAGGTAGATAGAGGTAAGCGCTTCTCCCTCCCACAAAACACCAGAGCTAGGGGGCATACAGTCAAATTGAGGGGTGATAGAAATAGAACTGATAAAAGAAATAGTTTTTCCACCCAGCGCAATGTAAGTCTATGGAACTCCCTGCCACACACAGGGGTGATGGGATCTGACCTGGATGCCTTCTATAGGCATCTTTACTCTGGAAAACAGACGATTGAGGGGTGATATGTTCGAGACAAACAACATGATGCAGAGTATGAGTAAGGTAGATAGAGGTAAGCGCTTCTCCCTCCCACAGAACACCAGAGCTAGGGGGCATACAGTCAAATTGAGGGGTGATAGAAATAGAACTGATAAAAGAAATAGTTTTTCCACCCAGCGCAATGTAAGTCTATGGAACTCCCTGCCACACACAGGGGTGATGGGATCTGACCTGGATGCCTTCTATAGGCATCTTTACTCTGGAAAACAGACGATTGAGGGGTGATATGTTCGGGACAAACAACATGATGCAGAGTATGAGTAAGGTAGATAGAGGTAAGCGCTTCTCCCTCCCACAAAACACCAGAGCTAGGGGGCATACAGTCAAATTGAGGGGTGATAGAAATAGAACTGATAAAAGAAATAGTTTTTCCACCCAGCGCAATGTAAGTCTATGGAACTCCCTGCCACACACAGGGGTGATGGGATCTGACCTGGATGCCTTCTATAGGCATCTTTACTCTGGAAAACAGACGATTGAGGGGTGATATGTTTGGGACAAACAACATGATGCAGAGTATGAGTAAGGTAGATAGAGGTAAGCGCTTCTCCCTCCCACAAAACACCAGAGCTAGGGGGCATACAGTCAAATTGAGGGGTGATAGAAATAGAACTGATAAAAGAAATAGTTTTTCCACCCAGCGCAATGTAAGTCTATGGAACTCCCTGCCACACACAGGGGTGATGGGATCTGACCTGGATGCCTTCTATAGGCATCTTTACTCTGGAAAACAGACGATTGAGGGGTGATATGTTCGAGACAAACAACATGATGCAGAGTATGAGTAAGGTAGATAGAGGTAAGCGCTTCTCCCTCCCACAGAACACCAGAGCTAGGGGGCATACAGTCAAATTGAGGGGTGATAGAAATAGAACTGATAAAAGAAATAGTTTTTCCACCCAGCGCAATGTAAGTCTATGGAACTCCCTGCCACACACAGGGGTGATGGGATCTGACCTGGATGCCTTCTATAGGCATCTTTACTCTGGAAAACAGACGATTGAGGGGTGATATGTTCGGGACAAACAACATGATGCAGAGTATGAGTAAGGTAGATAGAGGTAAGCGCTTCTCCCTCCCACAAAACACCAGAGCTAGGGGGCATACAGTCAAATTGAGGGGTGATAGAAATAGAACTGATAAAAGAAATAGTTTTTCCACCCAGCGCAATGTAAGTCTATGGAACTCCCTGCCACACACAGGGGTGATGGGATCTGACCTGGATGCCTTCTATAGGCATCTTTACTCTGGAAAACAGACGATTGAGGGGTGATATGTTCGAGACAAACAACATGATGCAGAGTATGAGTAAGGTAGATAGAGGTAAGCGCTTCTCCCTCCCACAAAACACCAGAGCTAGGGGGCATACAGTCAAATTGAGGGGTGATAGAAATAGAACTGATAAAAGAAATAGTTTTTCCACCCAGCGCAATGTAAGTCTATGGAACTCCCTGCCACACACAGGGGTGATGGGATCTGACCTGGATGCCTTCTATAGGCATCTTTACTCTGGAAAACAGACGATTGAGGGGTGATATGTTCGGGACAAACAACATGATGCAGAGTATGAGTAAGGTAGATAGAGGTAAGCGCTTCTCCCTCCCACAAAACACCAGAGCTAGGGGGCATACAGTCAAATTGAGGGGTGATAGAAATAGAACTGATAAAAGAAATAGTTTTTCCACCCAGCGCAATGTAAGTCTATGGAACTCCCTGCCACACACAGGGGTGATGGGATCTGACCTGGATGCCTTCTATAGGCATCTTTACTCTGGAAAACAGACGATTGAGGGGTGATATGTTCGAGACAAACAACATGATGCAGAGTATGAGTAAGGTAGATAGAGGTAAGCGCTTCTCCCTCCCACAGAACACCAGAGCTAGGGGGCATACAGTCAAATTGAGGGGTGATAGAAATAGAACTGATAAAAGAAATAGTTTTTCCACCCAGCGCAATGTAAGTCTATGGAACTCCCTGCCACACACAGGGGTGATGGGATCTGACCTGGATGCCTTCTATAGGCATCTTTACTCTGGAAAACAGACGATTGAGGGGTGATATGTTCGAGACAAACAACATGATGCAGAGTATGAGTAAGGTAGATAGAGGTAAGCGCTTCTCCCTCCCACAGAACACCAGAGCTAGGGGGCATACAGTCAAATTGAGGGGTGATAGAAATAGAACTGATAAAAGAAATAGTTTTTCCACCCAGCGCAATGTAAGTCTATGGAACTCCCTGCCACACACAGGGGTGATGGGATCTGACCTGGATGCCTTCTATAGGCATCTTTACTCTGGAAAACAGACGATTGAGGGGTGATATGTTCGAGACAAACAACATGATGCAGAGTATGAGTAAGGTAGATAGAGGTAAGCGCTTCTCCCTCCCACAAAACACCAGAGCTAGGGGGCATACAGTCAAATTGAGGGGTGATAGAAATAGAACTGATAAAAGAAATAGTTTTTCCACCCAGCGCAATGTAAGTCTATGGAACTCCCTGCCACACACAGGGGTGATGGGATCTGACCTGGATGCCTTCTATAGGCATCTTTACTCTGGAAAACAGACGATTGAGGGGTGATATGTTCGAGACAAACAACATGATGCAGAGTATGAGTAAGGTAGATAGAGGTAAGCGCTTCTCCCTCCCACAAAACACCAGAGCTAGGGGGCATACAGTCAAATTGAGGGGTGATAGAAATAGAACTGATAAAAGAAATAGTTTTTCCACCCAGCGCAATGTAAGTCTATGGAACTCCCTGCCACACACAGGGGTGATGGGATCTGACCTGGATGCCTTCTATAGGCATCTTTACTCTGGAAAACAGACGATTGAGGGGTGATATGTTCGAGACAAACAACATGATGCAGAGTATGAGTAAGGTAGATAGAGGTAAGCGCTTCTCCCTCCCACAAAACACCAGAGCTAGGGGGCATACAGTCAAATTGAGGGGTGATAGAAATAGAACTGATAAAAGAAATAGTTTTTCCACCCAGCGCAATGTAAGTCTATGGAACTCCCTGCCACACACAGGGGTGATGGGATCTGACCTGGATGCCTTCTATAGGCATCTTTACTCTGGAAAACAGACGATTGAGGGGTGATATGTTCGAGACAAACAACATGATGCAGAGTATGAGTAAGGTAGATAGAGGTAAGCGCTTCTCCCTCCCACAGAACACCAGAGCTAGGGGGCATACAGTCAAATTGAGGGGTGATAGAAATAGAACTGATAAAAGAAATAGTTTTTCCACCCAGCGCAATGTAAGTCTATGGAACTCCCTGCCACACACAGGGGTGATGGGATCTGACCTGGATGCCTTCTATAGGCATCTTTACTCTGGAAAACAGACGATTGAGGGGTGATATGTTTGGGAGAAACAACATGATGCAGAGTATGAGTAAGGTAGATAGAGGTAAGCGCTTCTCCCTCCCACAAAACACCAGAGCTAGGGGGCATACAGTCAAATTGAGGGGTGATAGAAATAGAACTGATAAAAGAAATAGTTTTTCCACCCAGCGCAATGTAAGTCTATGGAACTCCCTGCCACACACAGGGGTGATGGGATCTGACCTGGATGCCTTCTATAGGCATCTTTACTCTGGAAAACAGACGATTGAGGGGTGATATGTTCGAGACAAACAACATGATGCAGAGTATGAGTAAGGTAGATAGAGGTAAGCGCTTCTCCCTCCCACAAAACACCAGAGCTAGGGGGCATACAGTCAAATTGAGGGGTGATAGAAATAGAACTGATAAAAGAAATAGTTTTTCCACCCAGCGCAATGTAAGTCTATGGAACTCCCTGCCACACACAGGGGTGATGGGATCTGACCTGGATGCCTTCTATAGGCATCTTTACTCTGGAAAACAGACGATTGAGGGGTGATATGTTCGAGACAAACAACATGATGCAGGGTATGGGTAAGGTAGATAGAGGTAAGCGCTTCTCCCTCCCACAAAACACCAGAGCTAGGGGGCATACAGTCAAATTGAGGGGTGATAGAAATAGAACTGATAAAAGAAATAGTTTTTCCACCCAGCGCAATGTAAGTCTATGGAACTCCCTGCCACACACAGGGGTGATGGGATCTGACCTGGATGCCTTCTATAGGCATCTTTACTCTGGAAAACAGACGATTGAGGGGTGATATGTTCGAGACAAACAACATGATGCAGGGTATGAGTAAGGTAGATAGAGGGAAGCGCAACGTAAGTCTGTGGAACTCCACGCCACAC
Organism: Phrynocephalus guinanensis; assembly: GCA_037367245.1. NCBI lineage: Eukaryota > Metazoa > Chordata > Lepidosauria > Squamata > Agamidae > Phrynocephalus > Phrynocephalus guinanensis. Next base: position 159,909,708 of record CM074734.1, read on the forward strand.
ACAGGGGTGATGGGATCTGACCAGGATCCCTTCTGAAGGGCATTGGACAGATTCCTGGAGGAGAAGTGCATCACGTACTGCTGTTCCAGCAATGCTACATCACGCACTGCTGTTCCAGCTATGCTACGTTAATGTTGTAATGCTTCTATTCATATGTAGGGCAATGACTGTTACTTCTGTTTCCTGTCTCAACAGATGACGTCATCAATGAAAATCTTCGGATTTCCGCATACTATTGGATGTATTGATGGAACGCACATTCCGATCAGCCCGCCTAAATTGCAGGGTCCGGCTTACTTTAATAGAAAGTCTTTCCATTCTGTTCTACTGCAGGCTGCTTGCGACGGAGACAGTATTTTTTCCCCGATGTTGACAGGACATTCAGGTGTGAACCATGATGCTCATGTTTTTAGGTCATCTACTCTCTTCGGTAAGATGGAGGAAGGGACACTAATACCTGGCAGCCCATTGTTCACCTATGCTGGGGTGTCGATTCCACCAATACTACTAGGGGATGGTGCGTATCCATTGTGTAAGTGGCTAATGAAGCCTTTCGCTGTACCAAGAAATGACAGGGAGCGTCATTACAATAAGATTTTTAATCGCTCACGATGCGTCGTGGAGAGAGCATTTGGACGCTTGAAGGCAAGATTCAGGCGCTTATCTGTCAGAATAGTGGCACACATCGAAAACATTAACTCCATTGTTGCTGCTGCCGTGATTCTACATAACATTTGTCAACGGGAAAAGCATGACATTCCTGATGAGGATCACCAGCAACGTTCTCTGGCTGAATCACTGGATTGCAAGGACACATATGACTGTAACAGATCTGGAACTGCCCGCGCAGAGGCTGAAGCTGTGCGCAATGCCATTTCTGAGTATTTACAGTATCTTAGGGGTCGTGTGAAAAGGCCCAAAGTTACACAGGCTTGTATTAATATTTAATCTTAATTCCTACTTATTGAGGCAGTTTCAATCATACTATGTATCATTTATCCTGCCTCCAAAAAATAGTACCTTAATTTATACGCACACCATTTTTAAGAGATTCACCAACATACCCACAAAAGCTGGCACTTTAGAGAAGCCCATTTCCAGCAATTTGGAAGATAATGATGGAAATCCAAAAGTTCAGGTATCTTAATTCAATTCTTCTAACAAATTTATCACAGCCTGAGTGAAATTATTTAATCTACACTTATTGTTTTAATTTAATTCGTAGGCAACTTAGGGCCTTTTCACACGACCCCTAAGATCCGCTGGCCACTTAAATTCGGACCAGAGATCTTAGGGATTTGTCGCTGTTCCTGCGTTCCCACCCCCTCCACACTCCTGGCTGCTGGCTGCGTGAGGGGAGGGAGAAAAAAAGGAAGAAAAGAATGCCGCTCACCTCCATTCTGCCGTCCCGGCACTGCATTCAGATCTCTTAAAGGGGTGGGGGGCAAAAAAAGAACAAACAGAAGCAAGGAGAGCCGGGCAGTCACTACGTTATATCCGCATCAGGAATTTTCACCTCCAGAGAGCAGGTACCTGAAAAGTGCGCTGGGACGCGCTTAGGTGGGTGTGGTCGCACTTAATTATCTGTAAACTCCAGAGCTGGTGGGGAAACAATTTTAAGCTCCGGAGCTGGGAGCCATTTGCGGCGGAGTTTAGGGGTCGTGTACAAAGGGCCTTACATAGCTCTGAATGATGTCTATATCCATCTGCGGAAACCATCATTAGTCTTCAAAATTTTCCTGAGCTGTAAAGGTTTCAATTTTTTCAAAACAGAGCATAGAATGCACATACTGAGGGTAGAGGCAAGCAAAAAGGCCTGCCTACTAAAACACCTGAACCAAAATGTCAGAGACATTCATACATACCTTTGAAGTCTATATCTGTCCTGCTTAACTGCAGAACTAAACCAGAAAGTTATAGAGAAACAGATGATAGATTCAATAACACCTATATAGAATTAAATCAACAGTTCTTTTGGCAGTCTAAACTTCCTAAGTTGATGCATAAAAAAGAACATTATTTTGTTGTGCTTCCTTAATAATACTTTTAATATTAGATGACCATTTAAAATATAAAGGACTCAACTATTGACACTAAATTAATTGATATCATAAGAGGTGGTTGTATATAACGAGTCCTCCGAAAATCCACCATTTCAACAGTTTTGTATATGTTGAATTCAAGATTATTTTGAAAACTAGTTGTTCAATCTCTTACCTATAGGCAGATTCACGAGACGCGGCGCTCCGCAGCGATATTGCCTTCGATTTGAATTCGGAGGCGGTCACGTGGCGGTCACGTGTTCTCGCTTCGCTCCCGCCCCTGTTTCTCCGTACTCACGGGCTGCAGTTTTAGGACCGATTCGAGCACAACCTCACGTGCTCCCTTCGCATTCGCATGCCACTTTTCAACGTTCTTTATTTCCCATCCATCCTTTAAAAAAATTCCTACCGACGGCGTATCGATGCACTGATGCTGGACTGTCAGTTGCAATGGCTCTACTGATTTCAACTGTTTCCTGGCATCATTGGCAGCCCCCCCACCGCCGCCGCCGCTACTCGGGGGGAGCCCCGCATGGCACAGCCGCCCGCCCTCCGCCGCTTGCACGCTGCCTGCCCCGGGTGCCCTGCTCTGGCCGGGCGAGGCGGCAGCGGCTCCTCCTGCTCCCGCCGCCGCCGCCGCCGCCCCTAGCGCAAAGCGATGAAACGATATAGCGATGCATCGATATCCCTGTTTGAATATTTTTTAAAAAAACTTGAAATAAAAGCCAAAAACCGAGACCACACGTGACGTTGGGAGCGAAGCAAGATGCGAAGCGAAAAGATTCCCGGCAGCAGCCAGGGGAACCACTCGCCCCGCTTGGAGCACGGTAAAGGGGGCGTGGTCGGGGTGGCATCGCAGCCAAAAAGGAGGAGCGTGCGGACTGAAACGATCGATTTGCACAGAAAAGAAGGCTAGCCGCGAAGCGAGCGGCTCGTGAAGTAACGGCCATTGTCTCGAATGAGGCCAATTACTGTAGTGTCATCTGCAAACCTTACTATTTTAACAGAGGACTCCTTTGAGGTGAAAAAAGGAAATGGAGAAAGCACACAGCCCTGAGGGGCTCCTATGCTTACCTTGCTAATATTTAATATAGTTTTACCCAATTTCTGTCTGTAAAACAGACCTTGTACCTCCTTCTCTGTGATCACCAAAGATGGAGGACCTGATGACATGGGGTAAATCTCCACAGGGTCAGTTGTTATTGTTAAATCTGAGATGGAAATTACAGGAATAGATAGCTGCAGTTTCCTCTCAAACCTGCAGTGAAACATATTCAAGTTATTTACTATGACCAGTAATAGTTTTAAAAGTTTTCCACATTTTTGCTAATTCATTTGTTGAAAACTGGTTCTTACTTTTCAATCTACAGTACAGTAGTGTCTTTTTGCTGCTCTAATTTCTCTGGTCAATATACACCTTCAATCTTAGAACATAGACAGAGACACAACACAAAACAGACAGAGCTCATGATATTAAGCACTTATTACGTTAATTAGATTGTTTAAAAGGATCCATTTCACAGAGCATTTTGTTTTTCCTCAAGCCTTAATAAGTAGAGAAAACCTCTGGAATTCAAACCTGCAGAACTGTACGAAACTTTTCTTCTGGACGTCTCTACCTTCCTGCCTTCCTGCAGTTACTTTTCCCATTCTGCCCGTATCATCACCACTCAAAGGGCCTTTATACACGACCCCTAAGCTCCGCAGGAAATGGCTGCAAGGTCCGGACCTTACAAGTGTTTTCCCACCAGCTCCGGACTTTGCAGACAATTAAGTGCGACCCTGCCCACCTAAGCGCGACCCAGCTGCACTTTCTTGTACCTGCTTGAGGTGGGTGAAAATCCCCAGGTCCGGATTTAATCTGGTCTCCTGGCTTCTGCTTGTGTTTTTTTTGCCTCCTGCCCCTTTAAGAGAAGAGGTGGGAGGAAAAAAAGCAAGCAGAAGAGAAACTGAAGAGAAATGGAGCTCCGGGAGGCTCCTCCAGGTGAGCTGCATTTTTCCCCTCTTTCTCTGGTGGGGAGGAAGGAAGGGCAACGAACCCCTAAGATCTTTGGTCCGAATTTAAGGGACCAGCGGATCTTAGGGGTCGTGTGAAAAGGCCCAAAGGCAATTACTGAATGGGTAGAGTCCTCTCTGACTCTAACTAGGTCCTAAGGAAGGTTTTTGTGGGCCTGGCATACTCTTCAACGCCCCCCTTCCTGACCTTATTCACAAATATGACCAGTCTACTCACCAAAGCAGAAGGCTTGAGCCTTGCTTTTCCAGAACTTGAGAGAGCTTTTCCACAGAGCTGGAATTCCGGTTACACAGGCAGCCCAGTGAGGGTCCCACTCAAAAAGTGAATGGCGCCGGCATATGACCATCAGCAAGCACTGCCTCACCGTCGTTTTTCAGCCCCGTGAAAAGCTTTTCACCGGTGTCAGTTGTTTGGCAATAGAAATGGTTTAAGAATTGCCAAACTGTAGCCAGTCGAAAATGCCTGCGTTCCTCCACCAAAATCTGTCAACCGACAAACAATTCTAGATTGCAATGCAGGCTTCAAGACAGATTAACAGATAGGCTGACACCAGGTTTCCTTCAAGAATTTATTGCAATTATTGAATCAATGCATTGAGGTGCTTCTCTGTAGAGTGAAGGACCCCTTTCTGGTGATCAGAAAGCTATATACTCTTGACTTCAATAGAGACGTGTCACATATTTCAAAACAAGCATGCACATATGTACACATATCCTATCTGAAATTAGAAAACAGTTTACACAAGTTACATATTCTCTGATATAAACCTGCTGTAGGGCAGGTGATTTCCAGTTTCTAAATAGCAGGACAGACTATCTCAAATGAGATTCCACAATATCCTTGCTGATGTGAAAGATCCTGCAGAGAGTTCCTCTTTCTTAGCAAACTTACGGGAAGAAAGAATGTTTGTGGTTAGCTAAGCAAATTACAAGATATATTTGCAATTTACCAGAAAAGCTGTTTCTTTTGACACCCATCTCAGTACATGTAAGCTTAATGAGATTTAATGAATTATAAATTTCTTTATTGCCACTGTTACACACCACATGATCGCATTTATTTGAACAGTATCATCCAGCTGTCTCCAGCCTCAGTATTTATGTCCCATTTGTAAAATGGGAATTATACGATACACTGAAAGGTTTATCATAAGGTTGCCAATTATCTCTCCCTACTAGCATGATTAATTTACCTACTAGCACAATTTGTGCGTTTGAAAGAATAGTCCTTCACACAGCTGTTTAGCAGGTATTTATTAAAGCAATGTACTGTATGTCATATACTTTCAGTGCCCAACTGGTGTTTTTAGGCTTGTCAGAATTTTAGCCATTGAACGTTCTCCCCCCGACCCCACCCCACCCCACCCTGTCCTGCCCTGGATATGAAGAAAATGATGGGAATTAATGGAATGCATTTCTGTGGTTGAGACTGCCATCAAAGAAACAGAACAGGAGTGAGTTTAAAAAATCCAAAAACAAACATGAGGGTGGGGAGACCAACTTTGGTTTTACTGTAATAAATATAAAATGGAAACCTTTTTTGCCCACTAAGAATGCAGTGTGTGTAGCCTACATGAATTCACATTTACGGTACATATGTGCATATACGATGTCTACATTAGAGACTTTTACATATAGAGACAGGTTTCACTGCAAGCTACCTGACTGACCACACAGAAGTCATACGGGGGACTCCATACATCTCACATTCTCTTTTACCCAGAAATACTGAGCCAGCTACAGGGAATGTCTTTCCCTTTTTATAGCTCTCTTCATTACAGTGACACAAAGGGCGCTTTTACACGACCCCTAAGATCCGCTGGCCACTTAAATTCGGACCAGAGATCTTAGGGGCTTGTCGCTCTTCCTGTGTCCCCACCCTGGCTGCTGGCTGCATGAGGGGAGGGAGAAAAAAAGGAAGAAAAGATCGTGGCTCACCTCCGTTCTGCCTCCGTTCTTGCCGCGGCAACATTCCTGTCTCTGTAAAGTAGCTCTTAAAGGGGCGGGAGCCAAAACAACAACAAACAGAAGCGAGGAGAGCCCCGCACTCACTATCGTTACACCGCATCAAGCAATTTTCACCCCGGAAGAGCAGGTACTTGAAAGGTGCGCTGGGACACGCTAAAGTGGGCGCGGCCGCACTTAATTTCCTGTAAACTCCGGAGCTGGTGGGGAAACATTTTTAAGCTCCGGAGCTGGGAGCCATTTGCCCCGGAGTTTAGGGGTCATGTATAAACGTCCAAAGAAAGCGGGGAAGGGAATGTTTGCAGCAAGGCAGAGTTGTCAAGTGCATGTGTAAAGAGAGAGAAACCAACTTATTTTTGTTTTCTGCTAGTTGGGAGTGAAGACGTAGGCCCAGATGGGTCAAAAGCTGGCAAGAGGACAGGCTGCCTTTCTGGAGGAAGATCTCTGTGTTTACACTACTGTCTGCAAGAGAGAGACAAGAGGGACTGAAACTTCACATCCCACCCTTTTGTTCCAGAGCTTTGAAGGACACCATCTGCTTTTAATTCCCAGGCCTGTGTTAGAGAAGCCAAGAAATGGTTATTTTTTAGAGAACAAGGCAGCAGCCAAGGAAGTGGTGTGGGACTACTTCACCTCTGTCTCCGGAAAGAAAGCACCCCAACCTGTAGAAATATCTTTCAGAGATACATTACAGCTGTAGCTGGCTCGGTGATGATCCATTGGTCCATTTTGATCTATTTTTTTTGATACTGAGGAAAAGGCTATGGTACTTTGATATGTGATTCTGCTTTTGTGCTCTGATGGCCACGAACCGAAAAAATGGTGATTCGTTTGGGTCATTTCGTTTTAGGGCTTGGTTCTGTTTTGTTTCGTTTTTTAAAAATTTTTTAGAAAAAAATTGTTTCATTGTTTCATTGATTCGTTATTTGTTTTTCCCACTTTGCGCAATTTAATCAATTTGACAGCGCACGGGTGGGAAAAAAACATTCAAAAAGAAAAAAAACAACAGACGTTGCAACTGCACAAACTGGACTGCCAGCATCCTCGTCCTCATCATCCACATCATAATCATCATCTTACCGAGCGGCAGCGGCGGCAGGGTGATCCTTTTATTTTTATTTTATTTATTTATTTATTTATTCTTCCGGGTTCCTGGCCCATGCTACAGCTGTAGCGCGGGCCGGTCGGCTTTTATTTTTTTTCCCCAAGCGCCGACTGCGTGGCCCCTGCGGCCTGGTCAGTGCTGGTTTTATTTTAAATATTTTCCCTTTATTTTATGGTGGCAACCGGGCCACCCCTGGGGCCGGGTTGGCACTCCTTTTTAAAAATTAAAAAAAAACTTTTTCAAGCGCTGACTGTGCAGCCCCTGGGGCCCAGTTGGTGCTGGTTTTATTTCTAATTTTTTCTTTATTTTAGGGTGCTGACCTGGCCACCCCTGGGGCCAGGTCAGTGTTCCTTTATTTTATTTTATTTTATTTTATTTTATTTTATTACTTCCCAGTTCCTGGCCCACGCCACAGCTGTAGCGCGGACCAGTCGGCTTTTCCCTGCAGCCAGGAAGACCAAAGACCAGCACCATCGCGATTAACAAAACGAACCGAAATGAACAATTTTTTTTGGTTTGTTTCATTTCGTTCTAAATTCACTCTGGGGTTCGTTATTCATTTCGTCAGATAATGAAACAAATAACGAATAGCGAAATGAACTAAAAGTTCATTTTGTGCCCATCTCTATTCGCCTATGTTCCTGGTGGGTGTCACTGTTTACTTGAGGGTGGATGTTCTTTCTTTCCAGCTCTTCATCTGTACTTTCAGCCTGCCTGGATGCTAAGCTGTTCTAACCTCTCACCTTCTGAACCATGCTTTCACTATACCACATACTGGATTACTTTGCCCATATTCAGTCTCCAAAGGTTATATTCTGCCTATGATGCTTTTGGGCTGATTCTCTCCTGCTGTGTACTACTCTTTACACTATTTCCACACTCACAATGCTGTACACAGATTATTATTGACTGTTAATGCCCACCGTGCATGAGCTGTCCTATCTACCAGAGTATACCTAACACAGGAATGTAATGACTCTGCAACTGGGTGGCCTAATCATTCCAGCCTGGATCAGTCTAGATCAATGGTGGCGAACCTTCGGCACTCCAGATGTTTGGGACCACAACTCCCACAGGCCTTTGTCACTGGCAATCTAGTCTTGGAATTCTGGGAGTTGTGGTCCAAAACATCTGGAGTGCCGAAGGTTCACCACCACTGGCCTAGATTGTGCTAAGTAATGTCACTTTGAGGTGCAGTGCATCATTTGAGGCAATCTTACATCCACATGCAGGGATTGACTATGCTTGCAGCTCAAGCACCCCTTGTTTAGCACAATCTAGACCGGTGATGGCAAACCTTTTAGAGACCGAGCGCCCAAACTGCGATTCAAAACCCACTTATTTTTTGCAAAGTGCCAATACGGCAACTTAACCTGAATACAGGTGGCTGTGAAGGGGCTATGTTGGGTGCCAACAGAAAGGGCTCTGAGTGCCACCTTTGGCACCCATGCCATAGATTCACCAAGAATGATCTAGACTGATCTTCTTTCCCTTTAAAGGAAAAGGGGGAAAAATTCTCCTCTGGGCTTTGATTAAGCTGCTTAATCTCGAGAAAGGGAAGACTTCCTTCTTACTCCCCTTATGGAAGGGGAGGGAGATGAACATTTCAATTTCTTTTAAACTTTAATTGACACAGCCCATCAGCAATACATTGCAATGGCTTTAAAACACCCTTCAACACATCACTAATGCATTACCAATAGTTAAAAAGAAATTGAAAACTTCCTCTCTGCAAGCAAGCCAAGAGGAAGCTTTCTATATCTCAAGATTGTAAAGTGACTTAAGAAAAGAAGCAGCTCAAACCAGCCACATTGGTTCAATCCCAGCCATCAAACATGCTGGAAATGAACCAAAACACAGCTTTTCTGTTTTGTGTTGGTATCAAAATATTCATGTGTTCACAAATCCTCAGCATAGATGTGCTCTGGTGGCTGAAATGAATTGTCGTCGTATATGGCATGTGAGAGGCAGAAGGGTTTAAGAGGCTAGGGCAGCTATAGACATGGCTTTAAAGCATACTTCTATTATAGACCCTCTGTGGGCAAGGGTTTTAAGACCTTAACCAGCATTCCCTCTAAGCTATGTGACTAGGTAGCACTGGATTAGAGCCATGCATCCAAGCCAGAGTTGCCACCTATTTGCTTCCAGTCGCCTCTGGGGCCCTGCTCCATGCTTGCCGATGATTGCAAGGAACATTGACCTCCAACCCATCAACTTTGGAGAACGGCAACTTTGGAGCAGTGACAGCGGAACAGACTTTTAACTCACACAACCACAGCAGGAGTATGTCAAGCAGGAGTGAAGTCAATGTGCAAGGGATATGTGATAACTAGCACATATTCTACCCTCATATTCTCGTTCTACTTCTTCTAACAGTTGAGTGCAATGGTAGTGCAAGGAAACTATTTTTGTTACACCACCAAACCAGTGTAGAGCCCTACCACTGCCGTCATCAGATGCAATCGTAAGAGATGCTCTGATGTAGCCACATTACCTGTGTAGAGGCCTCAGAAATACAGAAGGAGAATGAACAGAGCCTGCACGAGGAATTTGCAGTGTGTGTTGGATTGTGGCAGGAGATAATGGGCTTTCTACGGTAGTTAGAAAAAAAGAAGGAAAAGGATCAAGCAAAAGCCAGATATGTCTCAACAGCAGATAAATGCCTAGAAGTATATCTGTGCATGGTAGCATGTGAAGACCAGATTTCCGGGGGGGGGGGGGCATGCAATGTTACAAGGGGAACTGGGTCAGTGGGACATGGGACAAAAAGAAAAAACCCTTCAGCATGTAAAAGGACACACACAACAAGCCGCAGGCACAGAAAAGTGTCAAGGCCACAGCCTGCTTCCCTTACCCTGGTTGAGAGCAAGGGTTCCCAGCAAAGCAAGGGGAGGGAGAAGTGCCCACTCTCTGACACAGAAGTTGCCGGGCCTAGGGGCGCAGGTGGGGTAGGGGTAGGGGTAGAGGCCAAGGAAAGAGACGGAGCCTTACCTCAAGGTGATGCCATAAAGCAGGGCCTCAGATCCAGGACCAGCCACCCATGTCTATCGCTCACCATATTCCATCAAAAATGATACACAAATTGCTCCAGAACCTAGAATGTTTATATACCTGATAAATTTCTTTAATCTTTTAATTCAAATATATTTGCTGCATCCTGGGGCTACTATTTCCCTCTTTTTTGACCTTTTATTTTAAGCATTTATCCCCATCTCTCTCTTTTCAACATAACAGCAAGCACATAACTTGTGCAGGAAAGGGTTTCAGAGTAGATCACAGAACAAAATAAATAACCTAGTAAATTCACTTGTGAGAGCATAAACCTAAGCTGCAATCACAGGGTGTCCTCTGAAGAAGGTAAACCACTTCTGAGGGATCATTTAAATCAGAATGGACTTGACAGCAAGTATTGTACAGTAATAATAGGATCTGACATTTAAGGGACAGTTTTAAAAAAAAATTTCTACCCACTGAATTGTCACAGCCAGGTGGGAATTTGACCTCAGGTCTCCTAACTGCAATATAATTCACTAGGCCAGCTGTCTAACTTGCATGAATAAATAAATAAATAAATAAATAAATAAATAAATAAATAAATAAATAAGATCAAAAATCGGCCGTCTGCTCTTTAAATTGCCAGTTCCTTCCCAAGCCATACCTAGTGATCAGCTGCATTTTAGAAGACGTACTAAATTGATCAGGAACAGTAACTTTGGGAAGTTTAAAATCCTATCTATCCACTTGAAATGTTTAAATATCACGAGGAAATCCACACTCGTACCAGATTTGTAGCTGGTATTTAACAGCGGTGAGTGGCGCCCGCTGCCCCAACTAAATCTAAAATATCGTAAATATCGTGATTCCACAACTGTTTTTTCATGGGCAGCTCTCACGTCTGTCCTACGGGGAAGGGGGGGGGGCGGGAGCCAAAAAAAATGTGGCTTGCAAAGGCCATGATCTCCTTATAATAAGTCCAGCTATATAGGAAGAGATATAATAGAGAGAGAGTTGCAAGAGATGCTCCGGACTGTTGACTAGGCAACACAAGAGGGGTCCGGGCAAAAGTCGGAACTCGTGGCGCTTAGGAAAAGGTTGGCGCCGGACGTGTTCGTGCGAGGGGAAACAGGCGAGGCCGGAAGTGGCTTGGTTCCCCACGTGGTCGCTCCAGAAGGGAACGGCGGCAAGTGGCACACGCAAGATGGGGAGACCCAGCAAAGTGAGAAACAAGGGCTTTGGCACGGTCGGGTGAAGAAATCGGCTGGAGGGTGGGGGATCGTAGAGGTGGCTGTGGCCTGCTGTGGGAATAGCCACTAGGATCCAGCTCAAGCAGGGTCTTGGGTGGGATTTGCAGGGTATCCTCCTTGGGGTGGAGATGCAGTGGAGGGGCGGGGTGGGGAGAAGAAGAGCTCTCGGAACCCCAGGTCCGGGTAGAGCAGCGGCCGTCGTGAGCGATGAAAAGATAAAAGGCGAGCGTTGGGGCGAGAAAGTCGAGGCCGACGGTCTAGCAGAGGCAATAATAGGCTTGTGAGGATCGATGGCTGGGGAGCAAGCAAATGGAACACACAAATTGAGGGCTGGGAGAGTAAGAAAAGACAAAAGAAAATATTTTTTTTTTACCCAGCGCGTTGTTAGTCTGTGGAACTCCCTGCCTCAGGATGTGGTGATGGCATCTGGCTTGGATGCCTTCAAAAGGGGATTGGACAGATTCCTGGAGGAAAAGTCCATCACAGCTTACAAACCATGATGGAGATGTGTAATCTCCAGGCTTAAAACCAGGGTAGTTCAAGGGCCAGATGTAGGGGAGCGGTATCAGGAGACAGATATCTAGTCTCGTCCTCTCCGAGACGCATTTGGTGGGGCCACTGTGAGATACAGGAAGCTGGACTAGATGGGCCTTTGGCCTGATCCAGCATGGCTCTTCTTATGCTCTTATGTCCTGCTTGTGAGCTTCCCAGGGACTTCTGGTTGCTGCAGGAACACTAGGCTGGGCTTATTGGGCTTCATCTTACCAGGCCTAACTTTTGTAAAGTTTCTAGACATGAAAGCTGGGGCAGTGTCAGATGTCAGGATCTAGCACTTGAATCTCACTCTCTTATTAATGATTTGCTTGCTGCGTTTGTGAGTTGTTTGTTTTCCGTCGAACTCAGGCAGTGCATTTGGTGCCCAAGATCACCTTCCTAGCATTATGACAAGCTAAGCTACTGGAGTGTAGGTTTCTGCAGCCCTTGTATTCCTCTCCAGCCTGGCCTGATACCTATTTTTAAAAAAGAAGCTACTCTATTTAGATTTGTGGCAGCTAAACCATGGTTGTCTCATACCTCCCTATTCATGTTCTTTTGCAGAGATACCCCCATGCTAAAGGAGGTTCTTTAATAAAATCGTGGTTTAATAGTAATAATAAAGGTGACTGACGCAACTCTGTTATTTAGAAACTGCTTCTTTACCAAAGAGAAAAATAAAAATATTTCAGTCATTCTTTGCTGTGAAGGAAGAGTCCTTTTTTTCTTCCTCACATGTAACTAGTTGAACCTAATGTTGAATTGATCCTATTCCTCCCCCCACCACACCCATGAATTGTCCAGATTGTTTACTGAGCCCACGCGTAGGTATATCTAGTTTACCTGGCTTCCTTGTTTCTATTGGCTTAATTTTCTTGATCTCTGGATTTCAAGTGTGGGGATCTAGACTGTGTGGTCAAACAATCCTTGTAATCACCTCTGCGGTGAAATAGTTGGATTCCCAGCTGTAATGACTCCATGATGGAACTTGTTTCTGAAATGGATGCGTCAAATAGTTGGGAGAGTATTTTTCTGTCCTGATTTTGAATCTAAATCCCGTTGGACAGTTCATTGGCATCAGGCATTATTACTTGGGACAAGAGACCTCTTAGGAGGGACAGTTGCCCTTGAGTTGTGTAGAGAAGTGTATCCTGAGTTGGAACTTCTTCTGGGGTGGGTGAGAAATCTGTTTTGCGATGTAACTGCCGTTTCTCCTATTGCTCGTTGTATTCCTCATAGACTAAGAACCAGAAGAAAGAGCGGGCAGTCGCCCAGCATCGGTCTCAGGAAGAATACAGTTCTGTGCCCCACTCCTTCGTTTTTCACCGCGGCCGTGTTGGCAAGAATGTACAGCAGCTCATCCTGGATGTTCGACGGGTGATGGAACCTTACACTGCTACTACCCTCAAGGTGAAATTAGGGGGTATCATGGCAACTCAGCTCTGTAGCTCATGGCAACAGTGTTCTGTTGTTTAGTCAAAATAAAAGGGAAGCCGATGCAAGATAAACCAAATGTTAGAAATTGGGAGTGGGTAGGGAGGATTCCTGTGTGGAACATGATGTGCTGGAGTCGTACCAGAAGAAAGAAGATTGAGGTTCCTAGCGCTGAGAGGAAAGAGGTCTGATTGTTTATTGAGGATGAAGAGTTGGTGTTTTCTTCATTTTCTTGGTAGTGTTGTAAACGTAGCAGCTTCAAAGTGGTCTGTGGCTCTGGACAAATTTTGTTTGGAGCTGTAGACGTTACTACAGGCACCAGCATCTGCTTCCTGTCCCCAAAAGATGGGGTCACGAATAGTCTCAGAAACTCAACCATGATGACCTTGTGTGTGTGTGTGTGTGTGTGTGTGTGTGTGTGTGTGTGTGTGTGTGTGTGTGTGTGTGTGTGTGTGTGTGTGTGTGTGGTGTCATTACAGTCGTGACTGACTTTTCGTGACCCCATGTCCATGGAGTTTTCTTGGCAGGAATACTGGAGTGGTTTGCCAGTACCTACTCCAGGTGCTTACAGTACCTGGTATTCCCTGGTGGTCGCCCATCCAAGTACAAACCAGGGCCGACCCTGCTTTGCTTCCAAAATCAGGTGAGATCGGATGTGCTTAGGGCATGATGACCTTACATGCTGTATTAAAATATACTGTAACAGGCTCAGTTTTGTGACTATTTTGTTACAAGATTGTTCTGGATTGGGAAGATTGCAGGGTGTTACATTAGGGGTATAGTGGAGAGAGAAGATGGGAGGAAGTGATTGGAGTTTGTGAATCTTCAGGAGTTGCATATTTTAGCAGTTAGGTTAGGTGATATTGACACCACAGCATTTTACTTGTGGGAATGGAATTCATTTTTATGGACAACTCTGCATCCATTGTTCTGAGTTCAGCGCATGCCAGGCAATAGAGTCATCTTTTATTTTTCAGGTACGGAAGAAAAACTCACTGAAAGATTTTGTGACGGTGGCTGGACCTCTCGGTGTGACCCATTTTCTCGTGTTCACAAAAACACCTGCCACCATCAACCTGGTAAGCGATACATTGAGAAGCTGCTCAGCAGTCGCAGCAGGTGGGCCCTAGGCTGGTCATAGAATCCTAAGAGTTGGGAGAGACCTCAAGGGCCATCCAGTCCAACCCCCTGCCATGCAGGCACCCCCATCACAGGACTCCCAACAGATGACCAGATTAACCTCTGCTTCAAAAGAGGCCTGCCCAGCCAGCCTAGTGTTTTGTTTCTGTTCCATTGGACCTGCTTTTTTATTGTTCAGCTTCCTACTGGACTAGTTTGCAGCTCAGTTCCTTTCATTGTAGAGCAGGGATAAGGACCTGCCGGCCCTCCAAGTGCTTTGGACTATAATTACATACTCCTTTCCTGCTGAACATGCAGTGATGGGCCAAAATATCCCGGCTCTTCCCGGCTGGAATCATGTTGCTTAGCTTAGTAAGTCTCAACTAGAAGAAGTCTATTGGATCAGTGGAACTCATGGAGGACTTGGCTCACCAACTCTTCACCGATTCAGTGGTCCTACTCTCATGTGAGTTACTGTCCTGAGCAATGGGATTTCAGCCCCTGTAAAGAAGGTCCTTTAAGCAAAGTCAAAATGTTCTGCTTATATACCGTCCCATACCACTTCAAGTAGTATCTGGGCATTTTACATCTTTATTACTGCAATGCAGGCTACACATTGCCCCTCCCCCCCCAGCAAGCTGGGTACTCATTTTACCAACCTCGGAAGGATGGAAGGCTGAGTGAACCTTGAGCCCGCTACTGGGGATCGAACCCAGGTCGTGAGCGCAGTTTTAGCTGCAGTGCAGGCATTGAACCACTGCACCACGAGGCTCATTATAATCTTAGAACTGCAGAGCTGGAAGGGTCCTAGGGATTATTGAGTTCAGCTCCTGTTGATCAGGCCGTGGGGAATCGAACTGCCAGCTGTTGGCTCTATATCCAGATGCCTTAAACCAGTGAGCTATTGTAGTTTTTAAACTCTCTTTATTTTTAAGGGATGCTTTTGATGTCATTGGAGCCTCCACTTAGTTACTGTCTACTTTTGTATTGCCTGTTTGGTTATGGAGCATATTCTTTTTATATGTGGCAGTGTTTAACCCTATTGAATCTTGCAGCTTCCCAGTATGACCTAAGCAAAAGGCCTACTGCTTTTCTACCACCTCATTGCGCTACAAGGTACTCCCTGGGCAGTTTACAGTTTAGTTAGGCTACACATTGCCCCCTCTACCGAACAAGCTGGGGACTCATTTTACCGACCTTAGAAGGATAAAAGGCTGAGTGAACCTTGAGTCGACTCAATGGGATTGAACCCCAGGGCCGTGAGCAGAGTTTTTGGCTGCAGCACAGCAGTTGAACCCCATGTGCCACAAAGCACCTTTGGAACATGGCCATCTTCCTACTAGACCGCTGAATGGTTTTATAAGGCTTTGTAACCTGTATTGCGATATTATGGGGGAGAGCTGTAAACATTTTAAATAAATGAATAGTCTACTGGTGTCGATCATGCTTTACAAGGCAGAACTGTGGGGTCAAGCAGTCTTTCAGGAAGGATTGTTTGGTGCTCATAATTTCTTTGCAAAAGTGCTGATTACTTCTAAAGAGCTTTTCTCGTTCACTGACACACAGTTCAGAGGCCAGTGCTGTTGGTTAACATTAGACATGGGCATTTTGTTTCAGAAGGGGTCTGTTCGGAAGGGGTCTGGTTCTGAAACGAAACATGGCAGTAGTGGAATCCACCTTCCAAAACAAAATCAACCAGTTTTTTTTTAACCTTGTTTTGGGTCTACAGGGCTAAACTCCAACGAGGAAGTGGCCTCGGATGCCTCATCTTTCACTCTCCCTGGTGCCAGCCAATGAGGAGCTGTGCAGGGACATGCATAATCCTGCCTCCCTGTTGATTGGCCAGTGCCAGGGAGAAGGAGACATAAGATGACATGTCTGAGGTTGCTTCCTCATTGGAGTTTAGCCCCACGGACCCAAAACAAGGTAAGGGGCTTTTTGATTTATATCTGGAAGGTGGATCCCACTACTGAATGACACCTGTTCTGCCGTGTTTCGTTTCGGAACCAGACTCCTTCCAGAACAAAATTCCCATGTCTAGTTAACATACATTCATACCAAGTATTAGGATTCCTATTTATTTTGAAGACATTCCTGATGGTGTGTGCTGGTTTTGTCTGTCTAGCTGAATTTGCTCCTTGGCTCTGCTTGTTAACCTGATGCAGATGATGACCATGATAGACTGCTGAGTGAAAACTGTGATTCTCACTTCAAAGTAAACGCACTGATGCATCCAGGTGGAGCCTGTAGTCAACATTAGCGTTGCAGGACAAATAAATGTGACCGTTATTCCTTTAGTAGCGACTTTTTGGAACCACTGATGCTATTAATGTATGGAATGAATGCTTCTTACTCCTGGTTTCATTTTTTATTTTTATCTTTTTATTTTTAGAAATTGTTCCGTCTCCCCGGTGGGCCAACCTTGACCTTCCGAGTCACACAGGTAACAAATTGATGTCCCTGTCTGTAGTGGGATAGGCAAGATGGGGCTGGAATTGCATGTAAAAGAATTGTCATTTTGCAAGGAGAGAAATTGTTACATCTGGTTTTTACAGTGTCTCAGAGGCACTACATGAGCAGTCATAGAACACTTGAGCCTTAAACAGCATAACAAGTGGTGGAGGCTGATTGGAATTCCAATCCCACAACATCTGAAAGGCTACACCCTCCCTTACCTTGTGCGCCCTTTGTTCAGTTGTAGATTTTTCTTTCTTTCCTTTGGCATAACTTAATTCTTGCCCTAACCACCCCCCATATTCAGCATTCTCGTGTTCAACTTCAGCCAGCTTGTACAATAGCCGTTGTTTTTAGAAAGGGGCATATGCCCCCTCCTTTTTTTAAAAAAATTGCACCCGTATCTCCACAGCTGCGACTGTGCCCTTCTTAAAAGAAATGTACACTTGCTTGTGGGCCTTCTGGATGTCAGGTTCTGTAGATCCGCAGTGCGCCTCATGCCTCTGTTCTTTCCTTTTGATGTTAGTATTCACTCATCAAAGACGTTGTGTCGTCTCTGAAGCGACACCGGATGCACGAGCAGCAGTTCACCCACCACCCGCTGCTGGTGCTCAATAACTTTGGCACGCAGGGTATGCACATCAAGGTCATGGCCACGATGCTTCAGAACATGTTCCCGTCCATCAACGTCCACAGGGTGAGTGTGCGTCTGAACCTGGTTGAGGGGGCGCGCCTGGCTTTGCGCCCACGCTCTGCTACGTGGAGAGCTGTTGGCATGCACACAATGTGAGCTCTGTCCTAGCCCAGGCACAGGTTCACCAAGGCTAGTGACTGAATGTCCTGTCCAGGATATGATACAGAGATGCCCCTGCGTCCATTACCTTTCCCATGCCACCTTCTGCACTACCTGGACATCTTTTGGAGCGGATTTCCAGGTTTGGTGAGTACTTGGGTGGCTGCAGAGGTCTTCTACCACACTTCTGGTTCTGCCAGTGGGAACAGTTCCATCAGCGGAACATCCTTGCTGTAACCTAGCTATTATGTGTGCTTGTTCTTTGTAGTTAATTACAGTATGCAAGCTACATATTGCACACCCCTCCCGAAGCAAGCTGGGTACTCAATTTACCGACCTTGGAAGGATGGAAGGCTAAGTCAACCGTGAGCCTGCTACCTGGGATGGAACCCCAGGTCGTGTGCACATTCTCATACATTTACTTTGTTCCAGAATCCTGTTGATGTTTGCATAAAAGTTTGTGCAGCTTGCCTTGGTTGATTTTAGCTCACTAATGAGCTAACTTGGCAATGACTCAGTTGCACAGTTGGATGTGTGACAAGGTGTACGTCCCAGACGTGTCTCAGCAGCTCACCCCAAGTAGCCAAGATGTGTTACACAGATCCTATGCCAAGAGGACTCTGGCCCATGTATGGAAATGTGTGTATTTATTCAAAACCCTAGAAAGGGAGGAGTCCTGCCATGACATCATTTCCTTACTGGTGTGTTTTTCCAATGTTGTGGCCTGTGATTTGCATGTAACAGGCTTTGTTACATATAAGGACACTTGTTATTCAATAAGCCACACAAACCAAAAAAATGGTTAAAATGCTGCCTTCATTTTTTTTCAAGGTCCCCTTCCACTCTTTTTGCTGTATTGTTGTGTGTGTTGGCTTTATTTTCCTAGTGGGACTGTTTTCTTTGCACTTCCTGCTGACCTGGTGCAAATGATGATGACAACATGTTTTCCTGAGTGAAACCTGTGATTTCTTCATTCAAAGTAAACGCACTGATGCATCAAGAGTCAGGCCAGGTAGAACGTGAAAGGCCCAGTATAAATAACAGTGAACAGTATTGCCGGTAGTTCAGAGTCCTCTGAGCTTTTGGGCTGCATGCAAGGATGCCGACATGTCGACCAGACTGCTTTTCAAAGTAAACACACGAGTGCATCTAGGCCAGTGGTGGCGAACCTTTGGCACTCCAGATGTTTTGGACCACAACTCCCACAGCCCTTTGCCATTGGCAATCTAGGCTGGGAATTCTGGGAGTTGCGGTCCAAAACATCTGGCATGCCGAAGGTTCACCACCACTGATCTAGGGTTTATTTCTTTACAAGACTGCTCTTGCAGGTGTCATGGAATCAGCGGCGACAGCAATTCTGACCAAGCATAGACTCTATTCGGCAGGTTGTATGAGCAAAGAAATGAAGCAGAGCTGGTTCGAGGCCTTGCCGTCTCTTTTAGTGGGAAACTCAATTCAGATTTCCAAAATCAAACAGTGTCTTCTTTTCACACTGGCCAACAACAACGGGGGCAAAGAAGGATAAAGATGGGAGAAAGTGAGCTTGAGGGTTTTTTTTTTGTTTGTTTCTGGGTTAAATTGGCACATAATTAGCAGTGAATCCAGGATGAGCGATTGAGGTGGGAAATTGGATCAAGCCACAGAGATGTAAGGACTTCTGAGTTCCCTATGAGCTATTGGGGTCACTGTTGGTCAGCTGGACGCTCCCAAGGGTTACCTAAAGAGTATGGAAGGTAAAGGATAGAAGGTCTGTTGTTAGCCATAGTTGTCATAATGCGTGGTTGTCTCTTCTCTCTTCCTTGCCTTTCTAGGTAAACCTCAATTCCATCAAGCGCTGTGTACTGATCAACTACAACCCAGACACCCAGAACCTTGAATTCCGTCACTAGTGAGTGTTGTCTGGCTAACACTGTGGGTCTTCCTGATCCTTCAGCTAGGAAGCTACCACCACTGTCTGTCTGATGGTGTGAGAGGGTGACACGACCTATCCAAGGCCATTTTCTTAAGAGATTCCAGTTGGTCTGAGAGAGCAGTGGTTCCTTGCTGGCCTGTTTGCTTGCGCTACACATTCTTAAGTCTGCATGTTTTCATGCGTGTCAGAATACCCACCATTTTCCACCGGGCAGGTGCACAGCCAGAGATAAAATCCTCAGTGGAGTTTTTAAAAATGGTGTTATATTTTGATGTTCTTCTGCAAGAGAACTGGTGCAGTGTAGTGACAGAGTTTGAATCCCCGTTGGCCAAGGACCACCACTTGGGCGTGTGGGGTGTGGGTTTGTGTGTGTGTGGGGGGGCACTTGGAACACTGTTCCTTAAATATCCTTAAAAACCCTGAAAACTCTTAACAGGGTTACTATGAGTTGAGCGAGACTTGTTGGTGCCTAATCAAGAACATCACTGAGGGTTTATCCCATTTCTTCTTGTAATGGTTTAGTGAGGTCGTGTCCAGACCTTTGCAGCTAAATTGTGATCTGAACCTTGGTTCAAGCCCCCCTTTGTCCATTGCCCTGCTTGGGCGATGTTACCTCTAATGAAATGTATCAGGAAACAGGAAGAGGGGAACGGACACCCGAGAGCTGAACTGGATGCACGTGATGAGAGTATAGTCTTCTGACGCCTCTGATCTTAGCCTGAAGTAAACGCTCTGATGCATCCGAGTTAGCCTCCTCACGAGAGTGGTGTGGAGGGGGAAGGGGCAAGAGCAGCCTTGTTCCATAGTGATGAGAATCCCACCCCCTCCCAGCCCGCAGCGACTACTAGGGCCTGGGGATCTGCAGAGCTTTTCAGCCACCTTCTTTTCTAGTAAAGTATATCTCATTGTCTGCCACGTTGGGGGCCAGAGCTTTAGGCTGCGGTGTTCTTCCTTGCCCAAAGCCTTCTAGATTCCCCCCCTCCCCCGATCTGTATACAAGACTAGATCTGTTTGAGGAGATGTGGTTGGAAAATCCTGGCTGCTGGTGAAGTATTAAGAATACAGTGGAACCTCGGTTTAAGTAATGAATTTGTTCTCCGGGCTGTTTCCTAGTGCAAAAAAAATTGTAAACCGAAATGCAGTTTCCCATAGGAATGCACTGAAAACCAATTCATCCATTCCGGAGGTCAGGAAAAAAGGCAAACGGGGGCATTCCGTTTTAAATTTCCTAAACTGAGGCATCCCCATTTCCAATATTTTCCTTGTCTAAACCTATTTTTCTGTTAACCGAAGCGTTCTTAAACCGAGGTACCACTGTAGTTCCTCTCCCAAGGGAGACGTCAGCTCATTTCATCTTGTGTCATAATCCTCATAGTGTCTTGGGAAGGTTGCAGGCAGAAAAGCCATTCCTTGATGGACCAGAAAGAACATTGGAAATGTGTGGCTCTCCAGAGGTTGGGCAGTGGTTCGCATTATCTCTCCCTCTTGCATCAGCCGCTGGCTGTGTCCCTTCTTCCTCGCCTCTCAGATACAACAGTGGTGTTCTTGTCTGCCTGATGTCATTGACCGTGTATGCCTCCTATCCTTTTTGCCCTCTGCAGCAGCCTAAAAGTGGTACCCGTAGGAATAAGCAAAGGGCTGAAGAAGCTTCTGCAGGAGAAGTTTCCCAACCTGAGCCGTTTGGAGGACATCAGTGAGCTGTTGGTCAGGTGAGGGAATGAGAGAGAGAGAGAGTCCCCAAATGGTCAGCGGTCACTGGAGAAGAATGAATAGTTCTCCCCAGAGGTGCTTGGCTGAGGTAGTCTGGCTTTCTTGTCTCCTGCTCCATTTTGCGAGCAGTGCACGGCTGCTTTGTGGGCACAGCCAAGATGGCAGCCACAGTGTGTGTTCCACTTCCTTCCCGGCCCTGTAGAGATGTTGTCCTCTCGGAGAGCGAAGGAGAGCAGGACGGATCTCACAACATATTGGAGCTGCCACAGGCCTACGCCGGCCGTGGGAACATGAAGGCTCAACAGAGCGCAGTCCGCCTCACCGAGGTCAGTTGTGTGGGAGGCATGTTGTGTGTGTGTCGCAACGTTGAAGTGGAGGGGGTCAGGCAGCAAGCATAGCTTTGAGCCCACTGAGCGTGTGAGAAGGCCGACCTCTTGACGTTGCTGGCCTTCCAAGATGGAGGCAGTTCTAGTCGCCTGGCCTCAGGGTGGCTTTTGTATAGCAGTAAGCTAGCTGGCTTGCTTCCTGCACGGCCCTCCTTCTCTGTCCC
Organism: Phrynocephalus guinanensis; assembly: GCA_037367245.1. Classification (NCBI taxonomy): domain Eukaryota; kingdom Metazoa; phylum Chordata; class Lepidosauria; order Squamata; family Agamidae; genus Phrynocephalus; species Phrynocephalus guinanensis. The sequence goes on from CM074734.1 coordinate 159,931,586, forward strand.
CATGGAACTCCTGTCTTTTTCTCCTTTTTCTAGATAGGCCCTCGAATGACGCTGCAGCTGGTCAAGGTGGAGGAAGGCTTAGGGCAGGGCAACGTGCTCTATCACAGCTTCAGTGAGTATCTTGGCTCCTTAGGAGAAATCCCTTCTGCTGATGAGCAAAAGAATCAAAACATAGACAGGTTCGTAGAGTTCTCCTTCCAAGAATGTCTTGCCTGTGGAAGCCTGCCTTGTCCGGGGACCGAGGTTGGAAGATACTCAGGCAGGAAAAAAGAGCCTGCTCAGCTCAATTTAAGTTTCAACCTTGTTGCCGCTATCCAAACTAAAAGAAAGGGGTGTTGGAGAGAGAGAGAGAGAGAGCATGTGTGCATGCTTTGGGGAGTTTATGTCGCACTCACAGCAGGAATGGGATCTGTGTGTTTCACCCATTGTATTAGCCTCACCTACACCATCTATGTTTGAAGAGGAATCGACAGCAGCCTCCCGTTGGGTTTTACATCTCCCAAAGGCGGCAGGGAGTGCTAACATAAATGGAATGCAGAAGCCGGAGAGGGCTGCTTGATCTGATTCTCATTTCCCATGCTGTGGGTTAAGTGGTTGTTAAGCCTGCATGATTTTCATATCCAGTACAGTCTTGGGGTCCCCACCAGTAAGTAGTTCAGAGGGATTTTTTTTTTTTGGAACTGCAGACGTCACGCTCTTCCATCAACACAACATTTTGTGATTTTGCTGCCAGCAGTTCTTGGATTCCACCCTCTGTTTAGAAAAATACTTGATCTTGACCCTCATGTTGTCGTGTCAGACGTGAGCGCTCCTAGTGGTGTTCGCGCAAGTCCCTGCAAGGGTCTGCTTGCGGGCTGCCCTTCTTGCCCGCTCGGATTTCACCGTAGCCGCTTCGTCATGCCTTGGTTCTCTCCTTCGCCCCCTTTTCCCCGCAGTTCACAAGACGGAAGAGGAGATCCGGGAAGCCTTGGCCAGGAAAGAGGCCAAGCTGCAGCTGAAGGCCGAGCGGCGCCGCAAGCAGGAGGCGGATGTTGCGCGCAAGCAGGAGCTGAAAGAGGCTCACAGGTGAGGGGGAGGACCGGGCGAGAAGCAGGACCTGTGAGCAGCACAAGCCGGGGAGTCATCTGGGGTGTTTTGCACAGGTGGGAGGCAGGAGGGGGTTGCCCTGTGCTCACATGACCGTTTGCTTGGTTTGGGGCGGGGGAATGCAGGAAAAAGAGCCTGGCAGGGATCAAGCGAAAGCAGCGGCAGAGGGAAGGAGGAGATAGTGATGCAGAGGACCCTGGGATGCAGGAGGACCCTAATGCGGAAGAACCGTCCGATGATGACATGGAATATTACCGACAGGAAGTGGGAGAAGAGCCCGATGAAGGTTGGTGTCTTGTTGCTGTGTAGTGTTTGTTGTTGCGTTGTTTTCTCAGCAGCGATATTGGAGTGGTTTGCCAGTTCCTACTCCAGGCACCTACAGCGCCTGGTATTCCCTGGTGGTCGCCCATCCAAGTACTAGCCAGGCCCGACCCTGCTTAGCTTCCGAGATCAGGCGAGATCGGGTGCGCTCAGGGCATCTAGGCAGCTGTGTAGTGTATAGGTTCTTAAATTGATCAGGGAGAAGGGGGAGCATCGTCTTCTGGATGCATCGGGTGGAAACAGTTGAGCTCTTTAGTGGGCACTGTGGTTCTTCCAGAGTTAAATGTCTGGAGGAAGGACCTCAGCCCTGGGCATGCCGTCTCCAAAATTAATATTAACCCTCAATCACAATTGGATTGTGTGCCGCCAGCATTCCTGTTGAGGTGTGTTGGGTGCATGACACAGGCACCCACAGCTGACCCAGTGTTTTGGCCAGTTGGCTTCCAAATGTGACAGGAATCCTGGGTGCAGAGGGCAGGGCTGCTGCGTAGCGCTCCAGAGAACTGGACAGAAAATTGTGCGCCACTCATCCCCACCCCACCCCTGAAGCAGCCATTTTGGCAGCAGGGCTCTTGTTCCCGAGAAGGAGGCCTGGGGAACCACAGGATATTGTGCAACCCTCTCCCCCATCAGCCCTGGGCAAGGCAGCCAATGGCGAGAGAATGGGAGTTGTAGTCCAGCAACAGCTGGGAGACCGGATATTCCCTGGTTTTCCTCTGACCAGTAGTAGAGCAGGGGGTATGTTGGCAGGAGCAGTTTTTTTCTTTCAGCGGTGAGGGAGGCGACTAGCTTTCGTTGCCCTCCTGGAGCTTGGTCTTTCTCTAGTTTCCAGCACCATAATAGATGAAAACAAAACAAAAAAAAGTTTTTAAAAAAAAGACAATATGGCAGCACCTTAGAGACTAATGTGTATCTATATTTTTAACGTGAGCTTTGGTGGACAAGTCCTCTTCATCAGACAAAAGAAAAGGAGGTTTAACATGGCATTTACCAGAAGCACCATAGATACTCTAAAACAGGCATGTCCAAAACTTTGGCCCTCCATATATTTTGGACCACAACTCCCAGAATTCTGAGCTTAGATTGCCAACGGCAAAGGACTGTGGGAGTTGCAGTCCAAAACATTTGGAGGGCCAAAGTTTGGGCAGGCCTGCTCTAAAACACCTCTGGGGTTGAGGCTCCCTTGGTGCCTGTCCAATCCCCTCCTCTTGTTGACTTACTCTGCTTGTTTGGTCTGCTTCTTCTAGATCTCTTCCCGCAAAGCGGTAAAAGGAAACGGCAGAGCCAGTCCACCCGGTCCGGCAAAAGGCACAAACGCACCCATTCCGCAGGGGAACGGAGCCCAGCCCCTCCAAGAACCAACACCAAGATGAAGCAAAGGAAAACTCCACGGACTGGGCAGAGGGACTCCCCTCCGCAGCCGAGGGGCGCTCGTCGCCTCACAAGGCAGCGCGCAGGGCCGCAGAACACCAGGCCGAAGCGGCCACAGGCCTCCGGGCGGAACAGAGGCAAGCGGCAGCCCGGGTCACGGCTGTTTGGGAGTCGATGGCAGGGCAAGTCTGGACTGAGCCAGAAACAGGCACAGAAAGGCAAAAGAGGCTTTAGAAAGCCGGGGCGTTTGGGGAAGAAAAGGCCAACATAGGGGCTTGGCGGCCCTCTCGTTCTTGTTTTCCACTGGCTGGACAGCAAATAAGGCAGGCCTTGTCGGCTGCCTGCCTTTCTCTCATCTGGCGTGTGTGTGGCTTTCCCCCATCGCTTTGCATGACAGCAACAAGCCTGCCTCTCACTGGGATTGGCTCAGGGTCTCTCTTGAACTGTTAACTGCCAGTTGACCACATGTGTCTGAGTGCCTTTTTCAGGAGGAAAAGGGTGATATATATACATAAATATTTCTGCACGAGAAGAGGCAGATTGAAGTGGATGTGGAACAGTGGCAAGAAAGCTTTCCTACTCCAGAGAGAATAATTGGACAACGTAAAAAGGAACCATTCTGTGCCTGTTGTAATTCCTTTTCACCTTCCCCCTCTTGTAGCTCTTTTAGGAAGACATTGCTTTGTACAGCACAGGCAGGGAAATCACAGTTTGGATTATATACTTTCCCTCATCAGCTGGGAAGGGGGCCATGAATGGGCGTTGGTTCCTGAAGGTGCAGATAAGCATAGCAAGGGTTCCTGTGAGACTGCGTTGGATCCAATGCTAGGATAGAAACAGAAGAGTTTGACTCATTTGTGTTCAGATGTTCAGAATAAAGCTTCATCCCAGAAATAGGGCAGTGTGTGGTCCTCTTTATGTTAATAGGCTTGTGATTGCCTGGGGTACCAAGGGGCTGATGGAAGTTGTAGTCCAATGACATTCGGTGGGTCACAAATTCCCCTCCTTTTGACTTGCATTCTTGAAAGCAAATGCATTTTGTGAGGTGTAGCGTCTTGACAAGCTCACTGGTTGTGACCATGTTTGGTGCTGAGATCTTTTGACCTATGACTTCATTTTCAGTAGTTCTTTATGGCTAAGAAAATTCGTAGAAAGGAATGCCGGGCTCATTCCACGTGTTAAGTGAAGTCATGGTTGCAAAACTTGGAAGGATCATTGGAGAACTTTAAAATGAACTATGGTATAAGATTTTAGGTGGATTTATCTGCTTTTCTGGCAAAATACTGGAAAATAAGAGATGAGAAATAAAATAACAACAGGCCATCAGACTCCCATTAGTAACTATCCAGAAATGCAGAGACCATTCCCACAGATCAGAGATGGATGCAAGACCTCATTCCTGGTACAACTCTGAGGTCAGAAAGAGAACTATCAAAAGTCAAGGTTGAGTTTGCCCAGGTGTTACAGAGGTACTGTCTACACATCATCCTAGAAGGACTTCTTTTTCTTTACTGGATTTGGTTGTCCCTCAGTCTCTTCAACTGTTCCTGATAACTGCTGATTTCACCTTTATAACACAACTTAGAGATTGATTGACAAAGCATTTTTAATCTGGTGAACAGACATGTGAGCTTGAAGTTTCTGGTTATTTCCAGAATGTTCCTAAAAGCCAGAATGACTGCTTATCTAGCCTTATAGGAAGTTTAAGACGTTTAAAAATGCTGCCAAATTCTGCTTTGTTTGATATCAGGTTTCGTGTGTGATCATCTTTTGCAAGGAGTAGTAGGGGAATGACCCTTCCAGATGCTGAACTGTGCTCCCATCAGCTCAAGCAATATGATGGAAATTATGGGAATTGTAATCAAACAGCCTTGGCAGAACCTCAAGGTCCATGCTCTTAGCACATCTTCATGCCCTGTCTTTTTTGCAGTCTCCTCAAGATGGCACCCTTCCCTCAATATCCTTCCAAACAACAACATGAAATAAGCCACACTGAGAGAATGTCCGGCTCAAGATTAAGGAAATCAATAGAGACTAAGGGCATATTGGCCAGAATCCAATTGGTGTTGAACTAAAGATGGTGTAACTTACCCCAGCTAATTGATGGTGCTGGTGTGTATCTGAGTTCCATGTCTGACCATGTGCCTGATTCTATGACTGAGAAGCATCCTGGCTTCTTAACAGTTAGTGGCTACACATTGCATAGACACCATCTGGCTTCCAGATGGGTTGGAGCCAAGCTTCCCTCTTAAGCTGGACTGCCATGCACACATCTGGCCCCCTCCATACTGGGATTTTCTACCTCCACGCACCCATCGTGACCATTTTTCGTCTGGCTGTGATGGAATTCATGGGGGGAAAGGTGGGGGAGAGAACAAACACTGGAAGTAATATGGACTCAAGAGTTAAAAATCCATTGCGACTGCATAGCATTTTTTAAAAATCAACCACGGACTTCTCAAAGGATACTAGGCATTATTGGCATGCTTTCAGATGTACAGTACTTTGAAGATACTAGAAACCTTGAAACCATGTGGCGCAGTGGTTAAACTGCGGTACTTCGGCCAAAACTCTGCTCACAACCCAGGTTCAATGTCATGTGGGATGACCCAAGCTTCAGTTCTTTTGAGGTTGGTAAATTGAATACCCAGCTTTGGGGAGGGGGGGGGGCAATGTGGATTCCACATAATTAAAAGGCCATTGCTCATCTTATGAGCCTAGTCAGACCAGGGTGACAAGAGGCCAAGGCTGACTATAAGATGCAGGACTCGCACTAGCTTTATTCAGACTGATGAAGCTGTTTGGATGAGCAGTGAAACGTATCTCTCTCTCAAGAAAAAGAAGTCCATTGCCATGACTCAGCTTCCACATAAACTCCCAGTGAGTGCTTCAAGAGCAATGGGAAAGTAAACAAGCCACCATTTTGCTGTGTAATAGTAAAAGGAAACCTGAGATGGTAGCAAACCCAGACAACTGTTATGAAAAGGGACATTGTTTTGTGACATGAAAATCCAGTTCTCTGGGGATTTTGAGTATGGCTTCCTTTGATGCTTCTGGGATTGTGACTTCATGGAAGCCAGCTTCTTACTGGTCAGAAATTGGATCTTGGTGATGCAGGCGTGAAAGGTCTCGGAACTCTACTTCTGATGTATTTTTGTAACTGTCTCATTTTTTACACATACACACATGCTCTTCAGTACTTCAGACATTGACTTCTCAAAAGAAGTATTCAGAGTGGGCGTGTGCGTTATGGCATTTGAGTTCTAGCCCTTTAGTCACATGCTATTCTATAATAAAGGGTAGCTGTCAGCGGCACAGCCCCTGTCTGCCGTAAACTGCATTTTGCAATCACAGTTTGAGCACAGTTCCCTATGTGGTCTCGTCTGTGCTCTTTACCAGACTTTGCAGCTTGTCTAGCAAGAGCAGAAAAATCCCATAGTCTGCTTTTACAACAAAAGAAGACCTAGAAGATGGTGCTGGGGGTATGTATAAAGAGCTACTGTTTTAGTGGAACTGGAAAAGGTGCAAAAGAGAGTGACTAAAATGATTACTGGGCTGGGGCACCTCCCTTATGAGGAAAGGCTAAAACATTTGGGGCTCTTTAGTCTGGAAAAAAGGTGCCTGAGGGGGGATATGATTGAGACGTAGAAAATAATGCAGGGCATGAGTAAAGTGGATAGAGGGAAGCTCTTCTCCCTCTCACAAAATACCAGAACTAGGGGACATACACTCAAATTGTGGGCTGGGAGAGTAAGAACAGACAAAAGAAAATATTTTTTCACCCAGTGCGTTGTTAGTTTGTGGAACTCCCTGCCACTGGCCTGGATGCCTTCAAAAGGGGATTGGACAGATTCCTGGAGGAAAACTCCATCACAGGTTACAAACCATGAGGGAGATGTGTAATCTCCAGGCTTAAAACCGGGGTACTTCTAGGGCCAGATGCAGGGGAGTAGTATCAGGAGACAGATATCTAGTCTCATGCGCTCCCAAACACATCTGGTGGGGCCACTGTGAGATACAGGAAGCTGGACTAGATGGGCCTTTAGCCTGATCCGGCATGGCACTTCTTATGTTCTTATGTTCTTAACTGCCTAATTATTTATTGTGAGTTGCAAGTGTTGGCTTTGCTTTCCTCTTTCTAAAGAAGATGCATGCTTTTAAAAAACTTCTACATCATCTCATTCCATTCATATGTTTCTCTCCCCCCCCCTTTGGACATGAAGCTCAATACAGTATCTAAAGTTTGGAATGGCATCTATTGTAGAGAGCAAAGGGTGTAGATGCAGCTACAAAGGCAAAGTAGGGCTTTCCCAGTTACATTTTTGAGCGAAGCATGAGATCTTCGCACCTTCTTTTCAGCTGCTTGTTTTCTTCCCTTAACTCGGACTAATCAAAATCCAACAATTACAGTGGACTCTCGTATAAGAAGCAGTTAGTTTAACAGAAATTCCGCTTAAAGGAAAAAAATTCCGGAGATAGGGGAAAATCACTTAACAGAATTGCCTATTGGGCGAATCTGTACAACAGAAAAAGTTGCGATTAGGGATTAATATGTTTTCAATGCATTCCTAAAGGAAATGTTGTACAAAGGAACATTTGCTTAACAGAATTTCATTTGGAACAAATTAATTCCTTCATACAAGGGACCTACTGGACACAGGTCCTCCTCACCACAGCACGTTTCCCAGTGATTCATGGAGACCAGCCATTAGAATTGTACCACAGAGGACTAACTGCTTTTCTTCTTTGTTCACAAGTCCCACAAAATAGTACTCGTGGTGTGGACACCAAGTGATATTATCGGCCCAAATGACTATGTTTCTGGTGAGCAGCACAAAACAGTATTCCTGAGAGCTTTGATTCTGGGATCAAATCCTGTGATGTTTTGTGAGCCCTCAGCATTGCCATACTGCTTAAACATCCCAAGACAAGAATTTAATGACTATAGGGACAAGGCCATAGGTAGGATTAAAGTAAACTAAAACAGGAGAAAGGAAGGACCAGTGCGATAAGGGAAAGAGCCTCTTGATTCAGAAGAAAATTAGAAATTACTGGCTAGAATTTGACTGGTGTGGGATATTTACACCTGCACAAGTACAATCACTGAGGCTGCCATAGCCAGTTACTGAGGTAACAACAGTGCCTGGCACCTTGACCCTTAGCCATGACAACTTCTTCAATGTGTCTTATGCTCATGTGTAAATATACAGTCAGATTTTAACCACTCACTGCACTAGTAATAATTATTTTTTTAAAAAACTGTAGCAGTAGTTTTGCCAAAAAAGTCAAATTAAGGCCACTTCATGTGTAAATGCAAACATATTTTAAAGGTATCAATTTTAAAGTGCACATATAAACAATGTGTTGTGATATATTTATTTACATGTATTTATTTAAAATATGTTTAAGCTGTCTTTCTCCTTAAAAAGGACCCAGGGTGGCTTACAACAATTAAAAGACTATGTACAGTATTTAAGTTAGTAACAAGGAATATACAATACTAAAAAGGATGAATAAATGCAAAACCAAACAACACACGCAACAACACCAAAATGCTTTAAATGCAGTATGGTACAACAATCCATTTTAAAAAAAAAACACTCTCCAGCTGCTCCCTCGGGGAAAGCTTATCTTTGCCTATTTAAAAAAATTAGAAAAGGCCAGGCTGTGTAGAGGCACATATCTTCCTTTTAAGAACCAGAAAGAAATGCCCATGTTGGAGAAGGAAGCAAATTAAGGAAGCACTGTGTTTAGTTTTAAGACTGTAGATCCCACCAGCTATGGATAATTTTAAATGGATCCATAAACAAAAAGATCAAGCATGCAAACCATGCATGGAGCAAGTGAGCATAACAGTGCAGCCTGTCTAACAATCCAAATGACTGACTGAAGGCAGCTAGCTGTGTTTTCAGGGGTTTGTGCATTTTTATAATCTGAAAAGCAAAAGGGGATGTGGTTTTCCTGAAAAAAGTGGAACTGAAAGACTTGTGTTCCAAATAATGTTTCCTGATGTAGCATGTTTGGTTCAAATGCCATCATATGTGAAGCTTTATATGGAAAGCTTTTTACTGGAGTATTTGTAATAATGTAGAGAGAGTAGTGCATATATCCCATGTATTTAACAAAGAATTACTATAACTGAAACAATTCTTATTTTTGTAACATGTTGTGCCTAATTAATATGGTACCTAGGTGCATCTTGGTTTCATGTGTAGTCATGCAATGTCTCCCTGTGTGTTGTCAATTAGCTGTGGCAACTGATGCAAATGTTATGCGAACACTAAAAAGAGAAAACGATCCCATTATTGGCAAGAACGCTTTGCTGCTGTTTTGCTGCAGAACCTAAGCAGGATGAGGTAAGGATTTCTGGAAGAGACGGAAGACATTCAGGCTCATCTGGAAAGTAACCAATATAATAATTATATTTGTTCTGAATATTTCTATAAAACGTGCAGCAAACTTAACGCCTAAAAGTGGCCACCCAGCCTAAGCCCCCCCCCCCTCACATATTCCTTACCTGTGAATGGTTCTCTCTCACACAAATGAAAACAAAACATAGTGGCACAAACCTCAAGATTGGAACACCGAGGAAATTTATTCTCGAAGGCTTTCATGGCCAGGATCTGATAGTTGTGAGTTTTTCAGTCCGTTTGGCTGAGTTCTGGAAGGTTTTCTTCCTGACGTTACGCCAGACTGTGACTGGCATCTTCAGAGGGCAAGGAACTCAGGGAACTAGGAGTTCTCTCTGTACTCTGGGGTATAGAGTACAGAGAGAACTCCTAGCTCCCTAAGTTCCTTGCCCTCCAAAGATGCCAGCCACAGAGTTTTGCAAAACGTCTAAAATAAAAACTTCCAGAACACAGCCAAACAGCCTGAAAAACTCACAACAACTAACTGAGGAAATTTATTTAAAAAGAACATATTTCTTGCAGGGCAGGAAATATTTTGCCCTGTGATTCTAGTATCAAGATCTCAGCATTGGACAGGTATGAAGTTTTCAGTCTCGAAAAAACTGAATGGGCAGCAAGAGCTGTGATAAGAATGTTAAAAGTAAAAAATGAGCGGCAAGGAATATGTGGGACCAAGGCTCACTGATCCTTCACTGACCAGAAGACCGCCTATAAGAACATAAGAAATGCCATGTGGGATCAGGCCAAGGGACCATCTAGTCCAGTTTCCTGTATCTCATTGTGGCCCTGCCAGATGCCTCTGGGAGCGCATGAGACTAGATATCTGTCTCCTGATACCACTCCCCTACATCTGCCCTTTGAAGTACCCTGTTTTTAAGCCTGGAGATTACACATCGCCATCATGGTTTGTAACCTGTGATGGACTTTTCCTCCAGGAATCTGTCCAACCCTCATTTGAAGGCATCCCGGCCAGATGCCATCACCATATCCTGTGGCAGGAAGTTCCTCAGACTAACAACACGCTGGAAAAAGAAATATTTTCTTTTGTCTGTTCTCACTCTCCCAACCCTCAATCTGAGTGGACGTCCCCTAGTTCTGATATTTTGTGAGAGGGAGAAGAACGTCACTCTATCCACTTTACTCATGCCCTGCATAATTTTCTACGTCCCAGTCATATCCCCCTCAGGTGCTTTTTTCCCAGACTAAAAAGCTCCAAATGCTACAGCTTTCATAAGGGTTGCACAAGCAGCAGTCACTTCATGGAAGGCTGGACTTCTGCTTACCCAAGAAAGGACATGAAGTGTACTTATGCAAAGGGTGACTATGTCAATTTGCTACAGCCCTATTGCACAAGCAGTTTGACTTCACAGGGACTGTCTCAAATTTTTCCAGTGAGCTTTCATTATATTTCGAAGGCACTTCCTAACAGACCAAATCAAGTATAGGCATGAGATGAAACCAGGCCAGCACACACAGCTTTATGGATGGGAGCAGGCTTCGCTTTTCAGTGGTTGGAGACACAGGATAAGGCATTGGTTTATCCCACACTCAAGCGATTTGCCTCATAGAGGGAGCACTTCCTGATTATCTTTATGTGCCAGAAATACAGTATGAGGACATATCTGGCCTTGATTTCTAAAACAGGCTAGCTAGCTGGCACCCCAGAGAGAAGCATAGTTTGTCTCTATGTTCAAAGAGCAGAAAAACACAGTACGGACCTCTCTTCTCCATCCTAGTTTTTTGCAATATGTGTGTTGCGTCGTTACAGTCGTGACCAACTCTTCATGACTCCATGTCCATGGAATTTTCTTGGCAAGAATACTGGAGTGGTTTGCCAGCTCCTACTCCAGACGCCTAGAGCACCTGGCATTCCCTGGTGGTGTCCCATCCAAGTACTAACCAGGGCTGACCCTGCTTAGCTTCCAAAATCAGGCCAGATCGGATGTGCTTAAGGTATCTAGGCAACTGGTTTTTTGGTTTTTTTTTGTTTGTTTGTAATATTCAAGATCTAATGCAGGCATGTCCAAAGTCCGGCCCGGGGGCCAAATGCGGCCCAATTAAAATTTTTGAGTGGCCCTCAGTCTCTTCTCCCTGCCAGCTCAGCCTGTCACACATCCCCACCGGTCGGCCCTTCCCTGTGCTGGCTAGAGACGTCAGCTTGCAGTTTTATGTTTTGCCTGTCCTTCCTGCCTGTGTCCATCCCCTCAGCCACCCGCCCTGCCTACCTGCTCCTGACTCCATTGCTGCAGCGTCTTCCTCACCTCCTTGGGAGGGAGGGCAGCATATGCAAGCAGTGGTGCATCCTGGGTGCGTGTGGGTCGTACAACAGCCGCTGGGCCCTTGGGCACCTGGAAACCGGAGCATTGGCGGCTCTTGCAGATGCGCACGGACCACGCCCTTTATCCTCTCTTCAGGCTGAATGGTTGGCCCCCACACATTTTCCACCTCACCAAATCTGGCCCTCCTTGCAGAAAGTTTGGATACCCCTGATTTAATGACTGTCCTTCTGATTCATTTTGCTTAACGCTAGGGCCCGTCCTGTGAAAACCCTGCAAAGGCAATGGAAGTGGCAGCCTTTCTATTGATCCTCCCACTCCATATAAAGGCATTTATGTAGTCTATTCAGCATGTCTGCCTGCTGAAATACGCCTTTGCCAGGTTGCCTGCCTTCCCCAGGAGCCATCTGGAGGCATAGAGGCCTGTGTCCACCATGGCTCCCTAACATATTGCCTGGGGATTTTGCAGACTAACCAAAGAGCGAATTGCCTCCTAATGAATGAAGGATGACTGCCACAGGGTAGGCCTCCTCTTCAGCCTGCTTCCAGATACCAGACTTTAAGAACAGTGCAGATCAACTGGAACAACTTTAGAGGAGAGCCACAAGGAGGATCCAGGAACTGAAAACTAAGCCCTACGAAGAAAGACTGAAAGAACTGAACATGTCTAACCTTGAGAAAAGACTTCTGAAGGGACAGATATGATCGTGCTTATTTAATACTTGAAAGACAGGCATCCAGAGGAGGGGCAGGACCTGTTCTCAGTAATCCTAGAATGCAGGGCATGTCATAACAAGTTATAGGAAGACAGATTTCAGTTGAATATCAGTAAAAATTAGATGTTAGAGTAGTACAACAATGGGAACAGTTACCTCTGGAGGTGGTGAGTGCTCCAACAGTAGAGGCATTAAAAAAATCAAATATCCATCAGTTAGGTTAGGTCAATTTTATTTATTTATTAAATTTATATACTGCTCCATGTAGCTACACAGCCACTCTGGGTGGTTGATTTTGCAACGCTCTTTATGTGGGGTTCCCCTTGATCCTTATTCTGAAACTACAGCGGGTACAACATGCAGCGGCCAAACTGGTGGTTGGTGCGGGTCGATATGACCGCATCACCCCAGTTCTGGCTCACTTGCATTGGCTGGCCGTTGCATCCGGAATAAAGTTCAAGGTACTGTTTTTGATTTACAAAACCCTCTACAGCTTGGGACCTGAATACTTGGCAGAGCGGATCTCCCAATGTCAACTGAGGTCTGACCCACCAGAATGTCGCAGGAGAGAGAGAGAGAGAGAGAGAGAAACATTAGCCACCATCTTTACTGATTATTATTATTATTATTATTATTTGATTTTTATTATTGTTGTTGAATTATAATTGTTGTAAACCGCCCAGAGTTCCTTTGGAAGATGGGTGGTATAAAAATATAAAAATAAATAAATAAATAAATAGATTTGTATTTCTGCATTGACCAGATTATTGGACTCGACAGCCTTATAGGCCCCTTCCATCCCCATAATTATATGATTGTACAAGCTACAATACTAGAATCAGTGATGCCAGGGTAGAGTACATCTATTGGTCTCGATGGTAAAAAAGAAAAGAAAGAAAACTCCAAACCAAACAATTTATTTGAAAGCTAATGGTAGATTTTGGTGTTTGTTGAGCAATCCCCACCTTCCACTGTCCCAGTGGCTAGGTATTAACTCACAACTTGGCATTACAAAAAAAGGGTATGGGGGTTTTTCTAATCTTTCTTTATGCTTCTCCAGAACAGTGCCTCCTTGAACCAAACAAACCTAAAATGTGAAGAGGACTTGGCCAGATCTCAAGAACGTATATGGTTCCTTTTGATTCTGCAGTTTGTTGTGGCCATTGGTGGGAACAGCTTTGCCATCTACTGCTTTGTGGCTCGTGAGCGCCCGTGGCATACTGGCATTGTCTACGCCTTCAACCTGGCCATTAGTGACCTGCTTTATGCCTTCTCCTTGCTGCCTCTGGCCGATTATTATCGCCCTCCCAAAGACTGGCAATTTAGCCCCTTTTTCTGTAAGCTGGACCGTTTCTTCTTCTTCTGCAACCTTTACGGCAGCACCTTCTTTGTCGCCTGCATTAGCCTGAACCGCTACGTAGCCATCGTCCATCCTTTCTTCGCCCACGGTCGCATAGAACCCCGCCACGCCAAACTTGTTAGTGGGGTGGTATGGTTGCTGGTGATCGCTATCTCGGCACCAGTCCTCCATTTTTCCACCTTGAAGTATAGACAGGTAAATGACACCAGCCAAGCACACTGTATAGGAAGTGCCCTCAGTCCAGAGCTGCCTAGGTACTGGCCCTATAGCTTGTTCCTAGCAGCATTTGGGTGTGGGCTGCCGTTCATCCTTACTACCTTCTCTTGCACGGCCATCATCTGCACAGTCATCCAAAGTCACAGTCTCACAGCGGAGGAAAAGCGCAAAGTGAAGACATTAGTGTTGGTAGTGGTGGTTCTCTATGCCCTGATCTACCTCCCGTTCCATATCTTACGCAACATGAACCTTCACAATTATATGTCTGAAAAATGTAACTTGCTTGTCTACCAGTTCTACCAGGCGGCCAAGATCTTGGTCAACTTCCATATTTGCATCCACCCATTGGTCTATGCTGCCCTGGCTGGCAGCATGCAAGAATACTTCTGCAGATGCTTTCGGCCACAGAAAGAGATGCCAAAGGAAGAGGAGAGCGAGGAACTGAGACTGAGAAAGAAGACTGCTTCTCAAGATTTTCAAGATCAAGGCTGAAGATTCCCCCCCACCTCCAGCTACAAGCTTTATCTTTTATGGTCAGTCCTTCCAGGGAACTAGAGCTAGGCTTCGTAATAGTGGTACTTTGATGGGATGAAGAAGGCTGGTTGTTTGTCCTATGTTCCTTATTCCTAGATGTGCAGAGTCTTCGAAATGCATCTTTTAATGGGACTCTATAACAACACCCAAATTATATTTTTCTTTTTTCTTTTTTTTGCAATCCATATACACTATTGAGCTTACTTATACGGTAATAACTTGGTTTAAGAGTAACCTGGTTTAAGAGTGTTTTGCAAGACAAGCAAACATTTCTTCTAAATTTTGCCTTGATCAACAAGCAATGTTTTGCTATACAAGCACTGGACCAAGTCACATGATCACAAACGAGCCAATGGCAGCTCTCTCTCTCTCTCTCCTTGTTGGATTGTGGGTGATTGTCTGGAACTTCTGTCTCAGGCAGCCTCCAAAGCAGAGGGAGAGAGAGGAAGGCAGGTTTCCCTTGCAGCAGCCAAAAACGTTTTCAAAGGTGAGTGCAGGTTAGGGGCTTGTTTTATTTGTCTTTATATTTTTTTAAATTTGTTTTCAATGTTCTTTCTTATTTTTTGAAACTATTTCTAGTCATTGGGCAGCTAGTCAAGTGTGCATAGGGCTACAAATTGCACTTTATTATTGTCATATTAAAATACAGAGTAAAACCCAGTTGTTAGTCCCAAGTAGGGCAGACTCCACAGCCAGTACCTAAACCATGGTATGGATGTGGGCTTCTAGCCAACTTATTTTGCGAGTGTGGGCATTTTGTGTGTACAATATGTGGTCTATGGGGCCTCAAAATGAATAATCTGAATGGGAGGAATGGATCATTCTAAGTAGGAACATTAGATAAGGCATTTTTTCTGTATACCAAAGAGTATTATCAGGGTTCTATATATCAAAACTATTATGGCAATCTGGCCAGGCTCTTAGATGAATTTTTTTTTTTACCAACACGTGTGTTAACAAGGTTCATTGTTTTCAGTGGAAAGAGCTAAAACGCACGCCCTGAATGGAAATTCCCTGTCTGCTTTGCCACTTGATAAATTGCTTGAGAGAAAACAGTATGTCATGAGCACTATGTTGCAATGGCCAAAAAGAGGCATACACTTTCAGAATGTAGGCTGCAAGCGTAGATGCGGGGGAAAGTACAGTAGCTATAAGTGTCAACCCAGTAAGCCAAAGCGAGAGAGCTTGGGTTCAAAGTTATTCCACATCCTGCTTATGCAGGAGCCTGAAACATCATGTGCTGGCATTTTCACGGATTGGTACTCACAAGTGATATACTATACTCAAGCTGTTTAGGTGCACTACTTTTAGTCAGTAGCTATGACAATTTTCAGAAAAGTATGAAAGAAATCGGCATCAAGCCAGAATATCCTTTTGTTGTTTGTTTCCTTCCTTTGTATGTTAATTTGCTTTAAATCTTTGCCTGATAAATAAGCCTTTTAAATTAGTACACTCTGCTTTTTTGCTACCATCTCATCCTTCCTCAGGGGAAAACCAGTGTCTGCTCCTAGCCACAACACCACTGGCCGGGTTCTACAACAAACAGATTTGGAGGTCGGATTTGTGTGTGTTGTGTGTGTGTGGGGGGGCTTTATCTCAGGATACTCTGTCAGCTGTCGAGTTACTCATACAGTTTTTTGTATTGGTCATCCACGTTCCTTATCATTTGGAGCCATCTAAATCAAGAATCTAAAGGTGCTTCTGGTCAGACCATTTTTTTCTGAGAGGAACTTTGCATAGGCTCTAAAATTCAAAATTGTATTCATGTGGATAAGAGGCAATAAGTTAAGAGATGGACTAATTGCACTTTAAATTCTGATTCTGTTCAGCCTTCCCTATTTCTCACTTTGGGGTCCTCCCTTCTTCCCAGATAAACTCCTTATATTAAACCTTGATGTTTGACTGCATTGTTCCAAATAGGCATTGGTGAGAAAGAGGGGTGGGGGGGTAGTGTCCCCTTCCTCCCGAGTGCCATCCAGCAAAACAGGGGAGAGCCTGATCCAGCCATGAAGAAGCAACAAGGGAAGGCGTCAACACAAAAGGCAGGAAAAGTAAAAAAAAAAAAAAGGGGGGGGGACATGAGGGGGATGAGAAGTGTGAGGTGGATATCAGGGCAGTAGAATCCAAGAAAGAAGAATGGATGGGTCTACTACTGGATGGAGAATCCATGGACACATGAGTGGGAGAGGCCGACACTTCCCTGACAGGAAACAGAAAAACCAACAACAGGGTCAACAACAGGTCCTAGACACCTTGACTTACTGGGTTAAGCAGGAAAGTAGAGTGTGAGTGGAAAGATTAGAAATGGGCAGAGATAGAGAGGGAACTGAGAGAAGAACCTACCTGGAAGAACTCTTAACCCAGGGAGATCTATCACCCGTTATTGGATGGTGGGGAGCTGCCACAAACCAAAAGGGATTTCTGAGAGAGAATAAGACACTGACTCTTGCCTGCTTTCTCAGTCTTCAGGGAGTACATGCCCCAGGGTTTCATACTTCCCTGGGGGCATGGACTTGCTCAAGATTGAGAAAGTGGGAGATCCCCCACAAACCATTCTGTTACCCCCCCCCCATTGGAGAAGGCAGAACCTATGTTGTTAAATACCATGAATGAAATGAGTGACCAATAAAAGCTGAACGCTGAAAGCATGAATTTGCGTCCCGGAAGCATCTACATGGGAAAGGGAACAAATGGAGGTGGGACAGAGAACACTCACACAGCATCTAATGCAGTACAGGGAGGCGGGCTGTTTGTTAAGATCAATACTCCTGTGAGGCTCCTTAAGAAAAGTTGTGTTGTTCTGGAAGTAAGAAATGTCTCCGTCATCTACAAGGAGGCCATCTGGGCCAATTTATGGATGAGTTTCTGTTGAAATTTGTACACAGAAACTTGTGGTCAAGTATGTCAGGGATGGGGAAGTGGTCCCCTTAATGTCCACAGTCAGTAGCTTGACTTGCTGAATTATGCCTAGCCAAAATCCGAGTGTTGGATGTCCGCAATGAAACGTACACAGGCACCTACACACAGAAAAGGGGTGGTGGTGGTGGAAAACATCCTGCAGACAAAGGCCAGCAAGCATTAAAAACAATAATTTAAAAACAGCCTGGGAAAGGATAGTTCTTCCCATTAATTGACCAATCCAATCATAGGTTGTATAAGAGTCTGTTGTCCATCCTACATTTAAATGCACACTCAGAAGATTCAAGATATGCCAGGACCTTGCCAATCAGTTCCAGTTAGCCACCACCAGTGGCAAACTGCTTACAAACACCGACAGGCTTCCAGCCATTGAGGTTCATTCAATAAGTAAGACCGAGTGTTGCTCAAGAACAGAATCTGTCTAGTATTCTATAATCAATGCAAATAAATTAGAATACAATTTGGTAAATGACCCAAGACACAGCAGCTCCGCAGGCACTACTGTCTATTTATCCTTAGGCCAGAAGACAATTATTCAGTAAGGATAACAGAGTTAAGTTTCCAAACCCACCATACTGAGATATTAATTAAACACTCGGTTGTAATGAGCTAAGGAAAATTGCCATGATCAACACAAGCTTCTGAACATGGACCTCTGTTTGCTTAAACTACTCCAATTTGCACTAAACTGCCTGGATGGGCTAATAAAAATAACTCTTTAGTCAATCCAGATATTTTGTGAAGTACTGTGCTGAATTATGGATAGCACATTTGCTAGCTGCCCACCACCTCAGCTACTGCCCCCCCCCACCAGCAGTCAAGGAAGGAGGGGTGCACACGTTGGGATTGCCGTCAGACCTTTGGGAGGCTACAAAGAACTCGCTCCTCCTTCTAGCGCTGGAGAGGCAGGTCTCTCTGGGCCAGAAATCGGTGGGGGGGAGGGGGGTAGATGACGGATCGGCTGCGGGTAGGCGACCAAGAGATGGAAAGGTAGCTTGCCTTTGCCACCGTGAAGTGTACATATTTCCGGTTTAGTAGCAGAAGGGGCTGAAAATAGCAAGAAAGAGGCAGATGACTATGCTGAGCTGCTGACGCCTCTCCTCTCTCCCAGTCACCACAGAAACCACAATCCACAGGAGGGAGATGGGAGCATACCACTACTGCCACCTACCTGAAGAACTGGGCACTGTACCTTGACACCTAGACTCTTTTCAAAGGGGAAGTTCTGTGTGGCCAAATAACCTAGATCAGTGGTGGGGAACCTTCGGCACTCCAGATGTTTTGGACCACAACTCCCAGAATTCCGAGCCTAGATTGCCAGTGACAAAGAACTGTGGGAGTTGTGGTCCAAAACATCTGGAGTGCCGAAGGTTCCCCACCACTGACCTAGATATTGGACGTGCCTTGAAGGCAGCAAAGTGGATCTTAACGGTCCCTGATGGGATTAAAAGGGGATCCTGGGTATGACCCACCTGCTGACAGTTCTTCTAACACACTGGAAGAGGTAGTGGCACAAGGAGGAGCCCTTTTCCTTCATAAGGTGGAAGTGCGCTTGATTCACAAACATATGTAATTCAACTGATTCAAGCACTGTGCATTGAGGAGAGACCCTCTTCTCACCACCCAAGACATCTATCTCCCTGTGGAAGACCAAGTGAAACGGTTTGGCGGCCTGAAATTTCTCTACAATGAGAAGCACATGGGCGCTAAAAGAAAAGGAAAGCAAAATACGGGACCAGCAGCAGCACCAGACCTCTGACTCTTAGGAAGCAGGCAGCTGGTATCAGGGGGAAGAGAACTTTCGACAGACGACTGGACGAGTCCACCGTGGAAAGGACTGCTTGAATGATAGAGTCGGACAAACACGAAGAGAGACTAGAATGAGTGAATTCTTTATTAATGGCATTTATCTCCAGTTAAGAACACAGCTGAGTGATGTCCAGAGATAAATGTAGGGCAACAGAGCTCAGTTGGTGGAAGGCCTGTAAGGGGGGAAAGAAAGAAACTGTGAGTATTACAACAGGGTGAGGATTTCTACAAAATGAACAGAATCTCATTTTCAAGAACTATTTTTTTTTTTTGCCCTAGGCATGTAACCTGAAAACATAGGATCAGTTATGCAAAGTGAAGTTAAATATAGATGCAGATCTATTATTTATGGGTGTACTGGAGAACAACAGAATTTCAAAACAAAATCAGGATACCTTTAAAGCAATGTTATTAGCTGTGCATGCCATGATAGCATATGGATGGAAGGATAACTCAAAATGGACTCTAGAAAGATGGAATGATTATTTTTATGACTATATTCAATCTGATATATTGGGTTGTTTAAAACAAGAAAAAGGCATGGGAGGAAAAAAAGAGGAGCTAAAAGAGAAATGGTTGGTATATTTTCAATGGGTATATAATGGTGAAGCCAATATAATCACTGTAGAAAAACTGAAAAAACTGTGCTCGTGGTTAAAAATTTAAGTTGTAGTTGTAAGATGGCCTTTTTGTTGGGGGAGTGGGAAAGGGGGAAAAGAATATTATAAGAGATCTGAGATTGTAAGATTTTAATTATCAAGTTTGTAAAAATCAATTCAAAAAATAAAAAACCCCTGAAAACACAGGATCAGTTTCTGCCCTCGATTAGGCAACAATTTATGTATTTTATTTAGAGTCCAAGGGGTGGAAACTATCTCACCCAGCTGTACTCTCTGGGGATGGTATTTGAAGGAGGACAGGAACCAGGACAAAGCCAGCCTTCCTAGGATGATGGCATGGTCGCTAGTATCAAAGGACACTGAGAGATTGAGGAGGACCAACAGGGACAATCTACCCCCGTCGGTCAGGAGGCCATTTTGCAGAGTAACGAATACGATCTCTGTGCCATGACAAACTCTGAACCAGGACTGGAACGGGCAGAAGGCATTGATTTCATCCAAGAGTGCCTGGAGAGTTAACAAGACTTAAATCTGTTAACTCAAGAAGACTCATCAACAGGTAACTAGACTGCTCTCCCACTCCTAAGTCCCCATCTGTCTGTTGCTCCCCTCTGCTGCATTTATACCCTAAGAACGTATCCAGTTCTTTTCTTCTCGTTTCCTTCTCAACCACCACCCTGTGAAGAAGGGGTCTGGCTGAGGGGGAGGAACTGACCCAAGGCTCCCTGGTGAGATACGGTCCTGAGTGGGGACAGTTCCATATCCTCGCCCCCTACACCAGAAGGGCTCTCACTTAACATTTAGGTCTCAAATATGGCAAGACGAGAAAGGGGCTTGGGCTCCAAAGATTGGCTGAGGGCAGGCCGCCACTACAGTACCACCAGTCCAAGGGATAAGCCTGCTGACATCTTATGGCCCTACATGGAGATCATCTCTGGGAGCCAACCGCTAGCCTCTGAAGGCTTTCCCTATCCAGAACTGAGTGACACTGAGAAGAATGGGGTGGGGTGGGGAGCAAGGTCTAGGAAAGTGGGGATTTTCACTTACTTTGCCCATTCTACATTTAGGATCAGATGATCATAGCCAAAGCCCGACACTCCTGCAATGGCTCTGGCGGCATCTTCACGGCGGTGGAAGCTGATGAAGGCAAAACCCTGGAGGGAATCAGAAGTCAGGAAAAAGATCAGAACCATGAAATCCCGGGACTTGAAAAGTGCCGGTCGCTCTTTCCACAACCGGTTCACAGCCAAAGGCAGCCACCTGCCTTCCGTTTCCCATCTCCTTCCCCTACCTTGGATTGGCCGGTGGTTTTGTCTTTGGCCAAGTAGATCCGAGAGATGGAGCCAAAGGGACGGAAGAGCTCCTGCAGGTCGGTCTCTCTGGTGTCCTCAGAAAGATTGGTGACACGGATAGTGGCATTGTCATCAGCTAAAGTTGATGGGCAGAAAGACAGAAAGAGACCCCCTTGGGTCAGAGCGGCACCACCAGAAGGGCTAAAACGACAGCCCCCACCTGTAACTTTTTAGTGTCCTCCTCCCCAACCCCAACGCGAGACATTTTTAAAATATTTAATCGGTGTCCCTTCTCTGGTAACCCACCTCTGCGGTTCGGCTGCATGGACTCCCCCCGGCGGCTGGCTCCATCTCTCAGGCTGGGTGGGACGTATTTCCCAGTCTTGTTCTGCTGGGCCTGAGCAGGTTCCGGCTCTGTGGAAACAAGGCCCAGATTTAGCCAGGTTCTCAGGGCATCATCCGGCTTTCCCATCCGCCAAAGGAAGCCACGGTTCCTCGGCCTCATGTGGTCTTTCAGCGGCTCCTCTCACCTCCAGGCAGTTTGTCCTTCTCTCCCGTGGAGAGGCCCAGCTGCTCGGCCAGCTCCTTCTGCATGGGGCCCAAGGTATCCTTGTATGGGCAGCGAGTGGTCCAGTGGTCGCCCTTGCAGATCCGGCAGGAGACGATCTTCTGCCCCTTCAGCTTGTTCATGGGGTCCTCTTCCTCTTGGCAGTTCAAGTCCTGGCAAAGGTGAGGGGGGGGGAAGCGAGTGGGCGACATGGCGGGAAACCGGCCTCTCCAAAAATTCTCTGCGGGTCGAGAACCGCCACGAAAACCCAACCAAGCACTTCTTGCAAGGTACACAAAAAGGGAAGGACGGCCACCAGCATTTCTCATCCGGACTGTTGCACGGTTCTCCTCTCAACACCCACATTCCGCTCTAATCCTCTCCTTCCAAGGACTGGCTTACGCCCACTCCCGGGCCCACGGCCACTCACCTCCTTGCTGGTGATGAACGTCATGAAGACGTCGTCGCTCACGGTCGTGGTGGCCACGTTTGGGCCAGGGGCATCAAACTCCGAGTTGCCGAACTTCTTCCAGTTCTACAGGGGAGGAGAAAAGAGCCTGATCAATGCACCCACCTCTGGGGGGGGGGGTCCCCTGCAGAGCAGCAGGGAGGAAGCGGCAGTTGTGAAAAGGGGATTTGGTTTACAATGGAGCATCCCCCCCCCCTGGTCCAAAGATGGCACGTTCAGAGGAAGCAACTGAGCACCTGGAAGGGTGAAATGTAACTAGGGGCCATAATCAGAGCTAAGCAGTTCTGAAGAGGTTGCACGCAACTGCCCAGAGGCAGTTTTGCATATGGTGGTAAAGATAAAGAATTTGCTTGGATCCCAAGATCAGAAGAGGATCCATTGTCCTGGGTGTTCTTTACGTTGTTGTTTTTTTGCTGCTCAATCTAAAGTGCCTAAAAAGAACCAATGTAGCTTAAGAAAATCCTCTATCCGCATGTCAGAGTCATTGTCGGGTAGGGGGAATGGTTGTCACGTCAAAGGGACCTCAGTGCTAGGGTTCGCACTGCTAAGAGTCTCTGAATTTGTTTCACGCATGGATTTAATGGAAACCTCCTTCTGTTCACAAGTGAAGCCAAGTTTTTAAAAAGAAGACTGCCAGGTCAACTGAGGCCCGACCCACTAGAATGTCGCAAGCGCTCTCACTCCGAGTGGCCACGCCCAGGGAGGCGCGGAAATCGCTCACATGCAAGCGCGCCTTCTCTGTGGCGGGCCCCTCGCTCTGGAACCATCTCCCGCGTGAGTTGCGCCTTGCACAGTCCCTGCCCCCCTTCAAAAAAGCACTTAAAACCTTGCTTTATCAGGAGGCATTTGGCGACCTTTAATTTAATTTATTTTTCTCTGACGCCTCTTGCCGATGATTTTCTCTTATTATTGTATTGTCTCCTCTTCTTTTCTTCTTTTAAATCTTTTTTTCTTTGATTTTTGCCGATATTACCTTGTGTTTTATTGTTCCTTTAACCCTATTGTTAACCGCCTGGAGTTCCTTGGGAAGACGGCCGGTATAAAAATAAAATAAAATAAATAAATAAACAAAAATATTTATTTATTTATTTATTTATTTATTTATTTATTTAAGACTTATATCCCGCCCATCTTCCCTGACAGGAACATACAAAGCCATATAAACTCACATTTCACAGCAGCACCCAGGTGGGGCAGATCAGGACAACTAAATTTATAGAACAATGAATGGAAAAAAATGGCTGTACACGCCAACGTGCAAGTCGGGCCTACTTTTCAATGGGCACTTCAAGGAGGGGGCCCTCAAACCTCATGCTTTGAGGAAACAAAATCACTTCCAACTCTAGTGCCTGAGGGGCACACTTCACTGTGTTTGGCATCCTGCCGTTTTGGCCAGCTTGCGGCCCTCTCCCCATGTTGGGGGGGGGGAATCCAGGTGTCCTTGGACTATAACTCCCAGACGTCCTGGCCAGCACAGCTAGTGAGGAAGGCTTCTGGGGATTTGAGTCCCAAGAACATCTGGGGATCCCAGGTTGAGAACCTCTGTTCTAGATGTTGGACCGAAATGACCGCCATCGCTAGCTGGTAGAGCCATTATGGTCATGCATCCTGGGAGACGGAGTGCAACAGCAACGCTAGAACGAATGTCACCTGCCCACCTGGAGTTTGAGCGTGAAGAAGGTTTTCTGTGGCCTCTGCTTCCAGGCAGCTCCTGCCACTGCGCCAGTGATGTAGATTTTGTGCTGGGAATAAACTCTCTAGGGAGCATCCCTGCCTGTTTGGATGTCCTGACAGAGGAAACCTTCACCCTCATTCCACCCAAAGACTTACCTTCCGTCTCGCCACAGCTTTGGAGGCCTTACGGGTCTCCACGCGAAAGGTACGGATGATCTGTCAGGAGAAAAACAGCAGCCTTCGGTCACGAACGGGGCATGAATTAAGAGAAGAGGGAAATTGCCATCTTACAGAACACACGGGCTTCATCGGGTATTCATGGGTATTTCTTGCTTATTTTGGATCGCACAGTGGTTGTGTGATCTCCTTCAGCTCCCTTTCTTGTTTCTGTAGGGTTTGAGGAGAGGCCGGAACGAGAAGGCCGCCTAAGATGAGCCCATTTAAACCAGGAAAGAAACTGACAATATGGTTGGAGAAAATGAGTCAGCCTCCCAATGCAACACACACACACAAAATGGCGTAAGGGGGGGAAGTGAGCTTCCCTTCTGCTGGTGAAAGGCCACTGGAGGACAGGATGGGGCCCCGTCCGTCAGGATGCCACAAACTGCCTTGGGAATGGGAGGGAGAGGAGACAGGGCCGTGCCCCAAACCTCCACTCACCTTCACCTTGCGGCCATCTTCTTCCTCTCTGTACTCGATCAATGTCTTAATGTTTCCATTGACAATCTCTTTCGGGGGTGGGAGGGGTCCTGGGAAAAGAAGAGGGGACACTAAAGACGTCTTCTTGTGCTCTCCCCCCCCACCCCCCAAAAAGACCAATGGCTCCTCCCTGGGAAGCAGGCGTGGCCCTGACCTCCTTTCACAAGTTCTGGCTCGACAACGACAGTTGCGGTTCCACCTCCGCTCCCGCTCCCGCTCCCGTCTCCGTTGACCGTCCCGCTCCCGCTTTCGTTGACCGTCCCGCTCCCGCTGACGGTCCCGCTCCCAGCCAGGACCCCACTTAAGGGGATATCCTTGAGTAAATCGCTGGTGATGCATTTATCTGTATGGAGGAAGCACAACGAGATCAGCGGAATACTCCCCGCCCATGCTCTAGTACGAAGCTTGGGTGTGGATGCACCAGTCAAGCACAAGAGAACCACCCCTAAATGGAGGAATATCTGAAGGTATACATTTCTTTAAAAATAAAAGTACAATATCCAAGAGGGAGCGCCTCTAAGCCAACCAAAGGATACTGAAACACATGGATTAAAGTGGATGGGGTAATAGCAAACAATGTACACAGCATGGTCTGTGACTCCCTCTAGTGGACAGTTCTAGTAACTACACCTTTAGAAATATACTGTATGTACAGTATTTTCCAGTCTATAAGATGATCCCATGTATAAGACGACGACCCCACTTTTTCAACCCAAAATTACAGTTTCGCAACTGCACGGCTCTCTCCTCGGCTGACTTCCGTGTATAAGACGACCCTCAATTTTTTAGTCTAACAAGTTTAGACAAAAATATAGTCTGGAAAAATACTGTGTATTTTCAAGAATTTTTTATTTTAATATTTTTCATATTTTCAGACCGTGGATGTGAATACTGATACTGCCGATGTGAGGCTCCTAACAGAAACCTAGACTTTGGCCCAGTGTGCTCATCGGATCCTGGAAATAGTGACAGCACACACAAGGATAGTATTCTTTTATGCTTCTTCCTGCAGATGTCAATATCTGTGGATTACAGTGGACCCCGCCATTTCACGGTTCATATACTTCGGTCCCAATATATTACTGTACTATAGCATGCTATACATGAACAATATCCAAAAACTCATGTTATTCTAGAGACTGCTGAGTGGGATTGGTTGCAGGGCCATCGGATTCCTTTCCTCCTGAGGTTTTACTGCAGTCTGCTTCTGCACAATGCAAAGCGTTGGCCATGATACACACAGCTTGACAGCATGCTGTTTGCAAGTATCTTCCCACATAAGCCTGCCCAGATTTTAAGATCTTTGTGAAAGGCTCCTTTCTCAGCGTTGCCGCGATCAGTAACTAACTTCCTGCCAATGGAAACTAGTTTTGTTTGCCCTGTTACCCTTCTGTTCTAGGATCAAATATATTCCCATTAAGACGAGCCTTGGGCATTTAAGATAGATTGCTAAAGCCACCTAAATGGCTTGGGTCAACATGGACCTGAACTTTTTTTTGTATGTCAATTGCATTTGCTACTAATGGAAGTGTATTGCTCTTGACTGCCTTGTATCATTTTCCAGCCAAAAGGTGGACAATCAAAACAATAAATACATGCTCTTAGTGCAAGTCATCACATAATCCAGGACAGAACTTTCTGCATTCATAGTGAACAGCAATGAAGGTTGAAAGGAACCTTAAACCTATGGACCCAAGGAGGAAGTACACTACCCCAGTTGCATGTGTTTGAGCTTATAAATGGATTTACTTATGTTTTTATCAACCAATACTTCAGTCAATCTATCAATGTTCAATAAGTAAATTTACAATAAATACTGTGCCCCTTAGCCACCCAGAAGTTCATGAGCCTGGCACCAAAGGAGTCGACTTTCCCCCAAAACACAACATCTCTAACTCAACTTCTTCATAAGGACCTTTAAAACTCATTACACATGATGCTGTATGGAAACGGTTGTCAGCGCTGTGGAAAATAATCCCTATAGAGGGAACATCTCTCTCTCTCTCTCTCTCTCCTTGTTAACTTTTTATCCTTTACAGTTATGTTTTGAGGGGCATTAGAGTTATACATGTGTTTCAAATTGCGTGGGGCCCTAATCACACTGTTGTTGAAGGGATAAGTGTACTGACAAATGTGGTTTGGGACCCACATCTTTCAGTGGACAGGGAGGGCCTTCTCCAAATAAATTAACATAGCTGAAGTTTTCTCTGAAGGTCTGCCAGCATTTTCAAGCTTATGAAGAACATGTCGAAAGGCAACCTCACTGGATTGACTGATTTGCTGATTATTTATTTAGCTATACAGCATTACTCTAGAACAGTGCTGGCAAACCTATGGCACGGGTGCCAAAGGTGGCACTCGGAGCCCTTTCTGTGGGCACCCGACATCGCCCCTTCACAGCCACCTGTATTCAGGTCAAATTGCTGTATTGGCACTTTGCAAAAAATGAGTGGGCTTTGAATTGCAGTTTGGGCACTTGGTCTCGAAAAAGTTCACTATCATTGCTCTAGAATGTTTCCTAACCTGGGGATTCTGACCCCAAAGGGGTCACAAAGTGTTTCTGGAGAGCCATGCGTCATCTTATATGTGCTGTAGCCCTTGTTAAATACATTCTTCCTTGACCTTTTGGAATTGGGTATTAATGTTAGCATGTATGTTTATGAATGTTAAAAAAACAAGACCTTTGGGGAGAAACAGTGTCTACTTTCTCCAAAGGGAGAATCTTATCTCATTAAAAATGCCTTTTTAAATGTAAATAGTGAGTGTTGCAGGATGTTTGGCTAAAGTGAAAGGGGGCTGTGGTTCAAAAAAGACTGGTGGGGGAACCATGGCCCTAAATGGATGTGAGTTTCACACAGATGGGCCTACTCTTGGTTCCATCCACACCTAATTTAGATGTAGTCTAATATTCTTACCATCATCTCCTTCCTCTTCCACTTGGTCTGCCCAACTGGGCTTAGAGCTGAAACAAAGAAAGACATATTAAGCCACTTGTCTGGTCTCAATTGTCATGAAAACACCGTGTGCTGTCATTGATTCTCTCATCACAACAGCTGGCTGCTGCCTATCTGAAATCTCCCTACCCATTATCTGCCCAGATCATCCACATGACAGTTCACAAAGTCATCACTAATTCACTTAATTCCACCCAAGGCACACTTGCTTCTTTGGATGATCTACTTGCCAGCTGGGTCGGACAGAAAGGTTTGTATAGGTAATCCACAACCACAACCTATCAGATCAAAACACTGGAATTCTGCCCTTGAAAGATTTATGAGTCTTGTACTCCTATCCAGATCTCTACCACTTCATGTGGCCTAAGCCACCTTCCAACCTCCACAACGAAGACCTTTCCTTTACCCAATCCAAGGATAGGGCCTCAAGTCAAACTTAAGTCACATCAATGACTCAAGTTGGACTTGACTTGGGTTTTGTTTTTGTTTTCTCAATGCCTCAGAATGGATTTATGACCCACACACCTCTCCTTTTTTTCCTAGGGACTTGGAACTCCGGGCTTCATACAAAAACCCTCGGACATGGCACTCAGCACCAAAGACTTCCCAACATCTTTGGTCCAGTCTCCTCTACTTCTCACATCACCCTCCCAACTACCCAAATTTATGGACTTCATTCATTCCACCTTTCCAAGTCAAAGAGCTAGTGTGCTTGGATGTCTACAGCCGGACGTGGAAAGATGATTCCCACTAGAGATGGGCACGACTTGAAAAAAAATTTTTTTGAGTTGTCGTTAGTCGGGCCGGTTCCGTTTCGGCTCGTTTCCGTTTTTCGCGAAAATTTGCAAAAATTAGTCGGTTCGTTTTTTCGTTGTCGTTAGTACTGGTTTGGGGAGGGGGTAGCGGGCTCCTGGAGGGAGCTGCAGGAGTCAGCCAGAGCCACAAGTGACGGACTGGCAGACTCTTTGCACCCGCTGTGTCTCACGTACTTGCATGTAGTGCAATGCAAGTAGATCTGGCTTAGGGTTAAGACGGCTTAGCGCAACGGCTAGGGTTAGGCTAGTTACGGGTGAGGTTACGGTGAGTATTGGGGTGCATCTGGGTGCCTCTCTGACCCACTTAGAAGGACAGTGTACTGGAGTATGGATTAGGCTTAGGGTTCGGGTTTAGGCTACGATTAGTGGGCTGTTTATGCCCGATTGGCACATCCCAGAAGTCTCTGTGGTCAACCTGGCCAAGTGGCCATGCGATTGGTGGAAAATTTGCATGGTCTGCTCCCATGGGAGAGCCCATCATTGCAAATGTGCAGGTGTAAAAAAATAAAATAAAATAAAATAAAATCAACGGAGACTTTTTTTGCAAGAAAAACCCACTGCTGCTACTGTAAAAATTCAAGCATTTAAAATAGCTAATTTTCGCATGTTTCTGTGGTGCTTTGGTGGGGTTTTGGGCAACAATTTCAAAAAAAATATTGCGGTCGCCATTTTGGATCCCCCCCCACCGCATGGCAAATGGATGCGCCCTCCCAGCCTGGTACAGTCAGCAAAACCTGGCCATGCGATTGGTGGAATGGCTCCAAAACTTTGCATGGTCCACTCCCATGGGCGAGCCCATCATTGCGAATGCGCAGGTGTAAAAAAATAAAATAAAATAAAATAAAATAAAATCAACGGAGACTTTTTTTGCAAGAAAAACCCACTGCTGCTACTGTAAAAATTCAAGCATTTAAAATAGCTAATTTTCGCATGTTTCTGTGGTGCTTTGGTGGGGTTTTGGGCAACAATTTCAAAAAAAATATTGCGGTCGCCATTTTGGATCCCCCCCCACCGCATGGCAAATGGATGCGCCCTCCCAGCCTGGTACAGTCAGCAAAACCTGGCCATGCGATTGGTGGAATGGCTCCAAAACTTTGCATGGTCCACTCCCATGGGCGAGCCCATCATTGCGAATGCGCAGGTGTAAAAAAATAAAAAATAATAAAATAAAATAAAATCAACGGAGACTTTTTTTGCAAGAAAAACCCACTGCTGCTACTGTAAAAATTCAAGCATTTAAAATAGCTAATTTTCGCATGTTTCTGTGGTGCTTTGGTGGGGTTTTTGGGCAACGATTTCAAAAAAAATATTGCGGTCGCCATTTTGGATCCCCCGCACTGCATGGCAAATGGATGCGCCCTCCCAGCCTGGTACCAGCAGCGCAGCAGTAGCAATAGCCAAGGAGAGGGGGCGGGGAACCCCCCCCCCCCAAAAATAAAACACCCTTCTGGCCTGGTAGGTGCCCTCAGACAGTTTTCGCCTACTTTTAGGGCCGGGAATCGGGGTTTTTTTTAACTTTTAAAAACTTTTTTTCTGTGCCGCTTGGCATTGCGCGATGCAAGTAACGAGCACGACAAATCAGACCAAATTGTTCGTTCGTCGGTTCGAGCTCGAAGTCTGGGGCAGTGATTCCCGTTACCGTTTCCGTAGAGTAACGGAAACGAGTAACGGAAACGGAAACGGGAATACCGCTAAGTCGTGCCCATCTCTAATTCCCACATCAAAGGACAGAACTTAGCACCAGTTCTACAAGGCACAGGAGATGTTCAGCCTGAAGGGGGCAGGGCGGGAAGCCAACTAAGGAAAGGTGCCATTTTATGTCCCAACGCCACCCATATATCCTAATTCCTAAGGCTCTTTTGGACTGCCCCTACTCTCTTGGCTTTGGCCTCATATTCACCACAGCATTCTATTCAAACCTTCCGCTCTTAGCCAACATAGTTGCTTCCCATTCTGAAATAATTACGTCTTTAGCCTCCATGTTCTGCCTAAGGAGTCCTGTGGTGGAGTGATTAAATGCCTGTACTGCAGGTAAAACTGCTCACGACCTGGGGTTCATTCCCTGGTAGCCAGCTCATGGTTGACTCAGCCTTCCATCCTTCTGAGGTTGGTAAAATGAGTACACAGCTTGCTTCGGGGGGGGGGGGGGACTGTGTAGCCTGCATACTGTAATTAAAACTGTAAACCACCCAGAGACTACTTGAAGTGGTATGGAGCGGTATATAAGGAGAACACTTTTGCTTTGCTTTATAGTCATTTGTTTGATTTCTATACCATTTGATTAGTGGAAGCATTACTCTGGGTGCCTTAAGTACACCCCGTCTTATCCTCACAGAGCCAGTGAGACCGTGTCTGGGTTGCCCAGAACAAAAAGAATGGGTATAATTGGTAGCTTCCCTACATAGAGCAGCCCGTGCCTTGGAGACTAGCAGCAAAATTACTAGGGGATAAACTTTCTGCTTAACATCTTGAGTTCTTTGCAGAAGGTTGTTTTCTTCTTTCAGGTGGTAGAGAAGTCCCACAGATGAAATGGCAGGACCCAAACACAGGGTCGCCACTACCCAGTCTGAACTAGGCCATTCCCTCCAACCCACCTGTTCCTATTATTCCCACCAGACCCCCACCCCACCCCTTCCTTAGCTATCTTCAACCAGGGCTTGCTGGTATACCAAACACATGGGAATGAAACTCAGAAAAAGCCCAGCCTACCTATCCCAAGTCCTGCTGTTTATTTAGCCTTTCCTTGAGTCAGGCTAGATACGTAACCCCCCCTTTTTGGGCGTACAACTCCCATCAGCTCTACTCAGCACAGACCACCAAGAGAGCTCACAGATTACAAACCATGATCACAGGTTACAAACCATGATGGAGATGTGTAATCTCCAGGCTTAAAACAGGGGTACTTCAAGGGTCAGATGATACCAGGGAGTGGTATCAGGAGACAGAGGTCTAGTCTCATTCCCTCCCAGAGACATTTGGCGCGGGGGGGGAGGCTGTGAGATACAGAAAACTGGACTAGATGGGCCTTTGGCCTGACTCAGCAAGGCTCTTCTTATGTTCTTGTGACTTAAAGGCCAAAGAGTGCCTGTACACACACACCCCCAGCTGCCAAGGCACATGGTACAGCTACTCAAAACACTAAAAATGTTCAGAAAACCAGCTTTTGTTACTTTCATGTTCCAGTTCAACCGAGATCACTGTATATTTACTCAACCAATTTTAAACCAGTATACATGCGCTTCATCCCATGTTGGTTGAGGCGCAACTAAAAAGTTACAAAGGTTCGTAAATAGGTTTATATACCCACGCACGAGCCGCGACGCCCCCACCCACCCACCCACCCAATCTCACAAGGCCACTGCAAGCATCGCAATATGCTACAATATTCCAGGGCCACATGTTTCTTTCCCTCTCGCTTGGGCTGGGTCTTGAGCGCGGAATGACGTGGATCACGGGAAGAACTCCACCCTCCGTGTGCACGTGTGCAACGCTCTTTCACACGCACCCACACACAAGAGCCTTCTCAGCCACCCTTCCCTTCCTCTTGCGCCCGGGAGTCCCCCATGGCAGGCACCCGGTCGTCGTCACGTTGTCCCTCTCCTCTCCAACCTCCCCAACCTCCCCACTAGGCTCCCCGGCCTCCAAAGAAGGCCTCCCCCCCCCCTTCCCCGCTCCCGCTTTCGCCTCCCTCGCCCTCGGCTTACTCATAGTCGCCGGTCGGCATCTCCGTCCGCGGGTGGAAGAAGAGGCGGCGGGGACGCAAGGCAGAAAAATGGACGACCGCCCGTCCAGGAAGCGAGTCCAGACACCTTCCAAGCGTGACGCAAGGCAGAGGCCGCCGCCGCGGGCGCGGTGCACTCTGGGAAACGTAGTCCCCCCCCCGCCGGGGCGAGAGAGGCCGTTCCTCCGCAGCCCCGCCGCGGTGCTTTCTGGGAGATGGAGGCTAAAAGCCGCGAGGAAGTCTAACAATGGGAAATGGGACGGTGCTGGAGGGGGGCGGGGGGGGAGAGGGAGGGCGCTAGGTGACTGACCTGGGGTGTAAGGGAAAGACTCTCCTTGGAAGTAGAAAAGCTGAATCGCAAAGGGTGTATTCAGATGCACAATTCATTTATTTTTATTTATTTATTTTTATATTTATATACAGTAGGACCCCCGTATCCACTGATTCAGTTATCCACGGTTGGCAGAGGGGAAAAATAATTAATTCAGCAGCCTCAAAGCAAGCTACTGTCACAAAGAGCAGCTGTAAAGCAAGCTACTGTCATAAAACAGCAGACATAAAGCAAGCTACTATCAAAAAAAGCAGTTTGGGGGACATTTTGGCATTCTCTCTTATCCACGGTTTTCATTATCCACTGGGAACCAATCCCCAGTGGATAATGGGGTCCTACTTGTAGTGCCAGATTTTCCCAGACGGGAACTCAGGGCGGTTAACAAGGAATACCATACAACAAATACAGAGAAAAATAATAATCGGTTCCACAATATGACATATAAAGAACAAAAACAAACCCAACAACAATCAGTAGAACCAAAATTTAACAAGCTAAAAATACAAAACAAGTACAACAACCCTTTCGCCCTGTCCAATAACTTTCTGCTGGCAAGGGAAAGAATGGTGGTGTGTTTTGTTTTGCCACGATATTTTAAGAAATCCCAGGGTGCTGTTAAGACCCAAAATAGGGTTTTTTAAAATTATTTTCAGATGGGCTAGCCCCACTGAAGTCCGCTGAATCCCACAAGAAGCCAAATAAAGATCCAACGCGAGAAATCCGAGGAATACTGATTTTATTTGGTACCAATAAAAACAGTAGGTGGACATCCGCCTTCCAACCGGGCTAAGATGTCGACCCCGCACATGCGATGGGTTCCAACTTTTATTGACTTTTCCCCTTCCTTTCCCTGGGTGGCACCAATCCCAGAGATTGGTCAGGGGCAGTTCAAATGTCCCAATCAGAAGGGGTTGGGGGTTGGTTGGGGGCAGTCCTGGAATCAGAAGGGGTTGGGGGTTGGTTGGGGGCGGTCCTGGCTAGCCCCTGGTAGCAATCAGGGCTTATGCAAATACCAGACAGAATGTCTCAATGGAGGCCAGGAAGTGTGGCATTGTTCTTGGGTGTTGGTAAACTGGAAGTATCAGCTAGTCAATAGGAGGTGGCAGAAAGCAATTACCAACCTCAGGGGGGGGGGGTAGGAGGGGTTGATGGGCCCATACACACACACAAACATTTAGGAGACACAATGGTTTTGATACATGGGGACACAAGTCATAATAGGATTATGTTCAGGCGCGCTGGAAAGATACAATGGTGTAAAGGCACAAGGATGTAAATTCTATAGGAGTGGTCTCATGGCTTCAGGGAGTGCAGATGTAAACATACGAGTCCTCTCCAGGTGTAAATGAAATAATGAAAAATGTCCTTGGGCGTTGATGACAATCTGGGTTGGCAGACAGGAATGTTGATTTTCTGAAGAGCAGCTACTGGGATACGTGTTGAAGATACCTGGTGATTATGGAGGTTTCCAGCTGCCTCTGCCAGCCTGCGAAGTGGCCATTTTCTTCTTGGTGCCTGGCCTTCCTTCAGCCCCAGTTGATGAGAGATGGGGGTCAGGGGAGAGGGTACCTCAGGGTGGTGGGATGAGGGGAGGTTAAACAGGAGAAGAGAATAGAGAGGTGGAAGGAAGGAAAAAGCCTTTTGTGTTTTTGGTTGGTGCCAGAGGTAGGCAAGAGGACCAATGTTTTAAGGGTGTTTCTTGGCCCAAAGGGTGAGATGGGTAGTCACTCCCCCCTTCAGCCTGAGTAGAGAATATAGAAATTGGTCTAAGACTTATTTTGCCCAGGCTGAGTCCCTGGCTGCAGTCCTTTTGGGGTTCTGCTTGGTGAGCAGGAGAGGGGAAGGGAGGGGAAAGGGTTAATGGAGGCAGGAACGGGTTAATAGTAAAAGACAGAAAAAGGTTAAAGGATTCTGAAAGATAGGCTCAAAACCTCCGCTTATAGAAAAGGCTGGAAAAGGCTGGCTCCATAGAGAAACATTGTAGCAGGAAGGGAGGGGGGGGAGAAGCCGATTCCCATTGAAAAACATTGTAGTCGGAAGGAAGGGGGGGGGCTCGCTTTCTGCCCATATTTCGGGAACAGCTGGGTATTTTTAAACGGGGGTGAAAAGCAGCTTGCTTTTCTCAGTATGGGGACCAATTGGGCCGTATTGTTGACTTTCGGAACCGGTCCAAAGGTCCTAAAATTTTATCTCTTCACCGTGACTTCACATTTCCCCCCTTTTCGGGTTGAAGGTGTCCGACAGGATCACCTCCCACGTGGATCTGCTCCATATATCCTAGGGTCCAGCCACCTGCTTAATTAGAAGGGTCTGGGGGGTGCCTTTCCGCGTTCAACGGGATTGGAGGGAAATTTTCCAATAGGACATGGTTGTCCATTAGGAGCTACACATGGCCAGTTTACTCCTAAGAGGTATTCTTATCTGAGGCAAGGCATGGGGGAGCAAGCCAATGGGAAGTGAGACTTCAACATCTGAGTGACATTTTTCATTGTTTTTTTTTTTTTTTTTTTTTTTTTTTGCCAGGGTGCATGCAGGGACCATTTTATATGTCTAAATATTGTGCAACCTCTGGATGGTTTCTGCCACAAAATGCACCCAATTCTCTGAATTTAGATAGAGGGAAATAGCCAATTTAGGATCTGGCTGGTTTGTGTACTCTGAATCAATTGTTTCAATGCATTGTGTGCTTGCTAGAAGCACACTGTTTGAATTAATGTCTCCCATGAGGAGCAGGGTGGCAGGGTTTAAGACATTACATGTTACCAACCGCAGTCCTGGAGAGTCCAGTAAGGCAGCCTGGTACTGGGCAGTTCTAGCATTCGACATCCAGTGGCCTCCCTTCTGCTCCAATACTGCGCTAACAGCACATGGGGCATTAAGAGTCAGTGATGTCCCCAAAGTCAGCTTACTTGCTTCTCGACTTGGGTCTGCAGCTGCCTGTGTTATCTAGGGCACGCTGTCCAGCCCCTGACATTCTGGTCCAGTTGGCTGGCCAGATAGGCTGCTGGTCTCCACCAGCTCCCTTTAATATGGGTCATGTAGACCTCAAGCCAGAGCTTCGATAAGCTTGAGCTTTAGGTTCTGGAATGCCTTCCGCATCTCTTTACTTGACTCAACCCTTTCACCCCTCTGTTTTAGTCCCACAAAATAGGGGTTTAGCCAATTGTGCAAAATTAGGAATCCAAATACAACGATAACCAGCCATTCCTAAGAAGGTCCTCCATTTCCTTTTAGGTTGAAATAAGCTGAGATATAAGACCTCAGTCTGCACGCTGTATGCATTGCTTAGGAAACATTGCCAATAGGTGAAAACCAAATAACAATCCCATTGTTTCTATAGAGGCAGAGAACTCCCTGGATAACTCTCCAGTTGGGAACTGATTCCTGTGGTTCTACTCTGATTTGGGGAAACAAAAACACTTTTAGTGTCTGGGCACCCAGTTCAGTAGTGTTATGGGACTCAGTCAGCCATTTCAGGGATGAAACAATGTTAAGTTTTTGAACCAAATTCAAATTCCAGGTAGACCAGTCCTGCAGCTGGAGGCTCTACATTTCCTGGATTGAAAGGCTTACTGTTCAGCAGTAGCTCTCTGAGAGCGCGTAAGAGGAGGGCTTTAGAGAGAGCAAGAGAGTGCGTGAGGGAGGGAGAGAGAGAGAGAGAGAGAGAGAGAGAGAGAGGGGGGGACCCGGCACTCACCAAAGGGCTCAGGGGTTTAGCAAGCGTCGCGAGCAGTCTCCGGAGTTCTTGGCAGACTGGGCAGGCAGGCGGCTGGCAGCATTGGCGAATTGAGAGTCCAGGGCTGGTAGTGAAGGTGGGAGTCCCAAAACAAGTCCAAGCAAAGCAGGAACAGATGGGGGGGGCAGGTCCACTCGATGTAAATCTGGGTGAAGATTGAACAGAATCCAGGGAAAGGTCCAGAGAAAGTCCAAGAAAGGTCTAAGGGAAAGTCCAATGGGATGAGGTTTACTCCTGCGGTTAGGTGTGGAAAACAGCAGTGAGTTCCTCGTCCAAGAGAGGCTGCAGAAAGTCAGTTGGATCAGGGTTGGGTAAGGGGCCTCCTTTGCTCTCCGCCAGATGATCTTAAGACGGAGGGGCTCCAGCTGTTGGCACGCCCCCCTCCTCCGGTGTTGGGGGGGCTGTGTTGACCCGGGGAAAATGGATCCAGGATTTGTCTTCCACCCTCATGTTCAAGCAGCTGGGCTGTGGCCCCTCCATCACCACCAGACTGGGAGGTCTCCTTGAAGAGCGACAGTCGTAACACCTGCAGAGAGAGGGGGGGAGAGAGAGAGAGAGAGAGAGAGAGAGAGAGAGAGAGAGAGAGAGAGAGAGAGAGAGAGAGAGAGACCCCCTCCCGACTCCCTGGAAGAGGATGGCAGGGGCTGGTTCCCTGGGTCAGGCTTTTGGGCTAGGGCAGCAAAAGGGGGTGACCATGCGGGGGTCTGAGTGGAGGCAGTTCTAGGCAGGCGGTGGGGGTGGCTCAGATGAGCAGCAACGGGCAGGGCTTTTGGCCGTTCGGGTCCCGTTTTCTTGGCAGATTTTGAGCCAACTGTTGTTCAAAGTTTGAGCCTCTCAACTTTTTCGTAGGCTGGTGGCCAATAAGTCGAATGTAGGGACCTTTTAATTTGGAGGTAAGTGGCCATCATCGAATAAATTCACAAGGAAACCCCAAAAGATCCCACTTAGCCCTGGCCTTGGGCATTTCTGCGAATTCGGCTGCCATGCCTCCCCTGGGTAACAGGCCTGCACAAGAACCCCCCCGGGGTATAGGTTTAATCCCCCATGGGTTGTTCTGTGGGCAGATGAGGCAGGAAGCAACCATGCCTTTGCAAACCAATTGCAGCTTATTTCCCAATTATCATTAGGGTAGAGATTTGAATGAACTGAAGCCATATGTGTAGCTTCTCCCTTATTTGAACTCTGCAATGCTTGATAATTAGGCAACTATTTCTGAAAAACTTAGTAACACAGGGTTTAAACCCAATTAATAAAATTGGCAACAGTGCCACTTAGGGAAAAAAGCAGAAAAAACACAAATGGATTAGGTTGTACAGAGCTGTCTACTCAAGCAAGCAATGCACTACATGTTTACTTGCCAAGTGCATCTCAAAGGTACAACTTTGAGAACTGACTGCTGCATCAGTTATGCAGGTGTGGACCATCTGAATTGGTGCATAAGACTCTTGTGGCAGTTAAAAGACTAACCAGTTTTATTTGGCACAAGCAGTTTTACACAGCAGCCAACTTAAACCTCAGGTATCTGGAAGTTGAGTCATAGCAACTGGACTTCCTTTTCTTGAGAGATAGAAACGCTTCGCCGCTCATCCAAACAACCCCGCCAGTCTGAGAATAGCTAGTTGGGAGTCCTCCATTTTATAGTTCACTTATGAATTTACAGCAACTGACGAAGCTGTTTGGACGAGCAGCAATACACCCCAATCTCCCAAATAAGTCCAGCTACCATGACTCAACCTCCAGATAAACTCACCTGGAGGACTGAGAATCTTCACAGAAATAAACCACGGGTACTAAAGCTTACATTGTAGAGGACACACAAACTGTGTGTGTGTGAATTGGGAGCAGACACGTGTCTGTGGAGGCAGGCCCGCACCCGCTCCTATGAGCACACGTCAATTAGGCAAGGACAAAATTAGACCCCCGCATCCGGCTGCAATCCTTGATATCGTCACAAGCACAATGCAAACAAACCTGGTCCATATTGGCCCAGCCGTTCCCCAAAAAGATATGGCTGAGAAGCCCCGGTTTCTTTCCCTGCAAGCAAATAGGCTTGGGAACAAAGGCTGGAGGTGATTGACAGTGGATTCGATAAGTTGTTTCCCCTGGACATGTGCCCCAG
Source organism: Phrynocephalus guinanensis (assembly GCA_037367245.1). Lineage (NCBI taxonomy): Eukaryota > Metazoa > Chordata > Lepidosauria > Squamata > Agamidae > Phrynocephalus > Phrynocephalus guinanensis. The sequence continues at coordinate 159,969,581 of CM074734.1, forward strand.
CCTCAGGAAAGTAGGGGGAATGGGGCAACCCCTTACTCCTCAGTAGATCAGACCTTGACACACTTGGGGGTGGTTGAGGGATCATCTCATATTAACCCCCTTTTCATCACTGCATCGTTCCCTGCACAGCCAAAAGGGCACCAAGAAGTATTTTCTCTTTCCCTTTTCCTCCTTCTCTCTCTCTCTCTCCCTCTCTCTTCCCCAGAATAAAGGTTCCTCCACCTATCCCCTCTGTGCCCCCCCGGCCTTCCAGTAATATCCCCGACCCCTCCATTTTCCCAATTCCTTCTTCCTTCACGTATCTCAAGGCCTGGACAAAGGTACACGTTGCCTCCATGCAAGGGCCACCCCGCCACATGGAAGAACCAGTTCAAACTGCTTGATTCCTCTGAATGGATTTTGCCAGAAGGAATCTTCTCCTTCCTTCACAGAGACAATGGGCTCTATGGGGCAATAAAGGAGCACCAGCATGGCTGAAGAGGAATTATCCATTGAGACTCCATTCCCTCCAAGCGGAGCCAGCAGTACACCCGGCAGATGGGTCAAAGATGATATCACAGCCTGAGGCACATCATTGTTTCATCTCCACATCCATTCAAGACACAGTCTGGCAGCAAAGGACTTTCCGGATTAGCTTTTCCACCTTCATTGTGATTTCCTCACCTCCCATTGTGTTTGTTGTCTCCCCATCTACCTGTTAATTGTTTTCTGGTTACCCAGGCATTTGGACAATACTAACTTCTCCCCTCTCGTTGTCAAACCTCCTGGCCACACATTAAGGGATTAATTCTTGCCTAATCCACCCAAGCAGGGGTCCGGGCCATGGACTGTGGAACACCCAGGACCTTCCCCCAAGAGACTCATGGACTCACCTCATTGGTGATCCCCCACAACAACACCCCTAGCCCAACCCTGGAGGAGGTACCACTCTGTGGGGCGGGAAGGGAGGAAATAAAGGTTGGGGTCCTTTTGTCTTGCGTTGCTGAACGCTTCACTTCTGCCTTGAGTGATCCGTTCGCCTTACCATCTTTATTAGGCCTAATAAACTGGTAATATTGCCTGGATCTCTCTGTGTTGGATTTTTTATTGGCTCTTGTGAAATCCAACAGCTTGCAGCAGGATTAGCTTGCTGTGGTCTCAACATTGGCGTCCCTGGGTGGGCAAAGGAAGGAGCTTATCTCCCTGAACTCTCCAGGGGCTGCCCCAAATTCTTTTTAGCCCCGTTTTTGGGAGCTGCCCTTCCTAGCAGCTGAAAGGCGAAACTGGGAGTTGTTCAGCCACCCCCTCTTGGCGCCACCAGCCATTTGCTGGAGAGAGGGCAGTTGAACTTCACCTGGCAGATCCTTTTCCAGCTCCGAACGAGGGGTGAGAGACATCCTTTGTTAGGGTTTTTTCCTTTTCAGCAGAACACACATCGCAGCATCGAGAAGGTCGAGGCTTGGAGCCTGGACTGGAAACAGAAGATTGGTAAGAGTGTGGGACGCCCCTGACCCCCTTTAGGTGTGCCCCCAAGAGCTGGGTTGGACTCAGATTGGGGGGTAGAGGTTGCTGTAGGAGCAGGACTATCACACTGATAAGGCTTTCGTTCGTGCCACAAGCAGGAGCTGGGTTGGACTTAGGCTTGCTTGGGGAGAGCTCTGCTGGGCAGGCTCCTCACGAACGAAAGGGGGGGCGCGATCTCGAGAGAGAAGGGGATTGACGAATCCCCGACAGTCGTGCTGGACCCAAAAGCGTCCAGACGCTGCCGAGCAACTTCTCCCGGATCAATTGGGTTAACTGGTCAAGAAGGTCAGACCAGCGTAACCCGTGAATTGGCTTTTTCCAAAAGCTTGTAGTTAATTGGCTTGTTGTGAGTTTTTTGAAGTCTTGTTGTGGTTTTTTGAAGTTAGCTGCGACGATGGGTACCCCTTTTGTGTTTTTTGAGGTAAAGAGTTTGGTCCCCGTTTAGCTGTGAGAATGGGGAATGAACTTTCCACTGCTGGGAGTGCTAATACTCCCCTTAAGAGCGCCCTGGACCACTTCTCTGCTGTGGTGGATCCAGAGACTGGAAAAAATATATTAAAAAAAAATTTAAAAAAAAAAGGTAAAAAGGACTAAGCTAGCGAAACTCTGCAGAGAAACATTGGCTTTTATACCACCTTGGCCAGGACCCTTCCCGAAGGCCACGGGAGGGGATTTTCTTTTTCCAATCTGGGCGGAGAGGCAGGCATTTGCCGGCAAGGCGGCCTCAGAACCCCAGTTTGTCAAGGGTTGGGAAAACTTGCATCCTTAGCACCACCAAATGCAAGCCCAACCACCTAAGAGATCCTGTTTGAATGGGGAGGGCTTTCTCCATCTGACCCTCTCCTGTGCCAGCCTCATGGCTGACTCATCACCAGCCGATCACATCCCCATCATCTCTAGAAGGGGGTGCTAGTAGAGCACCAAAAAGTGTTCTGCTTCTTCATCCTCATATCTCAGTCCCAAGGGAATTCAAATGCTAGCCCCCTTGGGGAGACTCACCTCTGTCTTTAGAACTGACCAGACGGTCAGAATGCCAAAAAGCCCCTCTTTTCAGGAAACCCAGGCACCTTCGCGTGGGGACCCCCCCCCACAAGACAATATTCATCTGCCAGGTCCCTGGGACTACTTATGTACATAAACTAACCTCCTTGCCCCTTGGGTCCATATTACTGAATCCAGGGGAGGCCTCCTTACAAGGAGGCTCTAGCAAAGGTATGTGGACCTGGTTATTCTGAAAATACCCAAACCCCCCAGATGCCAAGCGCATTGGAGCTCGATTGATTTTCCTCTCCTACAGAGGAAAAATCATTCAGCTCCAATCCAAAAGGGAAGGTGAGCCTTCTTCACCTTTCTCTCCCTTTCTCTCTCTCTCCCTTGCTCTCTGCCTATCTATCTATCTATCTATCTATCTATCTATCTATCTATCTATCTATCTATCTATCTATCTATCTATCTATCTATCTATCTATCTATCTATCTATCTATCTATCTGTCTGCCTATATTTTGATGAAAGTAAGGGAGGCACAATGCCTGCCTAACTGAGTTTTTCCTAGAGTAGTTGTTGAGATGCTCAGGAGCTGCCTTTACTGTTTTTGTCTTTTTGAAGGAAAAAGGAGGGGGGCACGTTACCTGCCTCCCCTTTGAGGGGAGGGCGTTGAATGAATGTCTTTTGAATCTGGGTCACGTGGTCTTGCAATTATTGCATGTGCTAATGTATGCCTGTGATCTCTGCTCTCTCCCTTACTTTGGCTGTTATAACCCCTCGTTTTGTTGTGTGTGTAAGTGTGGAGAGAGAGCATGGAAGTGTGTGTGCCTGTGTGGATATGCCCTCCTCCTCTTCCCAAAACCAGGGGGGGTTGACATCTTCCCCCCTTCTTCCCTCCTTTTTTTTCCTCCCAAGTGCACTCTCTGTCTGAGCAGCAAGAACTATGTATATGTATGTATGTGTGTGTGTGTCCATGCGAGATGCCCCCTCACTCCCTCTGTGTGCTGGATGGTTTTGAGCTGCACATGGGTGGTAGCCCCCCTTTCCAGCCTGCAGTAATTCCAGGCTGGAATCCTAAGCATTCCCCCTTGTGTCCTGGTTGCCAGGTGTGTATTTACTGTTTAGTGTTTTAATGTTTTCCCTTCCCACCACCAGCTTGAGGGAAAAAGCCTATTGCACAAAGAGGCAAGTCCCCCCCCCCCCCACGGGTGGGCTGGCTCTGGGGAGGACCACCCTTTGGCTCCTCAATTTTAAAAGATGGCTGGATTAATCCTAGCCTGGCATGGCCCTGAAAAAAAGTGGCCCTAATGTTTATTTGCCCTCTCCATTCTAAGAAGAGAAGGCATGTGTTTCCCCCCGTCTACCCCCCTTTTTTATGATTAAGGGTTTCACACCGGGGTGGGGACATTCTAACCCCGATGTGAAGAAGGGGGTAGGCTACCCCCTCCCTTCCAGACCCACTAAATGGCCTAATTCGAGCAGCCTGGGGACCTCATGGCAACTGCTGGGCCCGGTTCTTTGTTTCCCTTTTGTTTTGGCCCTTGCTGGGACGAATCCCTGCTTAAATGGTGTTGTGGGTCCCCCTTCCCAGGTGCCCCACATGGTCCTTCACCCAGCTTCTTGGTTTTTTTTGCCTGCCCCCCCCCCCGATATCATGGTCCTAGCCATGTGGTGGGGCATCCAGTTCGCAGGCCCCCTCCTCCTTAACCCCTTCCTTCTAACCCCCCCCTCCTCCTTAGTGCTCTTAGCCCCATCATCCTGCAGTTCCTTCCACCCCGGTACACACTGTCATATTTGAAAAAGGGGGGAGCCTGCCCCCCGCCTCCTGAACAAAGAACTGCTCCTCTGTACTCCTCTCCGAATTCCCTACAGTCTGGTGAGAAGTGGGAGAATGGCTAGTGGGTGATCAATGGGCTAGGGCAGTTCCTCTCAGCAATACTGTCCTATTAAGTCAAACGGTTCCATGAGGGGCTCACATTCCTCAGGGAAAACTTTGTACAATTGGCTAAGACATCGATACTTCCACCCTGAGCTGCAATCAGTTTGCAAAGGCATGGTTGCTTCCTGCCTCATCTGCCTACAGAACAACCCATGGGGAACTAAAACTATACCCCAGGGGGTTCTTAGACAGACCTGTTACCCAGGGGAGGCATGGCAAGTTGATCTCACGGAAATGCCCAGGACCGGGGCTAAGTAGAATCTTCTGGTTGGGTGGCCATCTACCTCCCTACATTCGACTTATTGGCCACAAGCCTCCAGAAAAGTTAAGAAAAAAACCACGGCAATTGGCTAAAAATTTGCCAAGAAACAGGACTCGAATGACCAAAAGCCCTACCCATTGCTCTGGCCCACAGTGAGCCACTCCCACCGCCCGCCTAGGACTGCCCCCCTTTTTGAGCCCCTCCATGGTCATCCCTTTGTCGCTCTAGCCCCAAAACCTAACTCAGGGGATCAGCCCCTGCCGTCTATTTTAGGGAGTCGGGAAGGGGTTTTCTCTCCCTCTCTCTCAGCAGGTTGCTGCGGCCGCCCCCCCCCCCCAAGAGAGGTCCCCCCCATCGAGATCCACCCAGGGGATTGGGTCCGGCTGAAAGAACTGCACCCCAGCTGCCTGGAAGCCAAATGGTCACCTCCACACCAAAGTCCTCCGTAGCACCCCCACCATGGTGAAAGTTGAGGGACTCAAATCCTGGGTTCACCTTCCAAGGTTAAAGCCGTGAGACCACCAACAGAGGACTGGGCTTGTAAGCGGTTGAGACCCATGCGCTTGAGAATCCAACGACGGAAGGACCAGCGGCCGCCTGGATCAGAGCCCACATCATTGCGCCACTGCTCTCTTCCCTGGAAGACGAGGAGCTGACTCTTGTGTACTGGACCTGAGACGGAACCTGCGCCAGCCCAAGAAAACCTCTGCAAATGGCAAGTGTACCCCTCCAGGCCATCTCTGTCTGTCCCTTCACCCTCTGTTTTTAGTCCCTCCCCACCCCATCGTGTTCCTACATGCTTTTCCCTATGTCTCCTAGGGAGCCTCCTACACTTCCTTCACCCCATTTCTGCAGAATGAGGGAGAAATGCACTCTGCAGGCTGGTACACAACACTACATAAATGTTCAATGTAACTGACTGTTGGGTTCATGCACATGGCCCCACCCACCATAGACAAGGGTGGCCGGTTGTGCCAGCTGCCTGTCTGGACCCTAAGAAGTGGAATGCTACCCACTTGTACTCCATGCCCCTTGGGGAACAGCAAGAGGGGGGAGTCTTGGATCTGGACCAATTCCCCCTTGGTTACCACCAGCACTGGCCGCTGACTCCCGTCTGTGTGCCATGGCATAATCAGCCAACGCACAGGACCCTGACCTATGCCTCTCCCTTGGTACAGGTCCCGTTCTGTCAACTGGGGAGATCCCGGCTGGCATTCAATTTTACCCTAAGAACCAGCCAGCTTCTGCCTGGCCAGGCCCCCTTCACCAGGGACGAGCCAGGCAAGGCCTTAATGAGGACCAAGGCTTTGACCCAGAACACACCTGCCTTTCTGAGGCTCAGAGATTTGGGGCTATCATGTTTCCTGCGTGGGGTGTCGCTTTGAATGTAAGACAAATCAGGCGACTCTCTTGCCAACTTGAAGCCCTCGCTAATGTCACAGCAGATACGGCATCTGTCCTACAGGTGAAGGTGGGATCCATGGCAGACACTTTGGTTCAGCATAAAATCACCTTCGACTTTGTGCTCAGCAACCGAGACAGTCTTGAGTCGTTGCTGTTTTTATGTAAATATGAGCAAACAAGTATAGACCAATGTCAAAAAAAAATTCACCAAGTCGCCTAGGACATACAGAAATCTTACCCCAGCGCTGGCCCCTCTTGTGGGAAATATTAACCGGCTGGCTCCCTAATATCAATTGGATAAAGGAACTTTTCCTAATAATAATTGGCTTTCTTGTGCTTTTGGTGGTGACTCGTAGCCTGATCCAGTGTGCGGTAATGTTTGTGACCTCTCGTTATTCCCTCGTTAAATGAGGCGGCCAGTCCAACCGGAAAGGCAAGGCAGGCGCAGCACCAAAGTAAGGGGATGCCTGGCAGCATGCCAGGCACCCCTCACGTAAAAAAGGGGGGAAATGTAGAGGACACACAAACTGTGTGTGTGTGAATTGGGAGCAGACACGTGTCTGTGGAGGCAGGCCCGCACCCGCTCCTATGAGCACACGTCAATTAGGCAAGGACAAAATTAGACCCCCGCATCCGGCTGCAATCCTTGATATCGTCACAAGCACAATGCAAACAAACCTGGTCCATATTGGCCCAGCCGTTCCCCAAAAAGATATGGCTGAGAAGCCCCGGTTTCTTTCCCTGCAAGCAAATAGGCTTGGGAACAAAGGCTGGAGGTGATTGACAGTGGATTCGATAAGTTGTTTCCCCTGGACATGTGCCCCAGCCTCAGGAAAGTAGGGGGAATGGGGCAACCCCTTACTCCTCAGTAGATCAGACCTTGACACACTTGGGGGTGGTTGAGGGATCATCTCATATTAACCCCCTTTTCATCACTGCATCGTTCCCTGCACAGCCAAAAGGGCACCAAGAAGTATTTTCTCTTTCCCTTTTCCTCCTTCTCTCTCTCTCTCTCCCTCTCTCTTCCCCAGAATAAAGGTTCCTCCACCTATCCCCTCTGTGCCCCCCCGGCCTTCCAGTAATATCCCCGACCCCTCCATTTTCCCAATTCCTTCTTCCTTCACGTATCTCAAGGCCTGGACAAAGGTACACGTTGCCTCCATGCAAGGGCCACCCCGCCACATGGAAGAACCAGTTCAAACTGCTTGATTCCTCTGAATGGATTTTGCCAGAAGGAATCTTCTCCTTCCTTCACAGAGACAATGGGCTCTATGGGGCAATAAAGGAGCACCAGCATGGCTGAAGAGGAATTATCCATTGAGACTCCATTCCCTCCAAGCGGAGCCAGCAGTACACCCGGCAGATGGGTCAAAGATGATATCACAGCCTGAGGCACATCATTGTTTCATCTCCACATCCATTCAAGACACAGTCTGGCAGCAAAGGACTTTCCGGATTAGCTTTTCCACCTTCATTGTGATTTCCTCACCTCCCATTGTGTTTGTTGTCTCCCCATCTACCTGTTAATTGTTTTCTGGTTACCCAGGCATTTGGACAATACTAACTTCTCCCCTCTCGTTGTCAAACCTCCTGGCCACACATTAAGGGATTAATTCTTGCCTAATCCACCCAAGCAGGGGTCCGGGCCATGGACTGTGGAACACCCAGGACCTTCCCCCAAGAGACTCATGGACTCACCTCATTGGTGATCCCCCACAACAACACCCCTAGCCCAACCCTGGAGGAGGTACCACTCTGTGGGGCGGGAAGGGAGGAAATAAAGGTTGGGGTCCTTTTGTCTTGCGTTGCTGAACGCTTCACTTCTGCCTTGAGTGATCCGTTCGCCTTACCATCTTTATTAGGCCTAATAAACTGGTAATATTGCCTGGATCTCTCTGTGTTGGATTTTTTATTGGGTCTTGTGAAATCCAACAGCTTGCAGCAGGATTAGCTTGCTGTGGTCTCAACAACATCTGATGAAGTTAGTTGCAGTCCACAGGTGTTCATACCAAATGAAAACACTGTTTTAAGCTGCCACAAGACTCTTTATTGCTTTCCCCAAAATAGGCTAAAACGTCTAAGCCTCTGGAAATGTCTTTCACCCGGTATACTGAGGACCCATTTGTCCCAAAGTGTTGGCAGATTTTAAACTAACTATGCACGCCAACTACGCAGCTAAAACCAGTGCATGTTAAACTTACAGTAAACTAACTTTACACAGTACCTTAAAAAGAGACACATTTATTCAGCATCATGATCAGTCTATTACAGTCAGCAATCAACAGTATGGGTGTGGAAAAAATAATCTACATAAAAACCCTTGTTGGAATGCTTTGCACTTTCCACAGAACACAAAAAACTAAAATATCCTGTTATACAGTTAGTCACAAATACAGTCCTGATGCTTGCAAACAAGCGCTTGTCTAACACATGTCTTCATGAGGCAGTTCTACCCTGCCACAACTGTGTTTGGCTGAGTTCACAACTGTAGTAACCTGTAGCTTCCCTGTCACTTCTCTGGCTCTCCTCTCCTGCTAAAGCTTTGTTTCCTAGGAATTAGAACCGCCTTCCACCACCATAGCTACTGCCACTACCAGAGCCACCGTAGCCACCACCACTTCAGGGTGGAAGTATCGATGTCTTAGCCAATTGTGTAAAGGTTTCCCTGAGGAATATGAGCCCCTCATGGAACCGTTTGACTTAATAGGACAGTATTGCTGAGAGGAACTGCCCAAGCCCATTGATCACCCACCAGCCATTCTCCCATTTCCTGCCAGACTGTAGAGAACCTGGAAAAGAGTACAGAGGGGCGGTTCTTTGTTCGGGGGGCAGGGGTAAGGGGGCTCCTACTCTCCTAAGGGATAGGGGGGTAGGTTCTGCCAGGCATATCCCAGGCTCCCCCCTTTTCGGATATGATAGTGTGCTTGGCACATGCGTCAGTGGAGGGGGTCGCCCCCCCCTTAAAAGGGGGTAGACAGGGGAAAACACATGCCTTCTCTTCTTAGAATGGAGAGGACAAATAAACATTAGGGACACTTTTTTCAGGGCCATGCCAGGCTAGGATTAATCCAGCCATCTTTTAAAATTGAGGAGCTAAAGGGTGGTCCTCCCCAGAGCCAGCCCACCCGTTATGGGGGGGGGGGAAATTGCCTCTTTGTGCAATAGGCTTTTTCCCTCAAGCTGGTGGTGGGAAGGGAAAACATTAAAACACTAAACAGTAAATACACACACCTGGCAACCGGGACACAAGGGGGATGTTTAGGATTCCAGCCTGGAATTACTGCAGGCTAGAAAGGGGGGGCACCCCTACCACCCATGTGCAGCTCAAAACCATCCAGCACACAAAGGGAGTGAGGGGGCATCTCGCATGGGCACACACACATACATATACATACACAGTGCTTGCTGCTCAGACAGAGAGTGCACTCTGCAGAAGCTCAGAGGCACCCTCACTCTCTGCCCCCGGGGAGAAAAAAAAAGGAGGGGAGAAAGGGGGAAGGTGTCAACCCCCCCTGGTTTTGGGAAGAGGAGGAGGGCATATCCACACAGGCACACACACTTCCATGCTCTCTCTCCACACTTACACACAACAAAACGAGGGGTTATAACAGCCAAAGTAAGGGAGAGAGCAGAGATCACAGGCATACATTAGCACATGCAATAATTGCAAGACCACGTGACCCAGATTCAAAAGACATTCATTCAACGCCCTCCCCTCAAAGGGGGGGGGCAGGTAACATGCCCCCCCCTCCCTTTTTCTTTTCTTCAAAAAGACAAAAACAGTAAAGGCAGCTCCTGAGCATCTCAACAACTACTCTAGGAAAAACTCAGTTAGGCAGGCATTGTGCCTCCCTTACTTTCATCAAATATAGGCAGACAGATAGATAGATAGATAGATAGATAGATAGATAGATAGATAGATAGATAGATAGATAGATAGATAGATAGATAGGCAGAGAGCAAGGGAGGGTGAGAGAGAGAAAAAGAGAGAGAGAGGAGGTGAAGAAGCCTCACCTTCCCTTTTGGATTGGAGCTGAATGATTTTTCCTCTGTAGGAGAGGAAAATCAATCGAGCTCCACATGTGCTTGGCATCTGGGGGGTTTGGATATCTTCAGAATAACCAGGTCCACATACTTTTGCTAGAGCAAGGAGGTTAGTTTATGTACATAAGTAGCCCCAGAGGAATATTGTCTTGTGGGGGGGGGTCCCCACGTGAAGGTGCCTGGGTTTCCTGAAAAGAGGGGCTTTTTGGCATTCTGACCGTCTGGTCAGTTCTAAAGACAGAGGTGAGTCTCCCCAAGGGGGCTAGCATTTGAATTCCCTTGGGACTGAGATAGGAGGATGAAGAAGGCTGGTGCTCTACTAGCACCCCCTTCTAGAGATGATGGGGATGGGATCGGCTGGTGATGAGTCAGCCATGTGGCTGGCACAGGAGAGGGTCAGGTGGAGACAGTCTTCCCCCCTCCAAACAGGATCTCTTAGGTGGTTGGGCTTGCATTTGGTGGTGCTAAGGATGCAAGTTTTCCCAACCCTTGACAAACTGGGGTTCTGAGGCCGCCTTGCCGGCAAATGCCTGCCTCTCCGCCCAGATTGGAAAAAGAAAGTCCCCTCCCGTGGCCTTCGGGAAGGGTCCTGGCCAAGGTGGTATAAAAGCCAATGTTTCTCTGCAGAGTTTCGCTAGCTTAGTCCTTTTTACCTTTTTTTTTTAATTTTTTTTTTTATATTTTTTCCAGTCTCTGGATCCACCACAGCAGAGAAGTGGTCCAGGGCGCTCTTAAGGGGAGTATTAGCACTCCCAGCAGTGGAAAGTTCATTCCCCATTCTCACAGCTAAATGGGGACCAAACTCTTTACCTCAAAAAACACAAAAGGGGTACCCATCCTCGCAGCTAACTTCAAAAAACCCACTCTTTTTTTCTTTTTTTCAAACAGGAAATTCAAACAGGGAATTCCTTCCAACCGGGAAATCCCTGCACACAATTTCAAACAGGAAATTCCTTCCAACCGGGAAATTCCTGCACACAATTTACCCCGGGTCAATTCGGTTCCTAGACCAATTGAACCCCCAGATCCGGGAGACGTTGCTTGCCGAGGTCCGAATCCTAATGATTCAGTACACTTCGTCAGGGGTTCGTCAACCCCCGTCTCACTCGCGATCTCGCCCTGCCAGCCGGTTGCGAAGGTCTGCCTAGCAGTACCTCTTTCTCCCCGAGCGTATGTCCAATTAAATTTCTTATTTTTAATGCTCGTGGCACAAGCGGTGGCCTTATGTTGGTGTGATGGTCCTGAACGCAGGAAAAAACCTCTTCCCCCCACCCAAAAGGGGCCAAAACAGCTCAAGGAGTCCAGGGCGTCCCACAATTCCACAATTCCCAAAGTACAACTCTTACCAGCCTTCTGTCCCTCTATCCTGGGTCCAGACTCCTGGTTTCGACCTTCTTCCAGGTCCTGCAGCGCTGCAAAGGAAAAAACCCTATTTCGGATTTCTCTTCTTTCGTTCGGGGCTTGCAAGGGTCTGCTGGGCAAGTTCAGTTCCCTTTTTCCCAGCAAATGGCCAGGTGGCGCCAAAAAGGGAATTGACCAGTCCCAGTTTTACCTTTAAAGCCGCTTGGAAAGGTGGCTCCCAAAAACCAGGGCCAAAGAATTTGGAGGTGGCCAGAGAGAGGTTTTGGGGAGTCTTAACTCCTTCCCAATTGTCCCATCTGGGTCGCCATATGTTAAGACCCAAAATAGGGTTTTTTAAAATTATTTTCAGATGGGCTAGCCCCACTGAAGTCCGCTGAATCCCACAAGAAGCCAATAAAGATCCAACGCGAGAAATCCGAGGAATACTGATTTTATTTGGTACCAATAAAAACAGTAGGTGGACATCCGCCTTCCAACCGGGCTAAGATGTCGACCCCGCACATGCGATGGGTTCCAACTTTTATTGACTTTTCCCCTTCCTTTCCCTGGGCGGCACCAATCCCAGAGATTGGTCAGGGGCAGTTCAAATGTCCCAATCAGAAGGGGTTGGGGGTTGGTTGGGGGCAGTCCTGGAATCAGAAGGGGTTGGGGGTTGGTTGGGGGCGGTCCTGGCTAGCCCCTGGTAGCAATCAGGGCTTATGCAAATACCAGACAGAATGTCTCAATGGAGGCCAGGAAGTGTGGCATTGTTCTTGGGTGTTGGTAAACTGGAAGTATCAGCTAGTCAATAGGAGGTGGCAGAAAGCAATTACCAACCTCAGGGGGGGGGGGTAGGAGCGGTTGATGGGCCCATACACACACACAAACATTTAGGAGACACAATGGTTTTGATACATGGGGACACAAGTCATAATAGGATTATGTTCAGGCGTGCTGGAAAGATACAATGGTGTAAAGGCACAAGGATGTAAATTCTATAGGAGTGGTCTCATGGCTTCAGGGAGTGCAGATGTAAACATACGAGTCCTCTCCAGGTGTAAATGAAATAATGAAAAATGTCCTTGGGCGTTGATGACAATCTGGGTTGGCAGACAGGAATGTTGATTTTCTGAAGAGCAGCTACTGGGATACGTGTTGAAGATACCTGGTGATTATGGAGGTTTCCAGCTGCCTCTGCCAGCCTGCGAAGTGGCCATTTTCTTCTTGGTGCCTGGCCTTCCTTCAGCCCCAGTTGATGAGAGATGGGGGTCAGGGGAGAGGGTACCTCAGGGTGGTGGGATGAGGGGAGGTTAAACAGGAGAAGAGAATAGAGAGGTGGAAGGAAGGAAAAAGCCTTTTGTGTTTTTGGTTGGTGCCAGAGGTAGGCAAGAGGACCAATGTTTTAAGGGTGTTTCTTGGCCCAAAGGGTGAGATGGGTAGTCACTCCCCCCTTCAGCCTGAGTAGAGAATATAGAAATTGGTCTAAGACTTATTTTGCCCAGGCTGAGTCCCTGGCTGCAGTCCTTTTGGGGTTCTGCTTGGTGAGCAGGAGAGGGGAAGGGAGGGGAAAGGGTTAATGGAGGCAGGAACGGGTTAATAGTAAAAGACAGAAAAAGGTTAAAGGATTCTGAAAGATAGGCTCAAAACCTCCGCTTATAGAAAAGGCTGGAAAAGGCTGGCTCCATAGAGAAACATTGTAGCAGGAAGGGAGGGGGGGAGAAGCCGATTCCCATTGAAAAACATTGTAGTCGGAAGGAAGGGGGGGGGCTCGCTTTCTGCCCATATTTCGGGAACGGCTGGGTATTTTTAAACGGGGTGAAAAGCAGCTTGCTTTTCTCAGTATGGGGACCAATTGGGCCGTATTGTTGACTTTCGGAACCGGTCCAAAGGTCCTAAAATTTTATCTCTTCACCGTGACTTCACAGTGCCCTTTGGGATGGGATGGCGGTACAGGGCTTTTGTAATTAAAACTTCTGCAGCAGCAGGTTGTTAGGTTTACGGTCGTGTTTTTTTGAGTGACCTTTGAAAGTGTCGATGAAAGCTAAGTCGAGACATACCTCAGTGCTAATAATGCTTATACTGTATATTATGCATTAAAAAAAAAACACAACTCCGATCGATCTGGCTGTGTTCAGTGCAAGGAGAAAGTGGAGAAGTGGGGGGGGGGCGTGTTGGATGTGACAAAACTTTGATCCGGTGTAAGGATAGTGAGTGCGGGGCTCTCCTGGCTTCCGTTTGTTCTTTTTTTGCGCCCCACCCCTTTAAGAGATCTGAATGCTGTCCTGAACAAAACGGAGGTAAACCGGCAGTCTTTGCTTTCTTTTTGCTCCCTCCCTCGGGCAGCCAGAAACCAGGAAGTGCAGAGGGGGTGGGAACGCAGGAACAGCGACAAACCCCTAAGATCTCTGGTCCGAATTTAAGTGGCCAGCGGATCTTAGGGGTCGTGTAAAAAGGCCGTGTAAAAAGATAGTCTGGGAGCTGAGTCATGGCAGCTGGACTTTTCCTGAGAGATCAAAACGTTTTGCTGCTCATCCAAGCAGTTTTGTCGGTCTTGAATGAGTAGCGAAACGTTTCAGTCTCTCAAGAAGAAAGTCCAGTTGCCATGACTCAACTTCCAGATTACCTTACCTGGATGACTGAGAATCTTCACAGACATCTTTCAAAGATAGCAAATCTGATGGTGAGCAGCAAAAGACCATAGAAACAGGGGAGGTTAACTGGAGTGGATGGTAGATCAAGTCCTCGAAAGAAACTTTGTTGACCCTTTGGGAGCTGGAGAAATGTTAATCAAAGCATGGTCAGGAAGGGGAAAAAGATGGAGCTATATCAGCTGGTATACAAACAGCCCTGTAAAAAAATCCTCACATTCCTTGCTGCATAGTAATTACCAGTCACTTGTAACCTGAGGATCTCTGGGGGAGATGTGCGCAGTCCCCCTCAGTATTGTGCCAGAGGCTAGATTGGAGCTTCTGGGAGTACAGTACAGTATTGACAGCAAACTACAGCATTGGGTGGCATTTAGTGAGGAGATCTTGAATATTTAATAGGAAACAGAGAAACTTTCCTCGAACATTTAAAGAGGCAGGAGGCTTTAATCTTGTTTCTCATTTTCCTGGGCAGAAGAAAGAGGCAGTTAAAAAAGGAATAGATTTTCAGAGAAAATAACTACAGCTTTGTGATGGTTTGGTATACCATTCTTTACAATTCTGCACAGAGACCAGTGTGCTGTAGTAGACTGAGTGATAAACTAGGACACAGGAGACCGGGGTTGAAATCCCATGGAAACTCATTCTGAGGAACTGGTCAAGTCATCCCATAACTTATATCACTTACCCTGATAGGGTTGCTATGAATTAGTTCTGACTTGATGGCACATAACATAACACACAGAAATGCTATGAAGAATTTTTCTGACTAGTATCAAGTGGTGACTTTCGTGTATGCATGTCAGGCCAATTATATGCTTCCATGGAGCTGGGTAAGGTGGAAGATGCCCCAAGAGGGGCTTGTGGAGGCATGATTGTCTCCTATTTTGGACAAAGCTGTTGGAACCCAGGCGGACATGTTAGGTCATGTCCAAACTTCGGCCCTCCAGATGTTTTGGACCTCAACCCCCACAGTTCTTTGCCACTGGCAATCTAAGCTTAGAATTCTGGGAGTTGTGGTCCAAAACATCAGGAGGGTCAAAGTTTGGACATGCCAAATTACCTAAGTACCTAGGAGGAACCATGAAGTGTGTTACACATAAGGGAGGAAGGACAAAAAGGACCTGGGAAGAATGAGACAGAAGAAGGTGTGCTCGAGGTGGGAAGAGGAGAGGAGATAACGGGGGGGGGGGGGGGAAGGGAGATCAGTCTGAGGGAAACGTCATAGAAGTGAGTTGCTGGGCCCATGGAGGAAGAGCCATTTGAGGTGGTAAAGGAAGACCCATGGACTGGGGAATGGGCTTCTTTCCAAGATCTGAGAGGCACCCAAAAGAGAATGGGACGGTAAGAAAGCTTGGAAGCCTCCTTACTGGAGGGAGACAGAAGAGATGGAGAGGCAGAAGAAGGAAGGAAGGGGCCTGGGGAGAAAAGGAAATGCAGAATCAGAAAACAGTGCACGTTTAGAGTCCCATGGGAGACTTCATGGACCGAGCCCCTTCCGTCTGAGGTTACAACCCAAACCAGGCCAGAAGGTGTGGGAACCATGTGTAGGACGGATTTTTCATTACCTTACAGTTAAAGAGCCCTGTAAATTGGGCAATTCCTGTGTTTGGCGATACCAAGATTGCAGTTCCACACGCTTGCAGGCTGCACAGAACTTGTTAATGTTGGATGAGAAGATGTGGATGTGTTCTGATGTGAGAGGCTGTGCCAAAAGTGAGGAGGGTTACACATAAGGGAGGGAGGACAAGAAGGACCTGGGAAGAAAGAGACAGCAGAAGGCCTTGCTCCAGGTGGGAAAAGGAGAGGAGGGAAAAGAGGAAGGGGGGGAAAGAAGGGAGGCCAGTCTGAGAGGACCATGATCATGTAAGGAAAAGAGGATAAAGAATCTGTTTTTTAAAGATGGGCCTGTGTCATCTCTGATCAAGAGCAGGGAAGAAAGGGGGGTATTGGTCGCCCAAAATCACATCCAGGCTTTTCTTTTTGAACAAAAGCACCTACACATCAATGGTTCGCAACACATGGTAAATCAGATGCTCTTGGACTACAATTCCCAGAAACCCCTGGTTGGCACAACGGCAGTCCAAGAACACTCGGGTTTCCCAAAGTTGGGATTTGGGAACTCTTGAAATGTTGGCTAAAACTGGGAATCGAGAATCAGCAGGTGGAAAAGTACTTAACTCTACCCGTCACCTAGTTTTTACATGGAGAATCATGACCACACTCCTTTTTTGTCCAACAAGAAAAACATGGCTGCCTATATTGTTTTTATTAATATTAGCAGAAACTCCAACATATAAACAATCCATGAACAATTAGGCTTGCTGGACAAATCTATTGTAAAAAATGCTTTTACATTTCCAAACTATTTGACCAGTATGACATTACTTAAAACTAGATAAATGCTTTTACTTGTGTAGGGAAATAACCTACACGGACACGGGGTTGGGTTCAAGTGTCAGGCCGCCATGCTCTTCTTCTTCTTTGAGCAGGCTTGCAAGGCACACCTTTATTAGCTGTAAGAGGCGGAGTTACAGATATTGTGTGGTGTCCTAGGTGTCAGCCTGTCATTGGCTTGATGGACTCCTGGGGAGGGCTTTCTGTGACGTGGACATGTCACCTAGCGAGGGATGGAAATGATAGATACCCCAGCAGCTTGCTATCCCATCCCATGACGTGAGGGTAATCATTAATGGTCTGTTTGTTCCTTGTGGCCAGAATGGAAGGACAAGATAGTCAGTTATCTGCTTCCTGCATCTTAATCTTAGGGACTCTATTTCCCCTCTCCCAGGGCTTTCCCGTGCAGGAGAAAGAGTCAAATATTGTCCCCAGAATGCTTTGCAGGAAGCTTGCTGGATGTGGTTATTAGTACCCAATATCCCTCAGGAGACATCCCTTCATCTCCCCCTTTTTTGTTTAAGAACACGGAATAGGCCAATCTCTTGAGTACTAGAGAAGGGCTGCCGGGATAACAAACTGCATGGCATATCTTGTGCATGGCAACTGCAATGTGGCTTGGCACTAAGAGTGAGTGGAGTTCCTATCTAAGGGAAGGAGTGGCACTGCTTGCATTGGGAGTTTGTGAGGTGATATTCCTTGTGGCGTTCCCCAATCCACCCACATGTTCCTTATGGTGTCACTAAGATTATGGTAGGCATCCTAGGCTGTGGGCAAAGAGTGAAGGCTTCTTGCATCTGGTTTGGGGGAGACTAGGGTGTACATCCTAATCTGTGGTGTGCTATCTAATTGTGGCCTAAAGTGTTTGGCTGAAGGTAAGAGCCCTATATATGTGTGTGTGCGATAGGTGCATCCTGACACCAATGTTAGGCCATACCCTTCAGGGGTGAAACTCTTGGGTACATCAGATAAAGGGTCAGTTATACACAGCATGACACATACCCATGATTATACATAAGCATATGAAACACGCTTATACGCATAGCATGAAGCATAGAAATATAGCAAGCAAGTACACGATACATGAACCCATTGCATACTTGAATACATAGTCATTATTGCCTATCTATCTAAGGCCACATTTGTGAGAGGGAAGGGAGTAACTAACTGGCCATCTTCTTTCCTGCTCCAAATGTCCAGAAATGTTTGTGTGGTTGTACTGAAAAGTCTTTTTTCAAAGTTCATTTGAGTTTGGGAAATGCATTGTCCTTTGTTGTTCTTCTGGAGCAAATCTGAATGCTTTACACATGTGTGAGAAATGTTCCTTTGTATAAAGAATGTTCCTTGATTGTTTGGCAAGCAATCATGGTTGGTGCAGGAGACACTGCTGTGGGGCCACTCTGCTGATGAATTCTCCAAACTGCCGTGTCTGCTCATGGGATGAACTCTGGTCTCTCCACATGCTGCTGACTCTGCATCTGTGATATAGTGAGCGAAAGAGAGAGAGAGAAAGAGAGAGAGAGAGAGAGAGAGAGAGAGAAAGCCTATCTATTTTTTCTCTCAGGGTAAATGAAACAAGCAAACTTTGCTTGCCATTTTCCAGGGATTTCCTCCCTTTTCTTTTTTCTTAAAATTGTACAAGTATTAGTAATTGGCTTTACCCTAAGAGAAAAATTGAATTATCTCTTAGCAGAGGGTTGGAAATAAAATAAAGTCATTAGTTACATACATATATTTTTAAATCTTGAGCATTGTGGATTTCTGACTCCTGAAAATAAAGCTGTCTGCACTTCAATTTGCAGCTGGCAAGGAAGTTGCTGTGTAGATTAAACAAAGGCTTTGGAATGTTGTTTGGTTAAAATCTGTTGGTTAAAATTTAACTACATCTTTGCCTGGCTCTTGGGCTTGTCTTGTCTCCCCCTCCCCCATCCTGGCATGCAGGCATTGATAAGGGGAGGACTGTTTGCCAGAGGTTTATCTCTTAAGCAAGCATGACAGACATCCCCTCCCCACCCCTGGGGTGGGTTTTGATGGAAAACTACTGCAGTTTTTGCTCTTGAAATCTTCCTGACAACACGTGATGTGATTCATCGCTCCACCATCCCCCCTCCCGCTCTCTCTGAGCTGAGATCCTGAGGGAATGGTATTTCCTTGGACTGAGAGAGATCTAAGAACTCTGAAACATTTTCCTAGCTTTCTTGCTTCCTATTCCTCAAGAGGAAGCGAGCTAAGTTATCAGGACAGACTATCTCTTTCAAGGCTTGTGCTCTCTGTAGAATGCTAAATCCTAGC
This sequence comes from Phrynocephalus guinanensis, assembly GCA_037367245.1. NCBI lineage: Eukaryota > Metazoa > Chordata > Lepidosauria > Squamata > Agamidae > Phrynocephalus > Phrynocephalus guinanensis. The sequence goes on from CM074734.1 coordinate 159,988,394, forward strand.
TCTCCTTCCATCCCCCCCCCTTGCTCTAGCAAAGCCGGACATTGAGGTGTGTGTCGGGGGAGGTGAAGGAAAGATTGTCTTTTGCTCTGTGCAAACATTCAGAAAAGGAAAAGCTTACTGCCTTCTGCTTCTCAGAAAAAGGAGGGGGAGAGATGGGGAATTCCTAAGCTTTCTGCTTTTTCAGGGAGATGGGAGAGAAAAGACAATGCAGAAAGACAATCAGGATTTGTCTATCTATCCTTAATCTTCTTTTTCAAAGTATTCCCAATGCTTCCTCCTAAATTTGAAATGACGGTGCCTTGAATTTCCACCACTATTGGGACCTAACCTTTTCCTTAAGTTCAGCCCTGAGGTGAGTAAGCAGGAAGTTGAACTCTTTGCATGCTTTTGAAAAGCTTGCCGCTCCTGATCAACGTAAGGAAAGTCAGGAGCCTGGAATTTTTCCAGGGATTTTTTTACACTAATTATTTTTTTTTTAATAACCTTTTTATTAGAGAATTTAAAATACAAAAGAAAAAAGAACATATTCAAAACATTAACCATATAAAGTCAATCTATCACTAAAGTTCGGCTTCCCTCTGTTCTTCGCGCGGTTTTAACGTTGCTCATCTCCCAGCCTTCCTTTCCAACGAACCCATTCTATATACTTATAGAAAAGGTTCTAAAAGTAGGTAATAGTCCTTCGAGTTCTATCCTAATCCGGAAAGAGTCTTTAATTCATTACAGTTGATCTCCATGTAGTTCTTAAATTTTTGCCAGTCATTTTGGAACCTCTGGTTGTCTTGATCCCTCAGTCTGCAAGTCAGTCTGGCCATCTCTGCAAAGTCCAGTAATTTCGCCCTCCATTCATCCAAAGACGGTATATACGTTGTCTTCCAGTTCTGAGCCAGGAGCATTCGTGCCGCTGCTGTTGCATATAAAAATAACGTCCTGTCTGCTCCTTTAATTTCATTATCCACCAACCCTAACAGAAAAAGTTCAGGTCGTTTTGGGAATGTACACTTTAACATCTTTTTGAGTTCATCATATATCCATGCCCAATATTCCTTCACTTTCTCACAAGTCCACCACATATGATAAAAGTCACCTTGTTTCTTTTTACATTTCCAACAATAATCATCTTTCATCCTGTACATCTTTGCTAATTTCGTTGGGGTAATATACCATCTATACATCATTTTCAACAAGTTTTCTTTTATCAAAGTACATGCGGTAAACTTCATATTCTTTTTCCACAATCTTTCCCACACATCTAACTCAATATGATTTTTTTTTTTACACTAATTAATCTCTCCCTGGGAAATTGATTTCGCTGCTTGCTGTAAGATTCCACAAGAGGAACACCTCCTCTCTCAATGAATTTTAGAGACTGTTTCTCTAACCTCTCACCCACGTGGTAGCTTTCTCTGGGCGATTCCTCCCTGTGGGGTTTCTCTCTGCTTTTTGAAGGCAGGACAAAAATTTTCCCCTCCTGCTTCTGGGGTTTGATGAGATCTGTTTCTTGAGTCTCATTTTTCCCTTTTGTGGGACTATTCTCAATGGAAGGATCTTTTAGCCCTTTCATGGGGGTTGTTGCTGATTTTCCTACATCCCCTTGGGGTTCCCTTTCCTCAACCAATTCCTGATTCTGGGACACTGTTCCTAACTGCAGGTCACTAGGTGGAAAAACTATTGGTAGGGGCGTCTTGAAATCTGTGGGGAGAAGTGAAATGGTCATCTCCATTTGCCCTGCTCTATCACCTGCGTTCTGCTTGCCAACCCTGGAATTTTCTGCCTGAATCTCCCTTCCTGCCACTGGTTTCTGACCCAGGGGTTGCCCAGACTCTGCTCTGACTTCTTGGCTGACGCAAATCTTTCCCTGCCCCCCCCCCGATCCCACCTTAGGGAATGTGGGCAAAGGCTGTGTTCTTACTGGCATGGCTTCCATGGTTCCTAAAGGCCTTAAAAGTGAAGCCAATTCTCCTCCTGGCCTGCATTCCCACGCATTCTCCTCCTGAATGAAAGCTTCTGCCTGCAGAGGCTCTCTTAAGACTGCCCATGTCTTGCAAAACCCTGATTTCTGAACTAAATCTCCCAGCTCATTTCCAATTCCGTTTTCTAACTCTGAGAAAACAGCTCCCATCCTTACCTTTGGGATCCAATGGATGAATTAGTGCACTCAGCCTCTTCACGGGCAGGTTGGATGGGGATTTGAGCCGGTTCCTTGCTTCTTGGGAGGGTCTGCGTCTCAGTCGGTCTCAGGATTTTGCATGCCCTTAAGGAGCCCCACGTTGGGCGCCATATGTAGGGAAATAACCTACACGGACACGGGGTTGGGTTCAAGTGTCAGGCCGCCATGCTCTTCTTCTTCTTTGAGCAGGCTTGCAAGGCACACCTTTATTAGCTGTAAGAGGCAGAGTTACAGATATTGTGTGGTGTCCTAGGTGTCAGCCTGTCATTGGCTTGATGGACTCCTGGGGAGGGCTTTCTGTGACGTGGACATGTCACCTAGCGAGGGATGGAAATGATAGATACCCCAGCAGCTTGCTATCCCATCCCATGACGTGAGGGTAATCATTAATGGTCTGTTTGTTCCTTGTGGCCAGAATGGAAGGACAAGATAGTCAGTTATCTGCTTCCTGCATCTTAATCTTAGGGACTCTATTTCCCCTCTCCCAGGGCTTTCCCGTGCAGGAGAAAGAGTCAAATATTGTCCCCAGAATGCTTTGCAGGAAGCTTGCTGGATGTGGTTATTAGTACCCAATATCCCTCAGGAGACATCCCTTCATACTTGCAAATGCTTTTTAAATGCTTCTTAGGTAGGGAAAACACTGTGTGTTATTTCTTAAGCAAAATGCCCAGTAGATAGCATTGCTACATTAGGTAATGTAATTCTGATCTTAATATTAACAGTTTACATCAATCTTATCAGTTGTTTTTTGCTTCTTGCCTATTTACCTGTTTCTTATTGTGTAGTTTGTCTTCCTTGATGTTGTTGTTGGATTTCTTATGTCTTTTATGTGAACCGCCCAGAGTTCCCTTTGGGAAATCGGGGCGGTATACAAATAAATAAATAAATAAATAAATAAATAAATAAATAAATAAATTAAATAAATAAAAATAGTACTTTTTTGGGGGGGTTGGGTCAAAATTCAAGTGCTTTATCTCTCTAACAGAGAAAGAGGACATTAGAGTTTCCAAGTTAAACCATTACATGTTTTCTTTGCTAAGCATTTGAAAACCAGTTTCTGTGGGTTACTAACTGGAATCCACTCATTTTTGTTTTGGATTAATGCCATTGCCAACACAGGACGCACACTGAATCTTGAGCAGTCAGAAGGTTGGCTGCTCTTTGTTAAGAAGCCTGCTTCAGCATGTAATGGCATTAACCAAATCTTAAAGCCACAGGGAGGAGAAAAACACCCGAAGAAAGTCAAAAACAGCTCTTGGAATAATTTATAGGAGAGATTTATTTGAAGAAATATTACAACATATAAAAACTACATAAAGTATTAATTTCCACTTGTATAAAGTGGTTGATTAAATTTCAATACAATGCATCAGAAAAACATCCTCAACCCCTTCCCCCCCCCAAACACACACGCACACGCATGAGGTGGCAGGCACTGCACAGTTGATCACGTTGAAGAATGGTCATTAGGAACATCAAAACAGCTTCAGAATGTCAGCCAAAGAGACAAACACTGCTCACAAATACAGGGCTTGAAGAAAGAGGAGAGAAAGAGGCAACACACACAAAAATATTCTTCCCCGCGCCCTCCCCCCGCCCCCCGCTGAAACAAGCAAAAACCTCCCAATGATGTTCAGCGTGTCCAAAGGTAGGAAAATAAACTGGAAATAAAAAGAAGAAAATTAAAAAATATATATCAGTGCATGTTTGGGTGTTCAGGTGCTGGAACCAAGGCGCAGCAGGCAATGGGTTATTTACGAATCAATCTGAAGTATCCATTTTTCCCCGTTTGATGGTCTCTGTAAAAGAACAAGATACACCAGAGATGTAAATTCCCGGCAGAAGGACAATCCAGCTAGAGTTGTTTAACAAGCATATGGACTTCTGCCCAAACAAGGCAAGCTTTTTTGCCTCTGAATTGAGGCAAACATCTTCCATTTCATGCATTCCCCACATCCACTATAGTGAGAAGGGGGGAGGACCTCTAGTTTATGGAATTGTGTGGCCCCTTTTGTATCAGCAGCCGAGAAGGTGTGGCCCTTCAGATGTGGCTGGACTGCGATTCCCATTGCTTCTATCCAGCATCTCCTTATGGTGAGTGGAAACTGATTCTGCATCTGTATAATAACTGGAAGACCACAAATGCCTGAGAGCCTTTAAGGATGCCATTTTTTTTATCTGTGTGCTCGCAAGGGCCAGTAAGTGGGCTGCTTGAAGGGCGAGGGAAAAAGTGGCTGGTAATCATCCTTAAAGGGTTCACTTTGAAGCATCAAGAAATGGAAGGAAGAGGAAAAACAGGTGGGCAAAACCTGACCTCTTTTACTTATTCTCAGGATGGGAAGCTTAGGCCATGATAAAAATGAGACGAGCCCAGAAGGATAATGGGAGGATTCAGGCCCCGGGCAAACTAACCACAATCTCAGTGTAAACAGGCCAACTACTTCCAAATACATAACGCAAGAAAGAAATACACAAGAAAGACATGTTTGTTCTGTCACTGGCTTAATGGCTGGGGCAAGAGACAGGCTGCCCGAGGTGTCGTAATGCAAAGCTTCCCATGCACGATCGCCGACATCCTATAACGTACCTGTAGCATCTTCTTTCATTTTGGTCAGAACACATGATTTGATCTCTAGTCCGATGGCTTTTGCCAGAGGAGGAGGAACAGCATTACCAACCTGCCAAAAAGAAAAAGAAAAAAAGTAAAGTAAAGTAAAGTAAAGTAAAGTAAAGAAAAGAAAAGAAAAGAAAAGAAAAAAGACAAGACAAGCGTCTTGCTGCATTGAAAATGTTGCCAAGTATTTGTTTCAGAAGGCAGGAAATGACTGTACTAAGTAACCACCAACAGGAGAGGATCCTGACTCAGTCTGTGCCATGGGGAAGACAGCGAGTGCAAGCAATTTTCCTGAGTGAGATTTCAGGCCTTTGCATTGCAGCCTCGGGCAAATCTATGCTGATTTAATGTTCCTTTTATTTCATATTACTGTGAGCTGCTTATAGGGGAAAAGGCAAGATACAATTCCACTAAATAAATAAATGAACACAGCGGAACATGGCTTCCAGATATTTTGACCTTCAAATCCCAGAATCCTCTGATCTTTGACTATGATGGTTGGGGCCTTCTGGGAATGTAAGCTCAAAGCAACCAAAGGGCCCAAAGGTCAAATGGTCAAAGGGGCGCACTGCTTTCAGCCCTTTTAAAATGGTGTTTTCCATCAGGGGAACCATTGTGCACTAGCATTAGTTTTCAAGCTATGGAGTAACAAAACAAAAGTTGCAAAGCAGTTAGAGGGGCGGAAAGGGTTTTTTTTTGGCTGAGCACTTCCGCTTCCATCTTGACAGCTTTTCAAGGCAGCAAGAGGTCCCAAGAGAAAGAGGCGCTGTGTAACTTACCTGTCTGTGTTTGTCAAGGACGTTTCCAAACAGCCTGTAGGTATCAGGGAACCCTTGGGACCTGGCACACTCCCGCACGCTGACCACCCGGTGCTGCTCAGGGTGAAGCACGCGCCCCTGAGGATGGAGGACAAGAGTTAGTGGCAGGCCATCTTTTCCAAGAGGGATCGCAATGCATATTTGATCATCGCCATGTTCTGGGCCAATCTCTAATCAGAAGGGCTACCGATCCACTCCAGGGTACTCTCCTCTCAACTCTTCCATGCCACTTAGTTCATATTTCTTTTCTTTTTTTAAGCCACAGTCCATAGCCTTTAGGGAGCAATTAAAAACTTGGCTCTTCCAGGCTGCTTTTGGCAACTAATGGTGGTTTATCCTATTCTCTTTTCCTTTCTATTTTGCCGCCATCGTATATCCCATTTTTTTAAAATTAATTTTAATGTTTTGATGGATTGGATTTGTTTTACATTGGTTTGTATAGCTGAATTATGTGGATTTTCTTGTTGTGATCCGTCCAGAGTTCCTTCAGAAAGTTGGGCGGTATATAAATAGAAATAAATAAATATCAAGATACCCTTTGTAATCTAGACAAGGCAAGCCTGCTATATGACATCAAGACTAACAGGAAAAAAGAGAGAGGAGCCAAAAGCCTCTCTAAAAATCAAACATCCTCCCATGAATTTTGATGTCACCTATAGCTGGTATTCCTGGGCAGAGGGACCGACACTGATTTTGTTGTTGTTGCAAGACTCAGGAAAGAAATGAGCAGATGAGGTGGATACACGCGCAAACTACCTTGTCTTCAAAACCTTAATGATGCACACAGGAAGCACATGAAAGTTCCCTTACCTGTTTACCCATGGGCTCAGGATTGGTAACTGTGGTACTGAAGAACCCGTCCCACTCTAACCTCCCATAGAGGCCGGCCCAGTGGTTGTGCCGATTCCCCGTGTGGGGCAAACACCACGGGATCAGGGTGTTGAACTGCCGGTCTGCAGGGTCACATGGCTTGCCTAGAAAGGAGAGTGGCAGGTTCAGACAACTCAGTGGAGCCGGTGGGAGCGGGAGGCGCAACCCTCTTCAAAATGGCTCAGGAGCATAGCAGGGGAGGAGCGCTTCCCCAGTGGAACGGAGAAAGTGGGAGGGAGGCAGCATGGCCAAGTGGCTAGAGTGCGGGGTGTGTGTGTGTGCGCGATGGTGTCTGGTGAGCGGGTTCCATGACACTGCTCACACCTGTCCTGAGCACCTTCCGGTAAGGAAACTGCACCCAGAACTAGAAAACAAGCAGCAACAGCATTCGAGCCCTTGGCCGGACTGTAGCGGTCCCAAAAGCCCAGAGCTGGCAAAGGTTGGAAGGAATCGGCCGTGCCCTGCATCCTTTGAGTGAAAAACCCCAATAGATTCTGCTCCCCCCGCACCTCAAAGACCCACATTTCTTACCTTCAGCACAGGAACAGACGCCCCGCAGGGCTCCTGTACTGCTCCGCCCATTCTTCTTGTCGTGGTGCGTATAGCGCAGCTGGCGGGTGGTGGTGCCGTCCGAAAGGCGCACTTGGATGTTGGGCAGATCACGCCAGTCAGAGCCTGGGGCCAGTGGAATGTGCCTCATCCGAGCAGCTACCAGCGCACTCATATCCTAGGGAGACGAAGCCCGGGGAGACCTCAGCACTTCCAAATCTCATCCGCAAAAGATACCACCGAACCAAAAGACAAAGGCAGGAGACCTTGATCCCCCTGCCCCCCGCCCCCAGGACGGGTGCTCAGGTCCAAGTATATAAGATGGACCGCTTCCTCGTTCAATGCTTTACTTGCAGATTGCACGTTGTAGCAGGAAGGGGTGCTTGGTGACCCCTGTCATCCCTTCTAGCGGTAGAGTTCTACAACTGTACGGAAGTGGTACTTCCCCGAGTGATCCAAAAACGGCACCCAAAGAGGATTTGTCTTCCTGCCTGAAGAAGGGGGTTGGACTCAGAAGTCCTTGTTGCCCCCCCTCCCAATTTCATTAGCCTACGATTCTGTGAAGTCAAGTGCCCAAGTTGAAGGGATGGGAGGGGCCTTTCAATGGATCTGGAAAGTGTGTGTGTAGAGAACATGGAGGTTGTCCCCAATCGTCTCCATCTAGGCAGGAATGTCCAAACTTTGGCCCTCCAGATGTTTCGGACCACTACTCCCAGAATTCCAAGCTTGTATTTCCAATGGCAAAGGGCTGTGGGAGTTGTGGTCCAAAACATCTGGAGGGCCGAAGCTTGGACATGCCTGGTCTAAGGGGAGCATCTGGATGCTCTTCTCGAGTCTTTGTCCACAGAGTCCCATTGAGAGAGACAGCAGGCAGATATGAGTGTAACGGAATTAGCATGATGGGACATAGTGTGATTCGTAAGGCAGAATATTAACTGTACATTTACGGCCTTGTCTTTAGACTCTGGAATGTAACAGGCGAGACATAAAAAGCCAACCTAGACAAAGTTAGTCAGCTCCCATTGGTTATTTCTTTCACGTGACATCTAGAAGCTTCTCGGATCAGGGAGAAGAGAAGAAGAAGGTACTTATGTAGGTGGCAAACGCATGCTTGGGAGTCTGCTTCGAGATGTAGTCAGATGGAGGTTTAGCCAGCTTAGGCTCGTATATTTCAAAGTATGAAATCAGTTGAGTTTATCATGTTTTATTATCTTTCAGGCAATAATACATGATTGTAGCTGACAAGTATTTTTATATTTTTCATTGATTTTTATGAGTTATTTTTCATTTTTTGTAACTTAGAATAGTGAATAAAAGGATTTGATTATATGGCTGCTCTCCGGGATTTGGCAAGGACAATTTATTGGCCAGGGGTCCCATGACTTGGCTCTCAGGAAATGCCCACCCTTCCTCTTTCTGTCCTTCTCTCTCCACTTCAAGGCTTCAGAAGAGAGCTGTTCCTAACCCTTTACAGCAGGCATGTCCAAAGTCCGGCCCGGGGGCCAAATGCAGCCCGATTTAAAATTCTGAGTGGCCCTCAGCCTCTTCTCCCTGCCGGCTCAGCCTGTCACACATCCCCACCGGTCGGCCCTTCCCTGTGCTGGCTAGAGACGTCAGCTTGCAGTTTTATGTTTTGCCTGCCCTCCCTGCCTCTGTCCATCTCCTCAGCCACCCGCCCTGCCTACCCACTGCTGGCTCTGTTGCTGCAGTGTCTTCCCCACCTCCTTGGGAGGGAGGGCAGCATATGCAAGCAGTGGTGCGTCTTGGGTGTGCATGGGCTGATTCCCAGGACGTGCAACAGCCGCCGGGTCTCTTGGGCACCTGGAAACCGGAGCATTTGCGGCTCTTGCAGATGCGCACGGACCACACCCTTTCTTCCCCCTTCAGGCTCAATGGTTGGCCCCCACACATTTTCTACCTCACCAAATCTGGCCCTCCTTGCAAAAAGTTTGGGCACCCCTGCTTTACAGTGTCTAAGTTAAAACACACACACACACACACACACACACACACACACACACACACACACACACACACACACACACAATCATCTGGTGTTGGGATGAAGAAGTGGAAGTCACTGGATTATGCTTCAGAAAATCAACCGGTAGCTTTTTAAAGCTTTGTTCGACGCACTACAACCGTTAATGACTTCATTGGCGGGAGGGGGGCAAGGGGAAGACCGGAAGAAAATGAACTCCCTCAAAAGCCAGGAATTACTTCCTCACCTTGCAGATGTGATCTCGGAGGATGGGCTGATACTGGGAGCCTCGGATTTGTCTCTGGAACCAGGACTGCGGCTCCCCGTTGTAGGAGATTTCAAGTGCCGACGCCCCATTTCTGATCTCAGGAAGATCTGACATGGTATCCCGGACGGTGATGGTTCGGAATGGGCCTGAGTATGTCCTAGAGCAGGTCAAGAAAACACTCCACTCAGAGGTCTAGTCCTCCTGAGCGGATTCTTCTCACTCCCCACCTGACGGAAAGCCTATCCAGCAGCAGTCTTGTGGGCGGGGGTGGGGAGATGTTCCTTGGGTATGAAGAAACCTGACCTGTTCCAAGACTTTTAATAATGCTTGATCAGAAACTAAACAGAGACAAAGGGAAAGCAGGGGGAGAACGATCAGCTGCTCCATGACAAACCAAGCTCAATGGCTGCTCTCAGCATCACGTAAAGGTGTCAAAATCAGCAGCTGCTCAGCGTAGGGCAGGACATGCAATAAGGAAAAGGAGGTCCTTGCAAAGCCTCTCTAGGTCCCTTTGGACGTCCACCGGTCCCTGGCAAACTGGGTTCTCCTCTTGTTCCTCAGACCTTTGAAAAGCAGCGGAGTGGGACTCAAGGCAAGTGTGCTCACTGACATGTGTGGGCCAAGCCAAAGTGGCCCTGCAGCCCGATGGGCGATATATAATGCTGGGGGGAGTTCTCTTGGCTCCTTGGTCCCTCATGTGTGGGCTTCCTCAGGGTTCAGCTCTCATGCTATCTAACATCTATATGAGGCCACTGGCTGTGGTCATTTGGAGTTTTGGAGTCTGCTGTCATCAGTACGCTGATCACACACTACTCTATTGTGGCCTTCTTCTCATTTTGGATGGGATCTCCCTCCAGCTGGTTGATAGAGTGAAGAGCCTGGGCATGATCCTGGACCCAGTGTTGTCCCTGGAATCCCAGGTGGCAGCAGTGTCCAGGTCAGCCTTTTTCCATCTTATGCTTCTCGCCCAGATGCGCCCATATCTTGACGGTGACCTCCTAAGGATGGCTGTGCAAGTGCTGGTTATCTCAAGGATAGATTACTGTAACGCGCCTTACATGGGGCTTCCCTTGACCCTTGTTTGGCGACTGCAGCGGGTTCAGAATGTGGCAGCCAGATTGGTGGCTGGTGCGGGAACATACGACTGCATCATCCACATTCTGGCCCGTCTGCACTGGCTGCCTGTCGCCTCCTGATTTAGGCTCAAGGTATTGGCCTGGATTTACAAAACCCTCCACGGCTTGGGTCCAGAATATCTGACGGAGAATGTCATCCCAAGAGCCACCTTGGCTCGACCCACCAGAACATCTCAGGCCTTAATGCTCAGAACTGCCACTTGTAGGGAAGCTCAGAAGACCTCCACCAGAAACCGTGTGTTTTCAGTTGCTGGTCCTTTCCGAGTGAAATTAGGACCGTGGAGCCCCTCTTGGCGCTTATAAAATCGTTAAAAACATGGGTGTTCAAGGCTGCCTTTGGCGACTAGGAGGTGAATGTTTATTAGTTTGGGTTTGTTTGTTTTTTGCTTATTCCTATGTCTTATTTTGCCACCATCCTATGCCTTTTATGATATTTTTTGCTTCCTGTTTTATTCTTACGGTCTAATTGTAGTTTGTATTATTTGGATTCACTCTATTTGTTTGTTTTGCTATAAACCGCCCAGAATTCCTCACGGAAAATCGGGCGGTCTATAAATATAAATACAAATAAATAAACAAACATAAATCTGACAAACAGATATTAAAGAAAACATATCAAGCGCACATCGCAGGAGGAGCCAATTAATGTACATATTGGAAGGAGATGAAATACCAATGGTGGACGTCTTAGAAGGAAGCAGCATGGTTGAGGCAGGGGCTCAGCATAACCTATGTTCTGTGGCATCCTACGCAAACTGGTGTGGAAGGAAGTACAGTGGCACCCCGCCTTAATGAGATTAATCCATTCCAAGCAAACACTCGTATGTCGGGGAGCGGTTTCCCATAGGAATGCATTGAAAGCCAATTAATCCATTCTGAAGGAAACAGATTTCACTGCATTCCTATCAGAAACTGCTTTAAACATCACCCACCGCTTCTCCCGTTGCAGGGGGGGGGGTCAGGAGAAGTGGAGGGCGATGTTTGAAATGCCTTCCAGTAATCAATGCATTTCAATGGAGATGGCCCGGGGAGCGCTGGTCCAAAGCCAGCGCCAAGCAGCTGATTGGTGCTGGCTGGGGGAGGAATTGCACGTGCAGCTTCTCCCCCCACCTGCCCGCACTTTTGAATTGCCTTCTAGTCACCGAGGCAAATGCTGCAATTCAAAGGCAATTCAAATCCTGACACACACCCCCCGCCACCCGCTGCTCGCAAAATGGGGAATCCTGAACTTGCTTGTAAGCAGCCCGGGGAGAGGGGGGGGAGTGCTGAAGAGCGCTCGTAAGTCAGGATTTTCGTATGTCGGGTGCGTCGTAAGTTGAGGTACCACTGTACCTGTAGGTTTATTTGGTGTTACAAGCTGATACAGTGCCATCCCTCTGCCTGTGCAGGAAGCTCAGAACCCAGCCAGCTGCCACGTGTCTCCGAAGGCTCCGCCCCCACCAAGACTGACTGAATTCAAGAGCCATTACCTTGTGATATTGCTAACAAACTTCTTGTCATCCACCACGACGCTGAGCTGGCAGGCTCGGGGAGCAAAGACATGCAGGGGTTCAGGAAACATGGGCAGTTTCTCGCCTGGAGCGGCTGCCAAAACAATTGCTCTCCTACGTGTCTGGGCCACACCGTACTGGCCGGCCTGGGAAGGAAACAGAGGAGAAACACGTATGGATTATCCTGAGGGACAACAATGGAGGTGTCGGCAATAAGGTTTCCCTTCCTCCCCCAGAAGTTATAAACCCTCATTTTGAAACTTCACATTATCTAATGAGGTTGACTCAGGATCTACACTTCATCCCAATTTACCCCCTGGAAACCAATTGAAACATAAATGAAAAGCGAGCTAAGAAATGTATGTGTCCTGCCCTTAAGGCTCCATGTACGATACAGCTCCAAAAACCAACATGCAAACAAGAAAAGGCAACAGAGGACAAAAAAAAAAAAGAAAAAAAGAAAAAAGAAGAAGAAGCGGGCACTAATACGTGCTGGACTACCCTTCCCAGGCCTAATCGGTTGCCACGGAGACAGAGCGGCTTTCTCCGCACAGGCAGAGTCCAAACTTCTTGCAAAACCAGGAAACTAGCAGCACCTCTACGGCTAACTGGTTCTTTTATTTCTCATAAGCTTTACCGTGTTCAAGAACACTTTGTCAGATGCCTCTCTCTACTAGGAGAAACTGGAAGTAGGAGCCTTCCCTCCCCCCCAAAGGTCATCCTGTCTTCCAGACAGATCCTGGAACATCTGAGGGACTACATGATTTATTATTATTTATTTTAAAAAATTTTTATCCCCTCGCCTTTTCCCTTAAGAGGATCTGAGGGGGTTTACAACATTACGAAAGAAACCCAAGATAAAAACCTGGAAGGGGTGGTGAAAAAGCAAATGAAAAAATTCTTTACCCCTCCCAATTCTAACTACTACAATTTAGAGTCAGTGATAGAGATGAGCACGAAACGAAAAACAAAACAGTTTTGTCATTTTGTTACATAAAAAATGGTTTCGTTAGGAAACAAAATGTTAGGTAGCATTTTGTTACAAAATTAACACAATTTCCTGCCCTCTAGAAATGAAACGATTCAAAGGAACCAAATTGGGTGGGTAGCTTCTTTGGACTCTTTCCTTTAAGCCCCCTAAATTTAGAGAGGTTTGGAGTTCAGAGGCTGAGTTATTAAACTCCAAAAGGGGATTTCCCCCCAGGAGAATTACTAAAGGAAGCGCTTAATTGAGCAATTAAGCGCTTCCCTTAATAATTACAAATTATTTTCTCCTGTGGGAACCCACTTAGAAGTTTAATAACTCAGCCCCCTGAATCCCAAACCTCTCCAAATTTGGGGGGCTTAAAGGGAAGAGTCGAAAGAAGCTATGCCCCCTAAATTTGGTACCTCTAGGACCCAGAGGAGCCATTATATAGCGTAACGAATACTTTCATTTTGTTTTGTTCCAAAAATTCTTTTAAAAAATTCGTTAGTAACAAAATGAAAGGAGAAACGAAATGAAACTAAACACTATATTTTTGTTTCCTGCCCATCTCTAATTAGTGATAAATCTGAACACACCACATCTCAAGTTTGTCTAAAAACCCTCTTTAAAGTCACTTGTGCTATTCACGCCGCCATGTGCCTGGGAGAAAACACAATGCAACCTTAGTAGTTCAAGTTTCTCATGGTGCTTTGGTTCTGCCTCAAACCTCCCTCTCACAATGAGGGTGTTTTTCCCACCAAGCCCCCCGAGATGGAGGAAGCCTGAACACTGTACCTGCAGGACCCCAAAAGTGCACTGGTATCCCATCCGGACGAGGCATCGCAGGGTGAGCTTCAGCACCATTGAGCGCTTGAACGAGACAAAGTTCCTCACGTTCTCAAGCAGGAAAAACCTTGGCCTGTAATAGTCGCAGTAGCTGTAGAACAATAAGGGGCAGAGAGGTCAGCTGGGACACCATCCTGCGCAATCCCTCCATGGGAAAGAAAATACTTCTTTACCCAGCGTGTTGCTAGTCTGTGGAACTCCCTGCCACAGGATGTGGTGATGGCATCTGGCCTGGATGCCTTCAAAAGGGGATTGGAGAGATTCCTGGAGGAAAAGTCCATCATGGGTTACAAACCATGATGGAGATGTGTCATCTCCAGGCTTAAAACCAGGGTACGTCAAGGGCCAGATGCAGGGGGAGTAGTATCAAGAGACAGATATCTAGTCTCGTGAGCTCCCAGAGGCATTTGGTGGGGACCACTGTGAGATACAGGAAGCTGGACTAGATGGGCCCTTGGCCTGATCCAGCATGGCTCTTCTTATGTTCTTATATTCTTATGATCTTATGGGAGAAACAGGGAGCTTCCCCTCTGGGATAATGGGAAAGTTTCTCCACTGGCTGTGGAGGACGTGTGTGTGTGTGTGTGTGTGTGTGTGTGTGTGTGTGTGTGTGTGTGTGTGTGTTCTGCAGCAAGTTATCTGGATGGCAGCTGGCCGGGGAAGGCTGTGCTGGGAGGTGGGCCATAGACTGAACCAAATCTGTGTGCCTCTGAGCCTTGGGTTCCCACCTTCGGAGCAGTGTACAAGATTCACACCAGCAGCAGCAAATGCCCCAATGATTCAAGGGATGCTTAGGGAGATTCTTGTTATTTCAAGATCAATTGCCGCAACGCTTGGGCTCTTGCATCACAGTGTCGAGAGTTCAGAGCCCTTCAAATATCCTGCTGCTACCTGCTAAAAGAGGTGAGCAGAAGGGGCTCATCTAAATTTGCTCAACGAAGGACCATATAGTCCAGCGTTTTTCAACCACTGTTCCGCGGCACACTAGTGTGCCGCGAGACGTTGCCTGGTGTGCCGTGGGAAAAATTGAAAAATTCTAAAGAAATTCAACCCAGGGCCGGCGGGCGGCCCACAGCTGGGAGGCGCTATAAATAGCATCCAAGGGCCAGCTTGGCTCCTCCCCCCCGAGGCCCGTGGCGCTGGCGTCACTTCCTCCCCGGCCGGACCTGGCACTGCTCATTCTCTTAGTGTTTGCCCTGTGCCTGCCGCAGCCACCGCATCTTGCTCGCTTCCCTCTCCCCCCTCCTTTTTTTACCCTGGACCACCACAACCCCTTTCCTGGGAGCTACCAATGGACTGAGCCGCCCGACAGCCCACCCGCCAACACGAGCCGGCCCGGGAGCCCCAGCCCAGAACAAACCACCAGGTGAGGGGAAGGGGAGGAGGGGCGCCCGGCTGCCCCACGAGCACCGTGGCAGGGCTGCGAGGAGGAGGGGATGGAGGAGGCCTCCACCGGGCCTGGGCTGAGGAGGCGGGTGGGCGGGGGGGGCTACTGGCACGGCTGGACGGCCGGCCGGCCGGCCCTTAGGGTCCGGGAGGGGAAGAGCTGTCTCTGAGGGCCCCCGCGATGGGTTCCTTGAAGTCTTGCCCCTTTCTTTCTGTCTTGGGTCGCCCTCTTCTCTCTCTCTGTCTTTTCTTTCTTTTCCCCCCCCCCACCTCTCTCTTTCCATTCGTACCCTTTCCCCTCTTCATAGAAACGTGCTCATTTCTAGCCTGCATATGTGTATGTCTAGCAGCCTGCCTACTGTAATTAAAACTGTAAACCGCCCAGAGACTCCTTGAAGTGGTATGGGGCGGTATACAAGCAGAACACTTTCTGCCTTCTTTCCTTCCTGCCTGCCTTCATCCTCCTCCCCTCCTGTCGCTGGACTTGCTGAAGGCATCTGCCTTGGCCACAGTGTGGAGAGCAAGATGGGCTTTTGGGTCTTATTTGTGTTCCCCGAGAGTCAGTGCCCCTTCTCAGGTCTCCACTGGACACAGAAGTCCATGCAGGGCAAAATGTCTTTAAAAAAACAACACAGGTAAGTGGGAACTGGGTGCTAGAGAGCGGGCTGCCTCAATCTGTGGCCCCTCTGTCCTGCTTCTCCCTACACCAGCAATGGCGAACCTTTTAGAGACTGATATAGGCACAGAGTTAATTTTTTTAACATTTTCTAATGGTGGTGTGCCTCGTGATTTTTTTCATGAAACAAGTGTGCCTTTGCCCAAAAAAGGTTGAAAAACACTGATATAGTCCCTCCCCCACCGAGTTTATACACCTCAAAGTGTCAGGTTCAAGTCCACATCCAGCCAAGAAACTGGATAGGAGAGTTTGGGCCAGCTCATCCCTCTCAGTCTGAGAGGGCTATTTGTGAGAATAAAGAGTGGTAGGAACAAACACGGAAATACATAATACACAAACAACAATATTAACAATGCTGCTCCACTTGTTATTAAACCACTCTCATGCTTCATAGGAATGCTGGGTTCTGCCATCTAATACAATGGACCCTCACATAACAAACCGTTTGTATAATGTAAAATATGTACAACATAAAAATTTCCAGAGATAGGGGAAATTTGCTTAACAGACTTTTCTATGGGCAAATCCGTACAACATAAAAATGGTCGCAATTAGGGATTACTCCGTTTTCAATGCATTCCTATGGGAAATTTGTATAAAGGAAAATTTGCTTAACATAATTCCATTTGGAACGAATTAATTCCTTTATACAAGGTACCACTGTACTATACATTTTGCATTTCTGCCTTCCTGCGGTTTTGTGGCATACGCACAACCTCTTCCTCAGGTCAGGAGATTCAGTTGTTGGAGTGTAAGGCATTGACCGCAGTTACCTGAGGAAGGAGACCACCAGGGAGTTCTTGAACTTGGAATAGGTCCGGGAATTGAAGCGGTTCATCCCGCTGAAGCCCTGGCACGGCGGCCCACCACACAGCATCTCCACGTCACCTTTCTGGGGCAGCTTCTGGCCCAAAGAGTTGGTCTTCTCCCCGGACATGACCAGCTTCAGCAGGACGTTGCAGTCTTCCGTGAACACCGTGGTGCCAGGGTTGTTCAGACGGAAAGCTTGGGCAGCTGGTTCCCACATCTCGATGGCCCAAAGGGTTTCGGAGACTTCTGGTGTGGGGGGGAAACACAAAGCAACATGGGGAGAAAATAGTAGGGAGAGGAAGGGGAAAACTTCATGATAGACGTTCATAGAATCATAGATGTTCACAACCAGGGTAAAACTACCGCTGTCCCATAATTAAGGGAGTTCCTTTGGGAAGACAGGCAGTAAATAAATAAATAAATAAATAAATAAATAAATAAATAAATAAATAAAGGGAATCTCTACTATCTCTGGTCATGGACTAGAAAGGTGGCAGAAATACCGTCCTAGGTACCGCTCATTTTTCTACTTCCTCGCCTTGGGGAGGCAGAATTAGAACAGAAAGAGCCAATGCCTTCAACCGGCCTTTCTTCTCCTCACTGTCTTTCCTAACTAGAAGTTTAGGAGGGGGCCAGCTGATTCCCCTACCTGCTTTAAATAAGAATGGAAACAGCCACTGGCTCTGCCATGCAGGTCACCGAAGACAAAATGGCTGCCCTTCCCACACAACCCACACAGCTCGGCCCTTGGTTGCTTTACCTGCTTGGTGGAAGCCTTCCGACAAGCCTCCACAGCCAGAGAAGACGTCTAAGGTGCGCAGTTTGGGTGGCTTCACATTCACATCAGCGGCTTCATGCTCGCTATGCTCAGAGGCTGCTGAAGACTTCCCTTTGCTTTTCCCTGCGCCAGAAAACACAAGTTAGATTTTATGTGGAGGGACAAGGGCAGCGTTCTGATTTTCTTGTAGAGTGACAATTCACACACAGCCTCACATCTCTCTCTCTCTCTCTCAGTGTCTCTCTTCAAGATTAATAATGCCAGACTTCCAGACTTGATGAAGAGGTGATCGTTACAGAACAGTTAAGTACCCACCTTTCCCTTTTCCTTTCCCCTTTCCTTTATTTCCGGAGCTACGGGCATGATACGGAGGGTCTTCAAAGCTCTTTGTTTTTGCATTATATGCCTGGGGGGAAAAGACCATTTAAGTCGACGTAAGAACAAATATATATACACACAAAATTAATTTTGCCTCAGAACTGGTGAACGGCCAAGGTACACACAACCCCCACACAACCACTGCTCCAAAAACTGCTTGGGCTTCTACAAACACTCTTCCTAGGCTGAGAAAGAGATAACCTTATCATGCTGGGGTTTAGGCTGCCATTAAGGCTGAAGAATTGACCCATCCAAAGGGACACATCCACCAAGAAGGGTCACTGAAGTAGATACAAGCTATGCTCCTGTAGAACTCCCTTGCACTTCGCGGGGTTCGAACAGAGGAACTCTTTAATGCCCTGAGCTCCATATTAATTTATGTGATGCTCTGAGCACACCCGATCTCGCCTGATTTCGGAAGCTAAGCAGGGCCGGCCCTGGTTAGTACTCGGATGGGAGACCACCAGGGAATACCAGGTGCTGTAAGGTGCCTGGTGTAGGAACTGGCAAAGCACTCCAGCATTCCTGCCAAGAAAACTCCATGGACATGGGGTCACGAAGAGTCGGTCACGACTGTAACGACACACACACACACACACACACACACAGGGATGGTGGGGAAAATGGGCTCCAAACTGCCCGAGTCAGCCCTGGTTTTAACAGCACTTGTCTCATATTGTGCAGTTGTCAGTGTCTGAGTGTACGGTTGCCCAACTCCTATTTCACCACAGGAAAAAGCAGCACCTCTAGGAAATAGAAACGGTCGGAGCCGCTGGCAGAGTAGTCCTGAATGTTTTCGGTCAAGTCCTCCCCGTACACCACGGTGCAGCGGCCTTGCACATCCCTGAACTCCACGGTTGCCTCTTCGTCACTCCAGTAGAGCAAGTTGATGTCGGCGTGGTAGCTGGCCTTCACGGACTTGTGGGTGTTCTCTGGCCTAGAGAGAGATAAAGGGCAAGAGGGACTCTATTATTTTTCTGAGGGGGGGTAAAAAAAGAGAGTAAACCAAATTGTGCTCATTTCTTGCTACAAGGCTGCCCATGGGCACCTTGGATGGGCACGATGGCAGCTAAGGATGGGGTCAAATAGGCTTCCAGTCTCATTTTGTGTCACCACCAAGGAATTCCACACAACTAGAAATGACCTTGGTGTCCTCCAGACGTACGTCTTTCCAACACTTCGCAAACTTGGCAGGTATATGTGCCTCAGAATTTGGGATCCTTATGCTCTTTGTGCTGGATTTCCTTCAAATGCTCTGTTTTAGATGTATTCATGCCTACATTTATAAAGGGCAAACTTGATGTTTTGGGGCAGTCGCGTCTGATTATTCAGTTTTCTGCCCTCTTCATGTATAAAGCACCAGGGCCAGCCCTATTATTAGGCAGACTGAGCCAAGTGCCTCGGATAGCAACATATCCAAACAGGGTGGGGTGGAATTGGGAGGTAAAATCACTTCCCCTCCACCAACTAGTATTTGTCTTTTTTTTTTTTGTAAAGGCAAACCGCATTTAATTTCATGACTTGTTTTGCTATAAATGCAAACTCATGACTTCCTCCTGAACCACAAGCAGTCAAGACTGCAGCTTTTCTTGTTTTGTTCTGCACAAACAGCGCCAGCTGTCAGGCATCTAAGACTCGGTTACGTGCATCTCTCCACACCTTGGGTTGTGCACAGAGAAGAACCCGTTTCCAGGTGCCTCTATGCCTGAATCAACTTGAGAGCTGCTGCCCTATTTGCTAAGAACCACCTAATTTCCCCATGGAACTCCCTTTCCCTCCCTGTCTAGGCAGCAAAAACACAGGCGGGCGGATGCTGACCGGTAAAGTTTGTACACACGCAGCTTGATCTCGGCTTCGTTGGGCTTGCCGTTGCTGCGGATGTTACAGTAGATTTCCTTGATCCTGCCAATCCGGTACGGCTCCGGGGCATCCTGGTTGCTCCCTTTGATGTAGTCCGAGGACTTGCGGTAATGCTCAGGGTACAGCTCCTCGTTTACGGCTTCCTTCTTCTGCCGCTTGATAGGGCTGGCCAGTCTCAGGCTGCCGAGAAGGAAAGGCAAGGAAGAAATCTTTTTAGTATTTGCTAGTAGTTTTTAATGGTACCTGGATGTTTGATGTGCATTTTTTAGGTTTTGATGTTTATTTTTGCTGGGGATTGTTCATGATTGTATTGTTTAGTTGCCTGGGGTGACATATTTGTACACTGACCAGAGTTCCCTCTGGGAAAATCGGACGGTTTATAAGTCCAAGAATAAAACAAACAAATAAATAAATAAATAAATAAAGAAAGAAAGAAATAAATAAATAAAGATCTTCAGGCACATTAGGAGGAAAGCAAAAAAGCAAAGTGTTCTGTTTATATACCGCCCTATACAACTTCAAGTAGTCTCTGGGCGGTTTACAGTTTCATTACAGTATGCAGGCTACACATTGCCCCCCCCCAGCAAGCTGGGTATTCATTTTACCGACCTTGGAAGGATGGAAGGCTGAGTGAACCTTGAGCCGGCTACCTGGGTTTGAACCCCAAGTTGTGGGGGTTAAATGCTGTACCTGCAGTACAGCATTTAACCACTGCGCCAAAAGACCAGGGGAAGGACAGAGATTTTGCCAAACTGGACGAGAGGCATCCATTCCAGATCCTTGATGTGCAAAAGTGATTTATGCACAAACTTTGTTCAACTAGGGGTTATACTGGAACATTATTTACTTACTGAGAACTCTTGGTTCTCTAATGACCTCAAAAGAAATAAGGCAGGTCTCCAGTTGGTTTTCTTGATTTATAAATGTACTCTTGCCATTTTAGGAGGTAAATTACCTAGTTTTAGATACCCTTAAATATACATCAAACAAATTGGAGTATCCTGTAAAGGAATCTACATATATGACTTCTGTATATTCTGAATTTGTATTGTAGGGTACCCTACTGGGTGGTGTTGCACGTAATTTAATGTATTTTATATTCTGTGTTTTCATTGGTTGATATGGTCATGGGACTAATCAATTACTTACTTACTTACATGGGTCTGGGCAGATAAAAGAGTAAAAATGTTTCTGTTCCAGAAAATATTGGCAAATTTATTTGCAAGGCTGGCCTGGGTTTGAGTTGCCCAACTGCATACTTTTTTCACGACAATGATTAAAATATATGAATTTTTATATCCTCGCCTTTCTCTTTAAGAGGATCTGAGGGGGTTTACAACATTAAGGAAAAAAAACCAAGATAAAAAACCTGGAAAGGGTGCTGAAAAAGCAAGTGAAAAAGGTCTTTACCCCTCCCACTTCTAACTACTACAACTTAGAAAGTCAGTGATATTATTTTAATATATGAATATATGAGTAATATATATAGATGGATTAAAATAACGTTTCGACGAATGCATCTTCACAAGCTTAAAAGTCCTTCTATAAAAACTACCAGTCATGGTGAGTAGGTTCGTTTGGGTATCTCTAAAATTCAAGACATTTTGCACCGAACAAAAAATAGCCAACATTTTAAGAAACCCCAAAGACAAGATTGAGCTAGAAAACCAAGGAGTCTACGAATGCAAAGTCTGCCCATGACAGTGTAAGCTTATATTACACAAGAACGCAGTTTTTCTCTCCAGCACATAAAAAACAACAGGTCATGAAATTGATTGCGCTAGGTCCAAAACTTTCAACAGTTAATTTAAATAGGAAACACCCAAACAACATGAATGTCTTATTTTGGTCCAACAGACGAGCCTCTGCCAAAAGATGACACCAGGTCCAAAAGGACACAAGATGCCACCACCCTCCATCCACACCAAATACAAACCCAGACCCTTCCCATTGAAACGAAACCACCATTAACAAAACCACGACTGCACCATCTACCGCTATCCCCACTCCAGCCACCACATGGAGCACACTTACACACGCCAAAAAAACATTGGGAGACCACAGACACGCAGCCAGACCAAAATAATTTCCACCCAAAGCCCAGGATGCTGCCAGAACGCCCAACACCAAGGTCGTTAAGAAACAAAAGGCTAATAGGCACCTCACCCACACAGGATGTCTCTAAACAGCCATCTAACCCACCAACAGTTAAGCCCTTAACGATCGCCTCAGCCACACAGCAAATTCAGAACTGCGGCAAAACTGTAAGTAGCAACAGAGCAAGCAAACCACACCCCCCCAGCAGTATTTTAGAAGGACTTCAACTGAGATCACGCTTTGCTTCAGGAAGAAAGAAGCCAGAACACCAGCCTGAAGATGATTTCGAAACGTCGCCAAAAACAACCAGATTTCTACACGGAAAGAAACCCGAATCCACCCTAACATGCATATATATATATATATATATATATATATATATATATATATATATATATATATATAGATGATTAAAATAAGAATGCATACACTTAAAAAAAACTACCAGTCACGGTGAGAAAAGGGTATCTCTAAAATTGCATTTACCGTGTTTCCCCGAAAATAAGACAGTGTCTTATATTAATTTTTGCTCCCAAAGTTGCGCTAGGTCTTCTTTTTAAGGAATGTCTAATTTTTCCATGAAGAAAAATACTGTAAACATTTATTGTTATCTTATTATGGGGAGGCCTTATTTTTCAGGGGATGCCTTATATTTCAGTGTGGGGCAAAACTGTAAGTAGGTCTTATTTTCACGGGATGTCTCATTTTCGGGGAAACAGGTTAATATCTGCTTGACGGTATTTCTCCACAACAAAAAGAAAGCTACCCTCCCCCAATTTGTACATTTAACCATCGGCTTTCCTAATTAGGCTTACCCTTAACAGTTTAAGCACATACGTATGCGCTGCACAAGGTGTCCTGAAATTTAAAGATGCCAATGCGCAGGGTGTCTCTTTCTTACTGCTAAACCCAAAGATATGTTGGAACATGGAAGGAACAACGTCTAAGGTCTCAGGTATAGGCAGAGGGAAGGTGGGCAATAATAGATCCAGGTATCAGCAATGAATGCAGAAAGACTCAAGGATGCGAGCCTGAGTGTGTCCGTCCTGGACAGAGATGAGGTGGTGCAAAGCCCTGTGTGAAAGTACTGGACGGTAGAGGTGGGCACGAAACAAACAATTTTTCGTTTCCGTTTTTTCGTTTCGTTACGTAATGAAACGACAAACAAATTTTGTCTCTAAAATGAAATGAAACGAACAGAAACACCGGAAATTTTGTCGTGCGTTTCGTTTCCGTTCATGCAATATGAGTGAATTGCTTAAAATCCTAAAAAAAAAATCACAAAAAATGAAATAAACGGTAATGAAATGGTAACGAAACGAACGAAACCAAAAACGATTTTTTTGCAAAAATTTGCGAAAAACGGAAACGAACCGAAACGGACCCCCTAAACGACAAACGACAAGCCATTATTTTTTTATTCGTGCCCATCTCTACTGGACGGAGTGACTAGGGGGAGGGTAGATAACAGGCCTGCACAACCCGTCCACCATTTGTGCCCATCCCGACTTCTTTATTGGAAATCCCTACTTTCCTTAGGACAAAACCAGCCCGACACCGAGTGACCCCTTGGGCTGTTGCCGCCCCCTTTCCCAAGCCTAGTCCGTGAACTCACCTGAACGGGAAGGCGTCGGGGAGGAGGAAAACCCCGTCTCCCACTCGGTACTGCACCCCGTTTTTCGTGGCCACGCTGTAGAACATCTTTCCCTCCGACAGGTCCTCCTGGGGCTCCATAACTTTGGGAATCTCTTTCTGCCGCACCTCATCCAAATGGATGCAACTCATGCAGAACCTAAAGAGGGTGTAAAACCGGTGTCTAGTTTCCACTTGGGGTAGAAAAGCAGAATCCAGAGAGTGCGCCGAAAGCTTTATTTATTTATTTATTTATTTATTTATTTATTTATTTGAAGCATTTATATACCGCAAATACCTTTTTCCCAAACAGGAACTTTTTATTTACAATAAAAAAGGCTAAAAACCACTAAAAGCACAATGAAGCAATAAAAGTATAAATAAAAAAAAAATAAAAGAATTAACAAAAAACAAAAACAAAAAAACAAAAAAAGAATACAAAAGTACAAAGATAAAAGAATAAAAGGCAAGATAAAAATAGAATTGGCTAGGAGGGAAACCCTCGGCGGGGAGCAGCAGGTGAGTTTAGGGGAGGAAAAAAGCAAACTTAAAACAGAAATAAGGTCACCATATGCCTCCTTATAAAGCAGCGTTTTCAGTGCCTTTTTGAAGGCGGGCAGGGACTCTGCAAGGCGCAGCTCACTCGGGAGTTGGTTCCATACAGAGGGGCCTACTACTTTGATGGGAAGGCCCACCATGGCACTGATTTCTAGGCCCTTCCCCTCTTTTCGGCATCGTCGAGCAGCCCCCCCTCCCCAAGCCGTTCCGTCTTATGCACTCACTTGTGCTTATTGTCTTCCGTTGGCTCAATCTTGGGCGGCGTTTCGAACCTCGCGTATTCTTGATCGTACCACATTTGGTAGAAATAGGTCCTGCCGTCATCTTCCACCATTTTTATTTCCACGTCAAGTCCTCCCTGTGCGGGTGGGGGGGGGAGTTTTGGGTGGCAGGAGGAGGAAAGAAGAAGAAGAACTAGGCAGGCTGTTTTAAGCAAGACAAGAAATTCCTGTTAGAGGTTTCGGCATACGTGCACACTAGCCAGGCATTGGAAAAAGAGACCGAGGGTTAATACAACTCCCAATATCTCACAGCTAGCAGGACTGGTGGCCTGGAGTTCTGGGAACTGCAATCCAAAAAAATCAATTTCCCTAACGCAGAAAAAAAAATGATTAGAAGAAGTTCAATTCCTCTAGGTCAGTGGTTCTCAACCTGTGGGTCCCCAGATGTTCTTGGACTGCAACTCCCAGAAATCTTGGCCCGCTCAGCTAGTGATGAAGACTTCTGGGAGTTGCAGTCCGGGAACATCTGGGGACCCACAGGTTGAGAACCACTGCTCTAGGTCACTGTATTTGCTTGTCTGAGGATTTCCCAGCCACAACATGTTCTCCATGGAAGCAGCCCGGGACTTGAAGAGACTCCTTGCAAAGCTTACTCCAGGGTGCCTGAAGGAAAAGGCAAGCTCAAGATAACCCTTAAAAAGCTAGAAATGAAAAATGACCATTCCTGTGTGAGGGAAGGGGGAACATGTGGCCTTTGGAGGTGTTTCTGGACTGCAACTCCCATGATTCCTCATCGCTGGCTATGCAGGCAAGGGCTGATGGAGGCTGTAACCTAGCAACACAGGGAGGCCTGCACATGCAGTGAGGTCCACCCTTGCCCTAGAACTGTTCTCCTTCAGATATCCTAAGCTCTAAGGCAGTGGTTCTCAACCTGTGGGTCCCCAGATGTTCCTTGGACTGCAACTCCCAGAAGTCTTTATCACTAGCTGAGCTGGCCAGGATTTCTGGGAGTTGCAGTCCAGGAACATCTAGGGACCCACAGGTTGAGAACCACTGCTCTAAGACTTCAACTCTACAGTGGAATGAAGCACATGCCATGAAGAACTGAGAGACACCCCTAACTAGGGCAGATTTCTTTAAAGCCCTGCCCGCCCGCTACTCCCAATGCAATCTGAGGCAACTTGGTAAAGGGAGGAAACTGCTGTCACATTGCAGCTGGAATCACAGTTGAAGGGTTTGGGCTGGCGGTGCTGCTGCTGCACAAAAGGGAACAGCATGCTTTAAAAAAATGGAAGCAGGAGAATGATAGCTAGATGAGCAGCTGCAACCAGAAAGCAAGGACCCTGAGCTAGAATCATGGAGTGAGTGGGCAGGTCTTGCTAGCAAGAGGCTTGGTGGCAGGCGGGATGACGGATTGAAGTGAAATTCAACCATTAGTGAGCGACAGAGCTTCTTGGACTGCAACTCCCTGAAATCCTGGCCAGCTCAGCTAGTGATGAAGACTTCTGGCAGTTGCAGTCCAGGAACATCTGGGGACCCACAGGTTGAGAACGACTGCCCTAGAAAGAGATACAGCCTCTCTCTCTCTCTCTCTCTCTCTCTGTGGCAAGTAACAAACCAGGAAGATTCTTCAACGTACTTCTAGGCACCAGTTGTCCGAGGGAGCCTTATAGATGACATTGACTTTGCCGTGGATGTACGACAGCTGCATGTCCTCACACTCATCCACCAAGAAGAGTTCCAGGGGGTCGGATGTCGCTCCCAGAACGGTGTCTGTCCCGCGATAGAACCAGTGGACATGGAACATTGGCTCGTTGCTGCTAACATCTTCCCACATGGCAGTAATTCTGGGAGAGTCCAAAGCAGGAGGAAAGGGGGAAAACATTGACATTCAAGGATCAAGTCCATTCTAAAAGGACCACTTGCTGTTCAGAAACTATTTTTACTTTCTCCAAAGAGCTATCAGAAAAGAAGGCCTGAAGGGTCAAATGCACAGAAGACAATGAGGGGGACTGATGAATGAAGAACAAGGGTTATAGATTTTCATCTCCAGTTCTGGACAAGTCAGTGAGCTACAGAAGACCATGAAAAATTTTGGTAACTCCTTAATATTTAAGATTCTTATAAGGAAGGTCCAGAACTTAGAACAATTACTTTTTAGGGTTCT
Source organism: Phrynocephalus guinanensis (assembly GCA_037367245.1). Taxonomy (NCBI): domain Eukaryota; kingdom Metazoa; phylum Chordata; class Lepidosauria; order Squamata; family Agamidae; genus Phrynocephalus; species Phrynocephalus guinanensis. The sequence continues at coordinate 160,014,666 of CM074734.1, forward strand.
AGCTCCAAGACAGCATCAAGTGAGACCCAGAGAATAGACAGGGCTGGCAAAATGCTTCTGGCTAGTCCTCCACCTGGGGTATGACAGAACTGAAGTTCTAACCAAGACCCAAGCACAGAACCCTCTCCCTCTCTGCTGGTTCTACATGGGACATTCTTGTTTCCAAGCGGACACTCACCTTGCCAGATAGAGAGGCTTTGTTGGGTCGTCCGGGCTGACCGAAACGCAGTCGCCAAGCTGCAGGGTCTCCGAATCAATGCACACCTTCTGGTAGTAGTCCTTCTTCCCATCGCTCTGCCGACGGAAGAAGGAAGAGGAGCTTTAAAAGGGACCAACAACAGACAAGGGCAAAGCTTGAAAACATTAGGCCGTGGCGTAGTGGTTCAACTGCAACACTACAGCTATAACTGTGCTCCCGATCTGGGGCTCAATCTCAGGTAGCCAGCTCAAGGTTCACTCAGCCTTCCATCCTTCCAGCTCGTGGGGGAGGAACAATGTGTAGCCTGCATAATTAGTTGTAAACCGGCCACCGTGTGCTTTAAGCGCTGTGGGGGAACATATAAGCAGCACGCTTTGTTTGCTTTTGCTTTACCTCTTCAAAGTACAGTTCCCACCAGGATAGATAGAGAGTTCTGGGAGTTATAGATGCCCCCCCCCCCCAAAAAAAAGTGGGGGAGAACACCAGGTCCAGACTCTCATTTAGCCTGTGTCTTGGACTAGCAACAACAACCCTTTAAAAATGCAATCTCAGTTGATCTAAGTAAAACAACAAGAGACACCTTCTGGTAGATGAGCCACCACAGAGACAACGGATTTCACTGTGCAGTACAGAGCACAAGAAAAATGGCCATGTTGAGTGCGCTGTCAATTCAGAACTGCCTTATAGCAAACCTATCAGAGCTTTCAAGGTGAGCAAGATGTTTAAGGAGTCCTTTTACCGGTCCTACCCTCTCCTGCCTTCCCCCCCCCACCACCAGAGTATCCATAGCCGAGTGGGGATTCTATCCCTGGCCTCCTGAGTCCTAGGGCCATCACTCTATCCACAGCACCACAGCGGGGTTGTCGACACAAGAAAGCCTGCAGGCATGTGAAATGCAAGGGACCGCAAACCCCCTGCCTCCCCCAGCAGAGGCACCGCCTACCTTGACCGGCTGTCCCACCCAGGAAATCCGGCTCTTGCTTTGCTTCTTCTTCCTTCCTTGCAACATCTTTTTCGGGGAGGGCACTTCGGGGATGTTGTCGTCCACTTCTTCGTCTTCGTCCGCCTCTTTGACAGCCAGGTTGGGGCACCTAAAGAGAAGGCATGCAAGTCCAAAATGCAGTGGGGGCTGAGAAAGAAACACCTTTTGGATTCAGTGGCAACCCCATTACCGCTTTGGCCTCCTGTGCCGCTTGTTCACATTTTGCACGCAGACATTTAAAACCGCCACGTACCAGTGGTAGGAATCAGCCACAACTATGTAAATTTCACCAATTCATTTGCCTATTTCATCTCTTTAAAAAAACAACAGCAGTTTCCCCCATGCTTTATAGCAGGAGTAATCAAACTACGTCCCGCAGGATGGATAGGGCCCCCTCCCCCAGGGCCCTGAATCCGGCCCATGGGAGCAAATGCAGACCCCCACCCCACCCCCTCCACCCCACCCCGCTTTGAAAGCAAGCAAGCAAGCCGGCCTCCGCTGCTGCTTCTATTGGTGAAGCAGTTCAAAGAGGTGGGCTGTGTCACTCCCCCCCCACCGCCACCCAGATGACTGCCGCACCATCCGTGCGCAGGGCATTTTAAAATGGGAGGGCTCCCCCCCCCCCGCCGCCGCCCAAATGACTGATGTGCCGGCTACACAGAGTATTTTAAAATCGGAGGGCCTCCCCCACTTGACTGCCTCCACCACCACCACCACCACCACCACTTGCCCCAACCCTCCCCCCTCAGCTCCCCCCCCATTGCCACCACCTGGCCCCCAATAGTTCTGAGGGACAGTGAACCGTCCCCCCATTTAAAAAGTTTGAGGACCCCTGCTTTATAGTATATGTTCCCCTGACCACATTCTGTGCAATTTGGACAAGGGTCAGGAGGAAACATCTGCCCCAATTCTTTCAGATCACAGACTCTTAAGAGCCTCGTGGCGCAGTGGTTAAATGCCTGTACTGTAGGTAAAACTGTGCTCATGACCTGGGGTTCCATCCCAGGTAGCAGGCTCATAGTGGACAGCCTTCCATCTTTCCGAGGTCAGTAAAATGAGTACCCAGCTTGCTGGGGGGTGGGGGCAATGTGTAGCCTGCATACTGTAATTAAAAACTGTAAACCACCCAGAGACTACTGGAAGTGGTATGGGGCGGTATATAAGCAGAACATTTGCTTTTAAAGGACAAAGACAACCGAAATGTTTCAAATGTTTCAATAATAATAATAATAATAATAATAAAGGAAGCTGCGGTTCTTGTGGGCTGTTACTAACTCATGGGGGGCTGGAGGGGCTGTAGCTCTAAGGCCCAGCTCTGCAGCCCCTGATCCATCAGAGGAAAGGTCAGAATTACCTCCTATGTAAGCAGGCCTGTTTGGTCTTCCCGCTGCCACCAAACTTAATCATATCTTGGCAAGCTTTGCATTTGCCGCATTCGGGTTGTTGGCAAACCTGGGAGGGAAGAAACCGGATTTTGTTTTTAAAATAAGCCAAAGAAGTTGGATCAGTAGTAACACTCGTGGAACTGGCTGGTTCACAACGGAACTGAGACTGGACAGGCACTCTCGAAATGCGCAGAGAGAGCCAGAGAGTGACGCATCATACGCTAGCCAGGACTCAACTGCGAAGAAGGCGACACAGGAAACTCGTAAGGAGCAGCATTTCTTGGCCCATCTGCAATCAGTGGTGTTAACCAAACAGAAGTCAAAGGTTGTCTTGCAAAAGTTGAGAAAATTATAACAGCCCAGTCAGGAGAAGGCACCATCTACGGTGAAATAAAGGGCATCACACCTCTGGTCAAGAGGAAAAGAACCAATACTGTAAGGCAGGAGATGGCCACCATCCTCTTCATCCCCCCCAGGCACCTGATACGGGATGCCCCACTGAGCTGTTAGGGATGCAATAGGGCCACATGCAACTGATGTATTCCCCTGGTTTATGGAGGGAAGCACAATCCCCCGGATTCATTTGGGAAAAAATTCTTTATGCCTATTTCTGATATTTTTAGAACATGCGATACCCAAAGATTTCTGGGCTGGAGGGCTTGGCTGCAGAGCCAGGATCCAAGAGTTTGAAGCCTCCCCCCTGGATGAAAGAGTAGCCAAGATCACTTGGGGCATAGGCTGCTCATGGAGTAATGGGGTCCTGGTAGCTGCGTGGCAAAGTGCACAATCCCTGAGGCACCACCGCAGGCCAGCTCAGAGATTAGGCTAGTGGTGCCCACTGGGTTTGTTGCCAAATAAAAGCAGCCCTTAAGCCAGGCATGTCCAAAGGCAGGCCCGGGGGCCAAATGTGGCCCATTTTCAAATTTTGAGCATCCCGCGGCTTCTTCTCCCCACCATCTTAGCCTGTCATGCATCCCCACCAGCTGGCCCCTCCCCATTCTGGATGGAGACATCATCTTAAAGATTTACAGTTTCCCTGCCCTACCTGCCTCTGTCCATCCACCCATCCACCCACCCAGCATACCTGCCCCTGGCTCCATTGCTGCAGCATCCTCCCCGCCTCCTTGCATGCCCTAGAGGGTTGCCTAAAGGCTGACCCAGGGGGCCCAATGTGGCTGAATGGTCGCCCCCCCACATTTTCACCTCACCAAATCTGGCCCTCCTTGCAAAAAGTTTGGACACCCCTGCCCTAAGCAAATCTTACATAGATTTTGCCCTTAGATTTCATGCTGCACCTTGCAGAACACAGCTGCAGAATTTGGGAATATCCTGGCAAGGGCAAGTTGGATAAGAAAGATACAAAAGAAGAGGCCAGTAAGGCTGGCTGAGCCGTGGGTTTGGCAGGGGAAAGGGGAGGCCGGGAAGCTATGGGAGGGGGCCATAGCAGCTTCATTCCCTGGGAAACACAAAGGAACCCCGCACCCCAGCCGCCCTCTGCAGGGGTAAAATGGGTGCCAATGCAGGCCCCCACATCTCATTACCTCGCAGACCCCACAGCGCCTGCGCTTCAAGGCGTTCTCTTTGTCCTGCTCCTTTTCGGTCTTCTCTATTTGCTCCGAGAAGAAGGTGTCAAAGATCAAGTAGACCAGCTTGGTGGTGGTGGCCTTCGTGGGGCCTTTGTCCTTGTCAATCTTAGTAGGGTGCCTAATAGCCTGCCTCCTTGCCGCACGCCTGGAAAGGGGAAGGTGGGGGGAGAAATTGCCGTGAGACATCAAGGCACCTGCAGGGTTTCCCCTGGAGGCAAGGGGACGCGGCAACCAGCCAGCGATGCCAGTGTGCTAATAAAATAAACTTCCTAACACAGGTGTCCGTCCACTTTTCCACCTGAAAGTGGCTCCCGATCTTTTGGGACTTTGACTCCCATCAGACTCTACCAACGTGGCCCAGGGTCAGGAAATCCTGGGAGCTGCCCTCCAAGAGCATCTGGGAAGCATCAGAATATGGAGGGAGGTTCACCTGCTGTGTTTCCCACCCCCATGGATACTGGGGGGAAAGCCAATGCACCCACCAAGCACCATCAGCTGGGTGGTGTTTCTTCTAACACCACCCAGCTGATCTGTCAAAGGGGAAAGCCATTCTGGGGAGTAGAGGCCATGCTCTACACACAGAAGAAAAACACTCCCCAGATCAAAGCCAGACAAGCTGGAGGGACCAGTGGCGAGCATCAGCCAAAGGCAGAGAATTTGCTGTAATTTGGAAAGCCTTTTGAGGTGCCATCTAGTAAGGCGTATCTGCCACTAACTAACATGAAACCTGCATTCTGCATCTTGAGACTAATGGATGGACAGCCAGGTTCTTTGGAATTCTCTCCTTCCTACCTGGTACTTTTACAAACTGACCGCGTAAAGATTTTGAAGTCTTCACACTATTGTATAATCGCAGCGGGTCCTACATAAAGTATTGCCCAACAGTTGATTTTGGTCCCCCACCCTATTTGACTTCCATTTCCAATTCCTAACCCTTCACAATTGGACGTCTGTGTCCCGGTCACTGAAGTGGTGATTGTCAATATAGCTGCTCTCATGGGCAGAGGGGGCTGCCAAGATCTCGGCAACTCAAAGAACTCTTCTAATCTCATCTCCCAGTGTTGAAACTGGAAGGGAGGTATGGGAGCTAGTCCTGGCTGCCCTGATCCCAAAATAAAACTAATGGGATATCAACTCCCTTCTCTGAGCCGTTCATCCTGTTATCAACTTGATAAGATAAGCAACTCTTAGAATAAAACGTCTGTAAAGACAGGCAGCTTCCTGCAGTTCGGATCTCTTCTCTGGGTTCCCACTGAGTCGGCACAGGTGACATTCATGCAATGTTTTAATTGTTCATTCTGATTGTGAGCCGCCCAGAGACCTTTGGGTAGTGGGCGGCATACAAGCTAAATAAATAAATAAATAAATAAATAAATAAATAAACTATGTGGAAATGTATTTCTCTGGCAAGTTTCCAATCCGATCCATTTTTTTTTTTTTTTTGCTGGCTGGTCCTGCCTTGCCGCTGTGCTGTACCTTTTCCCCAGAGTCACCCCGGCCAGCTTAATCAGGTCCCTCATACAAGGCGTGATGAGAACCGGGGGCTCGTCGTTGTCTCCGGCCTCGTCGTAGCTTTCCACTTGCTCCACCACGAACTGGGCATGCCGGAGGAGAGAATCTTCCGTGAAACGGTTGAAATTCAGTCCAGCAGGAGGGACGGTAGTCTATAATTCAAATTAAAAAAACAACACATATATAAAGCAAAGTGTTCTGCTTATATACCGCCCCATACCACTACAAGTAGTCTCTGGGCGGTTTTCAATTTTAATTACAGTGTGCAGGCTACACATTGCCCCCCCCTAGCAAGCTCATTTTACCGACCTTGGAAGGATGGAAGGCTGAGTGAACCTTGAGCCTGCTACCAGGGATTGAACCCAGGTCGTGAGCAGTTTTACCTGCAGTACAGGCATTTAAGAATGCTTTCTCAAGAGGCGATCGGGGAGCTTTGAGCAGGAAGAAACCGCACTGCAGTGGCAGCTCCCTCTCTCTCTCTCTCTCTCTCAGGTACGTATCTTTTTAAAATGGCTGCTCAGACATTTTGAAAGCCAGCCTGGTGCTGCAGTCACAGCTGGGGTGGAGAAATTTGGCGTTCCAGATGTTTTTTACTGCACATTCAAGAAACACGGAGCATTCCGGGTAGTTACGATACCAGGTGCTGGCCAGAATATTTGGAGGATCAAAGGTGTCCCATCCCCAAATCAGGGAGTCTAAGATGATGGGAGTGATGATGGGAGTACTGTAGTCCAGCCTCTGCTCGTGACCTGAGTTTGATCTTGACGGATTCAGGTAACTGGCTGAAAGGGCTGACTCAGCCTCCCATCCTTCTAAGGTCTGTCAAATGTTTGCTGCAGGCAAAGTGTTCTTTGCATAATTATGTTCTAAACCAATGGTTCTCAACCTGGGGGTCCTCAGATGTTCCTGGACTGCATCTCTCAGAAATCCTGGTTCAGCTCAGCTAGTGATGAAGACTTCTGGGAGTTGCAGTCCAGGAACATCTGGGGACCCACAGGTTGAGAACCACTGTTCTAAACCACCCAGAAAGTGCTTCAGCACAATGGGGCAGTATACAAATCAAAACAGCCACTGAGGAGGTTGTGATTCTGAGAGTCCAACAATACATTCTAAGTATTTCAAATTAGCTTGCTATGTTTTGTGATTAGCTATATCAGGAGGTAATCAGGGGCTTCAGGTGCAAGTATGATCGCTCAGACAAAAAGGTTTGCTGAAATCACTACTCTGGACCATGAGTGTGTGATTTCAGCTACTAATGACAAGTCATTTTTTTGATATACAATGTTGACCCTTAGCACAAACCACCTCAGATAAATGTTTCATATAGAAATTTGAGGATGGTGGAATGTTAGGACAATATCTAAGCCAGTACTGGCCAAACTTCAGCTCTCTAGATGTTTTGGACTACAACTCCCAGAATTCCAAGCCTGTATTTCCAATGAAAAAGAATGATGGGAGCTGTGGTCCAAAACGTCTGGAGGAGCAAAGTCTGGCCACCAGTGATATTCTAAGGCCTCCAGTGTTTTGGAAGAAAGGTGTTTTTCGTGTATCTATATTTATAAAATACGTTATAAAAGTATTCAAAAGATTTTTTCCTCCATAACCAGAAGTAAACAAACATTTGATTTGAGAACAGGAATTTACAAAGCACATCAGGACCAAGTCAATATACATAAACATGCCTTGTAAATGCAGCAAAGAACTCTATAAATATTGCTGGTTTATTTCAGGAAAATGGGTTTGCAAAACCAGACAGTTTTCTAGGGAAAAATGTAGCCGTAGAGAACTGTTTCGGCAAGAAGGCACGCAAGTGCACAAAAAGAACAACTTCCGCATGACAAATCAAAGATCCATCTGAACCTAGGGGTGGAGAGAGGAACACACAGCCCCTTAGTCATGACCAGCCCTGCCTTGGCTGTCTTTCCACAAGAAGACTAAGATCTGTCTCTCCAGGCAACCTTTTCCTTAGACCTTAGTGACAGACGGTCTAAAAGGATTTAATGGGAAGGTTTGTATTTCTGAAGGTTTGTATTCCCGTTGCTTTTAAATCTTATAAACACATTTAAGTAATGCTCTTATCTAATATAATGTTTTTAAATATTCTTTTAAAATATTCAAATAACTTAATGTCTTTAGCTTTCAATACTGTATTGTGTTTTTAATGGTGTAAGCCACTTTGGGTCCATTTTTTAGGAGAAAGGCTGGATAGGAAGGAAGGAAGGAAGGAAGGAAGGAAGGAAGGAAGGAAGGAAGGAATAGATAGCCTGACTGACTAACCTCTATCTTATTCAGCAAATCCTCATAGCTGACATCTGGGTTGTTCTGCAAGAACTCCACAACAATCTTGCTCATGTAGATCTTCTCCTGCATCAGGGCAAAGATGGGGGCGTATTCCTCGCTTGGTTCCATCAAGATGTAATCGGCAAAAGCTGTAAGGCATAGAGGCACAGTCTAGTGAACAAGACTTAGATGCATTGGTACCTCACGGATGCCTAGTGATGAACTGACAGGAATTTTAGGCAACCTAAGCATCAACAGGGTGCAAGTGCCTCCACGAATCAGATCAAAAGACATTTGTTTGTTTATTATTATTATTATTATTATTATTATTATTATTATTATTATTATTATTATTATTATTATTATTATTATTATTATTATTCCCTGCCCATCTGGCCACTTTGGGTAGCTTACAACAAGAGAAAAAGTACAATAACAAACGAAATAAATATAACAGAAACCCTTATGATAATACAATGACTGCAACACGTATCAACCATAGACAGCAGACAAAAGTAATCTAAAAGCTCTTCTCACTACAGCTGTTGCTGTAACCAACATAGTCTGGTTCTCTGTTTCAAAAAATAGACAGGCAGACTGCCCTCCAAGTTCACAAGCCAGGATTATACGTTTTGCACAAAAATCTCTCTCCATTGTTGAATCCCATCACCTGGCACTCAAAGATACACTGCATCTGCACATGGAGGCTCTATTGCTAGAGAGCCTCTTCCATATATATATATTTTTCTAACCCTTTAAAATACGTCAGGGTGGTGATGGTGAAAACTGCCTGGACTCCAACCCCTATAACAGCGATGGCGAACCTTTTAGAGACTGAGTGCCCAAACTGTGATTCCAAACCCACTGATTTTTTGCAAAGTGTCAATATAGCAATTTAACCTGAATACAGGTGGCTGTGAAGGAGAGATGTTGGATGCCCACAGAAAGGGCTCCAAGTGCCACCTTTGGCACCTGTGCCATAGGTTCCCCAATACTGCCCTATAAGGTCCAGGCAGCACAGCAAGGCTGACAGAAGCTTTAAGACCACCACAACCCTTGTATTATGGGTCTCTACCCCGGCCACATCAATTACTGGCCACAGGCAGATCAGCAAGAACCAGTTTTGTAACTGAATTCCACACTAAATTTTAAAAATTGCTTTCATCTGGCTCTGAGCAGACTGTTACATAGATTTAACTGGGTGAGACTTGAGTTCTAGTGCAACAAGAAGAGTTTAAGAGACGTGTCTCCCTGTTCCTTCAGCAAAGCAACTTTTCCTTTGTTGGACTAAATCTGGAAGGTAAGGACTGAAATTAGTCTGTGGGCGTATCAGGCAAGGAGTGATAGTTTTCTGATAGTCTACTCAATGAGTGTTCCCACATGGGCCTACTATTTTGCCCCAGTTTCTGCAACTGGGCTGCTCCGGGGAGTCTTGTACGGAGCCACCACTAAGCCTAAAACGGCACCTTGGAAGAAACCAGAAACCACGTGTCACCTTTCTTTTACAGCTGCTTTAGGAGCGAAAACAGGGGAGTCTGAAGTCTTCTATGCGGAAGGACACAATCCACAGGGACGGCCTTCTAGAATGCCCTCAACTCGTATGCAATGCGACAAAGTTTTGCAGATTCCAAAATCGAGAAAGCGGAGGGTTGGATGAGCAGCAGAGCTACGCAAACAGGTTTTCATCCAGGATAGGAATTTTTAGCTCAGATATTTTCGTGAGTCGTGAGCTTTTATGTTCGGTTTTCTGTGGGGCTCCGTGGACACACTGGCATCCACCCATCTTTGGCCTTCAAGCACCCCCCCCAAAAAAGTGTTGGGTTTGTTTTTGAAAAAAACATTTGTTGCTCTTAATAATCACTCTGCGCCTTCTGAGGGGAAATGCTGCCATGTCTTACAGCAGGGGTCCTCAACCTAAGGCCCCAGGGCCGGATGCGGCCCCCCAAGGACCTGAATCCGGCCCCCGGGACCAATTGCAACCCCCCCTACCCCTGCTTTGCGAGCAAGCCAACCTCCGCAGCTGCTTCTGTTGCTGAGGCAGATCAAAGCAGTGAGCTATGTCACTTCTCCCACTCCCCCCAACTACCGCCCAGATTATCAGCATGCTGGCTAGTGGGGAATTTAGAGTGGGAGGGCTACGGCAACGTCCCCTGCTCCCCCCACCCACTGTGGTCTGGCCCCCAGTGGTGCCTGGGGCGTGGTGGACCGGCCCGCTGTTTGAAAACTTTGAGGACCCCTGTCTTACAGCCTTGGGCCCTGATACCTGTACTATTTTTTTAGAATTTAAATTATCTTTTTATAAGGAGACCTTCCCCATCTAAAAAAATACTTTTTTAAAAAAAAAAAAACATTAATCCTGCTTTTTGGGGTGGATCATTCCCTGCATCTAAGAGAAATATGCTGTCAGATTCAATTACTGATATTGTTCTTTTCCAGATGTCGAAATGAGCTTACCTGTAGTAAAGCCAATCAAAGCCCTTTCCCCTCCATCAAAGCCCGTAATCCACCACGCATTGATAGGGCCCATCTTTCTGGCTCGGACACCACCTAGATCAGCGACAGGATAAATGTTATGCAACAGCAAGAATTTGCACTTTGAAACAGCTTTGACAGCTACACCACCTGCGTGAGTTATGAATAAGTCTGCTTTGGAGAGTAGCACAACCGTGCCTGATTGATCCGCTTTTCTCTCTCCTGGGAGCCTGAAGACACGTGAACGACCCAAGTGTTTCCTTTCCCGTCCGCTTCCCTGACTAGTCAAGACTGAATGCTGTCAACATGATTAACTTGTATGCCGGTCCTTCCCTTGAGAAGCCTCAAATGTTTTGCTCCTCAGCTAAGCCAAAAAGCTGGGTTCTGGAACCCTGTCCTAAAAAGAAAATCACGCCTCATCTGTTTAGCAGCAGACAATGGTTCAGGCATGTCCAAACTTCGGCCCTCCTGATGTTTTGGACCACAACTCCCAGAATGCTAAGCTTAGAATTGCCAATGACAAAGGACTGTGGGAGTTTCGGTCCAAAACATCTGGAGGGCCCAAGTTTGGACATGCAAAGGAACCAGCAAGTACAGGATTGGTGACTTTTGGGTGCTTCAAAGGATAAACTGGATGGTTTCTGAAGGGTACAGAAAACTCTTAGGGTGGGGAAAGGCAAAGCACATCTTTCCAGACACCGTTGGACTGGGGCTCTTTATGACGAGCGCTCCTAGTGGTGAGGGAGCCCTTCGGAAGCATCAAGAACGTACAGGCAGCAATTGATTTCGCTTACAGAGATGTTGGAAGCTTAGGCAGCTAACATGTGAACTTCCTGCCAGGCTGCCAAAAGGACCCAACCGTCATCAGGGCGAAAGAGTTGCATCTCATACGAGCCGAGACAAGGAAGCCTTAGAGAGAAAACCCACCTGAAAGGCCACACTTACCATCCAGGCAGGGGTTATCATCATAGATGGGCTTCACAGCGCCGCTGAAGTACAATTCAATGTTCCTTTCTATGAGACCAGTATCAAACGGGCACAGGTGACCTTTCCGATCATAGACACTGCACAGAGGAGGAGAGGGACGGGAGAGTTTTCAGTTCCTGGGCCAACACAACCTCCTGTTAACACACACACACAAAACTGTCCACACGCGGCATGTGAATGGAGCTGAGGCTCACTCCCGACAAGAGCACAGAGTGTGGCTGAGAAAAAAAACGGATGAACTGGATAGAGGCCATTCCAGTGCTCTCTGACAAGGCCATGCTCCACCCAGTCCCTACCTTGGCGATTGTTCTGGACATGTTACTAATACAGTGACCCCCCCCCGCCATTTCGCGGTTCAGGTATCGTGGCCCCACTACATTGAGGGATCGCAGTACCTGCACCGTGGGGGGGGGCGGCCGGGTCACTCTGTGCCGCCCCCCCCGCACCTCCAAGAAGCCTCTGGGTGCGTGGGAGGGCGGCGGGGGGCGATCGGGTCGCTCTCCGTCGCCCCCCCCGGGGCGCCTCCGAAGGGCCTCAGAGCCGCTCGGGAGGGCTGCGCGGAGCGAACGCGTGGCTCTGCACTGCCCCCCCCCCACGCTCATCCGAGGCTTTTGGGACAGGCGCGCAATCGCCCCCCCCCGGCCGCTTCCGCATATCGTGGATTTTCATGGATCGCGGGAGGGGTGGGTCCCTAACCCCCGCGATCGGTGGGGGATTACTGTAGCAGAAGTACAGGTGACAACTCTAGGTGAGAACGGTGTTTATGGTTAGTACACCCATTATAATTCATTAGAAGAAAAAAATATCCCAGCTTCAGTCAGAAGCAGTCCGTCCGCTGCAGCTGGCAACAGCAGAGAACCTGAAGGAGCCCCTTTTCCTCCATTCCTCACCCCATCCCAAGTCTCCTTTCACAGCTGGATGATTGGACTTCACTTTTTTTTGGCATAAAAAAAGTGAAAGCAAAAATTAAATAGCACTGACACCGCAAAAGGGCAAACAAACAAGGCATAGACGTTGATGTACTCAACACGCCGCGGCGAGAGCCAAACTTTCCATCTAGCTCCAATTCTCCGGCATTAACCAGGGAGCTCCCCAACATGGCTGGAAATCTTGGGACGGAGCACAAAAACAGGCATGTCTTAAGCAGTTGCACTCAAATGAGGCTTCATGGTTCCATGAAGTAGCTCTGGATGCTACTGGCAACCCCCCCCCCCCCCCGCCCCTGGGTTTACAGCCTGAGTAGGTTCCAAGAATGATTTCTCCCCCACCACCCACCCACCAATGATATTGGGCACGTATGCACTCAGAGAATATGGGCTAATCCTCTGCTTACTCTCTCCGCACTTCATTATCTGGTGCGGTAATGATGCAACAACGGCCACAAGCAGCCTCTGAATCAGAAGAAAAGGGATGCTACAAGACAGCTTTTGAGAAAGTGCTTCCTCCTCAGATTCGTCATGTCCCCCAGCCTCCCTTCTTGTCTGGCTCTTCTACCCATGAACAGGGAAGGAGAGGAACTGGACCCCTCCATCATCCAGTGGGTGGTGCTGTTCTGCTTGACCCGTTTGGTGTCTTGGAGGGAGGGAGAGGCAAGGCAAGGGGGGGGGAATCACATGGATATTTCTAGCCCTCCTTGCTCAAAGCAAACTGGGCTTTAGACTACATCAGCATGGAGCTTCACCTGAAGGATGTCACTTTGTGCTGCGGCAGATCATCGTAACTCTCAAATCCGTCTTCGTTGGCATCAAAAATGGACAAGCGTTCATCCGTCAGCATTTCTGGTTCGTCCAGCTAGGAAGACAAGACAGGTTGCCTTTAGCCTGGAGACGCACCGGCGAGGCACAGGGCTCCTCTTTCAGCGGGGCTAAGGGCGGCCAACTTACTGCGTCATCAAGATCCCCCTGGAAGAACTTGAGCTCAGGGTCGTCCAGGTACTGCCTGCATTCGGCACACTTGGGAGGGGTCGTCTGGAAGGGAAAGGCACCACAAGCGCCCGTCAGTTCACGTGATTTGTCTTGGACCTAAGAACAGTTTGGGAAATGTCTCCTCAACCAGAGACCTGTTGCTTAAACTCTTTGATCATGTGGAATTACAGACGTACTCCAACCTGAACCTGTTCCCATCTGTTAGCATCCTTCTTGAAGTGGGGTGTCCACAGAGCAAAGCAAAAGCAAAGTGTTCTGTTTATATACAGCCCCATAGCACTTAAAGCACTCTCAGGCGGTTTACAATTTATTTATGCAGGCTACACGTTGAGCCCCCCCCCCCCCGCAAGCTGTGTACAGCATGACCCTCTTATCCGCTGATTCACTAACCGCTGATTCAGTTATCCGCGGTACGTGGTCAGCAGGGGGCAGCAAGGAGGGAGAAAAAATAAAAATAAAACTTAACTTTTGCCAATGCCATCTGCCCTCCTCCTCCCTGCCACCACGGGCCAGCCAGGCACCCTCCGGAGGGGTGAAGGACATCAGGGGTGACTGCAGAAGAGGTGCCCACGCCGCGCCGCTCACCCGGAACATCGGGTGGTGGTGGTGGCAGAAAAGGCGCCCGCACTTCCTGCAGGCATCTGCAGGTCCACGTGGGCACCTCTTCCATCGCCACTACCAATGTCCTGGGTAAGTGGTACGGCACGGGTGCCCCTTCTGTCGCCGCCCCCGATGTTCTGGGAGAGCGGCATGGCGTGGGCGCTTCTTCAGCCGCCACCACTACCACCACTAAGGGCAGGGGTGGATGGGGGTTGCGGGCTGGGAGGGGGGAAGGCTTCTCTTTTACCCCCTCCCTGGCCACCACTGCCACCTCCCTCCACTTCCCCTCCTCATCACCACTGCCACCCTGGATAACAGCGTTAGCTCTTATCCGCAGATTTCTGTATCCGCCGGAAGTCCTACTGTACTCATTTTATTGGCCTCGGAACGATGGAAGGATGAGTGAACCTCGAGCCGGCTACCTGGGATTGAACCCCAAAATTGTGAGCACAGTTATAGCTGCAGTAAAGCAGTTTAACCACTGCGCCAGTGTCAAAGAGAGGGGGAACTAGGATTTGGAGATTGTACTTCTATTCATGCAGCCTAAAATAGCATTTGTCTTTTTTGAAGCCACACCACACTGTTGCCTCACATTCGGCTCATGATCTACAATGATTTGAAGATCCTTGTCACTCATAGCATTTCTGAGACAGCTATGCCCCTACCTGGTAACTGTGCCTTTATCTTCTTTTTTCCCAGGTGCAGTACTTTGCACTTACCCCAACAGAACTTCATTCAATTGTTTCCATCCCAGTTCTCCAGCCTATCTAAATCCCTTTGAATTTTGTTCCTTTGTTAGTCCAACCAATTTTGAGTTCTCTCCAAATGTTATTAGCATTCCCTGCACTTGTTTCTTTCTACCCTCTAGAACAGGCATGTCCAAAGTCCAGCCCGGGGCCCAAATGTGGCCCATTTTTCAAATTTCAAGCGGCCCGCAGCCTCTTCTCCCCACTGCCTCAGCCTGTCATGCATCCCTGCCAGCTGGCCCCTTCCCATTCTGGATGGAGACATCAGCTTGCAGTTTTATGGTGTGCCTGCCCTCCCTACCTCTGTCTGCCCCCCCACACACACACACACACCTACCCACCCTCAGCTCCATTACTGCAGCGTCCTCCCTGCCTCCTTGCATGTCCTAGAGGCTTGTCCAAAGTCCAGCCCGGGGGCCAAATGCAGCTGAATGCACCTCCCTAAATCTGGCCCTTCTTGCAAAAGGTTTGGACACTCCTGCTCTAGAAGACACAAGGGGACCATTAAATCCTATTTTGGGGGGGGGGGTGAGGGACAAGAATGCCACAAAAATGTCTTGGAATTGAATTTATAGTCCACGCTGGTTTAATGTAAAAAAAAAAAAAAGGCCTCGTGGCGTAGTGGTTAAATGCCTGTACTGCAGGTAAAACTGTGCTCACAACCTGGGTTCAATCCCTGGTAGCAGGCTCAAGGTTCACTCAGCCTTCCATCCTTCCGAGGTCGGTAAAATGAGTACCCAGCTTGCTGGGGGGGGGGGGCAATGTGTAGCCTGCACACTGTAATTAAAATTGTAAACCGCCCAGAGACGACTTGTAGTGGTATGGGGCGGTATATAAGCAAAACACTTTGCTTTTGCTTTAATATTCATAAGGCTCCAGGGACCTCCCAGCTAGCAGGAAGCAGCATCTCAAGCAGAACCAGTGCCTGCAGAACCCACGGGGACAGGAGCTTGCTAGCTAAACCCGAGGTGTCCTTTGGCATGCTCTTTAAGAGGATACAGGACGACAACATCTCAGCTCTGTACCATCGAATTTCATTTCTCCTGTCATGGTTTATGGAACACATCCAGCCTAGGAGTGGCTTGGCTGCATTTCTCCTACCGCCTTCAGAAATCCACTGGCACCTCCCTGTTATTTAGTTTCTTAAAGTCAGGAAACGAGCGCAAAGAGATGGTGACAGGGCAAAGCGACCGAGCTGCATATGAACCCAGTTCTCCTCGCTCTTAATGTCTCTGCGCTCATGGCTGTTCTACAACAACACCTGTGCTCTGAAAAGCCACAGAAGGGTCTTTTCTTGAAAGGCAATTTAGAGAAAGGGCTGCAGTAGAAATGTCCACAGTTGTTGAAAGGGTTAAAATAACAACAACAACAACAACACAAAGCAAAGGCATACTTACTTTGACAAGTGGCACAGCTTTAACCTGGGTGGCTTCCTCTTTAATCTCAGGCCTGGATCAAAACAACAACAACCCATAAAATAATACAAGTTGAACACAAGCAGAAAGTGTGTCTATGTGGGCATGCGTGTGCGAACCCATAAAATAACACAAGTTGAAAAGAAGCACAAGGCATGTGTGTGTGTGTGTGTGTGTGTATCAGTGTTATATGGCTACAGTTTTACTGCATGTGCTTTTCGCCTGTAATGTAAGTCACCTTGGGGGCTCTTGCCACCAAACGGCAGGATAGAAACCTTCTAAATAAACACACACACAATGCACACTTTCATGTACAAAGCAGCTTTCATGTTCAAAGAGACCAAGGGCTGCAAGGAAGCAGATTCCTAGCTTTTATACCATCCTGAGCTGTTCCATTGCAACATTCCCTTGTGCTTTTATATATAAAAGAAAGATCTTCTAAGTGATAAGAATATGGTGCAGGGCAAAGTATCAATCAGTGCTCCGCTTCCAGCTTTAATCGGTGTGAACACATCTTAAAAGACCATGGCTTCCCTTAGCCTGTTGAGTTCTCAGTGCTCTCCATCTGTTAACTGTTGTTAAGAGATAGGGTTGTACACCCATGTGCCCACCTTGCTGTCCTTTGCTGAAATAACTCGCATAGCTATTTAAAGTGAACCCTGGTTATGGCTTTCACTGTAAGGCAACCCAAGTTCAAGGGTCCCCGAGTCCTCTGTGTTTTCCTTTTTATACAGGTAAGAGGGGGTGACATTGCTGTTAAAATGGCTTGCAATAATAAAGGCTTTCTTTACTCTTTCATTGTCGCCACTTTTCATGAATCAAGAACGTGACGTTTTAGGTAAATATAAACTCCCAGTTAAAATTTTTGTTGTCTCCATGCAGCTGAATGAGTTTATAAATCAGTAGCTAAAGTGGCTGCAGAGTGGCATAATTCAAAGATGGGAACCTTTTAAGAGCTTCAGCCACATCTCTGCGTTTGCTTCTATACAATGAAGAACATTTTTTTTTTTCATGGCAGAAGCATATCATCAGTGTTTCATTCTGGCTCGACTTATCCTCCCAAAAATCACAGAGAGAAGTCCTTTACAGACCGCCGGCCAAAATCCCGTCATCGTTTTAGGGTGGGAAAACACAAGTGGCATTAACTTCGGGTGGTCAATTGCCACAAGTCAACAAATCAGCATAGATGTCACTTGTTGTGCACTGGGCCGTGTGACTCAGTGTGCAACTAAACATTCCTTTCCTGGCTTTTTAATTTGCAGCAATTTGTTGCAAACAATAATTATAATTACACAACTCATGAATGTAACCAATAGGATCATGCCGCTGCAACTCTGCGCACTTCTATAAACAGTTATATTCCTTGCTAGCAAATGAGTGAGGGATCAGATTATTCCAAGCAGCCAGCGTACCCTTCTTTGGTTTCCGTTTTGATCCTCTTCTCATCTTGCTCCTGGAGAGGGAAACAGAGAACATGCAGCACTGAAAAGCAGGCCACTAACCCCACCTTAACTTACAAAACGAGGTACAGGCACGATTGTAGAAACTGAAAATATTGCAAATCAGCAGGTTCCCTCCCACCCCGGGGGGGGGGTGCAAGGCTTCAACATTATTTCAATGCGTGATACGCACCCAAGTATTTAAAATGTTGTATGCCTATTTCCAGTACAGTAGGACCCTGGTATCCACTGGTGATGGGTTTCAGGCCTTCCCATGGATAATGAAAACCGTGGATAAGAGAATGCCAAAAAAACCTCCCCAAAACTGCAGTTTTGTTACAGTAGCTTGCTTTAGGGCTGCTGTTTTATGACAGTAGCTTGCTTTACAACCGCTGTTTGTGACAGTAGCTTGCTTACATCCTTCCGAGGTCGAGGTCGGTAAAATGAGTACCCAGCTTGCTGGAGGGGGGGGGCAATGTGTAGCCTGCATACTGTAATGAAACTGTAAACCGCCCAGAGACTACTTGAAGTTGTATAGGGCGGTATATAAGCAGAACACTTTGCTTTTTTTTTTTGCTTTTTGCAGCTACTAAATTATTCCCCCCCCCCGCCAACTGTGGATAATTGAATCAGCAGTTAATGAATCAGTGGATGTGGGGGAGCTTCTGTACTTCGAAAATGATGAAACTAAAAAGTGAACCAGTTTAAGACCTTTTGTGTTTCCATGGCCCCACATGCATACCGGTTCTCCAGACATCTCCTCTTCCTCTTCCTCCTCATTTTCTATGGTATTTGCATCCTGATTCAGCTCTCCGTTCACCTCTCCCGATTTGCGTTTGTTGGACCTAGTGAGATCAAAGCAGAAAGCGGAATGCTTGGAGGAAGTTCATTCAGCACATTTTTCGTTAGACTTTAAGGGAGAAGCTATCTAAGAGAGAGAAAGCTTAAAGGGTTTTAATTTTACAAAGGCTGGAATCCCACTGGCATCCATTTAAGATCTGTATAACATAACACGGCCCGACTGATGAGGTGCCAGGGCACGCCTCGGTTGTGAGCAGGCAAATGACCAATGCGTCCCTTGGTCTTCTTGTTAATTAGCCATGGCAAAATACGCACACTTGACACAAACACCAATAAGGCCCTGGCCAATTTATGGTCAGGTGAAACAACATGATGTGAACAATATTAGATACTCGGGCATTCAATTTGATCTCCTGTGTGTGTGTGTGTGTGTGTGTGTGTGTGTGTGTGTGTGTGTGTGTGTGTGTGTGTGTGTGTGTGTGCGCGCGCGCGCGCTATTGGTTGCTGGGCCAGAACCCTCAATAAGTTTACCTTGCAACAATATAAATAGTTGATTGGCTGAAAGAATGAAGGGGGACAACAGCCTAATAGGTAAAAAGGGATGTGTGTGTGTGTGTGTGTGTGTGTGTGTGTGTGTGTGTGTGTGTGTGTGTGTGTGTGTGTGTGTGTGTGTGTGTGTGTGTGTGTGTGTGTGTGTGTGTGTGTGTGTGTGTGTGTGTGTGTGTGTGTGAGAGAGAGAGAGAGAGAGAGAGAGAGACAGAGACAGAGACAGAGACAGAGACAGAGACAGAGAGTGAGTGAGTGAGTGAGTTATGGAGGAAAGCCGAATCTTAAAGGGGACAGTGAAAGAGAGATAAAATTGTAGCACAGAGGAGCAGTTATGTTTAAGAGTGAGCTATAACTAGAAAAGCATTACTTGGTATCCATGATTACTTCCATGAAAACGAGAAAGTCCGAGGTAGGAAAGGCGGCATGTACAGTATTTCAATATAACCCAAAGAGGACATCTGTGCAGTTCCAACCAGTTATATTTAAATAAAGATCTTATTTTTTTTTACGTTTAAACCTGCATGGGCTCCTATAGGATTTGGACTTAAAGGAGGCCTGGTTAAAGCAAAGGCAGTTCCAAGGCGATTCGCCAGATGGAGGTGGTCACAGTCCGTGAAGACCAATGCAAAGTCCATGGGCAGACATTCTTGAAAGGGCAACTCCTCGGCAGCAGTAGCAGTGGACAGTAACACTGGTAGAGGACCTTTCCTAGACAGCAGCAGCAAGCTAATTCTTGTTAGGACTGTGCAGAAGGCAGAACGGTAACCTGGCTCTCAATGCTTCATAATCATAACTCAAGACCCCGATAACGAGGCAATCCAAAATGAAAGGAAAGGAAAACTGGAAAAGGGGACTCTCAGGGTAGAACACAGGCCCTCAGTCGCCTACTGGGGAAAAACAAAGGACAAGTATGAAAAGCAATGTCACTAATGATTATTTTTTTTTGCCATCTTGCCTTAGTAATGTTTATATGTTTGTTTGTTTTTTAACTCTGGTACTGCTGATTGTCTGTTGGGTTTGTTTTATTTTATATTGTAGTATCAATTATCATTATTTTCCTTTTTTGTTTTATTGCTTGTATATTTCCGCATGCCTTTTCTTGTTAACCGCCCTGAGTTCCCTTTCTGGGAAAATCTGGTGGTATATAAATAAATAAATAAATAAAAAATAAATAAATAAAATAATGAAGCAACCAGGTGAAACCAAAAGCACATCCAATTGCTGATGTGCTCAGAAGCAAAAAAGAAATGCTGATGCCTCACAACACATGTAACGAACATGGAAATGCGAGAAGCATTAATCAAAGTAAGCCTGAAACTGTATAAGCTAAAGCTGACTGAAATAAGATATTTTCAATCCAATAATTATAAAACATTTTACTCCATAAACAAAACAAACAAAATCAGAAGAAACCGTGGCTTTATCAGTGAGGCAAGATGTAGCACAAGTAGCTTGAAGCCATGATGTGAAATCTGACCAAATAACACCAATCAGATTTCATTGAAAGCTTATCAATATAATGCTTCTTCAGGTCTATGGTCCAACTACAAGTGGTGAAGAAGAATATGAAAACGCATATGTAAGGGTCCAGGAAAAAAAACTGATCACCAAAGCGAAATGTGCTGACAATTAGTGGTGATTGAAATGCAGAAGCAGAAAGTAAAGTAGAACCAAACACTGTTGAAGAGAAAGGGCTGCAGCAGAACTGTTCATAGAAATAAAAAAAATAAATCAGAATAGTGATTCAAAGACTTCTGTGAAGCAACCATTTGTTCACTGCAAGCATATGCTTCAGGAAACCTGACAAACAACTGTAAACAGACATCTCCAGACAGCCCAGGGAGAAAATGAATAGATGGTATAATTAAATGAAAGCAGAACATGGAGAAGATCTATTCACTTTGCAAAAACAAGACCAGAAATGGACTTTGGTATGGACCACGAACTGCTAATATCCAAAAGTTGAAGAACAATCATAATGCCAAAATAAAATCTAAATAATCTAAATAACACTGCTGAAGAATTTAAAGACCACATAACAATCGAACTGGCACTATTAAACTCAATTAGCTTTGAGTAGAAAAATCTGTGAACTGAATTCGGTGATATGGTCAGGGAGGAATGCAAAAAAGATTGTTTCGAGTAGTCAAAAAGAAAAGAATGATGGGTATTATTAACAACTGAGAAGCAAAAGAAAAGGTGACAGAGATGGTTTCAAGGAGAGCACAGAAACCTAGGCTGTCAGTCCAGTAGATTCACTGTCCGCTCTCTCTCTCTCTCTCATTTCTTCTTCCTGCATCTCTTTCCTCTTTATATTTTATAAAAGTGCCTGGGATCACCTGCTGGAAAGCAATGTGCCATATGTGCAGACATTCTGCCACTATGTGGGTCTCCGCAGTGCAAGTCCAGGACAGAAGGCCAGTTGTTTGGATTTTGTAATCACCAAGGCCCATTTTCATCCATTCCTCTAACCCAGTGGTGGCCAAACTTTGGCCCTCCAGATGTTTTTGGACCACACCTCCCACAATCCTTCATCAGTGGCAATACAGGCTTGGAATTCTGGGAGTTGTGGTCCAAAACATCTGGAGGGCTGAGGTTTGGCCACCACTGCCGGTCTACCCAACTTGGAAAAGGCAGAGGCCTTTCAGTGGAGAATCGGCAGGGGCTCCACTCACACAGGAGCGGCATCCATTTGTGGTGCCTCGCCCTGAGGACGGCCTTCCACCCCAAAGGCTGCACCCTCTCTGAAATTTCCGCATGCAAACTATGTAATAAGCCATTAGAGACTGTCTCTAAGAACTTAGGGGATAATCCAGCTTGCTGGATGCCTGCCATTGCCTCGTTGCCCCATGGCAGCCTGGGGGGCGGTTCCTCCTCAAAGCCCTACAGCCTTCCTCTCCCTTCCCACGCTGCCTCTCTAGTGTGCTCAGTAGTAGCCACTGGCTGGTAAGTTATAACCAATCAATCAAACTACCCAAAAAGAGAAAGAGATATAAAGCTGATAAAAAAACAGATGCTGAAAAAAACAGAGCAGACACTGGGGGGGGGGGAGAGATGTTTCCACCCAATTTATGCCCAATGCTAGTACTTACCCTTTGGAAAACATTGTCAGGATGGTAGGCTGTTTGCCCGAACTGCGGGTGATCCTTGAGCTGTTTGGGGTTTCTGCAGATTAAAAACAGGCACACATATAGCTGTAGCGCAGTGGAGGCTTTCAACAGGCTTAAAGTGGATTTGGACCCAACCCTGCTTGCCATGGCCATGCGTGAAATAGAGCCACCTTTCGCCACCAACGAGAACTCCTCCTGCACCTGGACGAGACCGCAGTGGGTTTCCCTTGCCGGCTTATCCACGGCTTGCCATCGCTGAGCAGAGAGAGGAGAGCCAAGGGCAGCCCTCTGGATGGGGCTGGAGGAGGACCGAGTCCATCAGCCGGAAAGGAAAGGCTCCCGGGCACTGCGGTCCAGCCTCACCAAGAGGGACATGCTTTTCTCATCCCCGACCGGCCACAGGACACGCCATTCCTTCTGATGCCGCCCGGCAGTCACAGCCGGTGGACTCCTAAGAGCTAGCCAATGGCTTTCTACTGTCCTTTACACAGGCAAATTTATTTATTTAGGTCTGGGGCTCCATTGAAGGCTGAAGCCAGGGGAAGCCAGGGCCAGGCCTAGAAAGAGACCAGCCCACTCATCCCCACCCCTCTACTCCCGCCACCCTCTTTCTTTCTTCCTTCTGTCACTCCCTGCTCTTCCTCTGCTCAACCACCCCCAACCCCCACCTCAGCAGCCAGCAGCCTGATCCAAGGACCTGCTGAAGGGTTTTGAACCTAAGAACCTAAGAACAGCCTTGCTGGAGCAGGCCACAGCCCACCCAGTCCAGCATTCTGTCTCACACAGCGGTGGCTCACCATTTGCTTCAGGGTATTCCCAAGCAGATGTCTTCACCTGCTTACGATTCCCTGCAAATGGCCTTGAGAGATATCCTGTCTCTCTCTCCAACCCGGAGGTTGTCCTCAGGCCAAGATCCCTGGAAATGTAGTTGCAGCATTGCATAAAGGACTAGGGCTGCCAGATGCCCCTTCTTTGTTTAAGTAAGGAGTCCGCCTACAGCCTGCTCACCGGAGCCTCCCCCCCCAGTCCAACTCCCCCCCGCCCCCCCATGTTCTGGCAAGGGCTCTCCAAGGACTTCTTACTTCTGCTCTCGCTGTTGGTCTTGCTCCTCCTTCCCCTGCGAGCTTTCAAAGCAGACGGCGAGGCCAAGGGCGTTGAGCCGGAGGGCGACGCGGCCTCTTCCACCTCCATGGCGCTGTCCTCCTCGCCCTTGCCGCCTGCTCTCTCGGGCTCCTCTTCGCTGCCGTAGGCACCGTTTTCCACACAGCCGTTGGCCTTCTGGCCGACCTCCAGGTTGTCTCCATTTTCTAGAGAGAGTTCCTTGTGAATCAGGGCTTTCACTTTGGCCAGGTACCGTTCCTGCAGCGGGAGGGAGAGACCGATCGGCAAAAAAGCAGATACGAGCCACCGTGCAAGTTGGTGGTAGGTCAGTCACATGGCTGGTCACATGTTCCACTGTGTACCAATCACATGCCTGGCCCCTTGTCATTTAACTGTGGCGGCGACTTCCGTGATTCCTCCTGCCAGTATAGTGGTATCCATGTTCTCCTCAAAGACTCCACCGTGAGGGGGTTGATCTACAAGGGATGCTGAGAATTGGCCCTTAGTTTGCAGGGAGACCGTCCCCTCCAGCATCCTTTGTTATGTACAGAGAGAGGTAGTCAGAAATCTGTCATTCTCAGAATCGTGGCACTTTGTTTTAATTTATATTTATTTGTTTGTTTTTATACTTGTTGACCGCCCGACTTTCCCTCGGGAACTCTGGGTGGTGTACAACACATTGCAAATAAACAACTTGCCCAAAAACAGACAAAACCCCAAACATACTAAATCAAATAAAAAGATAACAACGGAACATCAGCAACCCTACAACAAGACAGACTCCGGCAAGAAAGGGCTGGGACAGACAAACAAACAAACAACAAACTGCCATGCACTCAGCGATCACCCAAAGCTTTCCCTAAAGAGCCAAGTCTTTAAAACAGGTTTTTAAAACAGTGTGTGGTGCAATTAAATTAAAGTTCCAAACTCCAACACAGCTTTTCACAGCTGAGTAAAACATTTATGTGCAAGTCTGTTTCCCTGTAACAATTTCTTTAAAGGGAGCAAGTGCTTTTAAGACAAACGGACTTGCTCGATCACAAGGTCTCATGAGTTTTAATTGACTTCCTAAGATGTACAATACTCAAGCCTAACATATATGTATGAAGAGGGATCATGGTTGTCTGGATGGTGATCAATAGTAAGCAGGATACGGAAGATTACTGCTTATCATACCTTCTCAGGTGCTGTTGAACACAGACATCCTGCACGTAAGTAAAACAATTAAGTAATAGGAAGTGTTTGACTTTCACGCCCGTTTCTAACACAAGTGCCTGAAATTCTGTTGCTCAGCATAAGCCTCATTAGAATAGGACCAAATGAATCAGTGGAGATTTAATGGATCAGCTCTCCTGTAAGTTCTTGAGAGCAAGCAGACCTTCTGTAGGACCCCCATATCCACTGATTCATTAACCACTGATTCAGTTATCCACGGTTGGGAGAGGAAAAATTAAATAAATAATTCAGCAGCTGTAAAGCAAGCTACTGTCATAAAACAGCAGTTTTGCGGGGGGTTTTTTGGCGTTCCCTCTTATCCACAATTTTTGTTATACACAGGAAGGCCTGGAGAACCAATCCCCAGTGGATACCAGAGTCCTACTGTACTACACTAAGCGACCAGGTTCAGACAGTGGGAATAAGATGCATCTGAAACATCTTATAACTAAAGGATAACATCAATTGTAGACTAAGTTTTTTTTTTAGACCAATGAACCTTGCTGAAAAATTTTGAATCTGCCTTAAATGAAAAAAAAAAACAGTATTCACTGTTTTTATGATTTCTTTGAAGAAGAAATGGTTTAGCAGAGCTTTTTGATGTGTGCCCAGTGGAATAAAGCTGACTGTTCAAATCCTAGGAGCAAAACTAAATGTGATGATACCAAATTAATCCAAATTCATCAGATAGGAGGGGTACTTCATATGAAAATGCACACAAATCAATTCAGAGTTCTCAGCCCCGATTCCAGAATGGCACCATTTCCAGACCTTGAGTTGTATCCAGTGTGTATGATTCTTCTGTAGCTCAAAATCTGCTCTAGAAAGCCAGAAACTGTTTGGATGAGATTTTGGAGGGCATGAAAAATGGCAAGGGACAGAGAAAAGAAATCCCAATGTGAAAAGCAAACTGCGCTCACATGACATCAAGCTACACTCCTCTCTCTCTCTCTCTCTCTCTCTCTCTCTGTGTGTGTGTGTGTGTGTGTGTGTGTGTGTGTGTGTGTGCGTGCGTGCGTGCGTGTGTGTGTGTGTGTGTGTGTGTGTGTGTGTGTGTTTTGTTTTTACAAAACAGTTACTGGCACACATCAGCAACTTGTACACGTGATTAAGTCACAGTAAAAAAATCATGGTGCCAAGATTCCCCTCTGCACTGTGATTTAATAAAAAATGCAGATGTCAGGTGTGCAGCAGGGAGTTACAAGGAAGGAAAGAATGAAAAATCTCAAACTTGCACCCAGTTCAAAACTGGAAGGCAATTAGGAGTGACTCCCCAGAATGGTATCAGAATGGAAGAGGAGGAATTTGCTCATCCTTAAAAATGAATTACCAACCTCAGTAAGTTCCTCTTTACGTAACTTGGTCTCCAGGTCTTTCAACTGATCCTGAACATCTGCTTGCAAGAAGCCATGTATCAGATTCAGCTTTTCCTTTACACATTCCTACAAAAAAAAGTGGTGGTGGTGGTGGTGGTGGGGGAGGAGCAGGCAGGAAAGAGTCAAAGAATGATTATTATCGCTGGCCAATCAAAGCTCACAGGGAATATCTCCTGAGCACAGGTATCGTTTTATTTAAAGAAAGAGGGAAAGGAAAAGTCACAAACTTACCCTCTCCCCAAGACCATCTTCATCCCTCTCCATGTCTTTCAGTCTGTTTCAAAACAAATAAATTGCACAAAATAAGTGCACGCTGTGAAGTCGATTTCAAATTGCAGCAATTCTTTCTGGGGGTTTTCTAGGTAGAGAATGCAAATAAGTAGTTTATCATTCCCATCTTCCGGGGGCATCCCGGAATTGTGCAGTTTGGGGGAACCCTATTCACGTCCTCTAGTTTCAGGGGAATAGGTGAGATTTCACTTATTGGGTGGTGTTTTTATTTTTTTAAATGGGGGGGGCTAGAAGGTAAGGTTCGCTCTTGTACATTCTGTGCCCGGCAAGCCTCTTTTCACTACCCTTCCTAACAGGAGTGGGGTGTGTGGGGGGGAATGAATCAAGGGAACCCAACATTAATAACAAACAACAACAACAACAACTTTATTTTAATTGGTGCACGTGAGCTGAGAAGTCAGTCAGCCACCCACTTCCATCAAGGGCACCCAAAGGAAAAAATAAAATAAAGCCTCCTCATTTTGTTTGCCCTTTGCTTGGATCAACGTGGGGAAAATAAAAGGGAAGAGTGAGGAAGAGAGCCATCCCCACCTGGGCTTGCTCTTGTCCTCTCCCTGGATGGGCTCCCATGGACATGGAGGACCACCCACACCTGAGCTGGATCTCTGAAGCAGCAGCAGCAGCAGCCCTGAAGCTTCTTTCATTCCCTTTGTGGCCTTATGCGCTACAGATGACAAGCTGCAGCCCCCCTAAGGGCATTGACTCATGCAAGAATATCTCCGGGCTGAAAGTAATAACCATATTAAGTCCCTGGCCCGTAAGGTATATAATTTCAGTATTCTTTGATCTTGTATCTTTCTGAAGCAGTTTAAGAGATGGCGTACAGGTGGGGGGGGGAAGAGGAGAGTTGTTTCAAGTTTTTGAGAGACACCGCAGCTAGATCAAGCATTTGTGCGAATCCTAATTAAGTTACTGTTTTTGTCACATTGATAAGGTTCCAGGATCCATGGTCTCAAAAGACAGCTACAGGAAGCCTGTCTGGACAGGTTACTATGTCAGGCGTGAAAAGAGGTCTGAAATATTTCCTGTTTGGACTACAGCTCCCAGAACCAGCATGGACTATGACCTTGTTAGGTGGGGGATTCTGGGAGATGTAATCCAAACACATAAAACTTCTCAGCCCTGAAAACGATAAGAGGTATACAGTACTACCATGCCCTGTTTCAAAGCAGTTGCCGTCTATCATTTTGATCCAGGAAAGGCTTTAATCCCTGTCTACAAGATGAGAACCACCCACTACCCCCCCTCCCCACTCTCCAAAACATTTGAATGAGCAAGGCCACCAAACAGCAAAGGGTGGTTTACCTTAAGCCAGGCTGCAGACCAGCAGCAAAACATCAGTACTTTAAGATGCGAAGCAGAGCTACAAGACTTCTGTGTTTAGGCTTCTGTATGCTGGGGCTGGACAAATGTCAGCTTATCAAAAACAGGGTTTGTTTCGTAGGCTGTGGAACTCACCAGGCTCTAAATCAGTGGTTCTCAACCTGTGGGTTGAGATGTTCATGGACTGCAACTCCCAGAACTCTTCATCCCTAGCTGAGCTGGCCAGGATTTCTGGGAGTTGCAGTGCAGGAACATCTGGGGACCCACAAGTTGAGAACCGCTGCTGTAAACAGACATGATTTAAACCAACACCTGGAGAACAGGAGCACTGCAGTTGTACAGTGGATAAGCCTTCTTCCATTCTATTCTGCAGCACCAGCTGTAGCCTCCTCATGAGTTCGTTCATACATTTTTTTAAAAATGAAAAAATAACTGAGAAGAAGACTTTCAGGACTTACGCAGGGCCTCTCACCCCTACTTCAAAGCATGGGAAGTGGAGCAGGAGTGCTTAGTGGGTGGGGAACCTCTTCTCCCATGAGCCAAAGTGGAGTGCTTGCAATGATAGCTACACCACGGCGGGGTCACTGCTACCATCTACAATGGAAGTGAATGGGCAGGCCATATGGAAGGACTCTGGGTCCTTTCAGAGAGAAAAGTAGGATAGAAATGTTTTTAAATGAATTAAATAAACGAGTCCGAATGGAAGAAAGACGGGATAAAAATATTGTCACTCTGTTGCTTCATATCTCTTACAATTAGTAATGCATGTCTTCTGGGCGAAATTCAGAATTCTGAGAGTGACGGTATAGCCACCACCCCAACTTGGATGACGACCCCCCCCCCAACAGAGAGGCTGGCGCAAAAGAGACAAGGTGCAAATAAATTGTGACAGAAACTTTTGTGGGCTAGAACCCACCTCGCGCAAGCTGAGGGTTTATGGGCTAAACTCCTAAGCTACTAGTCCTCATGTTGTTCTTAAAATATGCTGTTCACGAAAGCAAGTCACAGACGTGAGAACTGGCGGTTCCTACGCCAGAGAACCCAAAACACCACAACACGACTAGCTTCCTGTTAAACTAATTGGACAAGGCATAGAAGTACTCTGGGCTCCTTTCATTTGCCACCCCTCAGGCCGAGAGCAAGCCCCGATCCCTTGGAATTATCATTTTAAAATGGCAGCCCTCTCTTGAGGCACAGGTCTGTGACGCTGAAAACCCACACTTCATAGGCCATCCTGGATAAAAAACAAGGAGCCAACTTATCAAGGAAGTACCTAAACAACGCTCTGCTTGAAAAGAGAAGCAAGCTTTAAAGCGGCGAAGAAATTTACTCAGTAACCAGCCATGTCCCTCTGCCCTGGGACAACAGGCGGCTTTTCACCTCCCGAGGCAGGGTGTTGGGGGTGGGTGGGTTAAAATGTTAAACCGCTTGTGTGGTTCTCCAGTGCCCTCTACCAACTAGGCCACAAACCACGTGCCTGTGACGCAATGGAACTGGAAGACAAGGAACGAAAGGCAAACATGGAGGGATCTTAAATCGCAAATGTACTATGAGGATCGATGTGATCTTGCTGCCAACACCTCCTCCATTCCATGAAACAAAAACAAAAAAGACCGGACCAGACACTAGAAATAGGGAAAGACTGAAATAAATAAATAAATAAAAATAAATAAATGCATAAATAAATAAATAAATAAATAAGTGAAAAATAATTTTTTTTGGGGGGGAAAGGTGGGGGTGGATCGTGTTTGCAGAAAATCCATGGTCCAGAGGCTGGAGCAGTAGCAAAAAACACCGACTTCTTCCTAGACGGCCAACTTCAGACAATAGCAGTACAGACGCTTCTATGTTGCGTCCTCTCGAGTCTGCTTCCTGAGAGCAAACAGATGTACCATGTGGTGCAGGCCTGGGTGGCAAGTCTCACAACTGCTCGCAGCAGTAATGGCGGGAAAGACCCATGTATGGGCTGCTTTCAGAGTAGACCGCTAGCTTACAGACAACTTAATTAGAAGTGTTTTTTCTTTTTCTTTTTTTCTTTTTTTTACAAAAGGAGTTTGCTTTTTTAAAAATGGGAGGGAGAGAGAGAGAGAGAGAGAGAGGGAGGGAGGGAGGAAGAGAGAGAAGGAACACTTCCCGTCTTCCGGTCTTCTCTGCCCCATTGTACAAAAACCTCAATTTTCCAACGAGCACACCTTGTCTGGACTCCATTTTGCAAGCGGGCCTGCAGGCCACTTGAGAGCCGGGACACAAAGTTAAGACAGATACTGAACTAACGAAGCACGGAACGGAGCGGTGATTACTGTTCCACTTCCCAGTGGAAGGTTCCACTTCACGTGGAATGTTAATTTTCAAATCTAGGGGGAAAGATGGAAAGTCATTATTCCTCTGTTCTCTTTTGTAACCATCACGATAAGGCTTTCTTACCTTACGTGCGTGAGATCAGGCCAAACGCTAAGGAAGAGCAAAAACTGAGCACAGAGAGGAAACTGATGGAAGGCATGTAGCCATCCTGGCCGGGTATGTGGAGTTTGCAGCGGGGGAGGGGGGGTCAGGGCGCGAGAAATGCTTCCTAAAATCACAAGCAACATCTTTTCGTAGCAGGGCACAAATATCTGGTTCCGCAGCGAGCAAGCAAGCAGAAGCAGCTCTCAAGACAAAGGCAACTTGTTTTGAACAGACAGAAGAAAACACGCAGTTCAGATTATTTGGAAAGGACTGTCAGACTAGGAATGGCCCTGGGAAAGAGGCCCATACAACCCCCCCCCCACAAGGAAAAGGGACAGGCTCCATTGAAATGCAGCGCGCTTCTGGTGGCGCCAGAAATCAGAGAATGAACCAGCCCGCTCTGCAGGCTCCTGGATGCCAATGAACCCAACCCATAATGAACAACATTCCGCCCCCCCCCGCCCGCCATTTGAACACAGAAGTCTGGGCATGTTAACCATTGCTTCCCTAACTGCATGTCGGCGCTAATCAGTGCCCTCGACAGGCACAAACAAACCTTACCGCCAAGCCGCGCTTTCAACTGGGTAAGAAATTCATTTTCACTTCCTGTCCCAATATGGCAAGCCAGGGGCATTAAGGGAGGGGAAAAAGCCACCCCAAGGGAGGAAACAGGAGAGGACAAAGCCCAGGAGGTGCAGAAGGCCCATCCTTGCTCCTCGGTTAACCCTCAACGTGACATGCACA
This sequence comes from Phrynocephalus guinanensis, assembly GCA_037367245.1. Taxonomy (NCBI): domain Eukaryota; kingdom Metazoa; phylum Chordata; class Lepidosauria; order Squamata; family Agamidae; genus Phrynocephalus; species Phrynocephalus guinanensis. The sequence continues at coordinate 160,045,149 of CM074734.1, forward strand.
CCTTCCGGTAAAAACCAGGCGGGATGCCAAAGGGCCAAAACAGCTCTTTTCCAGGGCCTCTGCTCTCTGCCTTGTGGGATCCTTTTAGCAGGGGCTTATAGTCGCCCCATCTCACCTCCCCATTCTCTATTTTTAACAAAAATGGTGTGTGTGAGAGATGAGACCACCAAGTGAAATCAGAGAAACCTAAACTTGACATCTTATTTTAAGGAGTCCTGAAGAACCTTTGTTTTGCAGCTTGACAGCCATGGGGGTCACCAGGCAAAAAAAGGATGGAGGAGAAGGAAGTGGCAGAATGAGGAAATAAAAGGGAACCCCTCTACTTCTTCCCAGTACCCCATCTGTAACCATCCCTCCCCATTGAAGAAGAAGAAAAGAACATTCCCCTCTAAGGAAACTCCAAGAGCTTTGCAAGAATCCCACTTCACTGGAGGACTTCGCCTCAATTAGGAGCCCACAAGTCCACAATTAAGGAGGCAACGGAGGGGTTCCTCACTTCTATAAGGAGGCTCTGACTTCCAAGGAAAGCCTGGGGATACACAATTTTTGAAAGGAAATCCCCCCCCCCAGGTGAATCAAAACCCTTAGATGGGGTGCAAACACCAGAGGGGCAGCGCATGTGCTCTCCCCTCCCCAATTGTAGGACCCACCCACTGCTTCTCCCCACATTTTATGAACTTTTCACTTTGCTAGATAAGAAGAGGGGCGTTCAGCATCAGCGGGGGAAGGGGGGCAGGCACAGAAAACCCAGCGTTGCTTCTTGCGGGGACACCGATGCTCTTAAATCAGCATAAAGAGGGTAATGCGAGCGATGACATCCCCCACCCCCACCCAGGCAAGACACTTGCAGCACAGCAAATAGGTGGCCCAGTATTGGGGTGCAAAAACGGAGAGCCACCGATAGAACAGGAAGCCTCTCCCCCCCCCGCCCCGCGCAAATAAAATAAAACAAAACAGGAAAAACTGCACTAGACCAAGCCCCAGTCATTACAGGAGACGTATGAATGGAGGGGGGGGTGTCAATGTGCCCCTAGGATTGGAAAAGGCGGGGGGGGGGGAGAGAGGATCACTTCTCCTCCCCTTCCCAGGAAGGAATGGGGAGCGCTCCCTTCCCTGCCCTGCTCGCGCCCCCCCAACTCCACTCCACTCCACTCCACTCAGCGGGAACCTTCTCCTCCTCTTCACCCCCCCACCCCACCCCGCCCCGCCCCCGCTTACCGCCGGCGCAGCTCCTCCGGGGTCAACGGGGCGGCCCGGGCAGGCATCGGGACCGACAAGACAGCGGGGCTGGGAGGCGACGGGAACTGATTTCGCGCGCACCAGGGAGGGGAGGGGAGAGGAGGAAGGGAGGAGCGAGCGAGTGAAGGGGAAGGAGCAGGCTTCGGGAGGGACCATCAGAGAGCACGGGCGGGGGTGGGAAGGGCGGGACGTTCCCCTGTCGTCATTTACGGACTGGGAGAAACCAAGCCGTTGGGGGGGGGGAAGTGAGAGAGATACGAGCTGAGAAGGAGGGGTGGAATCAAGCTTCGGAGGCAGAGCCTTTCAGTTCTCTCTCTCTCTCTCTCTCTCTCTCTCTCTCTCTCTCTCTCTCTCTCTCTCTCTCTCTCTCTGTGTGTGTGTGTGTGTGTGTGTGTGTGTGTGAGAGAGAGAGAGTTCTCTCTCTCTCTCTCTCTGTGTGTGTGTGTGTGTGTGTGTGTGAGTGTGAGTGAGTGAGTGTGTGTGTGTTCTTTTTCTGTGTGTATCTGCTCTCTCTCTCTCTCTGTAAGTGTAAGTGTGTGTGTGTATATGTTCTCTGTGTGTGTGTGTGAGTGAGTGTGTGTTCTCTGTGTGTGTGTGTGTGTGTGTGAACGAGAGAGAGACAGAGAGACTGTTCTCTATCTGTGTGTGTGTGTGTGTGTGTGTGTGTTGTCTCTCTCTCTCTCTCTCTCTCTCTCTCTCTCTCTCTCTCTCTGTGTGTGTGTGTGTGTGTGTGTGTGTGTGTGTGTGTGTGTAAACTCCAGTCCTTCCTCTGCTCTTCAGAGGTAGATTGCTCTGACTCGGGAGGTTCTGCGGAGCTCATCGCTTAGAGATACAGTATATTACTTTTCCCCAAATTTCAACTCCGGGTGTCTCTTTACTAGCCCAGTCCGTGACCATGCTCTTCTGGGGATTCTGGGGCTTGTAGTTGCAACATCTTCCCCCTCTCCTATCAGAGCTGTCCTCCCTCCACTCTCACCCCGGAGAACAAAACGGAAGTCTTGTCTGTCGTTACAAACGAGTGCACTGTATATTTTTTTTGCTTAATAACCAGTGGGTTTTTATTTGGCTTAATATGACGAGAATGGAGCGTTGCCTTTAGTGGGCGTTAGCCTGGTTCTTGCTAGCATGCTCGATGTGGAGGTAAGGGGTTGTCTATCAGTGGAGGCACAGGGAACTGAAATTACTAAACTAGTCATTCACTTAATGATAATGACTTGTCTTCATTAACAAAAGAGTGCCCTGCGGGAAAAGGCACATTCTTGGAACCTGATAAGAAGCCTGGATCCCTCTTCAAGCCTCAAGCAGACAGACTTAACATAAGAGCATAAAAAGAGCCATGCTGGATCAGGCCAAAGGCCCATCTAGTCCAGCTTCCCGTATCTCACAGTGGGCCCACCAGATGCATCTGGGAGCGCATGAGACCAGATATCTGTCTCCTGATACCACTCCCCTGCATCTGGTCCTTGAAGTACCCCGGTTTTAAGCCTGGAGATTACACATTTCCATCATGGTTTGTAACCTGTGATGGACTTTTCCTCCAGGAATCTGTCCAATCCCATTTTGAAGGCATCCAGGCCAGATGCCATTACCACGTCCTGTGGCAGGGTGTTCCACAGACTAACAACGCGCTGGGTAAAACAAAAATTGTCTTTTGTCTGTCCCACTCTTCAAACCCTCAATTTCAGTGTATTCCCCCTAGTTCTGGTGTTTTGTTAGAGGGAGAAGACTGTCCCTCTATCCACTTTATTCATTCCCTGCATTATTTTGTATGTCTCTATCATATCCCCTTTCAGGCACTTTTTTCCAGACTAAAGAGCTCCAAATGTTTTAGCCTTTCCTCATAAGGGAGGTCCCCCAGCCCATTTTAATCGCTCTGTTCTGCACCTTTTCCAGTTCCACTATGTCTTCTTTGAGATGCAGTGACCAGAATTGTACACAATACTCCAGGTGCAGTCTTACTATCATTTTGTACAATGGCATTGTAATATTGGCTTATTTTCAATCCCCTTTTTGATAATCACTAGCATGGAATTGGCCTTTTTCACCACTGCCACACACTGGGTCGACACCTTCATTGAGCTGTCCACCAGCACACCAAGATCTCTCTCCTGATCCATCATGGAGAGCTCAGAGCCCATGAGTTGATAGATAAAGTTTTGATTTTTTGCCCCAATTTGCATTATTTTACATTTTGCTACACTGAAATGCATTTGCCATTTGGCAGCCCATTCCCCCAGTTTGGAGAGATCCTTCTGGAGCTCTCCACAATCTCCTCTGGTTTTTACCACATGGAAAAGTTTTGTGTCATCCACAAACTTGGCTTCCTCACTGCTTATCCCTATCTCCAGGTCATTTATGAACAGATTGAAAAGCACCGGTCTCAGAACAGATCCCTGGAGCAAATTGCCCATTGTCACCTACTCTTTGTTTCCTGGATCTCAACCAGTTCTCAACCCAAAAGAGCACCTGCCCTTTTATCCCCTGACTGTGCAATTTTCTCAGCAGCCTTTGGTGAGGGACTGTGTCAAAAGCCTTCTGAAAAGCAAGATAGACAATATCACCCAGTTCACCCAAATCCACATGTCTGTTGACCTTTCCAAAGAATTCTAAAAGGGTTGTTAGGCAAGACTTGCCCTTACAGAAGCCATGCTGATTTTCCCTCACCAAGGTTTGTTGTATGTGTTTTAAGATTTTCTCTTGGATGAGGCTTTCCACCATATTCCCTGGGACAGACGTAAGGCTAACCAGCCTGCAGTTTCCCGAGTCCCCCTCTTCCTTTTTTAAAAATTGGTGTGACATCCCCTATACTCCAGTCCTGCAACACTGGCCATTTTAAGAGACAAGTTGCACATTACTGTTAAGAGCTCTGCATTTTCATTTCTCAGTTCTTTAATAACCCTTGGGTAGATGCCATTTGGGCCTGGTGACTTATTGATCTTCAATTTATCAATTAAACCTAAAACATCCTCTCTTTTAACCTGTATTTGATTTAATTCTTTAGTCAAGAAGGGCCGTTTGGGCAGCGGAATCTGCCCAACATGTTCTGTCGTGAAGACAGATGCAAATAACTCATTTAATTTTTCTGCAATTTCCAAGTCCTCCTTTATCTCCCCTTTTCTTCCCTCACCATCCAGAGGGCCAGCTGGTTCTCTGGCAGGTCTTTTACTTCTAACATATTTAAAGAAGCTTTTACTATTTCCCTTTATATTGCTAGCCATATGTTCCTCAACGTCTTTCTTTGCCTCTCTTATCTTCTTACATTTCTTTTGCAAGAGTTTGTGTTCCTTTTTATTTTCCAAATTTGGGGAGGATTTCCATTTACGGAAAGACCTCTCCTTGTGCTTTAGAGCCTCTCTAGCTCCACTCATTAACCATGCCGGCACCCTCTTGGACTTAGATGAGCTCTTCTTTCTTTGTGGTATGCACTTGTGCTGGGCCTCTACTACTGTCATTTTAAACAGGCTCCATGCACTCTGAAGAGATTGGATTCTTTTTACCTTCCCTTTCAATTTCTTTCTAACTAGTTTCCTCATCTGAGGGAAGTCCACCCTTTGGAAATCAAGGGTTTTTATGTCTGATTTGCTTAACACTGTTCCCCCAACATGCATGGCAAAGGAGATTGCAGCATGGTCACTGTTCCCCAGAGGCTCAGTGTCATTCACATCCCTGACCAGGTCCTGAGTATCAAATAGTATTAGATCCGGAGATGCTTGTTATTGGGTGGACTCCATGACAAGTTGCTCTAAGGCACAGTCATTCAGCATCTCAATAAACCTGGTTTCTCTTTCTTGCCCTGATCTCGCATTGGCCCAGTCAATGTGGGGATAATTGAAGTTCCCCATGATTACTATCCTGTCTCTCTTAGGGCCTTTTTACACGACCCCTAAGATCCGCTGGTCCCTTAAATTCGGACCAGAGATCTTGAGGGTTCGTTGCTGTTCCTCCGTCCCCACCCGCTCCGCACTTCTTTGTTCTGTCTGCGTGAGGGGAGGGAGGAAAAAAAAGCCTTAGACAGGGACAAAAGAATAAAGCCTTACCTCCCGTGCCGGTGGAAGTTGCTCCGACCTCCGTTTACTTCCTGGTTCCTCTTTAAGGGGTGGAGGCAAAAGAAAAACAACAGAAAGAAGCGAGGAGAGCTCAGGCACTCTCCGCATCAAATATTTTTCACCATCAAAGAGCAGGTACAAGAAAAGTGCGCTGGGTCGCGCTTAGGTGGGCGGGGTCGCACTTAATTGTCTGCAAACTCCAGAGCTGGTGGGGAAACATTTTTAAGGTCCGGAGCTTGCAGCCATTTGCGGCGGAGCTTAGGGGTCGTGTATAAACGCCCTTAGACACCTCCATGATTTGTCACATCATTTCAAGGTCCCCTTCAAGGTTTTGATCTGGTGCATGATAGAACCCCCTACCCACTATCACATCGCTCCTTAGACCTGGTAGTTTAACCCACAGTGATTCAATGGTGGAGTCAGACCCACCCTCAATCTCCATTCTGCTGGATTTTACTCCTTCTTTGACATAAATGGCCACTCCACCTCCAACCTGCCCCTTTCTATCCCTTCTATAGAGTTTATAGCCTGGGATTGCAGTATCCCACTGGTTCTTCGCATTCCACCAGGTTTCTGTTATGGCTATTATATCAATGTTAGTTCAAGTTCCCCCATCTTTGCTCAGAGGTTTCAAGCATTTGCGTAGAAGCACCTGTACAATGGGTCCCTTAAGAATGGCTGCTTCTTTGTTCTTTCCCCTGCGCAGCTTTTAATTCCAGTATACAAACTACTGCATCCCATTATTCTCCCAGTGCTAATACCTACTATGTCATCGCTTTGTGGTTCTCTGCACTCTCCAACCTCGTTCCATGGTGCCACTCAGCTCCTGTCAGCTTTTCCCAGTCATCAGTTTAAAAGCTGCTCTGCAGCCTTTTTGATGTTGAGTGCCAGCAATCTGGTCCCATCATGGTTCAAGTGCAACCCATCCCTCCTGATCAGGTTTGTCTTGTCCCAATATGTGTTCCAGTTCCTGACAAATCTGAAGCCCTCATCTCGAAACCATCACCTCATCCACGCATTGAGGCTTCTGAGCTCTGCCTGCCTGGTGGGTCCTGCAAGAGGAACAGGTAGCACTTCTGAAAATACTACCTTGGAAGTCAGGGACTTCAATCTTCTTCCTAACAACCTGAATTTGGCTTCCAGGACTGACCACTTTGCCTTCCCAACATCATTTGTACCAACGTTTACCATGACGACTGGCTCCTTCTCATTTATTTCTAACAAACTATCTAGATGTCTGGTTATGTCTGCGACCTTTGTCAGGCAAGTCACCATACGGTTGTCATGTGCATCACAAATCCATCCCTCTGTATTTCTAATAATTGAATCACCTAGTACAAGGAGCATCTCTCATGCAGTTTGTTCATCGGCCTGTTCCTCAACTATATTAAGGGAAAGGTCTTCAGTTTGTTTCTGTTGTTTGTCTTCCTGTATCTCATCAAGTGTAATGAGGGAGAGATCCTTAGGTGGAACCAGTTGTTCCTCTGTGCTTTCCTCATGAGGTGTGATGAGGGAAGGAGCCACAAATTGATTCTGTAATTTCAGACTTTCAGAGTTATCCCTTGCCCTTCTACTTTGTCGAGTCACATTCCTCCATGCATTTACCTCCTGAGTTGGTGAAGTGACTATTTGTTCAGGGTAGTCTGCTCCGTGCTATCCAAGAACAGCTCAAGCTCCTTAATTTGTTGCTGGTTAGATATGCAGGCCTCCAGCTGCTGGACCTTCTCTTCTACTAGTGCAACCAGCTTGCATTTGCTGCAAGTGTAGTTCTCCATGTGCTTTGGCAAGATGACAAACATGGCACAAGTGTTGCAGGTAACTACAGCTGCTCCCTCACACTCCATTTTAACGTGTGCAGCATTCTGGGCCTCAAAGATTTACCTTTACTTGGAATGCTCAACTAGTTGTTTCCTGTTCTGCCTTGGATGTTTCCTGTTCTGCCTTGACACCTTTTCTGAATGAAGAGACAGTGGTAGTAGTAGATTGGTCTCAGACCAGGCGGGTTTTCCATAGCTTGAGCAGAACATAGACATTTACACATTAAAAAGAACTTTGTAAGGGTCACTTGGTGCAGAAAATATCTTATTAACACTACCCACTGTGGTTTTGAAAAGTAACTCGCTCTTGTTTGAAAAATAATGTGCTGCTGTCTGAATTTGGCAACGGACAGCTTAAATAATTTAACCTAAATAATGCCAACATCCCTTTTTGGACAGATTGACTGGGGTGGTGGTGGAGCAGCTCCAGATGTCACCATATGTACAAGGATGCCTGGGTAATTTCCAGTTCAGGTTCAGGCCCGCTAGTTGCACAGCGATCTCTTAAGGGAGCCTGAAAGTTAAGATATTGGTGCTCCTTGATCTCCCAGTGGCCTTTGATTCTGTTGACCACATATCGTTCTGGACCAACGGATGGGGATAAGGATCGGAGATCTGGCTTTAAGCTGGTCCTGGTCTTTCCTTCAGGATCAGCTCCAGAGAGGACAACTTGGGGAGGAAATGCTAGCCTCTTAGATCTGTGTAAAGTCACTGGGGTAGGTCATCTGGAGATCTGGAGTGTGTGGCCATCAGAATGCTGATGACACACCACTCTTATCTCTCCTTTCACCTTTCTGCAGCGGATGTTGTCCGTTTTCCTTGAGCGCTCCCTGGTTGTGCTGCTGGCATGGCTGAAGGCTTATAGGCTGAATCCGAACCCTGATAAGTCAGAGATCCTTCTACTGGGGGCAGGCAGATAGGTTAAAAGGTTGCCTCACTAAGTTGGATGGTGTAACCCTCCCTTTTGGGGATCAAGTGCATAATCTGGCCATTTTCTTTGGCCCTATCATGGGAATCTCGGATTTGTGGCCATGCCCAGGTCAGCCTTTAACTAGCTTAGGCTGATGGTCCAGGCTCATCCTTACCTTGATGGGGCCACCCTGAAGACTCTGGTGCATGCACTGTTGATCTCAAGGATCAGTGACTGCAACACTCTTTATATGGGGCTTCCTTTGAAAATGACCCAGAAGCTTCAACAGTTATAGAATGTGGCAGCCAGATAGGTGTTGAACGTGAAGAAGTACAATTTCCCCGGTTCGGGACAGCCTGCAGTGACTGCCTGTGTTGGTCTGTGCAAGGTTCAAGGTTCAAGGTTTCGGTTCTTCTTACCTATAAAGCCCTTCACGTTTTGGGACCTTGGTACTTGCTAGACCCATCTTTCCCTAAAAATGCTTAGCCACACCACCCTGGTTCCTCACAGCCCATGCTCTTCCGGGTCACCACACGGAAAGAGGGCAGGAAGCCATCAGGTGGTGGCCCCGTCCCTTTGGAATGGCTCCCAATGGAGCTCCACCTGGCCTACCTTCCTTACTGCATTTCAGAGGATGCTTAAGACGAGACTGTTGACTGGAGCCTTTGAGAGCATCCTTTCTTAATAGGTTAATAGGGCTGAGTCCTTTAAGATTACCTATCCACCATCATATGGTCTTCATTGATTTCCTTGATTTATTCAATGGTGGTTTCGTTGTGTCTATGTTGTGTCCACTTGAACCCACTTGTTCATGATTCCAGTAGTCCAGGCTATTGGCAAAGCATTCCTCCAGCACCATATGACAAACGGATCATTTTTGCCCCCGTCAACTTTTTTTTTGGTCCACCTTTCACACCCATAGAAGTGAATACAAGAGGAAGGTTGAGCTTGGTCTTGGTTGCCAGGGACAAATCCTACAACTGATGAACTTTTAAATTTCTTCATAGGTGCCCTTCTGAAGCCCAGTCTTCTAGTTTTATGTAACTTCACATGCTGCCTTTAGTAGATTTGGCTGGAAATAACTGTTTATCTAGCTCAAGACAATTGTTCCTTCCTTGCTTCTGAATTTAGAGAGCCCCACCTCTCTGCTCTGTATAACTTGTTTGCTCTCTTAGGTTTGTTCATCTCTGTCGGGTAAAAAGCAGTCATATTTGCAATTTTGCTCTTTGATCTGTTCAGTTCTAAGTAATGGAACTTACTACAAGGATTCACAGAGCAGAACTAGTTTCAGGCTCCGCAAAGTAGTCCACCCCTTTTTCTCATCGACTGACACTTACAGTCTCAACAATTCACTCTAAGGTATTTGTAAAAGAAACAATAAAATATTTCATTACTTACAACTGAACAGATCAAACAGCAAACTAACAAACATGGCTGCTGCATGCAACAGGCCTCAACACTGTTGTGCAGCACTAAGAAAACAGAATAGTTTCCTGAAATTCTCCTTAATGTACAAACACATGCTATGGAAAAATAGTAGACGGCTGAAGTTCATCTGAAATATTTCTATTTCATATTGATTTTTACCTCTTCTTTTGCCAGTCAAAGGCAATCTAGCCCTAAAATTAATATATCAATGTATTGATAAAGTGACCCTCTTAAATTAAGAGGGAAGGTTGCCCCAAGGGCATAAAAAACACTAGAGTCTGGAAGCAAAAAGGGCCAAACTGATTCAAACTGGCTTTTGCATCATGTAATCATTTTTTTTTTGGTTGGGGGGGAGGAAATTCCCGTTTTTAAATCCACAGTAAATCCTGCAGTATTTGACTGTGTCATGGCAGACTCAAGTGGAATTTTCTGCCAGATGTTTAAAATGAGTTAAACAAGGAGCAGTAGGGAAGAGTGGATAGATGGAAGTACAGTAGGACCACCGTATCCACTGGTTCATTAACCACTGATTCAGTTATCCACGGTTGGCAGAGGAAAAAATTAAATAATTCAGCAGCCGCAAAGCAATCTACTATTACAAAAAGCAGCCGTAAAGCGTGCTACTGTCACAAGCAGCAGCTGTAAATCAAACTAGTGTCACAAAACAGCAGCTGTAAAGCAAGCTACTGTCACAAAACAGCAGTTTTGTGGGGGTTTGCTTTCTTTCTTATCCACAGTTTTCGTTATCCACGGGAAGGCCTGGAACCAATCTCCAGCAGATACCGGGGTCCTACTGTACCCTCCAATGAAAATGTCTGCAAATGCGGGCATTTACAGCTATGTCCTATATGGAGAAAATAATTATTTCCAAAAATTATAATAAATCAGTGGTTCCCAACTTTGGGTTCCCAGGTGTTCTTTGATAAAAGCTCCCAGAAATCTTTCCACCATCGCTAGTAGGGAACGTTTCTGGGTGTTTTAGTCCAAAAACATCTGGAAACCCAAGGTTGGGAACCCCTGTGCAAGATGCTAGCAGGTCCCCTTTTTTTCAGTGTTACAGTACTGTATTTTAATAGTAAATGTTACACAGTGGTCTCTGGCTTCCTCTAGCGGTCAGTTCTGGTAACTCCATCTTTAAAATTATAGTACTGTAGGACCCTCTCAGGACTGGCTCCAAGCTTATTTATTTATTTATTTATTTATTTATTTATTTATTTATTTATTTATTTATTTATTTATTTATGGCGCTTATATACCGCCCGTCTTCCGAAGGAACTCCAGGCGGTTTACAACAAAATAATAACACAATGAATAAATTGACGAATAAATACAACAACAAAAAAATAATAAAAAGCGGTGAACAACATCCACAATCAACAATCAACAATTAACAAGAAGAAGAAGAAGAAGAAGAAGAAGAAGAAGAAGAAGAAGAAGAAGAAGAAGAAGAAGAAGAAGAAATATCTAGCAAGATGGTGGGGTAAGATAGAAAGAAAAATTAAATTAAATTAAATTAAATTAAATTAAATTAAGGGTCACCAAAGGCCTTGCGAAAGAGCCAGGTCTTCAAGGCTTTTTTTGAATCCTGGCAGGGACTGTGCAAGGTGCAACTCACTCGGGAGGTGGTTCCAAAGCAAAGGGCCAGCCACAGAGAAGGCTCAGTTGCGGGTAGCCGCTTTCCTAGCCTCCCTGGGTGTGGCCACCCGAAATGAGAGTGCCTGCGACATTTTAGTAGGTCGGGCCTTAGTTGATCTCTGGAAGATCCGCTCTGCCAGGTATCCTGGTCCCAACCTGTGGAGGGTTTTGTAAATCAAAACCAGGACCTTGAATCTTATTCAGGACGCAACGGGTAGCCAATGCAAGTGTGCCAGAACTGGGGTGATGTGGTCATATCGACTCACACCCACCACCAGTCTGGCCGCAGCATTTTGCACCCACTGAAGTCTCCGAACAAGAGTCAAGGGCAACCCCATGTAGAGAGTGTTGCAATAGTCTATCCTCGAGATCACAAGCGCCTGCACAACAGTTCTCAGAGAGGCCTCATCCAGATACGGGCGAATCTGGACGATCTAACAAAGATGGAAAAAGGCAGTCCTGGAAACAGCAGCCACCTGGGCCTCCATGGTTAATGCCGGATCCAGGACCACACCCAGATTCCTGACTCTATCCTCCAGCTAGAGGGTAGAACCCCCCAAACTGGGGAGAGGGCCACTGTATCCAGAGGAGGAAGCCCTGAATAACATAACCTCGGTCTTCTCCGGACTGAGCTTAAGTCTGTTGGTCCTGGTCCATTCCATGATCGCGTCCAGGCACAAGTCAAGGGTTTGTACTGCCTCCACTGCAGAGGTGGAAAAGGAGAGATAGAGCTGCATGTCATCAGCATACTGATGGCAGCAGACTCTAAATCCCCTAATGACCTCAGTCAGCAGCCTCATATAGATGTTGAACAGCATGACGGAGAGTGCCGACCCCTGGGGAACCCCACATGGGAGCACCAAAGGAGCCGACAACTCCTCCCCAAGCTGCACATGCTGGGGATGGTCCTCCAGGAAGGAGCGGAGCCAACGAAATGGTGTGCCTCTGATCCCCACCTCGGAGAGCCGGTTCAGCAGGATACCGTGGTTGACGGTATCAAAGGCTGCTGACAGATCCAGGAGGACCAACAGGGTAGACCAACCCCTGTTGGGCCCCCTGAGGAGGTCATCTTGCAACGGGAATAGGACAGTCTCAGTTCCTCGACACGGCTTGAACCTGGACTGGAATGGACCAAGGACATGTTCTTCCTCCAGGAACGACTGGAGCCGGACAGTGGCCACCCTCTCAATCACCTTGCCCAAGAAGGGAACATTGGCAATCGGACGGTAGTTAGCCAATTCGTCTGAAGCCAGGCCAGGTTTCTTTAGGGTGGGCTTCACCACTGTCTCCTTCAGGCGAGAGGGAAAAATCCCTTCCCTAAAGGAGACAGTGGAAATAACGGAAGCCCACTCAGGCATGCTCCCTCTGGCAGATTTAATAAGCCAAGATGGGCAAGGGTCAAAGGGGGAGGCCACCGGCCTGCATTGAGCCAGTGCCCTGGAGGTCTCAACAGAGGAGACAGGCCCAAACTCAGCCAGATGAGGAGACTGAGGGGGTACAGCGCTAGGGATACTTGAGGAGGGGCTAAAGCAACTGCAGTCTAGACCAGTTTGGATGGCCTCGATTTTAGTTCTAAAAAAGGCTGCAAATGACTCACTAGTGAAATCATTAGGAGGAGGCCTAGCCTGGCCAGGATTAGTGATGTCTCGAACCACACGGAATAACTCTGCCTGGCGGTTTGAGGCCTCACCAATTCTCAGGGAGACATAGGATATTTTAGCCTCCCTGATCGCATGAACGTAGTGCCTCGTCAGGGCACGAACAGCAGCCCTATTTGATGCTGACCGGTCCTTCCTCCATCTGCACTCAAAACCTTCTTCGTTCTTGCTTCATTGCTCTCAACCCCGCCGTGAACCATGGCGAGGAGCGAGCTCCACAACGAAGAAGGTGCTTAGGGGCGATCCAGTCAACATCCCGGGTGGTATCCTCACATCACCTTTCCACCAGGGCTACAACCGGGTCGTCAGCCAGACCATCAGGAAGCTCCCTGAAGGCCTCCAGAAACCATTCAGGATCCAGAAGCCTTTGGGGGCGGGCCCAAATACGAAGCTGGGGTTCCCCGTGGGGTGGGGCAGCAATCGACAGGGAAAATGACAGCAGATGGGATACAATGGGAAACAATGTCCCCAACCCTCAGACTAAAATCCGTTGACGTGGAGGAAAAAAACAGGTCCAAGTTATGCCTGGCTCTATGGGTGGGGCAAACAACATGCTGGGTCAGGTTCATAGAGGCCATGGACTTCATGAAATCCACAGCCACTCCAGAAAGCCCATCCTCTGCATGCACGTTGAAATCTCCAAGCACCAAAAGGCGAGGGGACCTCAACAGAGCCACCGTAATGAACTCAGTGAGCTCTGGTAGGGATTGTGCAGGGTTGCGGGGAGCACGGTACCCTAGCACAATGCCAAAGCTGTCCCGCTGACCCACCAATAGAAAGAGGCATTCTAACCCGGGACTCACCAGAGTCGAGGCTCTGCTGATAGAAAGGGATTCCCTGTAGACAATGGCCACTTCACCTCCCCAACTTTCCGGCCTGCCTACACACTGGATCTGAAACCCGGGTGGGCACAGCTGGGAGAGGGAAGCCCCACCCTCTGCCCCCACCCAGGTCTCAGTAAAACAAGCCAGGTCGACCCTCCCATCCAAGGTGGTGTGAAGACACTGTGAAAAATAAAATTTTAAAACTTTTGGACCGGTTCCGAAAGTCAACAATATGGCCCAATTGGTCCCCATACTGAGAAAAGCAAGCTGCTTTTCACCCCGTTTAAAAATACCCAGCCGTTCCCGAGATATGGGCAGAAAGCGAGCCCCCTCCTTCCTTCCGACTACAATGTTTTTCAATGGGAATCGGCTTCTCCCCCCTCCCTTCCTGCTACAATGTTTCTCTATGGAGCCAGCCTTTTCTATAAGCAGAGGTTTTGAGCCTATCTTTCAGAATCCTTTAACCTTTTTCTGTCTTTTACTATTAACCCGTTCCTGCCTCCATTAACCCTTTCCTTTTCTGTCCATTCTTTCCTGGACTTTCCATGATATATTAACCTTTTCCTGTCCATTCGCTCTTTGCCTACCCGCTTCCAGACCCTGAGCCTTTCCCCCTGTTCTTGCCGCTTTTCCTTTTCACCCAAAAACCTTGCCCCCCCGTATTAACCCTTTCCTCTCCCTTCCCCCTCTCCTGCTCACCAAGCAGAACCCCAAAAGGACTGCAGCCAGGGACTCAGCCTGGGCAAAATAAGTCTTAGACTAATTTCTATATTCTCTACTCAGGCTGAAGGAGAGAGTGACTACCCATCTCACCCTTTGGGCCAAGAAACACCCTTAAAACATTGGTCCTCTTGCCTACCTCTGGCACCAACCAAAAATACAAAAGGCTTTTTCCTTCCTTCCACCTCTCTATTCTCTTCTCCTGTTTAACCTCCCCTCATCCCACTACCCTGAGGTACCCTCTCCCCTGACCCCCATCTCTCATCAACTGGGGCTGAAGGAAGGCAAGGCACCAAGAAGAAAATGGCAACTTCACAGGCTGGCAAGGGGTGTCCAGAAACTTCCATCCTCATCAGGGCCTCCACACGTACCCGGCAACTACTCTCCAGAGAATCAACATTTCTGTCTACCACTCCAGATTGTCATCAAAGCCTGAGGACACTCTCCATTGTTTCATTTACACCTGGGAAGGACTTGTATGCTCATGTTTACAGTTTCTGTAACCACCAAAACACTCATATGCAATTCCATAAGAGTTTACATCCTTGTGCCTTTACACCCCTTGTATCTTTCAATGTAACCCTACAATGGCTTGTATCTCTGTGCACTCAAATAATTGTGTTTCCCCAAAATGCTTGTGTGTGATCCCATCAGCCCTTCCTGCCCCCCACTGGTTTTGATAATTGCTCCCCCTCACCCACTATTGACTTACGGATCTCTTCTGTTTACCGACATCTGGGAAACAAAACCACACTCCCCTGCCTATTGTGTCACCTTGCCCAAACCCATTAACATTTGCCTAAGCCCCTGGCAGCTGCCAGGGACCACCCAGAACTGCCCCCAACCAACCCCCAACCCCTTCTGATTGGGTCATTTGAACTGCCCCTGACCAATCTCTGGGATTGGCGCCGCCCAGGGAAAGGAAGGAGGCAAAAGTCAATAAAAGTTGGAACTCATTGCATGTGCAGGGTCGACATCTTAGCCCGGTTGGAAGGCGGGTGTCCACCTACTGTTTTTATTGGTACCAAATAAAATCAGTATTCCTCGGATTTCTCGCGTTGGATCTTTATTGGCTTCTTGTGGGATTCAGCGGACTTCAGTGGGGCTAGCCCATCTGAAAATAATTTTTTAAAACCCTATTTTGGGACCTAACAGTGGCATCATAAAGGGCAGGGATTTTATTGTGGACTGACTTGGCATTGACCAGAAGGCAGGACAGGTCGGAGCTACTGACGGAATGGCTTCCAGATACGTGGCAGCAAGGTGAGGGATCAGAACGGGGGACAAGCAGCAATTGCCTGACCGTAGTTCTTCTTACCTGACTAATCCCCCAGCTACTAGCGTATCTCCCACATCCTGACACAACAGAAATGGCAGCCAATGCAGACATGGGGCCTTTTCACACGACCCCTAAGATCTGCTGGCCACTTAAATTCGGACCAGAGATCTTAGGGGTTTGTCGCTGTTCCTGCGTTCCCACCCCCTCTGCACTCCTGGCTGCTGGATGCGTGAGGGGAGGGAGAAAAAAAGGAAGAAAAGAATGCCGCTCACCTCCGTTCTGCCATCCCGGCACTGCATTCAGATCTCTTAAAGGGGCGGGGGGGGGGCAAAAAAAGAACAAACAGAAGCAAGGAGAGCCGGGCAGTCACTACGTTATATCTGCATCAGGAATTTTCACCTCCAGAGAGCAGGTACCTGAAAAGTGTGCTGGGACTTGCTTAGGTGGGCGTGGTCGCACTTAATTATCTGTAAACTTCGGAGCTGGTGGGGAAACAATTTTAAGTTCCGGAGCTGGGAGCCATTTGCCGCGGAGTTTAGGGATCGTGTACAAAGGGCAATGGCGACCCCCCCCAAAAGAAGTCAACAACTAACAATATCAATAATATAAAATAGCAATAATAAACAAAGTAACAAATAACAGCTTTTCCCCCCTTCAATATCTCAAAAGTTCAATTTGGTAATACTTTGAGAATTCCATGTCAAATCCATGTCTGGTATTTAATCTCATTCTTTACTTGGCCCCCAAATTTGGATTTCATTCTATCTTTTTCCCTTAGGCTTGGGATTTAGTAAGGTACAATCTGATTTATCCAAATTAACTCTCAACACTAAAAGGAGGGGAAAGAAAGAGTGGCTGGGCAAGGAGGGGTACCAGGCAATGGCACAGAGAGGAGGGGGGAAAGAGGAGGCGTGGGTGGGCTGGGCATGGAGGCACCCAGCAATGGCAGCAACTAGGCAAGCAGTGGGAGGAGAGAAACCAGTGGTGGTGGTGGTCTACTGGAATACGATCACAAGGGGATATTATATACCTAGGGTGGAAGAAGGCAACCAATGAACATAATGGAGAACACGGAAGAATGGCATCTTCTCATTCATCAAAACAGATCTTTAGTATTTCTGATAATTATTTTTAATTGGTGGCCTATCACCTATAGCCTAGGCTCTCTTTTGGAACTCGACGGATAAAGCTGAAAATGAATGTACAGTAGGACCCCCATATCCACTGATTCAGTTATTCATGGTTGGCAAAGCTAAATAAATAAATAAATAAATAAATAAATCAGCAGCTGCAAAGCAAGTACTGTCACAAACAGCAGTTTTGAGGATTTTATGGGTGTTCTCTCTTAGCCACGGTTTTCATTATCCATGGGAAGACCTGGAACCAATCCCCAGCGGATACCGGGGTCCTACTGTACGACTCTCCCACATGTTGTTTTATCTTTTGTCCTAACCTGGAAGTCCAAATCCTTAAATTACTCCTGATCTTATGATGTCATTTTTTTAATGAAGGATTTTTTTTGCTATTGTCTCCCATGTCACAAATTAAAGATAATTGTAAAAACACCTCTGACATCTGGATGTCTGAAGGATAGCTATTATGGCAGAGGTGGTAGTGCTCCTATTTCACCACCCCTTGCAAGACCAACCCAAGACAGTTGGCTTTGTAAAGCAAAGGAGAAGAAAGTCTCTTCCCTTCAGATGCCAGGGACTGGTGCTGACCTGACTGGCAGCTGAATATTTCTTCCACATGAGGGTCCATCCTCAGCAGGTGTGTCCCTATCCTACAACAGAGCGACTAAGGGAATTGTCTCAGGGAGCAAATTCTGGGGAGAAGCAGCAGTCATCCTCCTCAAGTCATTCTTCTTGATTCTCTCCTATTTT
Organism: Phrynocephalus guinanensis; assembly: GCA_037367245.1. NCBI lineage: Eukaryota > Metazoa > Chordata > Lepidosauria > Squamata > Agamidae > Phrynocephalus > Phrynocephalus guinanensis. Next base: position 160,062,588 of record CM074734.1, read on the forward strand.
GGAGACCAAAGTCAGTGGTCAAAGGATTGGCCTTGCACCACTCAACCACTCCTGCCAGGTTGGCCACATATATATCCTGAATCCTGATAGGTGACCTAGGCTGTTTTTTTGTGCTTCCCAGATATTAACCCCCCCCCCCAGTGGACATCCACAGCAAGCCCAAAACCCTCCTCTGAAATAAAAATGGCCGTTTCCACCAACATGTTGTGGTGTGGTGGCAGCCTGTGGCTGAAGACCTAGCTTTTGGATTCACCCAAGTGTCCACTGCTTGAGGTAAAATGAGGCAGCTACCTCAGACGGGATAGGCTGTAGGTTGGGGGTAGATGATGCCTCTGTTAGTGTTACATACTGATCATTCCTCCAGAGCCCCACCATAATGCCTCTCCTCTGTGCATGCTGCATCGTTTGCTCCACTTGCCAGACTAGAGGATATTACCCATTTCAGCAGTGTTAGTTTGGGATTCAGCTGTCAATCCAGTGCCGCTATTATTATTAATGGTTTATAGGGTGGATAGGGAGGAGGTGGAGAATGAAATATGGCGTTCGACGACAGCCTTATGAACAGGTTATAGATCCATCCCAAAGCATTAAGGTAAAGGAAAAGATTTCCCCTGCACATGCGTGCTAGTCATGTCCGACTCTAGGGGAGGTGCTCATCTCCATTTTCAAGCCAAAGAGCCAGTGTTGTGCAAGTCCGTGGCCATGTGGCTGGCATGGCTGCAAGGAAACACTGTTTTACCTTCCCACTTTTTACGGCAGTACCTATTTATCTACTTGCATTTACATGCTTTCGAACTCCTAGGTTGGCAGGAGCTGGGGTTAACAGCGGGAGCTCGCTCCGCTGCGTGGCACCCAGGATCCAAACTGCCGAGCTGCCGACTTTGCAACTGACCATTTCAGCACTCTAGTCTGCTGAACCACCATTCCCCATATTATCCAGGAGCAAAAATGTCACCACTGAGGCTGACATGCTTGGAACACATCATGAGAAGATACAACTTGTCGGGAAAGACAATAAGGCTAGGGGGAGAGTTGAAGGCAACAGGAAAAAGAAGAAGACCCAATGCGAGCTCAGTTGAATTCATAATGGAAAAATGACAGCCCTGCATTTGCCGAGCAAGGCTGCTAATGAAGGGGCATTCTAGATGCCACTTATTCACAGAGTGACAATGAGTCGGAGGTGACCTAATGACAACAAACTTAACAGGAGGTCTGAGCTGCTAGTATGGTTAATGCTGCAATGGGATGCCATTGTTTATTTAGTATAATAGCAATCAGTTTACTCCCTTTGCATCAGCATGCTCTGTTTCTCTGACTGACTTTAGTTAACTGTTCAAAGGAAATTCAGCCAATAAAAGACAATGCTGCTCCACCAACAGCAGATGGCGCTCTTGACCTGAGCCAGCCACCAAATGGTGGGAAGACTAAAATTCTTCTTCTTCTTCTTCTTCTTCTTCTTCTTCTTCTTCTTCTTCTTCTTCTTCTTCTTCTTCTTCTTCTTATTCTTATTATTATTATTATTATTATTATTATTATTATTATTATTATTATTTTCTGCTTAATAATCTAAATAAACAAAGTAGAGAAAGGTGCTGTTTATTTGGGTTGCAGGAGTTACAGTTTTGAGATAATACAATTTTTAAAAAAAGTTTTAAGAAGACAGAACTCATGCCTTCAAAAGAACTAGGTACGCAACTTCAGTGTTGACAGTGAGTGAAGCAACTGAAATAGTTAGATCTTTTGTATACCTCAGTTCAGATGTTCAAGTCCAAATGGAGACTGCAGCCAGGAAATCAGAAGATGATGAAGATGCGGAAGGGCAGCAGTGAAGGAACTACAAAATATGATCAGGTGTAAGGATGTGTCATTGGAGAGTAAGACTGAGATCACCCACACTCATGTAATTCCAGTCACCATGTTTAGGTGTGAAAGCTAGAGAGCCAAGAAAGCTGAGATGAAATAAAGCATTCCTTAGAAATGTAGTGCTGGAGGAGCTTTGCAGATATGCTGGACTGCCAGAGAGACAGACAAGCAGAAGCCAATCAAGACTGAACTGTCTCTGAAGGCAAAAAAAGCTGAAACTGAGGCTGTCCTATTTTGGGTTATCTCATAAGAAGGTAGGATTCTCTGGAGGAGAAAATAATGCTGGGAAAGGTTGGAGACAGCAGGAAAAGAGAGAGACGAAATGTGAGATTTATTTATTTATTTGACGCATTTATATACCGCTGCCATTTTCCGAACCGGAACTCAGGGCGGTTCACAAAGCATAGCTAAAATAGCTAAAAAGCTAAAAAACACAGCAAACAATTAAAACAACAAGCGCAGGTAGAAAAGGCAAGATAAGAATAAAAATGTTTAGCAATGAGGGAGACCCTCAGTGGGGGGCAGCAAGTGAAGAAAAGGGGAGGAAGAAAGAAAAAGAAAAAAAAATTAAACAGAAAAAGATGAGGTCACCATATGCCTCCTTAAAAAGCAACGTTTTCAGTGCCTTTTTGAAGGCGGGCAGGGACTCTGCAAGGCGCAGCTCACTCAGGAGTTGATTCCATACAGAGGGCCCTACAACCGAGAAGGCGCGGTTACGAGTTGCCGACTTCCGCGCCTCTCTCGGAGTGGCCACCCTGAGTGAGTGCGCCCGCGACAATCAAATGGGTCTGGCCTCAGTTGGTCTCTGGCAGATCCGCTCTGCCAGATATTCAGGTCCCAAGCCGTGGAGGGTTTTGAAAACCAAAACCAAGACCTTGAACCTTATCTGGAGGGCAACGGGCAGCCAATGCAGGAGTGCCAGAACTGGGGTGATATGATTGTATTTGCGAGCACCCACCACCAGTCTAGCAGCCGCATTTTGCACCCGCTGCAATCTCCGGACAAGGGTCAAGGGCAACCCCACGTAGAGTGTGTTGCAATAGTCAATCCTCGATATCACGAGGGCCTGCACAACCGTTCTCAAGGAGGACTCATTGAGGTACGGATGGATCTGGGCGATCCTGCGGAGATGGAAAAAAGCGGCCCTGGAGACCGCCATCACATGGGCTTCCAGGGAGAGGGCTGAATCCAGGACCACACCCAGATTCCTGACTCCCTAAAGAAACCACAGGTTTGGACTGACTCCCTAAAGAAACCACAGGTTTGAGTTTATAAGAGCTGAGCAGGGCAGTTCATAGGGTCACCATAGGTTGGAGGCATCTTGACAGTAAATAACAAAAAATTTGAGCTATATATTTCAGAGTCCTGTGGTTAGTCTGTCCAGTAGCTATGTTGGCTAGGGACTTTGGGTGGTGGTGAGGGTGCTTATCCAAAAAAGAATCTTCTTCAAACTCTTGATATTTTGGGATCTAAGGTGATGCTTTTGGAGGGCACTGCAACAGAGAAGAGGAAAGGAACATTGAAAGCTTGGAGTTTTTTTGTTCCAGGGGATCGTTGCCTCCAAATTTGGAACTCAGTTGACAACAGCCAAATGGACTAGAAATGTGAGCAGTCTTCCTTATATGTTGGATCAAAATTTTCATTATGTCTAGCTAGTATGGCCAGTAACGGGCTGGCTGAGAATAATGGGTCCTGTAGTACAGCAAATTATGTAAGGGTATGGTCTCTAGGAAATGTGAAGTCTGTTTACTAATTAATTAATTTTATTTTAGAGTATTTTTACCCCGCCTTTCTCCTTGGAAAAGGACCCAAGGTGGCGTATAGTAATGAGGGACAATATACAGTCCAGTACAATTAAGACATATTCAAGTTTGAGAACAGGGAGTTGAGAGACATTTACAGCATTAACAGACAATATTACATTAAAGCCACAAGAGAACATGAGCAGTTAAAGAGAAATTAAAAATTCCATGTAAAAGTTATGAGTGATGGAAACTAACATTGAAAACATGGTGTCAATGCCATCACACAAAGTTATAAGTGGTTATAAACACAAAGTCTATGTGATCATGTATGGTAGATTAATATAAAAGACACATAATAGGTAGTCCATCATTCAGGGAAAGCTTGCCTGAAGAGAGAGGTCTTTGCCTGTTTCCAGAAGGACATCATAGATGGGGCAGTCGTCGCCTCTAGTGGGAGGGAGTTCCAGAGTTTTGGCGCAGCAGCCAAGAAGGCCCTTCCATCAAGATGGTAAGTAAATAATATAAATTAGTAAGTAGATAAATATGCTTATAAATATGTGAATAGATAAAATAATAGTAGTACTTGAGTTTGGTTAAATTAGGACAGAAATCAATCTGTGGCTGAAATCCAATTGACGCAGCTTTATGCCACGCAATGAGAATGAGGTCATAACTTGGCCACATTACTGTTTAGTTAAATTTAAAACTGCCTATTCTGCCTAACCTCCAAGTTCAGGTTCTGAGACTCCATAGGATCCTTTTTGCCCTGGAGAAACCTTTAGGCGCTAGGTGGTGGGCAGCAGACTAGATCCAGCAGTGGAACTCCCGACATTGATCCCATAGAATATTGTGGGGGATTTTACAGAAAGTGGTGAAAAATGTTGTTCTCTGGGCATCTTGTTTGTGACCATAGCACATCAGTTAGGAAGGGAAAGGACTGCATTATGCTTTTGGATTGGGAGTGCTAAGAGCCAACCTTCTGAAAGCATCTTCAAAGTACATGGACAATGTATGTTGACAATAAAAGGAATTCCACTGATTATGCTAGGAGGGCACAACACCACATACACCAGGGCTGGCCCTATCATTAGGCAGACTGAGGCATTGGCCCCTAGCAGAAGCTTTTAAGTGTCAGGAAAGGACAGCACATGCATACTTAATTTAGAATTCTCTCTCTCTCTCTCTGTGTGTGTCACACACACACACACACACACACACACACACACACACACACACACACACACACAGAGTTTCCCCATGTATAAGACGTGCCCCCCCATGCATAAGACAACCCTCACTTTTCAAACCCAAAATTACAGTTCCACAACCATGGGATTCTCTCCTCAGCTTACTTCCATGTATAAGATGACCCTCACGTTTTAGTCTTAACGGTTTTAGACAAAAATATAGTCTTATACACTGCACACACACACACACACACACACACACACACACACATTACTGCTGGGGGAATGTTGAGGGAATTTCCTGTCTCATGTTCTTGCCTAATTTGATTGGATTTGAAGACAGAGGAGAAAACTATTTACATTATTTGCCACCTGAGCTCCAAGCAACATACAGTACCTTAAGGCTGGCCCTCACACCATACTTCAAGCCATATCCATGGCTTTCATTTGAGAGAGGCCATAAAACAGATACCAAGTGCAGAAGTAAGATGCAGTGACAGTTCAAAATGCTTCCTTTTACCGAAGCTGATTCGATTTCCTGAAATTTGATACCCTTCTCTTCCCTTGGGAGCAAGCTGCCTTGTGTACATACAGCTGGGAGTTGTAGTTTTGCTGCCCCTAAAGCCCTATAGAGGGCATCTCTTCCTGGAAGCCCCAGGAGAGCTTTCATTTCTAAACAAAACCATCAACAGAAATTAAAAATCAGCGAAGTCAATGGTGCAAATAATAAAAACAAACAAGCGCCAGAGTCCTCCTTCAGAGGGGCAAAGCGTACAAGTATGTATAACACTTTGTGTTCATGAGTTGTAATGTAATTCTCAGAATTCTGGTAAATGCAGCCAGAAACCACCACGAACGCATTCCTATCAGCCACTGTTCCGAAAGGGAAAACTAAGACCCAAGGGTTTGTTTGATTACTGTAAAAGTAACCCCTTGGTAGCTCAGACAGCCTGTTATCTGAAAGTATTTCTGTTCCACAAGGTCAACAAGGTTTAATCAACTTATCAGTTTCATTTTAAGTGTTTTAGAAATGGACATTCCCTTCCTTAAAAGCACTTGCATCGGAGATCTATATGTGTGTTCAAACTCTCCTCCTCCTCCTTGAAATGCTTGCCTTGTCGCCCACAGCTAAAGTCGAAGGAGAAAACTCGCAGTTATGTTTCCTATCAAAGGTATTAAATTCTTCTTTGAAATCCTCACCCCACTCTCTCTGCAAATAAATTGAATTCCTACCACAGCTTGTTGGTATTATTTTTCGCAGGTCCACTTAACTATCCACTGGAAAAAAAAACCCCACCTACTCTCACCTCCAACTTCCATGTCTAAATTAGGATGACCCAAGTGTAGCTGTCCTGATTTCACTGGACTACAGCTCCAGGTAGGCCTACCTGTTGTAGGTGATGGTAGGGAACCCTGGCCCACAACGGCTGCAGGGATACACAATGCCCACCCTGATCTACATAGTGAGACTTCTGCACAGAATAGAGCAAAAAGCGACTTGCCTAGAAGATGATCTTCTTGGGCCAGGGCTTGGATTAACACCCAGACAGCCTGTTTCAATCCATAAACCTTGCCAGTTCCGGGTATGGCTTGGCCCTAACCCTCTTACGAATCCTGAAAAGCATTCAAGGAAACCAGTCACATGAAACAAGACTGTTCAGGATCCAGTCCATAATGGCGGATGTGCATGTACTCTCTCTCTCTCTCTCTCTCTCTCTCTCTCTCTCTCTCTCTCTCTCTCTCTCTCTCTCTGTGTGTGTGTGTGTGTGTGTGTGTGTAACTTTTTACAAGTCCCCAAGGAGCTATTAGGAGAAAGCCAGCCAATAATGAAGTGCCACAGTTTATGTCCAGCTGTGTTGTATGAAGGGGTTATTCCCTCCCATGAGAAAATTGCATGTCAGCTAATAGGGTGACTCAGTAGGGTCGAGTCCACTTTTGGTGCATCGCTGACCTCTTTTTCCTTTCATTTAATGAGAGCTTTTAGGAAGTACAGTACAGTACAGTACTTACTTACTTGATCATCAAAATGCTTTGGGTTAATAATGTTATGGTGTCTCCCTGAAATGCCACTTTGTGCTTAGTAGCCAAAGCATCAACCCTGTCTCTTTTCTTTTCCTTTTTCTGTTCTCATTGCCGTCTATATTCTCCCCAGCAACAGAGCCAACCCTACCACTGGGCAGAACAAGACAGCTACCTCAAGCAACAGACTGCTGTTTTATTTTGCTTTTGTTTTGTTACAGGTAAGAATCACAGAATCCTGCAGCTCGTATAACCCAGGGCCATGTGACTTCAAAATAATTTGCTTGGAGGGGTTGTGCCCTTAAATGGCTGCCCTTTTCCTAATTCTGCCTTGGGTATTAAAAACATCATGAGCTCTCCAGACCACACCTTCCAGTGGACTGATGTGACAGGGCTTTAGATATCAGTGGCATCTCCTCCTTAGGTCTTTGGTGACAGCCCTGCACTTCCGGGGAGGGGAGGGGGGATGAGGATGGCTGAAGAGCTCAACATGGCATTCTTCCATTTAGGGGGCAGGTATGCAGCCTTGTTCTACTGTGGCTCCTGATTGTTTTGATAAGATATGGACAGAGCCCTTCCTCATAGTTTGTAGAGGGGTACAGCTTTGTATTTTTGGACTACAGCCTATGCTGCTTCAGGAATTCCAGCAGCTGTGGCCCCAAACCGCTAACCTGCCCAGCTCAGGGGGATTGTACCCATGGATGAGTCTGAGCTGTGTGTATTTTAATTACTTGTTATGTTTATATCTCACCTTTCCTCCAAGAAGCTCAAAATGGCCTGTATAGCCCTTCTTCCCAATTTTCCCCTCACCCTATAAAAGTAGATTAGCCCAACAGAACAGCTTGGTTCTAGGTCACCAGTAAGGTTCACAGCCAGGTGGAGGGGGGTGGGGTAGGATTTGCACTTGGCTCTTCTGAGTCCTAATCCAGTACTCTAACCACTGCACCATGCTTGTGCCTCTTTTGACTCCTGCTTTCCTTTCCTTGAGTAGTACATCCACACGTGTACACGCACATACTCCTGTCTCAAGGAAGTGATAGCTGTGTTCCTAGTTAGTCTCAAGGAGAGTTTGAAAAGTAACTTTTTTTACTTACAACTAGTGTACCGCGGGCATTCTGAGAGTTGTAGTCTGAAAATAACTTGTCTTTGCTTTGACTCCAAGGGCTTCAAGGATCGGTTCCTAATGATGTCATCAGTCCAGCGCTGATCAGTCTTCCCTGGTGTATCATTGAGTTCTTTTGCATTTTTTCCCCTCAGTGGGCATTCTGACAGAGGATTTCCCCTGAACTGAAGCCAATATTTTGAGGCACTGGTCTTCTCCAGACACTGAGCCTCCGACGGCTTTGCTAGAATGTCAAACGGTTTGACTTGGAGACATGCTATTTTTTTAAAAATGTGCAAATACGCTTTCAGGTCATTTGCATCAAATGCTGCCACTTAGAACTTGGCAGCTTTTCCCTCATGAGTCACTGATTCCCCAGCCTCTTCTTCCTCGCAAGGACAGTCCTCAAGGATGCCAAAAAAGGAAACCCCCCTCCCGTCATAAATATGAAGCAGAGTGAACTGTGTCTGTTTTACATTATTAAGGGAGGGGTGGGCAAAGCCTTGCCCTCCATCAATGGTTGAGACTTCAGCTCCCAGAATTCCACACCTTTGACTAGGAAGAATACAGGTGATGGGTGTGGGGTCCAGCCACAAGTGGAGGAGTCCCCTATAGGGATGGGCACCATACGAAAAACGGCGCACCGTTTCATCATTTCGTTAGCTAACAAAACAAAACAAAATGAAACGGAGAAGCAGCGTTTTGTTACAAATAGAGATGGGCACGACTTGAAAAAAATTTTTTTCGAGTTGTCGTTAGTCGGGCCAGTCCCATTTCGGGTCGTTTCCGGTTTTCGCGAAAATTCGCAAAAATTAGTCGGTTCGTTTTTTTGTTTTTTCGTTGTCGTTAGTACTGTTTTTTTTTGGGGGGGGGAGCGGGCTCCTGGAGGCACCTCTGTGGGGTGGGTGCCTCCTCTGGCCCGCTATAAAGGGAAAGTGGGCTCCTGGAGGCACCCATGGGTGCCTCCTGCCACTAGGAAGGGGAAGCAGGCTCCAAGAGACACCCCTCTACATGGGGGTCTCCCTTCCTCACCTGCTGCTGCTGCAAAATGCTATGCAATAGCCATATGGATATTGCATAACATAATGTGCAGACGTGAGACCAGTGTGAGAGTGATAGGGTCATACCCGCCCTTCACAAGGCTCTGGCACCACCATGTCTCACACAGAAGGGAATTGTACTTGCTGCGTGTAGTGCAATGCAAGCAAGTAGATCTGGCTTTAAGGTGGCTTAGTGCAAGAGCTAGGGTTAGGCTAGTGACGGGTAAGGTTACGGTGGGCTAGTGGGTTGCACCTCTGGGTGCCTCTCTGACCCACTAAGAAGACAGTCTGTGACGTATGGGTACGGAGTCAAGGGTTAGGGTTAGGGCTAGGGCAGGTTTTAGGGGGCTTTTTGGCACATCCCAGAAGTCTCCATGGCCAAGTGGCCATGCGACTGGTGGGATGGCTCCAAAAATTTGCATGGTTCTCCACTCCCACATGGCTGGCCACTTGGCCAGCCCATCATTGCGCACTGCGCAGGTGTAAATAAAATAAAAATAAAATAAAAATCAATGGAGGACAAAGGAGGAGAGGAGAGACATTTTGTTGCAAGAAAAAACCCACTGCTACTGTGAAAAATCTGGCAGTTTATAAATTTTCGCGTGTTTCTGTTGTGCTTGTGTGTTTTTGGACCACGATTTCAAAAACAATATTGCGTTCGCCCGCCCCATTTTGGATCCCCCGCCCGCACCGCATGGCATGGCGATGGCGACTCGCGAGTCCGGCTGCCCAGGACGGGGGGGAGGCGGGACCCCCCCTCCAGAAACCACCCCTCCGGTAGGTGCCCTGCGCCCTTAGTCAAGCAGGCATTTTTCCGCCTGCTTTTTTGGCCCGGGAATGGGTGGGGGGAGAGTTTAAAAGTTTTTTCCTGTGCCGTCCGTGCCGCTTGCTTGCGCTTTAATTGCGGCGGCCGGCGGCGAGACTGGGCTTTTTGCTGGCTGCGAGCCTGCGGCGAGTCCCACCAGAGCAGCCCAGGACGGGGGATGAGGGGGGAGGCCGGGGACCTCCAGAAACAACCCCTCTGGTAGGTGCCCTGAGGCACGGCAGGCATTTTCCCGCCTGCTTTTTGGCCGGGAAGCAGGTTTTTTTAACTTTTAAAAACTTTTTTTCTGTGCCGCGTGTGGCATCGCGCGATCTCGCGATGCAAGTAACGAGCACGACAAATCAGACCAAAATTGTTCGTTCGTCGGTTCGAGCTCGAAGTCTGGGGGAGTAATTCCCGTTACCGTTTCCGTAGAGTAACGGAACCGAGTAACGGAAACGGAAACGGGAATACCGCTAAGTCGTGCCCATCTCTAGTTACAAACGAAAGGAAACACCATTTCCCCCCTCTACAACAAAATGATTCGTTCTAGAGGAAATGGCAGGGGAGCTTCAGGGGCGTATCTGGGAGGGGCAGAAGGGTACATCTGCTCCGGGCACAGCAATCTGGGGGCGCCTAGAGGGGGGAGGAGGCCCATCCCTAGTCCCCTATAATCACCTTTGAACTGTAGAGATGGAAGGGACCCTTTGTACCATCAACTCTAGATCCTATCAAGGAGTCACAGTGGGAGAATTGAACTGCCAACTTCTGGCTCCTCAGCCACAGGCCTAAACCACTGAGACGTCCAGCAGTTCTTTGCCAGGACTGGCTCAATAATCTATGCAGCCAGAATGGACCTAACACATTTTGAGCCTTTGTACACGACCCCTAAACTCCGCCGCAAATGGCTGCCAGCTCCGGAGCTTACAATTGTTTCCCCACCAGCTCCGGAGTTTGCAGAAAATTAAGTGCGACCACGCCCACCTAAGCGCGTCCCAGCGCACTTTTCATGTACCTGCTCTCGGAGGGTGAAAATCCATGATGCGGATTTAAGGGAGTGAGTGCTGGGCTCTCTTCGCTTCTGTTTGTTGTTGTTTTTGCCTCCCACCCCTTTAAAAGAAGGAATCAGGACGACGACGGGGCTCCGGGCGGCTTCGGAGGTGAGCCTGCATTTTTCCCTCTCTTTTTTTCTCCCTCCCCTCACGCAGATAAGAGCAAGGAAGTGCAGAGGGGTGGGGATGTAGGAAGAGCAACGAACCCCCAAGATCTCTGGTCCGAATTTAAGTGGCTAGTGGATCTTAGGGGTCGTGTGAAAAGGCCCTTTGTGACTAGAAGCAACGGAGCAGAGCGAAGCCAAGCCAAGTGTTCTGCTTATATACCACCCCATAGTGCTTAAAGCAGCCTCTTGACAGTTTACAATTTTTAATTATGCAGGCTACACATTGCCCCTCCCCCAGAAAGCTGGGTGCTCATTTTACCGACCTCGGAAGGATGGAAGGCTAAGTAAACCTTGAGCCGACTACCTGGGATTGAACCTCAGGTCGTGAGCACAGTTCTAGCTGCAGTACAGTTGTTTAACCACTGCGCCACAAGAGGAAATGCTTCTGCACTGCCTCTTGCAATTGCATGTTCTTAATAGGATACAGTAGGACCCCATTATCCACTAATGATTGGTTCCAAGCCTTCCCGTGGATAATGAAAACCATGGATAAGAGAGAACGCCAAAATGTCCCCAAAACTGCTGTTTTGTGATAGTAACTTGCTTTACAGCTGCTGTTTTGCAATAGCAGTTGGCTTTACAGCTGCTGTTTGTGACAGTAGCTTGCTTTATGGCTGCTGTTTTATGACAGTAGCTTGCTTTACAGCTGCTCTTTATGACAGTAGCTTGCTTTGCGGCTGCTGAATTATTTTTTCCCTCTGCCAACCATGGATAACTGAATCAGTGGATAATGAATAAGTGGATACGGAGGTCCTACTGTATAAGAAAAATAACTGAATTCATACAGTCTGCATGTAACCCAAGACTTCCTGTAGGAGAAAGAATGATGTCACTTGCCCAGTCTGCATGCTTCTCCCTCTTTAGAAGTGTTATCAACATGGTTATCTGGGTTTGCATGTCAGTGGAACTCTGGTTTGTTGAGAATGAGCTAGTCCACTGGCTTCCTCTTCCTCTGGTATTCTGGCTTGTTTCTTGCTTACAAGAGAAGTATCGCATTCAGATCAAAGGATGCTAAGAATAGCATGGAACCTATTACGTCTCTTGATCTGAACGCTATAATTTATGCTTTGCCCAGTCCTGTCCTGGTACACGGCGTCCATTTCTGGGCACCACAGATAAAAGAAAGATGCTGAGAAGCTGGAATGGAAGGTGGGCCATCAAGATGGCAGAGGAATTGGAGACCATGGGGCATGACTGCAGCAATGGAAAGGCTTAGCCTGGGGAATGGAAGACTACAGCCCAGCTTCAGATGCCCGAAGGGCTGTTGCATGGAAGATGGAGCATGCTTATTTTTTTTTTGTGGTTGCAGGAGGTGGGACCTGGATTAGTGCTAAATGACAAGAAAGGATATTCTTATTATGCATTAGAAAGAACTTCCTAAGAGTCAGTCCACAGTGGAATAGGCTAGATGTTAGAAAGTGGCAGATACTCTGTTGGAGTTGTTGGAGTTGTTAAGAGGCGGATGATATTGAGTTGTTGCAAGAAAATTGCTCAGACTGATTATAAACAGCATCATAATCTAGTTGCTCAAATGGTCCACTGGAATTTGTGTCACAACTATCATCGGCCCATAGCAAAGAACTGGTGGGATCATAAGCCTGAAAAAGTGATTGAAAATGAGCATGCAAAATTATTTTGGGACTTCCGAATATAGACAGACAGGGTTTTGGAGCATAATACCTGGGATATTGTAATTGTGGAGAAGAAAAAAGTGTGGATTATTGATGTTGCTATACCAGGTGATAGTAGAGTCACCGAGAAACAACTGGAAAAAAAATACCTGATATCAGGATCTGAAAATTGAACTTCAGAGACTCTGGCATAAACCGGTACAGGTGGTCCCAGTGGTAATCGGCACGCTGGGTGCGGTGCCTAAAGAGCTAAGCAAGTATTTAGAAGAAATTGGAGTTGACAAAGTCACCATCAGTCAGCTGCAGAAAGCTACCTTACTGGGATCTGCTCGCATAATTTGCCGATACATCATGTCGTCCTAGATGCTTAGGAAGCGTTTGACTAGTGATTTGTAATACAAAACCCAGCATAGTTATCTTGTCTGCTGTGTGATGATGATGATGATGATGATGATGATGATGATGATGATGATGATGATAATAATAATAATAATAATAATAATAATAATAATAATAATAATAATAATAATAATAATAATAATAATAATAATAATCCCCACAAGCGTGCCGCCTTGTCGTGGTGGGGGGCTTAACTGCTCCAGTAGGTCCAACCTTACCAGAGAGGTCTCGATTGAGGAACAGAACTAAGTGCACCCAACAACCCATGAATCATGGTGAAATACAATATAAAGAAGCCTATACCGGCTCTGTCGTCGCCTGGGTTAACAAGGACCACGATGGGTGTTGATGAACCTGGACATCCGTCGATAAATGGACTACAGGTCATGGGTCCCATTGCTGAGCCACCAGGGCATGGGCCTGTAGAGTTACTGGAAGCTGAACCATCTCAGAAGCGGCAGAAATATACTCTACCATCATGAAATGCTATTATAGAGCAGAACCTGAAAAACGTGGCTACCAAAAGTGGATGCATCAGTTATGGAAACAAGAATATCCAAACTCCAAGATAACTGAATTATGATTAGCTGACCAGCGAAGATATATTATCAGAAACAAGGTGTTTAGTAAAATTGAACTAGAAGAAATACAGAGGAGTTGTGAAATTGGAGGTCAACAAATTATCCAAATAGGAGGAGAAAATAGATTAATATAATAACACCTGAAGACATCGAACAGTCAAAAGTTGAAGAAAATATGGATGGTGCGCAAAACTTTGAACCAAAAGAAGGTTCAAATAGGATTGGAACGCCAGCAGAGCTCACTATTAGGCAGCAAGAACTGAAGAATAAAATACTCACACATTCTGCATTAAATGAAGAGAGGGGAAGGCTCCCGATTTTAAAGACTGTGCCTAGAAAAAAATTAGTACCATTGATGAACAATGTAAACTCAGCACTTGCAACAATCCAGATAAGGTCAATTGAACAGATAAATCAGCTTGCTTATAGTGCAGCAGTAATAGTAACGGAAGAACTAGGGATTCCACAATTGAAGCCCCCCCCCCCCAAATGCATTGAGAAACCACGGTGGAAAATCAGGCTGGAGCTTAAAATCAAAAGACTCCGAGCAGATGCAAGTAACTTAAAAAACCTGCAGGAGGACAAATTAAAGAATGGTAAGATCAAGAAATATTTGACTAAAAATACTGGCTAAGTTCAAGGAAAATTGGAGAAGCATTCGAAATAGTGAAGCAGCAAATAACAGCAACAGCTAGGAAAATTGAAAGATATGATGCTAGATTTACTCAGTATAAAGACAACCAGTTGTTTCAATCAGATCAAAGAAAGTTCTATCAGAGTTTAAATCAGAAGATAGGTATAAAAGATGAAAAGCCTGAAAAAATGGCAACCATTCAGTTTTGGAAAGACATATGGGGGACTGAAAAAGACTATAATAGAAATGCTGGATGGCTCCAAGATTTTGAGAAGAAATTCTCCAAGTGCACAATGGACCAACTAGAAATAACAGCTGATATGATCACCAAAAGAGTACAAAGAGTCAAAAACTGGACATCACCTGGCAATGATCAACTGTATGGGTTTTGGCTTAAACACCTGACCAGTCTACATGGAAAAATGGTCCAACAATTTAATGAAATGTTGAGGACAGGTTATATTAATGAGTGGTTAACAACTGGTAAAACCTATTTGATTCAGTAGGATCCAACAAAAGGAGCAATACCTGAAAATTACAGGCCAATAACATGTTTACCAACTATGTATAAACTGCTAACAGGCATCATAGCTGATAGAGTCCAGGATTATTTGGAAGCAAATAACATCATGCTAGTAGAGCAGAAAGGGAACAAACGGGGAAGTAGAGGCACAAAAGATCAGTTACTCATTGAAAAAATGATCCTAGAGAATTGTAAAGCCCGGAAAACTAATTTATATATGACTTGGATTGACTATAAAAAAAGCCTTTGACTCAGTACCGCATAGTTGGATTATTAAGTGCCTGGATGCCATTGGAATATGTAAAAGTATTACTGCCCTAATTGAAAATACGATGAAGAACTGGAAAACAAAATTGTTTGACAGGGATGAAAGCTATGGATTGGTTAGCATCAAATGAGGGATTTTTCAGGGTGACTCTTTGTCACCTCTGCTATTTACTATTGCCCTGATTCCCCTCTCAAAAAAATTGCAGAACACAAATTTAGGGTACCAAACTGCTAAAAATTCAGGGAAAATTTCTCATCTATTGTATATGGATGACTTAAAGTTGTATGGAAAATCAGAAACTGAAATACACTCACTGACCAACACAGCCCAAATTTACAGTACTGATGTTAGTATTGAGTTTGGACTAAACAAATGTGCCAATTGAGAGTGAAGGAATTGAAATGCCAAATGGACAAGCTATTAAGTATCATCAGTCTGAAGCCTATACATATCTGGGCATACTGGAATTAGATAATATCAAGCATGGGCAACTGAAAAATGTGGTCAGTAAAGAATATATCCAAAGGGTTAGAAAAGTATTAAAAAGTAAGCTGAATGGTGGTAACACCATCAAGGCCATTAATAGCTGGGCCATACTCTGCAGGGCCATACCGCTGGCATTATAAACTGGACTCAGACGGAGATAGATATTCTAGATATGAAAACAAGAACACTTATGACCATTCACTATGCATTACATCCACACAGTGATGTTGACAGGCTGTATTTACCTAGAAAATTAGGTGGTAGAGGTCTTCTGCAGGTGAAGCAGACAGTTGAAGAAGAGAAGCATGTGTTGGCAGATTATGTAAAAAATAGTACAGAGCCAGCATTATTGGAGGTTAAGAACAGGGAGGTGTTTAAAGTAAAGCAAACAAAGGGTCAATACAGGAAAACAACAATGCAAATACGAGCTGATAGCTGGCATAATAAAGTGCTGCATGGGCAGTTTCTCGAAAAAGTCAAAGGAAAAGTAGATGAGGAAAAGATCTGGTTATGGTTCAACAACGGAACACTGAAAAAAGAGAAAGAGGCCCTGATTTTTGCAGCTCAAGAACAAGCTATCAGAACAAATGCAGGTAAGGCTAGAATAGAAAAACCAGCTGAGTCCCCCCACATGTAGACTCTGCAAAGAGGCAGATGAAACTATCAACCATATATTGAGTTGTTGCAAGAAAATTGCTCAGACTGCTTACAAACAACGTCATAATGTAGTTGCTCAAATGGTTCACTGGAATTTGTGTCAGAATCAGAACTATCATCTGCCCGTAGCAAAGAACTGGTGGGACCATAAGCCTGAAAAAGTGACTGAAAATGAGCATGCAAAATTACTTTGGGACTTCTGAATACAGACAGACAGGGTTTTGGAGCATAATACCCCAGATATTGTGATTGTGGAGAAGAAAAAAGTGTGGATCATTGATATTGCTATACCAGGAGATAGTAGAGTGACTGAGAAACAACTTGAAAAAATTACCCGATATCAGGATCTCAAAATTGAACTTCAGAGACTCTGGCATAAACCGGTACAGGTGGTCCCAGTGGTAATTGGCACACTGGGTGCAGTGCCCAAAGAGCTAAGCAAGTATTTAGAAGAAATTGGAGTTGACAAAGTCACCATCAGTCAGATGCAGAAAGCCACCTTACTGGGATCTGCTCGCATAATTCGCCGATACATCACTGAGTCCTAAATGCTTGGGAAGCGTTCGACTAGTGATTGGTAATATAAAATCCAGCGTAGATAGCTGTGTGGTTAATAATAATAATAATAATAATAATAATAATAATAATAATAATAATAATAATAATAATAATAATAATAATAATAATGTGGGATGGATACACACATATACACACACACTTTTTCAGATGAAGATCTACATTACTACAGGATTGCAAAGCATGGTAGCTAGCAAACTAACCTTATACTGTACTCGCCTACATTCTGGCACATGCTAGCACTGTATTATTTATTTATTTATTTATTTGTTATATTTCGAGACCGCCCATCTTCCGGAACGGAACTCTGGGCGGTTTACAATAAAATACAATCAAACAGGGTTAACACACACACACACACACACACACACACACACCAATAACTGGTAAAATAAGGAGGAGGAAACCCTCCACAGAAGTTGACCTGATATCTTCTGGATGTGGAGGGCACAGTTATCTTAAGCCAAAGACGGTATGGCTATTGTGGAGGGATTGTTGGCATTGTAGATCTAAACACATCAAGCTGCCTATTCTAGCTTCAACTAAGAGTTACTTAAGGGTTACCCCAAGATGGTGCAAAGCCCACTGAACATTTTTAAACTCAGAGCCCACTGAACATCTTTGCTTTTGATGCGTGCGTGGCTAAGGAGGTCATGGATATTAAAAATTGGTTTCAGTGCAAGAAAACAAAATGTACTGTGTAACCTATGTACAACGTTGACAACATGCTGATGCTGAGAATGGTTGTTTTCTTGATAAATCAAATGAAGGTTAATAATGAAAGAATAGAACAGGAAACAAAAAAAAACTAAAACCAAAGAACAAACAAAAATAAAATAAAATTTGAATTAAAAACAAGAGGTTCCTTGTATCAGAGAGATGCCACTGCTTTTTCATCCATGCACCAGGTACCTTGATCCTGCAGAGTGAGGACCAGAATGCAGCCTACAGTGACTCTCCCCCCCTTTTTTTTGTAAAGAAGTTTAACATGTTACATTTATTTGTGTATCTGTTGTGTCATTCGTGACTGACTCTTCGGGACCCCACGTCCATGGAGTTTTTTTGGCAGGAATACTGGAGTGGTTTTGCCAGTTCCTCCTCCAGGCGCCGACAGCACCTGGTATTCCCTGGTGGTCGCCCATCCAAGTACTAACCAGGCCTGACCCTGCTCAGCTTCCGAAATCAGTCGGGATCTGGAGGCGCCCTGGGACTGTGCAGCTTGCCCAAGACCACCCAGACTGGTTCTACTTGCAGAAGGACAGGGTTGGGGTGGAGACTGAACACCCAACCTCTGGTTCTCCAGCCAGATACCTAAACCCCTGAGCTCTACAGACGGTAAATGAGAGTGCTTTTGTCACGTCATAAGTCATTTCGAAGGACCGTGTATCTGAAAGAAAAACATTTCATCACCTTGAAGTAAAAAAAAGGGGTGTGTGTGGAGGGGCCAGGTGGCCATTGCAAAAGATTGTACAAATGCAAGAATAGGCTACAGGTGACACCTTTATTGGCCAATGATACAATAAAAAATAATCACTGCAAGCTTTCGGGGGCAATACCCTCTTTATCAAAGCACGTACCCAAAGTTCAAACATGGCAGACGTGGTTTGCCAGGAGGTAAGTCTTAAAGTTCTTGGCATGATGGTATTAGCCAGGCAGTCTTCTTAGATGGGGCACGGCAGGGCATCACCTTGTCACTGTGAAAGTATCCTCCTGTACAGTTCACACACTCACACGCACCTAGAAACTCAAGATTTGTTTCTGTCCCAGGTTTCTTTCTTTCCTCCTGAAGGTTTGCCAAGGATGGTTGCTGATTGTCCCCTGGAGTCCTTGCAAAATGTTGCTTCAGAGGCCCATCGGGATTAATGGTGCATCCTAGGTGAGTTTTCAGCGTGAACTAAATTAAATTATAGCAGGATTTTGCAAGGCGCTATTTGTATCTGTTTTGTAGTATCAGATTTTGAAACACACCCACGCACACATTGATCTTTAATGCACTGTAATCTCCTGCAATTTCTAGGGATTCAAACAGGATGAAAATAAAAGCTTAAAAGGCTTTAGAAGAGAAACATAACAATAATGCGGCTTAGATGCCAAAGTCTTCCCAAAAAAGCACATCCAACTAGGAGTTGCTGAAGAAAACCAGGGTGTAGACTGGAACCAGATGGCCAGTGGGATTGGGGCATCCTGAAGAAAGGTAGACACCGAGAGACCTGACTTTTGGGGTACAGGCTTTGGGGACCATCTTGTGGCACAGGACACACCTGAAGTCAATGAGCCATCGGAACTTGAAAAGGTTATTTGGAGCAGGACAATGACCAGAACCCTCTATCAAGAGGATGATGGGTGCTGTAGTCTAAAAATAAGCGTTCCTTGCTCAAAGGTAGGAACTGGTTTGAGGAGGCGACCTGGGTCCCGCAGAGAGGACAGACCAATGGCACAGTGATGGGCTCTAGCAGGAATCAATGGGGCCAGAGGTGTAGACATCTCCATTGGCATGAGAGTTGGGTCGACGCAGCAGCAGTTATTTGGCCTGCTTCCTGTACTTCTGTGGGCAGCAAACAGATGTAATGCTGTGTTGAATGGCACAGTGTATTGCAGGCATGTCCAAACTTCGGCCCTCCTGATGTTCTGGACCACAACTCCAAGAATTCTAAGCTTAGATTGCCAATGACAAAGGACTGTGGGAGTTGTGGTCCAAAACAACTGGAGGGCTGAAGTTTGGATGTGCCTGGTCTATTGGCATAATAAATCAAAGCCCTGCATAACTAGAAGGCATCCATAGGTCGTCGTGAGCATGCCTCCCTTTCTGTACAGGAATGTTCAGCTCCCGCATCCTTCACAGATAGCCGTCCAAAATGGATGACATCGTTTACAATATAATAGTTGAGAACAACGAAGTCATTGATGGCCAGGAATGCTAGTAGACCAGGCGCGAAACCTAATTTAACCAAAGGCAAAAGAAACAGAGGAGGGTGGAAGGAGATGCAGAAGTCCTGTCTTGCCTGCCCTCCGTTCTCCTCTTGGATCATGTTTTGTGTATTCTGTGTTATTTTTTTTCTGCTGCCTTCAAAAGCAGCTCCTGCTTCATGAAGGGAAACTTCACTTGCCCACCCTGAGCCATCCGTTGCCTGTGCAAGCACTGAAAGGGAGACCGTGACCTTCTTAGCTTCAATGAGAATGTTTATCTTTATGGTCTTTCAGTAGCTGTTGGCCTTCCTTGCTTTGAAGGCCAAAGACCTTGTATCCCCCCTGTGTGATGATGACCTCAGCAAGGATGGAAAAGCTTCGGAAGGAACACTGGGGAAGGAGGTGTAGGTTTTGTGAGAAATTGGCCTCTCCTTCATTTCCGATTCCAGCCTGTTGGATCGGACTTCAGCGGAAAACTGTCCCCTGTCAGGAGGCCGGTTCTTCTCCGCCCCCTGTTGCTGTCATTTTTTAAAAATCTCCGTTATGGCTGTCCAGAATGCCTCCCGCTTCTGAGGCAGGAAGGACTGGCAAAAAGTGGAACTCATCTGTGAAGTTTGGATTCAAGACCCCAGAGACACCGACTCAAAAGTGGGTGGTGGTGGTGGTGGCAGCTATAACCACTCAGGCAGCGTTTAGAACGAGGTGTTCCTGCCCCACAGCACATATCCCCTTATCCATAACTAGGGTGTTCAGTGTTGTTCGTGATGCTACGGTATGTGCTGTTACATAGTGTTGAGACCACAGCAAGCTAATCCTGCTGCAAGCTGTTGGATTTCACAAGAGCCAATAAAAAAATCCAACACAGAGAGATCCAGGCAATATTACCAGTTTATTAGGCCTAATAAAGATGGTAAGGCGAACGGATCACTCAAGACAGAAGTGAGGCGTTCAGCCGTGAGCACATGGAAATCCCAAACTTTTATTGATTTCTCCCCCCTCCCCTCTCTGGGTGGTCCAGCCCAGAGGATTGGTCAGGGGCAGTTCAAATGACCCAATCAGAAGGGGTTGGGGGTTGGTTGGGGGCAGTTCTGGGTGGTCCCTGGCAGCTGCCAGGGGCTTAAGCAAATGTTAATGGGTTTGGGTAAGGTGACACAATAGGCAGGGGAGTGTGGTTTTGTTTCCCAGATGTTGGTAAACAGAAGAGATCAGTAAGTCAATAGTGGGTGAGAGGGAGCAATTATCAAAACCAGTGGGGGGCAGGAAGGGCTGATGGGATCACACACACAAGCATTTGGGGAAACACAATTATTTGAATGCACAGAGATACAAGCCATTGTAGGGTTACATTGAAAGATACAAGAATTTGGAGGCGCAAGAATGTGAGTTCTTACAGGATTACATATGGGTATTTGAGTGTTTACAGAAACTAGGAACATGAGAATAAGAGTCCTTTCCAGGTGTGTGAATGAAACAATGGAGGACAATGGAGGGTGTCCTCAGGCTTTGATGACAATCTGGGTTGGCAGACAGGAATGTTGATTTTTCTGAAGAGCAGCTACTGGGATACGTGTTGAAGATACCTGGTGATTATGGAGGTTTCCAGGTGCCTCTGCCAGCCTGCGAAGTGGCCATTTTCTTCTTGGTGCCTGGCCTTCCTTCAGCCCCAGTTGATGAGAGATGGGGGTCAGGGGAGAGGGTACCTCAGGGTGGTGGGATGAGGGGAGGTTAAACAGGAGAAGAGAATAGAGAGGTGGAAGGAAGGAAAAAGCCTTTTGTATTTTTGGTTGGTGCCAGAGGTAGGCAAGAGGACCAATGTTTTAAGGGTGTTTCTTGGCCCAAAGGGTGAGATGGGTAGTCACCCCCCCCTTCAGCCTGAGTAGAGAATATAGAAATTGGTCTAAGACTTATTTTGCCCAGGCTGAGTCCCTGGCTGCAGTCCTTTTGGGGTTCTGCTTGGTGAGCAGGAGAGGGGGAAGGGAGAGGAAAGGGTTAATACGGGGGGGGGCTCGCTTTCTGCCCATATCTCGGGAACGGCTGGGTATTTTTAAACGGGGTGAAAAGCAGCTTGCTTTTCTCAGTATGGGGACCAATTGGGCCGTATTGTTGACTTTCGGAACCGGTCCAAAGGTCCTAAAATTTTATCTCTTCACCGTGACTTCACATTTCCCCCCTTTTCGGGTTGAAGGTGTCCGACAGGATCACCTCCCACGTGGATCTGCTCCATATATCCTAGGGTCCAGCCACCTGCTTAATTAGAAGGGTCTGGGGGGTGCCTTTCCGCGTTCAACGGGATTGGAGGGAAATTTTCCAATAGGACATGGTTGTCCATTAGGAGCTACACATGGCCAGTTTACTCCTAAGAGGTATTCTTATCTGAGGCAAGGCATGGGGGAGCAAGCCAATGGGAAGTGAGACTTCAACATCTGAGTGACATTTTTCATTGGATTTTTTTTGGCTGCCAGGGTGCATGCAGGGACCATTTTATATGTCTAAATATTGTGCAACCTCTGGATGGTTTCTGCCACAAAATGCACCCAATTCTCTGAATTTAGATAGAGGGAAATAGCCAATTTAGGATCTGGCTGGTTTGTGTACTCTGAATCAATTGTTTCAATGCATTGTGTGCTTGCTAGAAGCACACTGTTTGAATTAATGTCTCTCATGAGGAGCAGGGTGGCAGGGTTTAAGACATTACATGTTACCAACCGCAGTCCTGGAGAGTCCAGTAAGGCAGCCTGGTACTGGGCAATTCTAGCATTCGACATCCAGTGGCCTCCCTTCTGCTCCAATACTGCGCTAACAGCACATGGGGCATAAAGAGTCAGTGATGTCCCCAAAGTCAGCTTACTTGCTTCTCGACTTGGGTCTGCAGCTGCCTGTGTTATCTAGGGCACGCTGTCCAGCCCCTGACATTCTGGTCCAGTTGGCTGGCAAGATAGGCTGCTGGTCTCCACCAGCTCCCTTTAATATGGGTCATGTATACCTCAAGCCAGAGCTTCGATAAGCTTGATCTTTAGGATCTGGAAACTTGACTCAACCCTTTCACCCCTCTGTTTTGGTCCCACAAAATAGGGGTTTAGCCAATTGTGCAAAGTCAGAGATCCAATGTGACAGCCATTCCTAAGAAGGCCCTCCATTTCCTTTTAGGTTGAAATAAGCTGAGATATAAGACCTCAGCCTGCACGCTGTATGCATTGCTTAGGAAACATTGCCAATAGGTGAAAACCAAATAACAATCCCATTGTTTCTATAGAGGCAGAGAACTCCCTGGATAACTCTCCAGTTGGGAACTGATTCCTGTGGTTCTACTCTGATTTGGGGAAACAAAAACACTTTTAGTATCTGGGCACCCAGTTCAGTAGTGTTATGGGACTCAGTCAGCCATTTCAGGGATGAAACAATGTTAAGTTTTTGAACCAAATTCAAATTCCAGGTAGACCAGTCCTGCAGCTGGAGGCTCTACATTTCCTGGATTGAAAGGCTTACTGTTCAGCAGTAGCTCTCTGAGAGCGCGTAAGAGGAGGGCTTTAGAGAGAGCAAGAGAGTGTGTGAGTGAGGGAGGGAGAGAGAGAGAGAGACCCAGCACTCACCAAAGGGCTCAGGGGTTTAGCAAGCGTCGCGAGCAGTCTCCGGAGTTCTTGGCAGACTGGGCAGGCAGGCGGCTGGCAGCATTGGCGAATTGAGAGTCCAGGGCTGGTAGTGAAGGTGGGAGTCCCAAAACAAGTCCAAGCAAAGCAGGAACACATGGGGGGGCAGGTCCACTCGATGTAAATCTGGGTGAAGATTGAACAGAGTCCAGGGAAAGGTCCAGAGAAGGTCCAAGAAAGGTCTAGGGAAAGTCCAATGGGATGAGGTTTACTCCTGCTGTTAGGTGTGGAAAACAGCAGTGAGTTCCTCGTCCAAGAGAGGCTGCAGAAAATCAGTTGGATCAGGGTTGGGTAAGGGGCCTCCTTTGCTCTCCGCCAGATGATCTTAAGACGGAGGGGCTCCAGCTGTTGGCACGCCCCCCTCCTCCGGTGTTGGGGGGGGGCTGTGTTGACCTGGGGAAAATGGATCCAGGATTTGTCTTCCACCCTCATGTTCAAGCAGCTGGGCTGTGGCCCCTCCATCACCACCAGACTGGGAGGTCTCCTTGAAGAGTGACAGTCGTAACACCTGCAGAGAGAGGGGGGGGGAGAGAGAGAGAGAGACCCCCTCCCGACTCCCTGGAAGAGGACGGCAGGGGCTGGTTCCCTGGGTCAGGCTTTCGGGCTAGGGCAGCAAAAGGGGGTGACCATGCGGGGGTCTGAGTGGAGGCCGTTCTAGGCAGGCGGTGGGGGTGGCTCAGATGAGCAGCAATGGGCAGGGCTTTTGGCCGTTCGGGTCCCGTTTTCTTGGCAGATTTTGAGCCAACTTTTGTTCAAAGTTTGAGCCTCTCAACTTTTTCGTAGGCTGGTGGCCAATAAGTCGAATGTAGGGACCTTTTAATTTGGAGGCAAGTGACCATCATTGGATAAATTCACAAGGAAACCCCAAAAGATCCCACTTAGCCCTGGCCTTGGGCATTTCTGCGAATTCGGCTGCCATGCCTCCCCTGGGTAACAGGCCTGCACAAGAACCCCCCCCCCCGGGGTATAGGTTTAATCCCCCATGGGTTGTTCTGTAGGCAGATGAGGCAGGAAGCAACCATGCCTTTGCAAACCAATTGCAGCTTATTTCCCAATTATCATTAGGGTAGAGATTTGAATGAACTGAAGCCATATGTGTAGCTTCTCCCTTATTTGAACTCTGCAATGCTTGATAATTAGGCAACTATTTCTGAAAAACTTAGTAACACAGGGTTTAAACCCAATTAATAAAATTGGCAACAGTGCCACTTAGGGAAAAAAGCAGGAAAAAAACACAAATGGATTAGGTTGTACAGAGCTGTCTACTCAAGCAAGCAATGCACTACATGTTTACTTGCCAAGTGCATCTCAAAGGTACAACTCTGAGAACTGACTGCTGCATCAGTTATGCAGGTGTGGACCATCTGAATTGGTGCATAAGACTCTTGTGGCAGTTAAAAGACTAACCAGTTTTATTTGGCACAAGCAGTTTTACACAGCAGCCAACTTAAACCTCAGGTATCTGGAAGTTGAGTCATAGCAACCGGACTTCCTTTTCTTGAGAGATAGAAACGCTTCGCCGCTCATCCAAACAACCCCGCCAGTCTGAGAAAAGCTAGTTGGGAGTCCTCCATTTTATAGTTCACTTATGAATTTACAGCAACTGACGAAGCTGTTTGGACGAGCAGCAATACACCCCAATCTCCCAAATAAGTCCAGTTACCATGACTCAACCTCCAGATAAACTCACCTGGAGGACTGAGAATCTTCACAGAAATAAACCACGGGTACTAAAGCTTACATCTGATGAAGTTAGTTGCAGTCCACAGGTGTTCATACCAAATGAAAACACTGTTTTAAGCTGCCACAAGACTCTTTATTGCTTTCCCCAAAATAGGCTAAAACGTCTAAGCCTCTGGAAATGTCTTTCACCCGGTATACTGAGGACCCATTTGTCCCAAAGTGTTGGCAGATTTTAAACTAACTATGCACGCCAACTACGCAGCTAAAACCAGTGCATGTTAAACTTACAGTAAACTAACTTTACACAGTACATTAAAAAAGAGACACATTTATTCAGCATCATGATCAGTCTATTACAGTTAGCAATCAACAGTATGGGTGTGGAAAAAAATAATCTACATAAAAACCCTTGTTGGAATGCTTTGCACTTTCCACAGAACACAAAAAACTAAAATATCCTGTTATACAGTTAGTCACAAATACAGTCCTGATGTTTGCAAACAAGCGCTTGTCTAACACATGTCTTCATGAGGCAGTTCTACCCTGCCACAACTGCGTTTGGCTGAGTTCACAACTGTAGTAACCTGTAGCTTCCCTGTCACTTCTCTGGCTCTCCTCTCCTGCTAAAGCTTTGTTTCCTAGGAATTAGAACCGCCTTCCACCACCATAGCTACTGCCACTACCAGAGCCACCGTAGCCACCACCACTTCAGGGTGGAAGTATCGATGTCTTAGCCAATTGTGTAAAGGTTTCCCTGAGGAATATGAGCCCCTCATGGAACCGTTTGACTTAATAGGACAGTATTGCTGAGAGGAACTGCCCAAGCCCATTGATCACCCACCAGCCATTCTCCCATTTCCTGCCAGACTGTAGAGAACCTGGAAAAGAGTACAGAGGGGCGGTTCTTTGTTCGGGGGGCGGGGGTAAGGGGGCTCCTACTCTCCTAAGGGATAGGGGGGTAGGTTCTGCCAGGCATATCCCAGGCTCCCCCCTTTTCGGATATGATAGTGTGCTTGGCACATGCGTCAGTGGAGGGGGTCGCCCCCCCCCTTAAAAGGGGGTAGACAGGGGAAAACACATGCCTTCTCTTCTTAGAATGGAGAGGACAAATAAACATTAGGGCCACTTTTTTTCAGGGCCATGCCAGGCTAGGATTAATCCAGCCATCTTTTAAAATTGAGGAGCTAAAGGGTGGTCCTCCCCAGAGCCAGCCCACCCGTTATGGGGGGGGGGGAATTGCCTCTTTGTGCAATAGGCTTTTTCCCTCAAGCTGGTGGTGGGAAGGGAAAACATTAAAACACTAAACAGTAAATACACACACCTGGCAACCGGGACACAAGGGGGATGTTTAGGATTCCAGCCTGGAATTACTGCAGGCTAGAAAGGGGGGGCACCCCTACCACCCATGTGCAGCTCAAAACCATCCAGCACACAGAGGGAGTGAGGGGGCATCTCGCATGGGCACACACACATACATATACATACACAGTGCTTGCTGCTCAGACAGAGAGTGCACTCTGCAGAAGCTCAGAGGCACCCTCACTCTCTGCCCCCGGGGAGAAAAAAAGGGAGGGGAGAAAGGGGGAAGGTGTCAACCCCCCCCCTGGTTTTGGGAAGAGGAGGAGGGCATATCCACACAGGCACACACACTTCCATGCTCTCTCTCCACACTTACACACAACAAAACGAGGGGTTATAACAGCCAAAGTAAGGGAGAGAGCAGAGATCACAGGCATACATTAGCACATGCAATAATTGCAAGACCACGTGACCCAGATTCAAAAGACATTCATTCAACGCCCTCCCCTCAAAGGGGGGGGGGCAGGTAACGTGCCCCCCTCCTTTTTTCTTCAAAAAGACAAAAACAGTAAAGGCAGCTCCTGAGCATCTCAACAACTACTCTAGGAAAAACTCAGTTAGGCAGGCATTGTGCCTCCCTTACTTTCATCAAATATAGGCAGACAGATAGATAGATAGATAGATAGATAGATAGATAGATAGATAGATAGATAGATAGATAGGTAGGCAGAGAGCAAGGGAGGGTGAGAGAGAGAGAAAAGAGAGAGAGAGAGGAGGTGAAGAAGCCTCACCTTCCCTTTTGGATTGGAGCTGAATGATTTTTCCTCTGTAGGAGAGGAAAATCAATCGAGCTCCACATGTGCTTGGCATCTGGGGGGTTTGGATATCTTCAGAATAACCAGGTCCACATACTTTTGCTAGAGCAAGGAGGTTAGTTTATGTACATAAGTAGCCCCAGAGGAATATTGTCTTGTGGGGGGGGGGGTCCCCCACGTGAAGGTGCCTGGGTTTCCTGAAAAGAGGGGCTTTTTGGCATTCTGACCGTCTGGTCAGTTCTAAAGACAGAGGTGAGTCTCCCCAAGGGGGCTAGCATTTGAATTCCCTTGGGACTGAGATAGGAGGATGAAGAAGGCTGGTGCTCTACTAGCACCCCCTTCTAGAGATGATGGGGATGTGATCGGCTGGTGATGAGTCAGCCATGAGGCTGGCACAGGAGAGGGTCAGATGGAGAAAGCCCTCCCCATTCGAACAGGATCTGCTAGGTGGTTGGGCTTGCATTTGGTGGTGCTAAGGATGCAAGTTTTCCCAACCCTTGACAAACTGGGGTTCTGAGGCCGCCTTGCCGGCAAATGCCTGCCTCTCCGCCCAGATTGGAAAAAGAAAATCCCCTCCCGTGGCCTTCGGGAAGGGTCCTGGCCAAGGTGGTATAAAAGCCAATGTTTCTCTGCAGAGTTTCGCTAGCTTAGTCCTTTTTACCTTTTTATTTATTTATTTTTTTTAATATATTTTTTCCAGTCTCTGGATCCACCACAGCAGAGAAGTGGTCCAGGGCGCTCTTAAGGGGAGTATTAGCACTCCCAGCAGTGGAAAGTTCATTCCCCATTCTCACAGCTAAACGGGGACCAAACTCTTTACCAAAAAACACAAAAGGGGTACCCATCCTCGCAGCTAACTTCAAAAAACCCACAACAAGACTTCAAAAACTCACAACAAGCCAATTAACTACAAGCTTTTGGAAAAAGCCAATTCACGGGTTACGCTGGTCTGACCTTCTTGACCAGTTAACCCAATCGATCCGGGAGAAGTTGCTCGGCAGCGTCTGGATGCTTTTGGGTCCAGCACGACTGTCGGGGATTCGTCAATCCCCTTCTCTCTCGAGATCGCGCCCCCCCTTTCGTTCGTGAGGAGCCTGCCCAGCAGAGCTCTCCCCAAGCAAGCCTAAGTCCAACCCAGCTCCTGCTTGTGGCACGAACGAAAGCCTTATCAGTGTGATAGTCCTGCTCCTACAGCAACCTCTACCCCCCAATCTGAGTCCAACCCAGCTCTTGGGGGCACACCTAAAGGGGGTCAGGGGCGTCCCACACTCTTACCAATCTTCTGTTTCCAGTCCAGGCTCCAAGCCTCGACCTTCTCGATGCTGCGATGTGTGTTCTGCTGAAAAGGAAAAACCCTAACAAAGGATGTCTCTCACCCCTCGTTCGGAGCTGGAAAAGGATCTGCCAGGTGAAGTTCAACTGCCCCCTCTCCAGCAAATGGCTGGTGGCGCCAAGAGGGGGTGGCTGAACAACTCCCAGTTTCGCCTTCCAGCTGCTAGGAAGGGCAGCTCCCAAAAACGGGGCTAAAAGAATTTGGGGCAGCCCCTGGAGAGTTCAGGGAGATAAGCTCCTTCCTTTGCCCACCCAGGGACGCCAATGTTGAGACCACAGCAAGCTAATCCTGCTGCAAGCTGTTGGATTTCACAAGAGCCAATAAAAAAATCCAACACAGAGAGATCCAGGCAATATTACCAGTTTATTAGGCCTAATAAAGATGGTAAGGCGAACGGATCACTCAAGACAGAAGTGAGGCGTTCAGCCGTGAGCACATGGAAATCCCAAACTTTTATTGATTTCTCCCCCCTCCCCTCTCTGGGTGGTCCAGCCCAGAGGATTGGTCAGGGGCAGTTCAAATGACCCAATCAGAAGGGGTTGGGGGTTGGTTGGGGGCAGTTCTGGGTGGTCCCTGGCAGCTGCCAGGGGCTTAAGCAAATGTTAATGGGTTTGGGTAAGGTGACACAATAGGCAGGGGAGTGTGGTTTTGTTTCCCAGATGTTGGTAAACAGAAGAGATCAGTAAGTCAATAGTGGGTGAGAGGGAGCAATTATCAAAACCAGTGGGGGGCAGGAAGGGCTGATGGGATCACACACACAAACATTTGGGGAAACACAATTATTTGAATGCACAGAGATACAAGCCATTGTAGGGTTACATTGAAAGATACAAGAATTTGGAGGCGCAAGAATGTGAGTTCTTACAGGATTACATATGGGTATTTGAGTGTTTACAGAAACTAGGAACATGAGAATAAGAGTCCTTTCCAGGTGTGTGAATGAAACAATGGAGGACAATGGAGGGTGTCCTCAGGCTTTGATGACAATCTGGGTTGGCAGACAGGAATGTTGATTTTTCTGAAGAGCAGCTACTGGGATACGTGTTGAAGATACCTGGTGATTATGGAGGTTTCCAGGTGCCTCCTCTGCCAGCCTGCGAAGTGGCCATTTTCTTCTTGGTGCCTGGCCTTCCTTCAGCCCCAGTTGATGAGAGATGGGGGTCAGGGGAGAGGGTACCTCAGGGTGGTGGGATGAGGGGAGGTTAAACAGGAGAAGAGAATAGAGAGGTGGAAGGAAGGAAAAAGCCTTTTGTATTTTTGGTTGGTGCCAGAGGTAGGCAAGAGGACCAATGTTTTAAGGGTGTTTCTTGGCCCAAAGGGTGAGATGGGTAGTCACCCCCCCCTTCAGCCTGAGTAGAGAATATAGAAATTGGTCTAAGACTTATTTTGCCCAGGCTGAGTCCCTGGCTGCAGTCCTTTTGGGGTTCTGCTTGGTGAGCAGGAGAGGGGGAAGGGAGAGGAAAGGGTTAATACGGGGGGGGGCTCGCTTTCTGCCCATATCTCGGGAACGGCTGGGTATTTTTAAACGGGGTGAAAAGCAGCTTGCTTTTCTCAGTATGGGGACCAATTGGGCCGTATTGTTGACTTTCGGAACCGGTCCAAAGGTCCTAAAATTTTATCTCTTCACCGTGACTTCACAATAGCTTCTGGCTTATGGGAAACCTAGTAGAGGTATTGAGGTTACACATTAAGGTCACAGGAAGTGATAGTACCATTCTACACGGCCCTAGTGTTGCCACAAAACAAACAAGACACAGAGGCCCTAGAAAAAGTGCAGAGAAGAGCAAAAGTGTTCTGCTTATATACCGCCCCCTACCACTACAAGTAGTCTCTGGGCGGTTTACAATTTTTTAAATTACAGTGTGCAGGCTACACATTGCCCCCTCCCCCCAGCAAGCTGGGTACTCATTTTACCGACCTCGGATGGATGGAAGGCTGAGTGAACCTTGAGCCGGCTACCAGGGATTGAACCCAGGTCGTGAGCACAGTTTTACCTGCAGTACAGGCATTTAACCACTGCGCAACAAAGATGATAAGGGACTGAAGGCTAAATTGTATGAAAAAACCACTAAAAAAACTAGGCATGTTTAGCCTGACCAAGAGAAGACTGAGGGGAGACATGATAGCAGTCTCCCAATACCTGAAGGGTTGCCACATGGATGAGGGAATTGATTTATTCTCAGTTGCACCTGGAGGGTATCACAAGAAGCAATGGGTGGAAACTCACCAGAGCAAGAGCCAACCTGGAAATAAGGAGAAATTTCTTGACAGCAAGAGCCATTAAACAGTGGAACAGCTTGCCTCCCAATGTTGTGGGTGCCCCATAGCTGGGGGTTTTCAAGAAAAGATTGGACAGCCAGCCGTGTGGGATGGTATGAGGTCTCCTGCCTTGGGCAGATGGTTGGATTTAAAGACCTCCAAGGTCCCTTCCAACCCTACGATGATTCAATGGTTCTATCAGGTATATGAGAGGTTCAAGGCATGCTTTTTTGATTGCCATGCCTCCTGTGCTGTGAAAATATATATGAAAGCCCATTCATTCATCAAACGCAGATGTTACCTCTGAAGTTGAGCCTCGTGGCACAGTGGTTAAACTGCTATACTGCAGTTGCAACAGTGCTCATGACCTGGGGGTTCAATCCCAGGTATCTGGATCAAGGTTCTCTCAGCGATCCATCCTTCCAAGGTCAGTAAAATAAGCTTGCTGGGTGGTGGTGGTGGTGGGGAGGCAATGTGTAGCCTGTCTAATTACTTGTAAACTGCCTGGACAGTGCTTTATGGGGTAGTATATAAGCAGCCCATTTTTTAAATTTGCTTTGACATTGAACAAAGAATAGTGATGCATTTTGCACTACTCTGTGAGTGTCCAGAACAGGATGATGTTCAAAGATGTGCAAGATGTTTTTTTTTCTAAAAGTACAGTAGTTTCATTATACAATGCTTGAAAAAGTAATTCATCCTTGCTTTTGCAAAGGAATCATCTTGTTGCAATCCTAATTGCTTTGCTCATTCTATTTGAGTTACTCGTTGCTTTGAAAATATATTGGTGTGTGTGTGTGTGTGTGTGTGTGTGTGAGAGAGAGAGAGAGAGAGAGAGAGAGTTTAAATTGTTTTAAAAGCTGTCATCTTTTCCTCTTGAAAACCTCCAGAAGCTGAAGTTGTATTATGAACTGAGGTGCAGTCACCCAATGCTCCTTCTGTTTTAAAACACACAGAAGTTGAACCTCTCTCTCTCTCTCTCTCTGTGTGTGTGTGTGAACATAGGTAAAAGTAAAGGTAAAGGTTCCCACCGCACATGCATGCTAGTCCTGTCCAACTCTATGGGTGGTGCTCATCTCTGTATTCAAGCCGAAGAGCCAGTGTTATGCAAGTCCGTGGCCATGTGGCTGGCGTGGCTGCAAAGAAACACTGTTTTATCTTCCCACTTTTTACAGCCGTACCTATTCATCTACTTGCATTTACAAGTGTTCAAACTGCTAGGTTGGCAGGAGCTGGGGTTAACAGTGGGAGCTCACTCTGCTGCGTGGCACCCGGGATTCGAACCACCGAGCTGCCAACTTTGTAGCTGATGGTTTTCAGTGCTCTAGCCTGCTGAGCCACCACGCCCCTTGTGTGAACATACAGCTTGTTGAAAAGTAAACAGCACAACATACAAAACTTCACAGAACAAAGGTACAGAAATGCTAACAGAAGTTTTCCTAATATCATTGTATGTCTGAGAGGAGGCAAAATAAAGCCAAGGATTCAATTCACGTACAGATGAAATGAACCCATCTATCTAGGCAGGCAGGTAGGTAGGTTCTCGCTATATCAGTGGTTCTCAAACATTTTTCACTGCAGCACCCTAGTTGGGTTAAAACAAATTCGCGACACAACTACCCTTAAAGCAGTTTGAATACTTAGGAAAAGAAGAAAAAACAGTGCAAATTTAATGCTCAGTTGTCTTTAAGGCAATGAATGAAACTCTTTGAATGATTTTTTTCATGATTTCCTTTATGTTTATGGGAAGTTTAGTTAATTTTTACCTTCAAATCACTTGACCCAGAAAGTAAAATATTATTGTCGCGGCAATAATATATTGTCAAGGGGTGGTATTGACCAAACAGATCCTGTTTCCATAGGTGAGTGGGGATTCAAACCCAGGTCCTGAGTCCTAGTCCTGCCCTCTTTCCATTATACCACACTGAGGATCAACAGTTCTGTTTAAAGATTCTGCGTCTTAGCCTTTAGAGATGAATTCAAGAACTTAAATCAGAGGACGTGATTTATTGCACGCTACGCCGCCGGTAACTGTGTTGCTCCACTACATCGTCCTTTCAAGCTGACAAAAGCCCTTCCTCGCAATGGGCCGCCATGCTTGTCCGCTGTGGGGCTCTGCCCAAGAGAAACATGAGGGGTTGCTTATCCGCAGCCAGCCACCCCTCGCTTCCGCCCCTTAAATTTGAGCTGCTTGGGCCAAGCCTTTCTGAGCACAGGAAAGCCCTGGTTCTCAGCGGGATCTTTGCCTGCCAGATCCCCTCCAGGGAGGAGGGGGCGGTGGAAACCGTTAAACAGAAAGAAAAATAAATCTTGTGCAATCCTTTGGTCCCCCTGGATATGAAAGGGTTTAGCTCCCACAGCCCCAGCCAGACATGGTGGGTAGAGGCCAGGGAAGGGTGGGGGTGGGGGGGGGAATATCCCAGCCATTGCTCCGTTCCATCTGCTTATGGTTACATGGAAGAAGCACAGAGAATTCGGAAAAGCCCATGCGATTCAGAATTATACACATGCAAGCCGAGGGCGATGCCTTTATTGAATCACTAAAAACGAAATTTCGTGGGTCAATACCCTACATCCTCAGGCTGTGCACTCTAGTGCAGAAAAGACAAATATATAGATAGCATAGGTCAACGTCTCCAAAAATCCATGGCAGATGTCTGTGCTCAGCCTGTCTTCCTAAGGTTACTTCAAGTGAGCTGAGAGGCATGGT
The DNA here is from genome assembly GCA_037367245.1 of Phrynocephalus guinanensis. NCBI lineage: Eukaryota > Metazoa > Chordata > Lepidosauria > Squamata > Agamidae > Phrynocephalus > Phrynocephalus guinanensis. The sequence goes on from CM074734.1 coordinate 160,095,973, forward strand.
TTCAAGTTTCCTCCCTTGCAGCATGCTTGGAATTTTCCATCCCAGGAAAATGCATTTTTCTTCCACCATTTCAAAGAAGAAATAGGATGGGATAATGGAAGGCAAGGACCTGGCTGGGGCCAAGGAATCTGCCCTGCCATTTCCTCTTTGCTGATGTGAAGCAGCACGAGGGGACAGGTATGGTTTCCCATGGCTTCAGAGACTAAGGACTCAGAGCAACGGTTTCAAACTACTTTACAGGAAAAGAGATTCTATCTGAACATTAGGAAAAACTTTCTGACGGTTAGAACTGTCCAGCAGTGGAATATGCTGCCACAGAGGGTGGCACAGTGTCCTTCTTTGGAGGATTTTAAGCAGAGGTTGGATGGCCATCTGTCGAGGGTACTGTGATGGGGGTTCCTGCATGGCAGGGGGTTGGACTGGATGGCCCTGGAGGTCTCTTCCAACTCTATGATTCTGGGATTCTCCTAGGCCAGGTCAAGTGTTGAGAGGTCATCACTCTGTGGCGTAGGTGCATCCACATGCCTCTGGGACACATCCTTTTTTGTAGAAATCAGGTATTTCCCCTGAAAGCCGGATCAGCATCACAGCCACTTTTTGAAAGCCCCCTCTATGTAAAGGGCTGGCCATATTGGACTACCACTCCCATCAGCTCCATCTAATCTCTCTCCCCCCTCCCCATTCTGGCAGAGAAGGGAGTTCAAAATATATACTGGAACAGTAAGTACAGTACTAAGTCCTTACGTTTATTGGCACGATGGTAAAATCTTCCGCCTTCTGATTGAGTGCATATGGTTGCTGCCTTTCAGTCATGGATACAATGCTTTATATATCTCCCCTTGTTTTTCCCACAACCACCCTGCGAGGTAGCAGACTATATGGGGCCACTCACGTTCTGACATAACAAATCCTCCCTTTTGTGGTTTAAATACTGTAAGTGGCTTTAGGAAGCAGGGATGTTCCACTTCTCGATCGGTATAAGATTCTGAATGGGACTGTTCTCAGTAATATTAGCTACTAGGCTTCATCAGCGATTCATAAAGCTGGTTGAAAACCTGCATTGTGCAGTCCAGGAGGACCTGAGGCCTATATTATGCCTGCAAGGCCCCAAATTTGCATTATTCTCATACCCCGCAAATTTAACATTGGCAGCTCAACTTCCCTTTATGTCCTCTAGAGATCATGAGGAATAGATGTTGCTTCATTTCCTCCTCCAGGAGCCCACATTCACTCCCAATTCTCTCTCTCTCTCTCTCTCTCTCTCTCTCTCTCTCTTTATTTATTTATTCATTCATTCATAGTGCCACTTTGGGCAGATCATCGGATGACAAGAATCACCGGAAAAGGCAAGAATGCTGCGAAAGGTTGAAGGCAGTGGGAAAAGAGGAATACCGAATGTGACATGGATGGATTCTAGAAAGGAAGCCACAGGCTTGTCTTTGTTGCGAGCTGAGCAGGGCTGTTAATGGCAAGTTGGAGGTGGCTGATTCATGTGGTCACCATAAATTGGGAGCAACTTGATGGCACAAAAGGACAAAGGGAAAGGGGAACTTTTATAGTAATTTAAAGAAATATCACAGGGGGCATGAGAGAGTATACAGGCCTACAAATTCCAGTGTAGGCACATGCCAGAGACCTTTCCCCGTAACTCATGGGAGAGAGCATGGCAGGCCCTGCGTAAGTGGAAGCCGGGATGTTTTATGGGACGGTCAGCTCTCTGCTTTCCAACAAGCTTAAGAAGCTCCAGGTGTTTTTTTGCAACTGCAGGTGGGAGCAATAGTTCGGCACATCTGGAAGGCCCCCAGATGGAGAAGGTGATCTTCCTGGTTTAGGAAGGGAGTATGTTTTGCTGGCACCTGGATGCCTGTTCTCAAGACAGCAGAGAGAAGGAAAAAGAAAACCCAAAAGAGACCCAGTACAGAAGCAAACATTTTAATACACACAAATCTCCATTAAAGAGGAGAATTACATTTTTTTAAAAAAAAGAAAAAAAGTTAGTGTTTCCTCAGGCAATTTTCTGCTGACCTAGAAGAGAGCAGAAGCCAATTGCCCCAAATCATACCATCTGATGTGTACAAGGAGAGAAAATGCACAACAAGGCATTCAAAACATGGTTTGTTTGTGCTTCATCCTCACATCTGCCTCTTTGAGCTGTAATAAAGATTGGTCCCAAGATTTGGCCAACCCTTGGGTGCCTTTTGTACTTTTAGACATTTCTGTATCATGCGAACATACATCAGCTGAGTGACTTTTAAACAGTTGCGGATTGATGCACTGAATCCTGGTGACCAACATATTCAACGAGCAGGGGTGAGAAAACCTCTAGCCCTCCAGATTTTTGGGACTTTTATTTTCTAGATCAGTGGTTCTCAACCTGTGGGTCCCCAGATATTCCTGGACTGCAACTCCCAGAAGTCTTCATCACTAGCTGAGCTGGCCAGGATTTCTGGGAGTTGCAGTCCAGGAACATCTGGGGACCCACAGGTTGAGAACCACTGATCTAGAGGATCCAGCTAGTATAGACGACAACTAGAGATTATGAGAGTTGACGTTCATCTGTAGGGCTAGTGATCTTCCACCCATTGATTAGAAATCTCTGGTCCCGCATCCTTTGCGTTGATTGTCACTAGCAAAAAAAACACCTGATAAATTCATAAACATCCATAGTGTAGACGTGCCATCGCATTCATACTTGCAAAATAGTGGGTTTTAAGAAGGAAGAATGGTTTGATGGTGGCCACATTGTTTGTGATATGAATAAACCATTCTTTTGCCCCACTGCTGTCTCTCTACAATCTGACGCATTAGGCCAGTTTGTGAACCCATCTAAAATCCAGTAGCTAGAGATGGTAACCATGCTGTACTTATTCATTTTTGCTTGTTTTCTTTACTAAAATCGCTTGTTTTATCTGCTCTCTCTGTTTTAAGTTGACCTATGTTCATGTAATAAAGAATTGAACATTGAGATGTTGGTGGAATAAATCTATACAGCACACACAGAGTTTGGGAAAATTCCTATTTTTGGATTGAAACCTGAGCTAAGGCATGCTGGAAGCTATAATCCTAAAAAATAACGTTCCAAGCTTTGATATGGACTGTCATCATTCTCTGCCATGATAAGAGATCACAACTTTGAGTTTGCTGTCGCTGAGGTGGGCTTTTGAGGTCTGGACATTTAGGAGATCGCTCACTCATAGGGGCCACCCTAAGTTGGGGGCGGTGGTGACCTAATGGCACATAAGAACAACATATACTACCTGAATGTTTGTGAAGATTCTCAGTCATTCAGGTGAGGTTATCTGGAAGTTGAGTCATGGCTACCAGACTTATTTTCTTGTGAGATCTCACAGGAAGTTCAGTTGCCATGACGCAACTTCCAGATATATTACCTGAACCTCTTTGGGGGCAAAAAACAAAAACAAACCAACAAACCAACAGATCTTTAAATTTTAAAAAAGAAGAAGAAAAGGAAGTTCCTGCCAGTCTTACATGCACCTCCTTTGAACCTCACCACTGTTCAACGATAAACACCAGATGTGGGGGGTGGGGGGTGGGCAGCAGGCGGGAGCAAGGGAGGTTGTATGCAGCACAAAAATGTCACAGCAGTGTCAGATTGTTGTTGGAGGAAACAAATGCCCCAGATGCATTTGGGCAGAAATTCATCCCTAGGAACAGGCGCAGGCAGCAGCCAAAATGGATGCGTCACCGGCTCCGTGGATCAGCTGTACTCCTATGTCCATGCAGATGTGCAAATGGACAACTCAGCGATACCTTACAGGGAGGCAATGTCACACATTCACGCACGCTGGCACTTTTATGCTGGAGATGCACACACACACAAGCATGCAACACTGCATTGTGTTGATATGCAGCGAACCCCCCCACCCGAGCTCTGGGTTCCAACCCTATACACACTTTGCAGTAAGTCCCACTGACTTATGTCTGAGTAGGCATGCAGAGGATTGTGCTCTTTCTCTCAAAAGGGCACTACTATTTGACTTTAAAGAACCCCTGAAAGCTTAAGCCTTGAAATGAGAGATCCTTCGCCATGTGCGTTCAAACCTTTGCGCTCTTCAGTGCATAAAATCAGGTAACACGAGAAGCACTGGGGCTCAAAGGCTTCCTGGAAACCAAGGTGGATGATTGAATGGTAAGAGAGGAGTGTATTTTGCACATGCTCAGAAGTGCATGTTTACCAGCCGTTTGCCTAGGCACATACATTTCTCCCCACTAATGTCGTTACAATCTCAGTTGACGTTCTGGAGCAGAAAACAGCTCCAGCACAAAAACTAATTCTGTGTGTATGTGCGTAAATTCTCTTTATGGATGATATATTACAGGATGCGTGCTTATCCATCAACACAGAGGTCTCCGAGGTCGCAACCCCTTGCCTATCTGTACTCCATATGCAACCATTTATATGCCATTGGATTTTGATTAGAAGTGCCAGCAGATATGTTCAACTGTGGAGCAACCTATAATTAGTTCTCAAAGGAGGTAGATAAGATTTTTTTTTTAAAAGCAGGGGCATCTTTGTTAGGTACATAATTTTGGAGTGAAACGGAGGAGGAGGAGAAGAAGCAGCAAGTTAATTTATTTTAAAAAAAAAACACTTGCTTGGCTCTTCCAGGCATGGGCAACATTGGCTGGGGCGGGGTGATGACATGATCCTCTATCCTGCATCTAATTCCTGTTCTTTTTTTTTTCTCTTTTCAAAGAACCATCTCCCTTTTGCTGTAAACAGCATGTTCCTACACATCAGGCTGGATGAATCATGCTTCCAGATGGGGCAGCCATGCCGGCAGGAAACACACCCAAGACCTAGCGCTTTCTTCCCTTCAACGAGCGGCTCCCTCCCCTCGTTTGCTCACTTCTCCCTCAGCGATGCCCCCAGCCTCCCAAGCCCATTTCCAAAACCCACAACACACCTTCAGGTTCCCACACGATACGGTTTTGTTGTTGTTGTTGTCTTTTCAAGACGATGGGGACTGGCAGTCAGAGGGCTCCGGTGGCTGCAGACAGGTATTTCAGGTTGGACTAGAGGGCACATCCCAAAAAGCGGCATGTGCAAACTCAACTTCTTAACCTACACACATATGCTTAGGGGCTGAAGGAGAGGAACACGGTGCAGCTCCCATTAGGAGAAGCAACCAAAGCATGGGAAAGTTGCATTTTTTAAATATAGAATGGAATCGTTGAATCATTGTAGGGTTAGAAGGGACCTTAGAGGTCTTATAGTACATACTGGCCAGAGGATTCTGGGAGATGTAGCCCAAAATAGGATTCCCTCCTCCTACACTTTGGAAGGTGTTACCAAATACAGTAAGACCCCAGTATCCGCTGGAGATTGGTTCCAGGCCTTCCCGGAGATAAGGGAAACAGTGGATAAGAGAAAATGCCAACAGCCCCCCCAAAACAGCTGTTTTGTGACATTAGTTGCTTTATGGCTGCTGTTTTACAACAGTAGCTTGCTTTACAGTGGCTGTTTGTGACAGTAGCTTGCTTTGAGTCTGCTGAATTATGTACAGTGGTGCCTCGGATAACGACGGTAATTCGTTCTCCGAGGTTAGTTGTTATCCGAAACAGTTTCCCATAGGAATGAATGGGAAACCATTTAAACCGTTCTGGAGCCTAGGAAAAAGGCACAGACACCTGTTTTTTTGCTCAAAACTCTTTAAAAGTGCACTTTAAAGGTACAGATGCAATTTCACCTGGGATAACTTTTTTACTGATGCATGCTGGAAATTCATTATCTGAGGTAGTCCATAGGGAAAATTCATTATCCGAGGCAGCCCATAGGAAGATTCGTTATCCAAGGCAGCCCATAGAGAAAATTCGTTCTCCAAGGCAGACCTATACCTAGGAATTGCGATTCCTTATCCGAGGCAGCCCATAGGGAAAATTCGTTATCAGAGGCAGCACTATACCCGGAATTTGCAGTTGTTATCTGAATTATTCGTTATCCGGGGCAGTTGTTATCCGAGGTACCACTGTATTTATTTTTTCCTCTGCCAATCGTGGATAACTGAATCAGTGGCTAATGGATCAGTGGATATGGGGGTCCTACTGTAAATGCATTATCAGACCAGCCTTTGCACCAAGCAGTTTCGTGTTTGGGAAGACAAATTCTAAGTTGATAGGCAGCGATGGGTCAAGAGACGTCTGCTTGGAAATGGAAGTGGATGGGTCCAGTCAAAGCGATGGCCAGCCAGTTTTTGAGCTAGCACATGAAGGCACCAACTAAACATGCCCTAAAATGACAGGTTGCAGAGAAGCAGAATCATAGGTATCTAGAAATTTTGAGTTAGGGTGGCTCAGGTGTAATGAGGGTGGGCAATGTACTGCAGGTGAGGGAGGAGGCTTGGAAATACTTTATCAAAGAGGCACAAACATTTCTGGTTTTTTTTAAAAAAGTAACTTTGTCATTTAATAAATATATAAGCATGCCCAATGGTGGTAAACACTAAACACCTCCCCAGATCCAAATGATCAGGGGACATGGTTTCTGAAACCGAAGAAGCCTTACAAGGTTTTTTAAAAAAAAACCACACACACCTGAAAACAAAAAGCCAAGCCTTGTCATACCACTGAACTGTTTTCTTTAAACCAAACCCTGGAAGTTTGCAAAAACAAAAACAAACAAAACCAAAAATGGTATGTGACAGCTGTGGCTAGCAATCAGCCGAAGAAGGCTTGGAATGTACGTATCATAACAAGACTGAGAGTCAAGATAAATCATTATACTATATACAGTATATGGAAAAGCTGGGCAGCTCCCAAGTAAACTGCTGTAGTTACCCCCTTTTAGTTTAAACCTGCAGCAATTAGCAGGTGAAAAACTGGGAAGACAATTTCTAAGTTGATAGGTGGCGACGGTTCAAGAGGCCTCTGCATGGAAATGGGAGTGGATGGGTCCAGTCGGAGCGATGGCCATCTCTGCCATCACCTGTAGATCAAAACCTTTGGCGGCTGACCAAGACCTTCCTTGGGGATGGAATAAAGGTGGGTGGAAGACACTGTGTGATCTTCTCCCCAGTTCAGGAACCCCACTTCCCCACGGCTTCCCCATACCCTAAGTTGGGCACTTCCCCACACAGGCCTAATCAATGGGTGGCTGCAGTGCCGCAGAACCCCATCATATTAATATCCTTACATGACCTCACTTCTTCCAAGGCAGAAATAGCTGCTGTCACACCCTGGCCTAGTCCCACTTTCCCTAACACCCTTGCTTGCCAACAGGGATGCAATCCGGGCCAAGGCTAAGTCAAATTACCCTGTTTATCCACTGGTCCTTGAATAAATATTAAGGGGGCGGGGGGCATGGGGAAGAAACTTTGATGAATCACATGTAGCCATCTGCCCATGGGCCCTCCCCACACTGGAGGAGGATCAATAGACTCGCTTTCTCTCTTGCCACGACTAACCTCTCATGGCGGGCCTGCCATCAAAGTGATTGTGGGAAGGAAGCACACCTTCGCAGAAGACAATGTGCGAGGGGGGCCCTTCCATTCCAGTCTCTCCTCTGCCCATCTGCCCATGTTGTACCTTCCTCTCTTTCATTTTGATTTTGGCTTCAGTTGTTACCCAGTATTGGGCCACCATTTTTTTTCCTGGGGGCGGGGGGCGGGAATGTGTGTGCCTCCAGATGTTTTGTATTGGAACAGAGGTCCACCTAAGACAGCACTTCCAATGGGGGTTGGGGGTTGGATTTGAATGACACAAAGAGGGCCATATGTTCGCCATCTCTGCTCTCGGGTCCACAGCAGTTGACCCCTAATCAAGCCCCTCTTGTCCATGACCCAAGATCTTCGCAGAATGCTGAAGATGGAAAGGGACTCATGGCGCAGTGGTTAAATGCCTGTACTGCAGGTAAAACTGTGCTCATGACCTGGGGTTCAATCCCCGGTAGCCGGCTCATGGTTGACTCAGCCTTCCATCCTTCTGAGGTCAGTAAAATGAGTACCCAGCTTGCTTGGGGGGGGGCAATGTGTAACCTGCATAATTAAAAACTGTAAACCGCCCAGAGACTACTCGAAGTAGTATGGGGCAGTATATAAGCAGAACACTTTGCTAAGCTGAACACTACAAGGCCATCGAGTCCAAGGCAAGAATACAAATCATAATATTTCTGCCAGGTGGTTGTCCAAATTTCTCTGGAATGCCTTCAGTGCTGGAGCACTCTCTATCTCTCGAGATGACTGGTCCCACTGCCATACTGCTCTAACAGGAAGTACAGTGGTACCGTGTATAAAGGAATTAATTTGTTCCAAAAGAAATTCTGTTAAGCAAATTTTCCTTTATGGAAATTTCCCACAGGAATGCATTGAAAACAGAGTAATCCCTAATCACAACCATTTTTATGTTGTATGGATTCGCCCCATAGGCGATTCTGTTAAACAAATTTCCCCTATCTCCAGATTATTTTTTTTGTTGTACAGATTTTATGTTATACAAACCGTTTGTTATACGAGGGTCCACTGTATTTCTATTCCACCCAAATCTGGTTTCCTTGTTACCTGAGCCCCTGGTTGTAGGTCTGGCGCTCTGGGATGATCGAGGACAGATCCTGCCCCTCCTCTGTGTGACTACCTTTCAAGCATTTGAAAAGTGCTCTCGCATTCCTCCTCCGTCTTCTGAGGCTAAAGAGGCCCTGTTCTTTCAGCCTTTCCTCATCAGGCCTGGTTTCCAGGTCCCTGATGATCCTTGTTGCCATCCTCTGAACTTGTCCCCAGCTTGGCAAGCACCCTTCTTGAAGCGTGGTGTCCAGAACTGGACACAGTACTTAACACGAGGCCTAACCGGTGCTGTACAGAGGAGAACTAGTATCTTGTGGAATTTGGGGACATACCGTATATACTCGAGTATAAGTCGACCTGAGTATAAGTCGAGGCCCCTAATTTAACCCCCAAGAAATGTATTGACTCGAGTATAAGTCTAGGGTGGGAAATGCAGCAGGGGCTGGCAGCTCCTCCTTTGTGAGCTGGGGGAGTGGTGTGTGATGTTTAAATTGAGCCACTGATGTAAGTGCTTGGGTCAGTGGCTAAAAGTCATTTTAAACATCTTGTGCTGCTCCCCTGTGATGCAGAGGGGGGTCATGAGAAGCGGCATGCAATGTTTAAAATGACTTTTAGCCACAGTTGACTTGCCTCAGTGGCTAAAAGTATTGACCCGAATATAAGCTGACGGGCCCCTTTTTTCAGCCCCAAATTAGGGCTGAAAAACTAGGTTTATACTCGAGTATATACAGTACTTCTATGAATGCAGCCTAACAGCATTTGTAGCCACATCTCACTGCTGGCTCATAAGCAGGTACTTGAGATACCAGGCTTCTAGATGTGAAGTATGTGGATAGGTAAAACTAGAAACCGGAGAGCAAATACTGAATGGGGTACTGCTGTGTGGGAATAAGAACATAAGAACATAAGAAGAGCCATGCTGGATCAGGCCAAAGGCCCATCTAGTCCAGCTTCCTGTATCTCACAGCGGCCCCACCAGATGTGTTTGGGAGTGCATGAGACTAGATATCTGTCTCCTGATACCACTCTCCTGCATCTGGCCCTTGAAGTACCCTGGTTTAAACCCTGGAGGTTACACATCTCCATCATGGTTTGTAACCTGTGATGGACTTTTCCTCCAGGAATCTGTCCAATCCCCTTTTGAAGGCATCCAGGTCAGAGGCCATCACCACATTGTGTGGCAGGGAGTTCCATAGACTTACAACGCGCTGGGTGAAAAAATATTTTCTTTTGTCAGTTCTTACTCTCCCAGCCCTCAATTTGAGTGTATGTCCCCTAGTTCTGGTATTTTGGGAGAGGGAGAAGAGCTTCCCTCTATCCACTTTACTCATACCCTGCATTATTTTGTATGTCTCAATCATATCCCCCCTCAATCGCCTTTTTTCCAGACTAAAGAGGCCCAAATGTTTTAGCCTTTCTTCATAAGGGAGGTGCCCCAGCCCAGTAATCATTTTAGTCGCTCTCTTCTGCACCTTTTCCAGTTCCACTATGTCTTTCTTGAGATGCGGTGACCAGAATTGTACACAATACTCCAGGTGGGGCCTTACTATTGTTTTGTATAATGGCATTATAATTATTATCATTATAATACTTCCTTATAACTTGTATGCTGTTGGGTTTTCTGATTCTTTACCTATTTCTTTATTTGTTTAGGATAGTTATAGGCTGCCCGACTTTGTGACGAGTATTACTCTTCTGAGTGGTTAACAGTAAATAAGAAAGTGTAAAGTGACAAAAGATCCAAGCATAAGATTTTTATCACTGATGGCATTTTGAATAAACCCATCTACGGTTATTTATTATCTGCACTACATCACTGGAGCACTTGGATGCCACATTGGCTCTCATGTGGAATCCTGCAATTTGCATGTTTGAGGAGGTGATTAGGATTTTCTGCGAGTGTGGTGCATCACCTCAGAATTACAGCAGATAACTCGTTAAGTACCTTGCTCTCCAACAATCCCAGGGTTTCTTTGGGCATGGCCTCCACAGTTAAAGTGGCATCAGATTGTCATGGGTGTGTGATGCCAAGGCAAAGAGAGTGATAGTACCACTCTATTCTACTCTGGTCAGACCCCACCTGGAGTACTGTGTCCAGTTCTGTGCACCTCAATTTAAAAAGGATGTTGACAATCTTGAACAGGTCCAGAGGAGGGTGACCAAGGTGATTGTGGGTCTGGAGGAAATGTCTTATGAGGAACGGCTTAGGGAGCTGGGAAGGTTTAGCCTTACAAAAAGAAGACTCAGAGGGAATATGATAGCTATGTTTAAATATATGAAACGATGTCACATTGAAGAAGGGACTGGTTTGTTTTCCAAGGCTTCAGAGACTAGGATGTGGGGCAATGGTCTCAAACTACAGGAAAAGAGATTCAGTTTAAACATTAGGAAGAACTTCATGACAGTTAGAGCTGTCTGGCAGTGGTATATGCTGCTACGGAGGGTGGTGGAATCTCCTTCTTTGGAGGTTTTTAAGCAAAGGCTGGATGGCCATCTGTCGGGAGTCTTGTGATGGGGGTTCCTGCATGGCAGGGGGTTGGACTAGATACTGCAACTCCCAGAAAACCCTTCCAGCACAGCAAGTGGTGGAAGCTTCTGGGAGTTGCAGTCCAGTATCATCTGGAGACCCACAGGTTGAGAAACACTGGACTAGACGACCCCTGAGGTCTCGTCTTACTCTATGATTCTATGATTCTATGAAAACACTTAATTAATTTGTTCACTGAGGCTGCAAACAGGTACACTGTTGCCTGGATACAGAGTTTGGGCAAAGTTACTTTTTTTTTAACCATACCATTTCCTGTGGCACTGAGAGATTCTGGGAGTTACAGTGCAAAAAAAAGTGTTAGTTTTAAAGGTGCCTCAAGAGTTCAAGTTGTTTTTTAGCTGTAACTCCTCCCCCTGCCCGAATTATCTAATTTTCAACTTCATATACAGTACATTAAATAGCATTTGGTGGGGCTTCTTCCTGAATAGACCTGTCTGGAGAGCACAACTAGGGCGGTGGGGGGGGGGGGCAAACCAAGATGATTGCAAGAACAACATAAGGATATACTAATCTGGGCTTCAATTCAGCACAGGCAACAGAAGAACTGGGAGTAGCAAGCCTTGCAGGAAGGAACTTTCCTGAAATCCCGTACAATTCCAAGGGGCTGCGCAATTCAGCATAGCAGCTCTCCCACAGCTGCTGGTTGAGTCCATGTTCCTTCAGAGGTCTGTTTCAGATTTTAGAACACGGCCCAGTGGAATTTCTGTGTAAGCAGCTGTGATAACACCACACCGGCCTGGACACATAACCAATCCTGTCTGATTTCAGAAGCTAAGCAGGGTCTGGACTTGTTAGTACAGTGATGACTTGAATTGCGAATGCCTTGAATTGCGAACAATTTGAATTACGAAGGGAAATCTGGAGCTGTCAAAATCACCTGGCTGTTGGGTGTGCTGACACCTGTGCCTTTGGATCCCTGCTAATCCTGGCTGTCTCAACCGCTTGGGTGCACGCGCCATGCAAAGAGCAGGCTGTGTGCATGACGCTCTTTGCATGGTGCGCGGGTCTTTCAAAAGCAGATTCTTGCTGCTCTGTCCCCAGCAGTCGGGGAGCAGAAAAACTCTGCTTTTAAAAGGCCCATGCGCCATGCAAAGGGCAGGCTGTCGGCCGGCAGACAGCCAGGTAATTTTGACAGCTCAGCTGCCAGTTGATTGAGGGGTGTCCCCCCCAAAACCCAGCAAAGGGGGGAGTTCTTCCCCTGCTTTGCTGGGTCTCCACAGGCTTCCCATAGGAATGCATTGAAAGCTGATTGTAATCCACCCCCTTCGAACAGATTAATTGGCTTTCAATGTGTTCCTACTGGAAACCGCGTTCTGAACTACGAAAATTTTGAATTGCGAAAAATCTGTTGGAACAGACTTAATTTCGTAATTCAAGGCATCACTGTACTTGGATGGGAGACTATCCCCAGGTATCTAGGCAAAGCCAGGGGGAAATAATCCTGCCCCAAATTCTTGACAACTGTTCCTTTACATAATTGCCAATACTGGCCTTGATGCACCAATGGTCCGTTCATTTCAACAATGCTTCCGTTCCTACGAACTTCCCACGAACTGCCCCCATGCCCCCACTATCCTGCCTTATGCACAGGTTTTTGTGATTAGTTCCAGAAACGGCCACTCACACGCAAGATCTTTCCTATTCTCAAGTGAGGGCTAGGCTCGCCTCCCCTAACCTGCTGTCCTCCCGAAGCATACAAACACAACTTCCATTGCTGACCTCTGGAATTAGCCTCTGCCTTTTCTGAATAAAGGGGAGGGACTGGCCTTTTTCTGAATCTACATGAAATCTGCAGAAAAATCTGCACAACTAGTTCAAAGACAGCCAAGACCAGGAGAGCTAGGCAAATGAAGATGGTGGGCGTCTTTTGCATCGCAAGCGTCAAGGGAGCTACCAGACCACTCTATGCTCTCGTGGCAATCTCCGGCCCCTGGGAAGCCCTCCTGGCGTGGCTCCAAGGCCAAATCAGAGCCAGGACCAAGAGCGCAGACACAACACAGACCGAGCACCAAGCAGAGGGAGGAGCATCCTTTGAAAGAGGTGGTGGACGAAAGCCTTTGATAAGGAAACAGGGAGTCGTGCCACTGATGTCTACAACGGGAGGAAATGTGGGTGTGCAGACAGTCAGAGCCCTTTTTAGGGAAAGGAAGAATCGTACCAAATCAAGAGCTCAGCAGCTACCCAATTCCCATGCATCAAGTCAGTCGGTCAGTCAGTCGGATTATCTCACACACACACACACACACACACACACACACACACACATATACAAACACACACACATGTCTAACAGAGTTATAATACTGTGCAGGTCTAGTGAACCAACACGCCCCTCCACATCACAGCAGGGCGATTTGGCCACCAGGATGAACTCCCCACACCGCGTACCACGCGAGCTGTGTACCGCCTTTTGGGGTCCCGCCTGCCCGCCCGCCCCCTCTTTTCCGCCTCCGCCGCTCCCTTTCCTTGTGCCTCCTCCTCACACAAACGTGGAGTGCTCCTTCATGAAGGGCGAGGAGGGCAGGTCCAGCTTCCCCTGGGTGCAGCGGTCCAGAGAGCTGGAGCTGCGGAGGGGAACCATGCAGCGCTCGGCCGGCTTCCCCTGGCCCATCATCCCCCAGCAGCACAGCACCCGCAGGAACTCCTTCCTCATGTCCTTGCTGCGCAGCGTGTAGATGATGGGGTTGATGGCGGAGTTGAGGGTGGCGAAGGCGAAGAAGTATTTGGCCTGGTAGAGGATGGCGCAAGACTTCCGGGCGCAAGAGGCGTCCACCAAAAGGATGGTGAAGGCCGGCAGCCAGCACATGATGAATGCTCCCAGGACAAACGTGACCGTCCGGAGCAAGGCCACGGTTTGAGAGCCCGCCATCTCGGCGTGGCTGGAGCGGACGATGCGGTAGATCCGGACGTAGAGGATGACGATGGAGAAGAGGATGATGGTGAAGATCAGCACCACAAAGAGGATGTACTGTTTGGAGTAAAGGGGCAGGACGGTGGAGCACTTGTCTAAGTCGCGCAGGCAGTTCCACCCCAGGATGGGGAGCCCCCCGATGACGGCCGAGATGACCCAGCAGGCGCCAATCAGCAGCACCATCCGGCAGTTCTTGTCGCTGCTGTAGACCTTCACCTTGGTGATGGCCACGTGCCGCTCAATGGCGATGGCCAGCAGGCTGAAGACGGAGGCCGCCAGGGTGGCAAAAGCCGTGCCCTCCCTTACAAACCACTGGACGGGGGTGAGGCGGAAGGTGGCCGGGCCCGAGAGGACCACGTTGGCGATGAAAGCGGCGCCGGCCAGCAGGTCCGAGAAGGCCAGGTTGCCGATGAAGATGAACATGGCCGAGTGGAACTTCTTGTTCCTCCAGACGGCCACCAGCACTAACAGGTTCTCCAAGATAATAAAGCAGCAAAGCACAATGATGGCAATGGTGGTCGCTCGAAGGGAGGAAGGCTGGTCTTTCTCCAGCTTATCTTTGGTGTAGTTGTAGTGCTCCACAATCTTGGCCGTGTCGAAATAGGACGTGTAAATGTTCCCCATGGCTTGGCCACGCCTGCCCAGGGCTGGTTACACTGGGGCCCGGCTGGGGAGGTCTGGGCTAGGGAGCATTGGGACAGGATTAGACCAGCTCTATGTCCATTCAGCACAGAGAGACTGCAGGACAATGGGATGAAACCTGGAGATGAGGAACACAGACAGACCCAAATTAACAGGGTTAGGAGCTAAAAACAAAGAGTGCACAAAGAAAGGCATCACAGTCCAGAGCTAGCAAGCCCAGGAATATACAATTCAGTTGTGCGTCTGGTGTATATTCATCTTTGGCGTCTCAGCTTTCATTATGCAAAAGGTTCACAACATACAGAAGGAGAAGAACCACAGGGTCACCTCTCTGGGACACTCTTAACCCATTCTGTAAATACTGAACTTTCATACTGGAAAAAAACTTTAAAGTGCTTTCATAAAGAAAAAAAATGGGCATATGACATTCCATAAAACCACTCAGTAATCGAGCTAGGAAAAAGCTGGAATGCTTCGCTTGACCTGCCATGCCAGTGGCTGCGATTCCATGATTCCGGGAGCTGTAGTTCCACAAATTAATATTTTCAAGCCCTGCTCAGTAAGAAACCTTCTTCAGCTCTCCCACATTCTTGACATTCGAAAGTTGAGTCACGGCAACTGGACTTTTCTTGTGAGATCGAAATGTTTCACTGCTCATCCAAGCAGCTTCATCAGTCTGAGGAAAGCTTAGTGGCGAGGCCTCCAGTTTATAGTTCTCTCTCAACAGAGATGGGGAACTCAGGCACATTGAGTCTGCCACTTATGCAGCCCTTTCATTGACCCCCAACACTCCACACCTCCACCAGGAAGGCCAAGGCTAACAACCCCATATTTAATGGGTGTTCGGAAGCATTGAATAAGGTGAGACTTTCATAAACTTCAGGCCATAGATCTAATGAGCCTAAACAGGCCATTGTCCGCCTAATGAGCCTGTTCGGGCTGTTCTCCACCTAACAGACCTATTCAGACCAGGGTGATGTGAAATGAAAGTGAACTATAATTTGGAGGCCTTGCCACTAACTTTCCTCAGACTGGCGAAGCTGCTTGGATGAGTCGCTAAACGCCTCGATCTCGTAAGAAAAGAAGTCCAGTCACCATGAAATCAACTTTCAGATAACTTCACCTGGATGACAGAGAATCTTCACAGCCACATTCTCAACAACTAACACAGAATTATTGGGAAGATTGACCAGCCATGCTGGATGAGGGATTCTGGGAGTTGGAGTTAAAAATCGAAACTCAAAACCTAAGCTCTGCTGAACCAGAGAGTGCATGATAGAATCAAACCTTAGTAGGGTCACAGGATGAGATTCCAACTGGCTGGCTCTTCCACTGCCCTCTTGTTATAATTTTTGGTTTCAGGGGCATCTTAGCCCTGCAGCTGACTGAAGGTGGCTGTAGACAAGGAATAATTTTCATGTATATTCTGTCTTGGAGTACAGACCATGCTGCGACAGGAAAGCTGCTCAACCACCTTTGCCCTTGTCCAGCGCTGAACCCAACTGGGAAATTATTATTCTTTTGTTACTGTACTTCTTCTACACAGGAGGGGAGAAGAAAGGGTCTCCCACCAAGCTTTGGAATCAAGAACATCTCCCCCTTGCCCCGTTGTTGGCTGGAGAAAGGCCCGTCCTCCAGACACTCCCTAAGAGGCCACACCGAGAGGCTGCCCAGCAGGGCTTGTTTCGTGCCCTGTCATCTCCACCACGGGAGAACTCCCACTGGCTGCACCCCTTGGCCTTCAGCGGCGAGATGGCAGCTGGGAAGTCGCTCTCTGAGGCTCTTGTGGAAACTGCCTCTCGCCAAGATGAATGCAGACCTCCTTGCTTCAAACATCATAGTAATCACTGGTGGCCCCATGGAAACTGACAGCAAATGTACCATTTTCCCAGTGTGATCGGATGCTGAAAAGGAGCAGGTCATGACTTGAGCAGCACACACACAGCCCCAGAGAGCAGAAGGCAGGGAGCCAAACTAAGTCAGTTCACGCTGGACGTAGTACGGCTTCTCCCTTTGGCTGGCAGAACTCCAGCATCTTAGGTAAAGACCAAGTCGCCGAGCCTTTTCTGACAGGGCGGCCTGAGTAGAACGAGGATGCCCGCCATGTGTGGGCAACTTGTGTCCTTGCGATATTGTTGGATTGAGACTTCTAAGAGTCCTAGCCAGAACAGGCTAGGGCAGTGGTGGCAAACCTTTGGCACTCCATATGTTTTGGACCACAACTCCCAAAGCCCTTTGTCATTGGCTCGGAATTCTGGGAGTTGTGGTCTAGGAGTGGCAAAGGTTCGCCACCACTGAGCTAGGGTGCAGGAGGACCGGGAGCTGAAACTGAGTACGAGTAAGATCTGCACACAGGGCCTTCCTCCTGGTTCTGCTGCAGTGCACCATCAATCCACCGGGAAATAAATGTGTCCAAGAGCAAGGGAAAGCCCTGCCCAAAGCAATTAATTGTCATCAGCCTGTCCTTGTTCTGGGAATAGCATGGTAAGCTCAGTGGCCTTCTGTCTCTTATGCCCTGTAAATAAGGAAGCATTATTGATGAACATATGCTCAGATCACAACAGCACCTATCCTGGTGCAATGATACCCAAACATATAGGCTTATCTAAAAAGGTAAAGGTTCCCCCCGCACATGTGTGCTAGTCATGTCCAACTCTGGGGGAGGTGCTCATCTCTGTATTTAAGCCGAAGAGCCAGTGTTGTGCAAGTCCATGGCCATTTGGCCAGCATGGCTGCAAGGAACACGGTTTTACCTTCCCACTGTTTACGGCAGTACCTATTTATCTACAGTACTTGCATTTTACATGCTTTCAGACTGCTAGGTTGTCAGGAGCTGGGGTTAACAGTGGGCACTCGCTCCGCTGCGTGGCACCCGGTATTCGAACTGCCGGGCTGCTGACTTTATAGCCAACAGTTTTCAGAGCCTTAGTCCATTGAGCCACCATACCCCTTTTAGGCATATATATACCAGCACATACTGTATATACTCGAATACAAGCCTAGTTTTCAGCCCTAATTTTGGGCTGAAAAAAGGGGTCCTCGGCTTATATTCGAGTCAATACTTTTAGCCACTGAGGCAAGTTTGGGTCGGTGGCTAAAAGTCATTTTAAACATTGTGCGCCACTTCTCCTGACCCCCCCATGTTTAAAATGACTTTTTTTAAAAGTCATTTTAAAACAATGTTTAAAATGACTTTTAGCCACCAACTCAAGCACTTGCCTCCGTTGCTAAAAGTCATTTTAAACATCACACACACACCCAGCTCACAAAGGAGGAGTAGCCAGGCCCTGCTGCATTTCCCACCCTAGGCTTATACTTGAGTCAATAAATTTTCCCATTTTTTGGGGTTTAAATTAGGGGCCCCGACTTATACCCGGGTCGACTTATACTCGAGTATATACGGTATATCTGCTGCCTCTTCCCCTTGTATCTGCTGGGATATTATAGTATGCTTCAGGTATCTTACTGGGTAAAATTCATGGAGCAGTACTGTGCTTAGCAT
Source organism: Phrynocephalus guinanensis (assembly GCA_037367245.1). Taxonomy (NCBI): domain Eukaryota; kingdom Metazoa; phylum Chordata; class Lepidosauria; order Squamata; family Agamidae; genus Phrynocephalus; species Phrynocephalus guinanensis. The sequence goes on from CM074734.1 coordinate 160,114,092, forward strand.
ACGGTTTGTACTTAAGACAACTGCACTTGCTGAGGGGGTGAGTCACGCATGTGTGTTATGCACTTCACCACCAAGGTTAGCTTGAAGACAGCTTTTGCTGGGGTAACGTTGCGGATATATTCCAGTGCAAGAGGCCCGTTGTCTGTCCTCATTGCTGTGATTGCTAGATGACAAACCTCCAAGTACACAGAAGTTCACCCACTAAATGCATCCTTAAGGCTCACCTTAAGACAATTTATTATATTTGGGGGAGGGGGTTTGCCACACCCAGAATCGCTCAGCCAGCACAGTCCCTTTTTGAAGTTGTGCTTTTATGTTCGTGCTTTCGCTGCTTATTTGCTTTGATCTTTTGGCACTCTGTCCTGGGAAAGATAAGCACAGCGACCAGGAGCTCCACGCATTTAATCGAACACCCATAGAACAATTAAGGTGTGTCTACCCTTGCTTTGTAACAACATCATTTTATTGTCAGAGAAACAAGACGTGCATTCAACTCACAGTTGTTCCATTAAAGTGATAGTTGCCTTTCAACTATCACTTTAAAGTTGATCCGAGCAATCCCCCCCCGCCATTTTCCAATTTAAGTCTGAAGGAACTGAGGCCCTTGCCTTGGGGGCAAGGTGGGGAAAAGCATGCTTTTGGCTCCTTGCTCCAAATGAACAGGGGAGGAGCAGGAGGGGAAACCACTTCCCTCTCACTTCAAAAACAATGCAAGCATGCTGCCTAGTCCTCACCCCAAATTACTTATTACCTGCTCTCCTGAGAAGCCTCCACCCCACCCTGATCTCAAGGAATGGATGAAGCCTGCCAGGATGGGTGGGGAAGGGATTTACAGTGGAACAAGTCTCAGTATATGCAGGGCAGTGCCATCTCCAGCGCTTGGCTTGCTGTGTTGTTCGACCCAGTGGTTCCCAGCCTTAGGTAACCCAGGTGTTGTTGGACTAAAACTCCCTGAAGCTGAGCTGGCTAAGGATTTGGGAGAGTGGAAGTCCAAGGTTGGGAAACCACTGTTCTATACACACTCAGCAACTGGAGTTAGTCTTAGCACAACTGGTATAGATGATTAGGGAAGCAGTGAACATTCATCAGAGCTGCCCCCCTTCCCTTCATCCTGCAAGTGTAGAAGCAATAAGTATCCTAGTTCTCTGACTGCTCAGTGCCTTCCCACCCACCATGGTTTCTCTTGTGCTTCTCTGCTCCCTGTGGGCTCAAATCCGTGTTTAAACCCAGAGAAGGGCAAAGCAAATGTTTGCACTCGTACAAACATGTTGACCTGATGCCATTGAAGAAAACTGCTTAGTTAACATTAAAATACTGGGAGAAATTGGTGAAATTAATTGTGTCATGAAAACAGCAACACAATATTAGAGCATTTTTTTAAAAAAAATTAAAAACAGCCAAAATCCTCAAAATTGTCCTCCTCAAGTAAAGAATATGTGTAACATAATGGGGCTTAGTTGTGTGAGAAGCCAAACTAAAAGATTTGAGCTTAGAAGAGAAAACCGGGCCAGTAGGGGGCAAAAGGTCGCGAGGCAGGTGAAGGACAGCGCGATTTGGGGGCATGGCGCGAGAGACCATAAAAGAGGAGAGGGATTATGGGCATCGGAGAATGACAGTTGGAAAGGGGACGTTTGCTGCGCGTGGGAGGAAGGAGGACAGTTGGGACAAGCAGTTGAGAGAGAGAGAGAGAGAGGAGACGAAAGGAGTTAGATGAGAAACGGGGAGGAGACCGAGGTGAAGAATATCAGTGGGCAGTAACTGTAAAGCCTTTGAGATGGCCAGAGACCTCTGAGAAGTTTAGGAAGGAATGGAGGAACGAGAGGTCTCCGAACCATCATCATCATTACTCGCCATTATTATTTACTCAAAGGGACTACCATAAGTGGGTGGTAAATCGTTCAACTAACGGAGCTTAAATTTGTTGCTGAAAATTCATGCCGCATGAGGCAAACATTGAATTATAAATCAAATCTCTTCACGTCCTGCTCTTCTTTGCTCATCTCACTGCTTGTTCTCTTGGACAGAAGACAAAGAAGTGGGAATAAATGGAGGATTGGGGGAGATGTACCAGCATTCGGGTGGGTAGTTCTTTTTTAAGAGCTCCTCGGTACACAAGTTCAGCAAACATGGCTTCTTGTATACCATGGATATTTTAATCCAGAATCACCAAAATCGTCTCTGCATACAGTTCTGTACATGTTTTTATGCATGATTTTTGGGAACTGGTCACTGCTTATAATAAAGGCCATGACTATGACTATGACTCCTAAACACGGTAGACGGGGGGAAATCTAGTCAGAGGTTCTCAGCCATAGGCCCTTCTGATGATGATTGGAGTATGCCGACACTAGAGGCATTCTGGAGAAAATTGAACAACCATCTGTCAGATATAGGGATAGAGGGATGCAACCTGTACTAGATGGGGTCACCCTCCAATTAAAAATTCAGTTACACAGCTTGTGGGTGCTCTTAGACTCATCCTTGAGCTTGGATGCCAAGGTCACAGCTGTGGCCAGGAGCGCATTTGCACAATTAAGGCTAGTATGCAAGTTACACCCCTTTCTTGAGAAATCAGCTCTGGCCACAGTGACACATGCCCTAGTGACATCCCGGCTGGACTACTGTAATGCGCTCTATGTGGGGCTATCAATGAAAAGTCTCAGGAAACTTCAATCAGTTCAAAATGCAGCAGTCAGACTGCTGACTGGGGCAGGGTACAGAGATCACATTACACCCCTATTAAAACAGCTCCACCGGCTGCCAGTCAGCTATCGAGCACAATTCAAGGTGCTGCCCTTGACCTACAAAGCACTATATGACCTAGGTCCTAGCTACCTCAAAGACCGAATCTCACAGTATGAACTGACTTGAGTGTTCCTGACATCAGGAGAGGCCCTTCTCTCCATCCCACCACCCTCACAGGTATGTCTTGTGGGAACCCATGAAAGGGCCTTCTCGACTGCTGCGCCCAGACTCTGGAACTCCCTCCCACTAGAGGCCAGGACTGCCTCATCTCTGTTGTCCTTCCGGAAACAGGCAAAGACCTTTATCTTCGGTCAAGCTTTTCCTGAATGATGGACTACCATGTGTATTTTATATGAATCTATGGGTTCACATAGACTTTGTGTTTATGACTACTTATAACCGTGTTGCTTTAATGTAATGTTGTCTATTAATGCTGTAAGATGTCCTTCAATTCCTTTTT